>JAQQZR010000009.1:9804191-9819356 GCA_030068235.1 Notoglanidium macrostoma | reverse complement strand
TGTGTGTGTGTGTGTGTGTGTGTGTGTGTGTGTGTGTGTGTGTGTGTGTGTGTGTGTGTGTGTGTGTGTGTAGGAACCCCTGCACCTGGACCCTTTGGAGCAGAAGCTGCTGAGTGTGGTTGGCCGAGCCATGCCCCAGCTCCATGAACAAGATGGGACTCTCACCACGAACATCATTCACAGAAGGTTCCAGTAAACATACAATTGCACACTAAACTCTGCTTTTCATTTTTGTCTACAAAACCTTTCATTTCTATAACTGTGAAAGCTGGAAATTAGAACTTAAAGTGGTTTTACTCTATGAAGGTATTATACACCTGCACAAATGGACAAATTAGTAGCCTGAGCTATTAGTTTTTAGGCCTGGTGGACATGTGCATTTTTCGTTTTCTTATTCAGCAACCAGAGAAAGTGTTTTAATGTACTTTATGTATATTTAAACTGTTGTAACTATACAACTCGCAACTTGTTCTGAACCTCACTGCCTGTTGCATTACACATACTGCCTGAGGCATGATCAGGCTGTCAGCAAAACTCTTACAAGTTGGATTAATTTGTGTGCACAGATCAGAAACAAGATGACGTGCTGTGGCAGCATGTCTATAGGGACAGGTGGGAAGAGCCCAACCATTTACATCAGCCATTCAACAATCTTCAAGACCACCAATTTACAAAAAATGTTGCTATTTATATGTTATTAATTACTAATTATTATTAATATTATCATCATCTAGTTAATGACAGGGATGACTGATTGGGCTAAATTAAAAAGACTCAGTGGCCATGCAAAAAGGCAATGCAAAAGTGCAGACAGTGTGTCTATGATGTACATAACCATTTCTATTGTAAGATACATTATAAAGATTAGGAGAGGATTATGAAGTGGGTAATGTCCTAACATAAGTAAATACGTGTGAAACACTTTTTTGCAACGACTGAGAAACAGAAGAAAAATTCCTTCTTTTGCAATGCCCAGATTTTTTAGGCCATTTTAAGATTTTTGAGATGTAGTTGGGATGGAAATTTTGCTAAATCCTGTCAAATCTAGCTAATCATAATAGCTTGAGCACATTTGAACAAAATTTATACCATATGCTGGATGACTGTACGCCGCTGACTCTCAACTGCCTATTGCAAGAGTACTCTAAAAATTCACTACATATCAGCTTATAGCATAAGTCATGTGTGAAAAGCTCATGGCTGCATTTTATTTGAGGCTGTCATTATTAATGCCACCCAGCCCCACCAAAATCACTTGTCTCGAGCTGCTGATGTAAGTAAATAAAGATGCTAGCCAGACTTAATTTTATTTAAAAGATTATATTGGGTATTATTGTTTATAGGCAAAATATTGGCCAATGGCTTGCTGACTTTTTATTGAGGGCACAAAAATTACATCATTAATTAAAAAAAATTATAAGGACTATGGCTATACTAAATCTTCCTTTACCCAGTAATTTATACATTCATCTCACCATACACCCTATTGTACATGGCATATTTAGGCTAGTCACTTTCTGCATCCAGTAAACTAATTCATATATGGAGAGCTAGTAGAGTGCTCACTTGCCTGTTGGGCTAGCTAATTTATAACATTAGAAAATTATTATAAACCGGTTAGGGGTTTATAATTGCCCACCCCTAACTTGTAACATAAAACAATACCTGCATACAATTATAATTATATGAATCACAACACCCATAATTCCTATGTAATACTGTTGTAAATAATACTCAAGGCTATTGTTGAAGCTGCTCTTTTATTTGAAAATCAAATCAATCAAGTTCTGCTCACATACATTTTATATAGTTATAAACAAAAATAGATTCTGCAGGGACAATGCAGAAAGTATGCTAAATCAATGGAAAGGATCACTTCATATTGGGACCATCTTTCAAACGCTCCCCCTTATTATTGGACAAGGTCTGGGTTTATTTACACAAAGCACCGATCAACAGTGCTTCTCTTTCCCATGTTCTACTGCTCCTACTGCTATTTTACAAAGACACCATCAACCCCACCCTGATGATGGCAACCTGTGACATGTACCCATTTCCCTGTGCTCCTACTTCAGTGAAGGCTGCCCCCTAGTGCCAGTGGAAGAAAGATGGCCCAAGCATGAAGGCTACTTTGCACATTCAAGTTGGAAAGGCAGCTGTATAACTGTCAATGTAAAATAATGACATGCCAAGTATAAAGCAAAACAGCTCCTCCCCTACACAATGCTGCAGAATCGCAAATGTAGTGATACCAGTCTGATGAATGTTCCCTTGGAAAAACATACAAACAAAAAGACTAGGCACAGAATTAACCATGTGAATTAATAAATTGTGTACTCTCCTCCCATTTCCCTTACAAAATGCAGGGGGTGAGTTTGTGTACTACAAATAATTGCACTAGAGAAGGAATGGGGTTCAAAGAATACTTAGTGCTCTGTGATTCAGTTTACAGGTTGTTTGATTCTTTTTTTTTATTTTATTTTATTTACCATGTTTCATTCTTAACACACTCACATTCAATCATAAACATGAAAGCATATTCATCCCCACACACCTCCCTTGAAGGAAGAGATTGATAAGGTCATCAGTTTTCTGTCATTTCTTCAGTGGGTAAATCATAAATAAATACAAACAATACACAAGGAATGTCTACTGCAATTGTAATAACATGGGGGGACTTGAAGTCACCATTTCAAAAAGGTGATGGTTAAATTAGGGAAATTATGATGGCTGGTCAGGAAAAGAAAAAAAAAAAAAATAGAAATACCACCCTGGTCTCATATTCAAGTTACAAATGTATAAAGTTCCCACTGATCCCTCTTCCCTACCATGAAGTTACCCGTGTGGCTTTACAGATGCTAATCAATCAGGAACTGTCTGGTCCAGGGGAAAACACCTGCAGCTCTGTTACTGTTAGACAAATTACAAATAACTTGCTAGACTGCCTAACGTCTCTGATCATACACCAACCCCTTTACCCCAAAACCCTCCCGCCCACCCTGCTTCCTGTCCAGGTCAGTATTGGGGCCATGGTCTTTGCACAGATTCAAACAGTGAACTGGGGACAGATTAAAGGTTTGAGATTGGAGACTGTGATTCATCCTCAGGTAGCCAACACTCGCTGCGGCTTCACATGAACTGCATCTGGAACAGGACAGAACCATGTTACTACAGTTTGGGGCGAGCAAGTCATTCACAGCGCCTTGTGCAAGTCTTCACCCCCTTGAACTCTCAAGCATTTTGTAGTGTTACATCCCAGACATGAAATGGATTTAACATGAAGCTATATAACAGTTAATAATTAATATAGCTTACAAAAATATTTCGAAATAAACGTAAAAGCAACCAAGAGGATAAGGGTAACTTTGACAGAGATGTAAAGATCCATAGCTCAAATGGAAGAAGCTGTTCTTAGGGCAACCAATGACCATAGCGTCAAGAGTCACCCATGAGTTTTCTAAAAGGCATAAGACTACAATTGAACTTTTGGTTCAATATTTGGCATACATGATATTTGGCAGAAACCCACCATCTCAAGACTGAAGACAAACCTTAGACCTCAATCTTATCGAGTCTGTGGTACAAATTGAAAATTGCTGTTCATCAACAGTCTTCATCCAATCTGACAGAGCTTGCGCATATTTGTCAAGAATGGGCAAATATCAGGATTGCCCCAAGGTGAGAGTGTGTATTAAGGTGAGACTGTATGTAAGCAATTTGCTAGAATCCATTTTAGACTGTATTGCAGATTCAACGCAAACCTGACCACGACAAATTGTTTCTGAAAGTGAGTGAGTGACTGACTCAGAATAAAAATGAGACATAATCCAATTAAGTCCATTTCCATACCAGCTTGTCACAATACAAAATGTGAAAAAGTGAAGTTGGGGTGAATACTTATGCACAGTATTGTATAGAACACACTGACAAATTGTGAACAGCATGTATAATAATATTTGTCTGATTTGACAATAGTCATGATGATGGTGTAAGCTAAAGGTGATTTTTAAAAAAAAAACAAACAAACAAAAAAAAACCCAATATAAATAAATGGTAATAAGATTGGCACATTTTATCTTATTGACCACCAAACAGTCATGAGGTGAACTGAAAACAAGTGTTTCTATCAAGGTAGGAAATGACTAATGCAATGCATCACATGGGGTTAAAGTAAACACAATACAATGAAATTAGCAGCAACACAGAACACAAAAAAATTCTAAAACTTGAATGTCATAAAGCTTATTATATTTCTATAATAAGAAGGGAACTGTAAAGTAAAAGTAAACAGGATGTACACATTAAGGCGGATGTTAATAGAAGCAGACCCAGTGCTATTAACATGCAGCACATATATATATGGCCTAGGCATGCTGTACCTAAAAGTGTCCCTAAAGGAACTCCTTAAGAGAAAGCTGTGCAAAGGGGTCCTGTCCTGGAGGCCTGAGAGGACTCTGACTGGAGGGACTAGAGGCAGCCGAGGGCTAGTTCGGAGAGAACGAGAAAGTGTGAAGGAGGCCACACAGAGGAGAAAAACCACAAAGCCAGAGTGGCTAGAAAAAGAAGTTGCAAGTCTTAAGATCAGAGAAAGGTCTGCTTCTTTAAGTATGCACGCTAGCATACTACAGAGATGAGAAGGTGGTGTGATAGAAGAAGGATAAGCATTGCTTTGGGTTTACAGATGGAATGCATATCTGTAGCCATCTCTCAATGCATCCATGCTTGTTCAGAAAAGCCCTGTAATAGTACATGAAGATGCATGAGATTCATTCTAGTGCTTTCTGAACAGAACTTCTAATGTTCCAAAGCCACTTTTGCTCAAGAAATAGAATTCCATTAATCAGACAGCAGCATCTCATCAGGAGATCCAGGAGAAGCAAAGTGAGCTCATGTTTCCCAGAGTAGAAGTGGTGAAATACAGTGAATAATTGGATTTCTACTGTCTACTCTTGGAAACCATATCAGGATTTTACCATAACATTTGTGGCATGGTGCAATGGTTAACAGCTTGACAGCAAGTCCAAAAGAGGTCATATGTCGATACCTGGGCTCCTGAGATTGGGCCGAAAGGGTTAGCCGGCCTCATCACAGGCTGCGTGTACATCATGGTAGGTTGCGTCATCATGGTCACTGGACCCATCTGTGTTGGCTAGACCCACAAACAAAAAGAAAAAACATTTCATAATTTTTTTAACACTGCTTTAAGGATCGCCAACTGCGCCCAAAACACTTCCCTAGTTTGATTAAACGTTATGTTCATTTGATTCACGTAGCCCCCATATACAGTGTGTATAGAAGCTCATGATCTTTCTAAAGCTTGTGGTCCTGCTTGTTGAATTATAATGTGACAGGAGTCTTAAATAATACATGTAATAATAATGTAAAAATGGCATACTGCTATTGGTTTTACCAAACATTTACAACACTCAATACCAGTCATGCACACTTGCACCACCCTGGTTTGTGCAGGTTCATATGTACTGAAGAAACATGGAGTTCATGGAGTTGTAAAATGAAAGGTTCTGTTCTGCCTTCAGTTACCAGTTACGTGCCACTCAAAAACAGCTAACACAGGTGCAGGAAGTGAAAGGGCATAGCAGAACTCTCCACCAGTCAACACCAAGTCCTAAGATCAATTTGAACAGATTCCTACAACCCCTGGCAAAAATATTGAAATTACTACTCCTGGAGGATATTCATTTAGCTGTTTAACTTTGTAGCAAGAAAATACACCACAGATGTAATCAACTCAGCAACATGGCCGGTGACAGCCTGGATCGCCGTCCGATTGAAAATTTTGGTGGAAATTGAAAAATAAAGGCTCCATCCTGCAAAGCTGATCTGTCAACTGCTATATGAAAGTAAAGTTGGAACCTGATTGATAAGGAATATTGTTTTTCATTAGTGAAAAGTCCATGTATCAAAGAATTCAGGATTTCATAAAAGCCAGAGGTGGTGTAACAAAGTACTACAGTAATTGCGATTTTTTTTTCTGGCTCATGATTCCATCATTCCTGCTATTTGATCTGAGAAAAGTGCCACTAATTACAACCATTTCATTTAATTTTTTTAGAAGTATGTTTTACAAAGCCAAAATGTTCAGCTCTTAAATAACATAATTGTGTCATATCAGTGATTTTTTTTTGCTATGAAGTAAAACAGCTTAATGAACATCCTCCAAGAGTAGTGATTCCATATTTTTTGCCAGGGGTTGCAGCCACTGAAGTAAATTAACGAAAATCAAATGAATAAATGAAGATCACATTTTTGCCCTGTACATCCACTCAATGCCCATTTTGCCAGGTCAGCACCATAATTATTGAAACCCTTCATAAAGATTTAGGTCAAAGGTTTACAAAAACCATTTTTATGGTTAATTAGCTATATCTAACACTGGAAACTATAGACATCTAAATTAAACTGATTAAACTAAACTGATTTTAAGAAAGTATGTCCCAATTATTGGCACGCCTGTATACAGTAGCTTTGTGTAGATTCCATTTACAAGAGCCCCTACTGCTTCAGGCTCTCGTTTGTGGACACGCCTCTTTAGCTCCCCACTTATGTTTTCAATAGGGTTTAAGGTCAGAGGCCTGGGATAGCCATGTCAAAAGCTTGTGTCTCTGAAGCATTTTTTGTGTGTGATTGAACATAGGTTTTGGATCATTGCCCTATTGGCAGAATCAACTATAACCCAAGATGTAGCCAGATTTTAAAACTCTTGGCACTTCATGTTGTCCGTGATGGTAACATGGTTTCAGGGCACTTGGTAGAAAAACTCTACAGCATCACAGATTGTCCATTATACTTTTTTTTTTTTTTATCAGATTTAGTTTTCTGTGAAACCATCCCTTTTTTGAATACCAATGTGAGATTTAGTTTCTTCACTTTTGACCTCTGTGGGAATCCTTAAAGTTTCTATGTAGCACCCCAAAATAGAAGGGTTACCTTTCCAAAAAGCATTAGTAGAAGCCATTTACAAAATTAAGAACCCCTACCCATCCCAAGAGCCGTTGAAAACTGCCTAAGGAGTGTATAAAAACGTTCCATAAAGAACAGGAACTCTGAATTGTCCTGCCACAAGCAGAAGACACTATAAATACAGTCAACCCTTTAACAATTACAGTATGAATGTGTGTATGTGATGGAGAAATGAATCACAGCGCTGAGATTATATCAGCGATTATTAATCATGAGATTATTAATCAGCATGTTGCCAATATTACTCTGTCAAACATTTGCTTTAACATGTGGCTCATGCAGGAAAACTAGAAACTTTAATCTTTACTAAGAAACACTGTACAATTACACAAGAATGAAAAAGTGGCATCATTTCACCTTGCAAAATAAAGGTTCTTGACTTCAGATTGGACTCCCACAAACACCCACACACTCCTATTCAATTCATTCTAAAAACCAGGGCAAACACGTGAGTTGCAAGAAAAGTGTGAACATTTTAATGTTTAATGAATCCAAGAACAATAGCTGAAATGTATGAACAGTGGATGGAGTGTCAGTATGAAGAGGTGCTTTAGTTTCACAGCATTTTCTGCACCTTTCATGCCTCCGCACTGCCGTAGCTGGCACTGAGGACAGGAACAGCAGCTAATCAATATGCAGGCAGTAGAGCAATGCAATTATCTAGCAATGCTTTTAATTAATTAACCATTTACGTTTAGCTACTTATTTCACATTGTAGTAGGTTGCTGCTCTATTGCACAATACCAGAAGTCATTAACTGAGAATGAGAACAAGGTTATTTACAATCTCCAGGGCATGTTATTTGCAAGGATTCTCATTTATAAAGAGATGCTTTTGCCAAGACCGCCATTACATTAGGCAGCAGCATGGCCAGTTGCCCTCAAGGTTAAACAACATTCTAAAAGAGCATAATTGCACTTGCAGGACTTTTGGTTTTGTAACCAATACACCATCCAATGTAATCGCAATGTGCAAACAAGAAGAAAATAAAGGAGAGGAGTAGTATAAATTAAATGACCACAAAGCATGCATATATTTCTATTTACATCCAAGATGCCTGATGCTACTCACCACTGTGTATCCCATCATGCCTGTGGGTGTCGTGGCAGGGAAAGCCATGACGGATGGTGCCTGGGAGGGACACAGTCAAGAGTTAGAAATGTTGGAAGTACAGAATGCACTACTCAGAAAGCTGACAGAGTGCCATTCAGCTCAACACCTCCAGCATCAGAAATTCCACTCAAAGGAGCACGCCAAGACCACAACAAGTCTTTCACCTCCCACCTTTGCACACACGTGCCGGCGCACACACACACACACACAAGTCAGTTCATAATAAAACCTTTGTGTAGATGGAGTGTGCAGATCTTTCTTTTAACCCCTGGCAGAAATGTAACATCTCTTAATCTAAAGTCATTGCAAATGTTCTCCAGTGCATCTGAATGGCAGTATAACCAGAGAGAGACAGATGGAGAAAGTAGAACATGTATATCTGAGACAGAGTGTGAGACAGTCTGTGTGTCTGTGCGCTTGAGCGAATGCATCCTCAGTGGTAGTGTGGCTAGTAGCAGGTGCAGATCTTGAATCAAAGAGGAGTTCTTTGTGAGAGAGCCGTGAGATTCTCAAAGAGGCTGAGCTCATGACAGAAACACTTTTGTTTTTACTTACAGGCCATTCAAATGTGTGAAAGGGCCTTCTCAAGCTAATCGTTATCAGGCTATTCATTTTACTAGGAGAACAGGGTTCAAAAGGAAAATATATAGAAAAGAATACATTACAAATAGCTGCACATTCCCATTTAGGATTTAATAGTTGACAGTTCTTTAATATATATTAAATAACTCTAATAATAATTAAAAGCAGAGTGTGTTGTACATCACAATATTTTGTTGCAGTGAGGATTGACTTGACTTGATTCACGAAAAAGACAGCATTATGTACTTGCTAAGGTTTTGTGCTAGTTTCTAATGCTCAATCCTAAATAAACCCAAAGCATATGTATATAAAATTGATATCTATTCAACATATCATTAGCCAAACATTTAAATGGAATCACACGATACTTAGTTAAATTGATTGAATCATACGATTGCAGCAAATGTAAGAAACTGTAGAAGATAATATAGGTGAGAATCATGCTGTAGAAGCTCTCAGTTAGTTCAGCTGGTCACAATGAGTACAGAGGCTTCAGTGTGACTCTGGTCACTGTGTGTGCATTGGTATGCAAACACCCACTCTTATAAAGTACACTCAAACATGCATGCACACGCTCACATCCACACGCACAGTACTGTGACCACAGTAGAAGCTGTGAGGTTAAGGATATACCTCATGCGTCTCAAAACAGTTCAATCATTGGACTTACGTATTGTGGGAAATGCATGCCATTCTGTTTATTCCCCCAGATGAAAATTTCACAACGCAACAGACAGTTAGAGGAAACAAAGGTACAACTGTAGCTCAAATAATAAGAATATTTTAAACGCATAATACAGGATTATTTACTGAGGGTATGTTTTGTTTGCTCAGAGATGTGCCTTAATGCATCTTATTATGTAAAGGATTGGAAAACTTCTTGCTTCTCACCAAACTGGCAGGATTCCATGTTGTGGTTGGAGCGGTCTTTGGTTGCCAGTTGTTTCCACCAGTTAGCTTCTTCTCACCAGGCTGACTCCAGTGGATGTCACTTAATACAACAAAGGTGTTAGCCTTCATGCAAGCAAAGACTTCAAAGCAGCTTTGTGTGTGCATTTTATATCTGAACTCACTTTTTTGTTGTGCCATTTCCAATACCCAGATCTGCAAAGAAAAGAATATGCTAATTAAATTAAATTTACACCCAAACCACAATATTCAATGCAATATTAGTTGCATGGCTAAAGATATATGGACACCTAATCATCATCTCCATATGTGCCCATTCCAAAACTATGGAAATTAACACAGAGTTCGTTTTCTCTTTGCTGTTATAATAACCACCAGTCTTCTAGGAATCCCTATCTGGGAAAACCCTCTTCTGGGGATTTGCACTCATTCGGCCAGAAGAGCATTAGTGAGGTTTGACAATGATGTCAAGTGAGAAGGCTTGGTGTGTAGTCAGCGATCAAGTTCATCACAAAGGTGTTCAGTAGGGTTGAGGTCAGGGCCATTTAACTTGCCCTGCCTTGGCATGGCATTTCTTCATGGACCTCACAATGTGCCCAAGGGTACTGTCATGATGAAACAGGTTTGGGCTCATTAGCTCCACTGAAAGGAAATTTTAATGCTACAGTAGCATAAACAACTGTGTCCAATTTTGTGGAAGAAGTTTGAGGAAGGCCCATATATGGGTGTGATGGTCAGGCATCCACATACTTTTGGCCCTACTTTTGGTGTACCAAGCAGACGGTGTGATATTTTTTTCCATTTATACACAAATAGCAGACACATACTGCCCACAAGGTTGGCCAGAGAGGAGTCCAGGTCATCAGACACCAGTTTGCTAGGCTGTTGGGCACTGGATGGCATGCTCTGGCTTGGAGAAGCTACTGTGGGTTTCAGGATACCACCTAAAACATCATCTTTGCAAGAATGGAAGGATAAAGGAAGAGAGAAGAATGACGGCAAAAGGAGACAGTAAAGAGGACAAGATAGAAGACAAACCGTATTAATTGTAGATGGAGTGAAACATTATTAAAATGTAAACAAATTGGAAAAGTGCAATTTCTTCATCCTCAAACAAGTCAACATCAACTCACCGAAGTCATGCATGTCATGCAAAGCCAAGGCCCAGAGTTTACCCACACAGCACAAGAGGAGACAGAAAAGGGGATACTATCAGTATAATATTCCAACACACTGGACAATTGATTAAATTAGCAACGATGGAGAATACCACAAATTGACCTTAAAATAACTCCTCAGTTGTACCAAGAGTGAAGATGCGTTGTGTCTAGAAATCTAGTGTGGTGTCTATGTCCTGCGTGTGTGCACAAATGAGCTGTGGAACGTTAAATGCCATTCTTTATTGCCATACTGACTAGGTGCAGAAAAGAGCATACACTGTCTTGCTTACTCATGCTTTGTCTAGGGAGGCATTCAAATCAAATTCAAAAAGTAAAAACATTCATGCTAAATATCCCCTTTTCACACTTATTCAGAGATGTGTATGGAACATCAGATTTAGCAGTGCAACTCTCAGTGCCCTCATTTCTCAGCTGTGAGTGGGAAAGCAAGAGAGGGCTCGCTCTCCTAGCAGCCATCACAATAGGTATGGGGGAGGAGAACGACAAGAGTAGAGAAAAACATGACCAAACATTCTTACCAGCAGCGTCTGTGCTGTTAGCAGTAGATTTATTGCCGAACACAGAGTCAAAGTCAACGTTAAGGCCAGAAGAACTGGCTGGCTGAGGGACAGGAGATGCCGAAAACCCTGAAAAGCACAAAGGAGAAGGTGACCTGGTTAGACGTTAAAGCCAGAGGGTAAATCTGCCATCAAATCATAGTACACTATTGTTTATGGCATGCCATGTTCTCTTAATGTGAATGGAACAGTTCACTTTCATTCCTGTCACTTCCTGAGAAAAACAGGTGTTAAAGCCAGTGGGACTGAGGGCATTAGAGAACACTTAATTCTAGGGACTCATGGGACCACACCCTTACTCTACTCAGTAAAGCAAAAAAGCACCATTTCACTATAATCTGAGATCTCATTAAGCCCTGCCACTTATAGGGCACCTAAACTTATGGTCAATGCACTCCATTTCATGTCTAACTGCTGGTGATCTGAAAGCCAGATCTGAAAGAGGAAGAAATTAGGACAAGGGAAATAACAAACAAGAGTTAACAGAAGAGGTCTGTGGAAATGGAGGCAGGAATAACCACCTACCTCCAAATAGTCCAGCTACAGCGGAAGGCTCGGAGTGGAACAGTGGGGTGTTAGAGTAGGGGGCCGGAGAACAGAACGAATCTGCCACAGCAAGAAGTGTGCAGAGAAGTAAAGTCAGAAGTGCAATATTAGTAAAGTAACTCAGACAAAAAGCAAAAAGGACCTGGCTTCCTGAGGCACAGATATCTCATTTTAGCGAATTTTCAATGGGATTTAAACACTGTCAACCTGATTCAATATCTGTATCCAGAAAACTTGTAAAGAAGAAAACAAAAATAATTGAAAAAGTTACTATTTTAAGCAACAAATACAGAATTAAGGAGATATTTTACAACTAACAGCAAGCCAAGGAACCAAAATCAATCCAAGAGGAAGGAGGGTTGCTATAGGAAGCTCAAAGCCTGGAAAAAAAACAAACAAACAAACAAAAAAAAAAAACAGAACAGGGCCCTGTGGTGTGGAACCATGTTTTCTGAACGCAGAAAACAATCGCACATGCATCTGTACCTGAGAGAAAGCCCTCTATCCGAGCACAGGGCTCAAGAATGCAGGCAATGAAAGAGCTTGAATCAAGAAAGGGATTGTAATGATCTGGAGAACCAAAACATAGATTTATATTTTGTAAAACTCAGAGATTTAAAATAAGGGGTATGGAGCCTAAGCATAATGGGAACAAATGACTTCATCATAAACTATTTGTTAATATTTGTCAGTGGTAATTGCCTACACTCTACAAGACGAGGCCCAAAAAAAAAAAAAAAAAAAAGAAAAAAAAGTTGGGCTATTCCTTTAAGCATTATCTAAACAAACCTGTTAATAAATTTTGAAGCAAATTATATCTCTTATGGAGACAGATTTATATGCATAAAATCATATGCTCAAGATATAAAAGATAGCTAAAAAAAAAAAAAAAAAAGCAATCTTGGCTTTTAATTAGCTAATAAAACCACACATCACTAAGTAGGAGCTGGTTCTCAACCACACCCTCCAACTTAACGGTGTTATATAACTGCATTGCATGCTGAAGTTGGATTTATTATTAATATGGTGAACATCACTGAAACATTACATTACATTGTAACCTGATCATCACTGAACATTACACTGAAACATTATCATATCTAATCCCATGTCCATGTTTCAGACTGCTGAAAGTTTTTGGCTATTAAATGCCATTGTAAGTGCACCATGAATG
Organism: Notoglanidium macrostoma; assembly: GCA_030068235.1. Taxonomy (NCBI): domain Eukaryota; kingdom Metazoa; phylum Chordata; class Actinopteri; order Siluriformes; family Auchenoglanididae; genus Notoglanidium; species Notoglanidium macrostoma. Next base: position 9,806,313 of record JAQQZR010000009.1, on the reverse strand, counting down.
TCCTCCAGTAACTTAAAATTAATACCAGAATCGCTACGCACATTGCAAATATTTAAAAAGGAACTTTGCTAACATATTAATATATCATTATATTTCATGATGGACCTTTCCTTTATGGTTCAGCTTGGAGTGATTTCTTTAATAATAATGGATTTTTTAAAATTAAATATTAGTCTAATTCGGAGTAATAAGTGTCTAGAAAAACAAACAAACCGCAGTAGAACCTAAACAAGCTGCAGCTCATTCCAGTCCCAGTTAGATAGAAATAGTGCAGGCTGGCAACTGAATTCCAGAGCAATAATAAAACATAGCATAGTATTTTTGTTATATTACACCTGCAAACGTGCACACATTTGAGCACAAAAACATGTCTGTTACTGTTCAGCAAACATTTAATGTTCCATTTGAACAACTATAAGGAAAGACTTGATCTACAATACCAGCTCACTGAGGCCATGCTCTTTCTTGTTCACACACACACACACACACACATACAATCGTGCCTATATATTTTGTTCTAGACAGTGAATGGTTGAAGATTATGGGTAATGGAGCATGCATTAAATGAGCAATGCAAACAATATCACAAAGAGCAGCAGACGAAATGCAAACAAAATGTGATGCTGAGAAGGGCAAAAGAAAATCCGTTTACCACTAAACATTTCATGACTGGGAGTCCTAGAAGGAAAACTAACAGCATCTGTAGACAGAGGAGGTGGAGGAACAGCATCGACAGATTTGGAAAGGAAAGGATTTAAGTTTGGAATGGAGTCATCGACACTCTCTGAAGAAGTGAAAGGATCTACACAGCCATCGGAAACAGAAAACAAGACATTAAAAAGAGATGTTAGAGAAATCATGAGAAACCGCATGCAGATTCAGGTGCACAAAAAAAAATGAGGAAACCACAAAAGCCACATAAGCTGGTGGGTCCAAAAATTATGTCTAGTCTTAGATTTCAAAATTGAAATCATATTTATATTGAAAAAGACTGTGAAAATTCATGGTGGGTTATAATGAGCATGGCAGATACAGAGTACTTTGAACATAATGTGTAGTAAAAGTATGAAGCAATAAGGGTTCCTTCAGAGCAACGAGGCTCCTAAATTAGCTTGTAAAAAAAAAAAAAAAAAAAAAGAAAAAAGAAAAAACTTAAAATATGTATTTAATAGCTAGTATTGTGTCTCCAGTGTAATATTTTCAGAAGCAGAACAAATATTGAATTAGGTTAGAGAATAATACTGCACCTTCAACATGTGAAAAACAGTTAAAGTAATTAAAAGAAGAAAGGCAGACATTTATGTAATAACAATAGTACAATAACAATATTTTTGTTAAACAGCTTTGAATTAAAGCTGAAATTCTACACTTCAGCACATCTTGATGGCTTTATTTGAAACGTATTATGGTGGTGTAAGGATGCAAAAAAATGAAAATTGCATAGCTGTCCAAATACTTATGGACCTAACTGTAAATTTGACCGGTGTTGCGTTAAAGAGTTTTTGGAGCCACTGGTTGCATATCACTATTCAATTTTACTCAATTAGTTTAGAGTCAGGTGCATACTGGCTCAAAGAACCAGATCCAAACACGATTTTGAATGCTACCAAGATTGAACATGGAAGACAAACACTGCAGATGGTTATAATGTGGCATGTCCTGAAATTGTGCACAGTAATTCAATATTTTTGCACATTTTGCACACAGAAAGCTTATTTGTTGCACAAATAACACCAACAGCCTAAAAAAAGAAATGTTTCAGGATAAACTGTCTGGCTCGTAAATTAGTGCATGTGCAAACCATAATTCATGACAGGCCGGCCATTAGAACTGCAGTTGCAGCCAAAGTTAAAAACACTACTCTTTGGGCACAGGAAGAATTAAGCATGACCTTATCTTTTCCATATATTGTCAGTTTAAGAATGACTTTGCAGGGTGGCACGGTGGTTAGCACCATCACCTCACAGCAAGAAGGTCCCGGGTTCGATCCCCGAGTCACCCAGGGTGCCTTTCTGTGTGGAGTTTACATGTTCTCCCCGTGCATGCGTGGGTTTCCTCCGGGTGCTCCGGTATCCTCCCACAGTCCAAAGACATGCAGATTAGGTCAACTGGCTACTCTAAA
>JAQQZR010000009.1:9770482-9790036 GCA_030068235.1 Notoglanidium macrostoma | reverse complement strand
CCCCCCCCCCCCCCCCCCCCCCCCCCCCCCCCCCCCCCCAAGGGTCCACACACACACACATTATATATATTTATAATATATATATATATATATGTATTAACTTTATAAGTAGACCTATTGCATTGCATAGGGTTGATAGGCTAGGATTAGGGTTATGACCCAAAGAACAAAAAGTCTGCGAATATTGATTGAGGACTGATTGATGGATTTCAACACATCCCCAAAAAAAAAAAGGCTTAGGTGTGAAGGCTTTACGCGGGAAACAGTCATATTCAATAAACAGTCAGATTTCAAAAAATGTTCTATACTGACCATCTAAGATTTGCTTCGTACAATGTATGATCATTAGTCCCAATAAATTTTAGCTCTGTATCTTTGCTAGTTTTTGAGATATAGGGGCTTGAACAGGTGGCACACAGCACAGATTATACTGCAAAACAAATGCTATAAGAAACATTTATGAAATTCCATAAGCAATAACTTTTGAACTATATAAATTTTACGGAATTGTTCTTGTGTACAATTACAGCAATAGATTTTTTTTGCACCCATATTTCAAATACACTTTGCTTTCTATGTATGACAAGGTCTACCATTAAAAAAAAAACAACAACATCGTACCGCTGGAATGAGCACATCCTAATTAACAAATGCACAAAATATGAAGATGCATATCTTTATCCAAACTATATTTATTAAGGTATCAAATATGCCACGTTATAGTACAACTGGAAATGTAAAATAGAGGCATGCTTCTTTACTGCAATCACAAAACAATATTAGAGAACTAATATATGTACTTCGTGTCTAAATATTTAATTTATCTTTATTCTACTAAGCCCAGTTCTACCATTTACACAAACTACAATGTCAGGAATACCAAAACCTTAATGCAATAGTGTCCGACACCATGTTAAATGTAAATCAAGTGTATACAGCATGGCACAGAATGAAACTACCAAACCATGCTGCATTGGTGGTTTCATAAAACATTAGCTGATGACATCAGCCTCCAAATATAGCTGGCAAGCATGGGCAGATACAGCAGTGGCTTGTTCACAAAATCTCCCTAACAAATGCACATGTATAGCAGACCAACAGATCAAGATTTAGTTGACATCAGCTACTATATTTGGCTGGTCTGTAGTTAAAACATGGTATCTTTGATGCATTAATATGGATTGGATAAAGATATTTATCTTCATATTTTTTAATAATTTGTTAATTAAGACATGCTCTTTCCAGTGGTACAATGTTTTTTTTTTATGGTAGACCTTACATACAAAGAAAAGTGCATTTGAATTATCCATTTGAAATATGTGAGCAAAATGATTTGTCATTTGAACATGTCATAATTCTGAAAGTCTGATTGCTTTTAGACAAACAGAGGAATAAATACCAGAATTTTAAAGATTTGAAATGTTTAAATGTGGAGGTACCAAAAGGCAGGCCAAAATGCTCCAAAGCATAAAACATTTTTTTTTACAGATCAAGTAAGCTATAAAATGGTAAATATGAAGTTGTGGAACTTCAGTTGCAGTAATTAAAGACATCTTGTACCCAAGAGCAATTCCTGAAAATTTCATGCATCTACCATAGTTCAAAAGTTATGGCTTATAGATTTTAAATGTAATAGTTTTTTTTTCCCAATAGCACTCGTTTTTACAGTAAAATCCAAGCTATGCCTCACTCATTCAAATCGCTATATCTCAAACATTACCAAAGAAACAAGGCTGAAATTTTGCACACTGTATATTGGGACTAATGACATTAATTTTTGTATGAAGTATGATACAAATCTGAGATGGTCTGAATGTCTTCAATGAGATCATATGGACTGACCCACATTTCAGTACAGAGAACGCTCCAGTCACAGCCAAATGGGCAGAGTGTTGTAACCCAAACTGAGACGTCCATGCAGCACTATTATGTAGGAGATTTAGTACTACTCAGACATGGAAAGACTGTCAGTGCCAGGCATCAGCTGTACATTTCTGCACAGCCTCCCTCCTCCAAATCTGGGCAGCAGGACTTTTATTAAGGGCAAGTACAAAAAAAAATATTAGAAGAGGAACACGCCCATGCATCCCGAGCCAATTGAGATCACTGAGGGTGAACGAGGATAATGAGGAAGATTCTCACTGCCTCAACTAATCTCAGTCAGTTAACAGGTCAAAAGCAAGAGACAAATCACACTGACAGTGGCAGATATTTTTGCTTTAATACAGCCTAGACAAAAGTCATGATTTTCCCATCTGACTATTAATCTTCCGATCAGTACCTAAATCTCTGGCTCAGTGTAGGATAATGTGAATGACTGTCTAGCTCAATGACGTGAGGTGGAAAAGCTATAAATATACAAGCTTGTAATGAGAAAATAGGGTAAAATGCAACTCCTACTGCCAAAAAAGGCCACAGGAAGAGTGCATATTTGAGTAAGGATGCGGAATGAATTTGGAACTTTACAAGGAAACAATGAGAACAAGCAAGCGTCTATTACTCAGCTATGTGCATTGATTGGACTCCCAGTTGTAAACAAAGAATCATCGATTAGAAATGCTCTGCCATGGTTTGTGAAACCAAGGTACGTTTTTGTAGTACTCAAACATTACAACAAATAAAGTTGTGCTCAGGCAACAGAGTTAACATGCAGCTTTAATATACAAGCATCAGCAGGCTAATGGTACGCTACAGTAGTTGCTTTTTAATTTGCCCATGGAAACGCATTCAACATTAACACACATTCAGCACAATATTATTTTAAACACAATGAATTTTATAACTATAATGATGAGAGGGGCCCAATGCTGAAGATCAAGGGGATCCTTATACTTCATCTAAACTACTTCTGAGAGCTGACCAAAATATTCATGAGTGGCTCTTTGCTGTCCATTAAACATGGGAATGTGAAATAAACAGCAACGTACTGGTATGTGAAAGTGCATGATTAATTGTGATCTCAAATAAAATCAGATTTGCTGTGCCTCATCTGAGAACAAGTATATCATCTAATGCAGGGGTGGGGAACCCGATTCATGGAGGGCTGGTATGGGTGGAGGTTCTTGGGATGACCTTTCTACCAGCAATTAGTAAAGACTCCTCCTGGTGCTGAACACCTTTATTGCCTGATTGAGAGGTCACCCCAAAAACCTGCACCCACCGTTCCTCACCCCTGATCTAAATGAAAACATTTATTGACAGCAGGATTTGAGGCTTTTGAATAAAGCTGAACCCTTGTTTGACTCTTCTTTAATTTAGCTCATATTATGATTTAAACTTGAATGGCTACTTCAAACTAATTTGAAAGTCCATCTGATTCTCTACATGAACAGAGCTTCCCAAGTAGACTTGAAAGAAAAAGCACCTCCAACCGAGTGACTTATTAAACTGATTTTTACACAGAAAAGCAGAAACAAACAGTTTTATTTGTTATATTTTTCCACCAGTTCAAAATCATATACAGTAAGTTTAGGAAATGAAACTATGTAGTGATAATCTCCAGATGGAAGTGGTAGTGGGCCTCGGGCAGCAAAAAAAAAAAAAGAAAAAAAAATGCTGCTTAAATAAAAAGACAAACTCACGTTCACTCCATTCCTTCATCCAACACAGCACCGCTTATCGGTTTTCTCCTCAGAAAAAGATGAACACGGCGCACGCAAAGATGTATTTGTGATTAGTTGGTCATAGCGATGTCTGTGAGGTGACTTTCTAGCAGGTATTTTTTCTAATGAACCCATATGTCTCACACAGGGTGATTATGACATGCTTCCAGAATACACTCAAACATACAAAATATGTGCATGGTCAATTTAACGACAGACTCAAACTGATCTGGGTGGCTTATTTTTCTTTTGAATTTTAAGAGGCCAATTTACTAGACAATAGAGTCAAAGTGATGTGAGAGACTTTCCTAAAGCGTTAATTTTGCAATTTTCCACACAACGTGTAGCAGTATCCTGTACAAGGGGCAACATCTGCTTGTAAATTCACAGACGTCTTCCCAGATGTGTGATGATAAAATTTTCAGACCACCCTTGAGCAAGCACTTTTTTTTTTTCTAAACTCAAATTTTCTCAGTGACAGAAAACGGTGATTGGTGATCTGGATAGAGTTCAACATCATAGCAGCAGCTGTAAATGACTTAATGATGCTCTCCCTATTATTTTATCATGCAATTAAGAAATCCCAGTTGAAGCATTCACATCAATGACACACCACAATAAAAGACCTAGCCATGTAGACATTTCCTTATTAAGGCATTTCTTTGACGCTCCCTCAGTTTCCTGCAAAAACTAAGTTGCATGACACAGCTTGCAATTTAAAAGGCCGACAGCAGCTTTTCCTGTTTTAGACTGCTTCCTAAATCTAATGGCACTGCTTCCTATAATCATTACTATCTCATGTTTAAACATGCCCCAACATTTTTTCACGATTTAAGTAATAACTTCCTTTTGGATGTTTACATTAAGAATAGCTGACAACATAAAAGAATGCAGGAAGCACTTTTTTTTGTCAGGATCACTGGGTTCATCCCAAACTCCTATTTTCTGTTCTTGCACGTCATAGCAGAAGTGCCAAGAGTGCTAATCTAGAAAGGAGTAGTCACTCCTCATATCGTAAAGAGCATACTTTAGGGATAGAGTAAATAGGAGGGAGGTGATCACTAATTGTCAGTTGTACTCAGACACGTTGAAAAAACGCGTGACCTTAAACCCCTTTTCTTCATAGCAATCACAAGTCAGTTTCAGCCTGATGTTCACACTCAAATCTTTCTTCTTCTTCCCGACATAATGAGTGCCATGTGCTCAAGGTCTCTGCTTTCAACCTCTCCGTCTACCTCAGTTCTCCAAGCAGATCTCACACAACTATGGAGCAACTCCTAAGGAGTCGACAACTTCACATTTATGGCCCATTTCTCAGTGTTATCACTGGGCAGAGACAGTTAAGTAGGACAGCATAACCTTATCTCTCTGCAGGTTTTCATGTTTGTGTTATCGACACAGTTGCCTAATGTTCACTCTGTGTCTAAAAGGCAAGACACAAATCTCACCAACATCTGTGTTGTCAAACACCGCTCCACTGGGAACTCAAACCCACTGAGCATCACAATGTAGCATGATCACGCGATACAGCACAGGCAGCCGAGCAAGGAAAAGCACAGAAATTGGGACTGTACTGCTTCACAGGTAGCTAAACCTAGCCCCAGTATGTATCTGCAGAGCTGAACAAGATCACTGCTCCAATGTTATCATGAACACCTGTACACCTGCTCATGCAATGCTCTAATCAGCCAATCATGTGGCAGCAACACAGCGCATAAAAATCATGCAGATAAAGGTCAAGAGCTTAATTAATGTTCATATCAAACATCAGTATGGGGAAAAATATGATCTCAGTCACTTTGACCGCAGCAGGGTTGCTGGTGCCAGACGTACTTGTTTGAGTTTGTCAGAAACTGCTGATCTCTTGGGATTATCTACACACGACAGTCGTTAGAGTTTACACAGATATTATTCGTTTGAATATAAAGTTCTAGGTCTCAAACAAATACAAAAATTTTACTGTACTCATTTAATAATGTTGATTAAATAAACCTGTAGTAAAGCAGTTAGTGGAATAAATTTTACAATTAAAGTGTCCCTTGCTGCAAAAAAAGTTTGAGCATCTTTCAGATATAGGCCTAAAACGTATAAAGCCATCTTATTAAGATGTCTTGTTGGATTTTGAGGGACAATAACAAGTGTTAGAAATGTTCAGCTGTATTTTAGCTGTTCATGTTTATAACATGAGTTGGGACAAGACAAATGTTTCCATTTTAGAATAAAATAATTTTGTTTTTAATTAAGTTTTGCTTCGATTGTATTTCTCTTCGCTTATAAATTTTCTTTTATATTGGTAAATGTTTTTCAACTGCTGGTACCAGTATAACCATGCAAAAAGCATACAGCCGTGCCTGAAGACTCGCTCTCTCCTGGTTTGAATTATTCAAATCTGTGGTTCAGAATATTTGCTGTTCACTGCACCGCACAAACAAGCAAAGGCTTAAAACATCAGGCTTCCTGTTAATATCAGGAAGAATATGTGAATAAATTATAATTGTAGCCTCCACAAAGAGTTGGACTATGTATAATCCACAAGAAAACAGCCATGACTGCCCAGAACCAAGATTTCTCATTAGAAGTACGCTTGTCTACATCTCAACTAGGCGTGTCCGAGTAGTGCAATTTTAAAACATACAATTAACACATACAATATTCTTCTCATTTGCCTCAAAATAGCAGATGGCTGATGGCTAGCAGAAGTCCCATTATTAAACGACGTTAGCGCATGTAATGCAACCTGACCGGCCGTAGAACACAATATTGTGAAATCATAAATCATGCAATTACTGTAACATGAAAAATCAACACATGCAAATGCTACATAATTCTGTTTCCCAGAACAGGACTGAGGTGACATAGCAGAAATACTGTTTACTGGGCTACCTCGACACACTGTGCATTACAAAGGCACAAAAATATTCACCATTATTATCAAACAAATCTCATTATGAATTCAATGGCTCTTATGCATTATACTGACAAAAATGCAACTCATAACTTGAATTAAATGAACATAATGTTTAATATTAAAACTATTTAAATAAATAAAGTGCTTTCAGCTTTAGACAGTATAAAAGCTACAAAAATAATAACAAACATTTATTCATAAGGTAAACTTTAAATAGATAAAAATAAATAACACGAATAGCTCTCTAAAAATAACAAGAGAGCTATTCAAGTTACTTGGGAGGGTTTCAGTATGTCCTCTGCATGCCTATTTCAGCCCCCATTTTTCACAATAAATAAATTACTAAGTATGATATATTTGCCTCTATTCTTAGGACTTGTGTGAAAGTCTGATGGTGTTTAGGTCATATGTATGCAAAAATATATAAACTTCTATAGGTTTCACAAACTTTCAGACATAACAGCATGTTTTTTTTTATTTATTGTAGTTGCGACAGATATGCGCACACAACACACAAAAATGCTTTTATCATCAAGTAAACGAATACAAATGCTGATTCTGATCAGAAAAATGCTGAATAATGGCTCTAATTAACCATCAAGACAACAACTGGTTGAAACTGTTTGTAATGAATCCTTCCACCATGCGGATTAATCCAACAACTGCACCTAATATACCTCCCAAACCACAGCCTGCCCAAGTATTTACAGCTCTAAAAATATAATTATCTGCTGTTATCGTCATTCCTTCAGGTTCATAGAAGTGTTATGTACAGAGTCAGTGACGGCTGGTGGGAAAGCTTAAATCTAACATCCTGACAATGAAACTATTAGGCTTGGGAAATGCATTGCATCATGAAGTATCATCAATAGCATAACAATGGGGCAAAGAATCCACACAAAGACGGATAGTATTTTAGTATTTCAAGTCTGTAATGCCCGACCGAAAACTAAACTAAAAAGTGGCAGCTCTTTCATACAAACCAAAAAAATACACCAAACCTGTCACCTGTCCTTTTGTGTCATTTGTAGATGAATGTGTGCATAGTCGGCGCATTTTAATTTCCCCTCCAAACTCATTTTTTTAGGGGGAAATGATGACAGAGCAAGTATTGTAGCTCACTGGTGTACATTATAACCCCAACTGAGTGTGAAACATGACTACTGACGACGTGCTACAGCTGGGTCTTGGAAGCGGGCTGAAAGATCTAGCAGATTCACTTAGTGTCTTAACCTGACATGACGGTCACTGATAGGCTTCATAAATCTCCTGCGGTGGACTTGGAAGATTTATCCCCCCGTGTCTTTTTATACCACTCTACCACTCTTATGACTATTGGTGGTGCTGTTGCGCTTGTTCCACTTAAAGATATGCATCAGACAATTATCCAAAATTTTAAATATTTAAAGTATGGGAAAACATACAAATCCACCCATTAGCCCTTCACCAGCCTAGGTTACCATGGTAGCTAAAAAAAATTCAGAGTATTAACAGATAAATTACCAAAATTCAAAATTACACACTCCATGAGTGTGTTGCCAAATTGCAAAAATAATCATAACTCAAACACATCCTGTTAGACATGAGCGAAGCATGGTCAGTTCTTCAGCTAACAATACAAGTTCCAAATTGAGGAAAAACAGACTGAGCATAATACACTAGCATCCGGTACAAGGAAAAAAAGTTCCATCACACCTGTTTCTCTCATCTTATAGTACAATAGCAGACACTTGCTGCAATCTTCTTGATTTACCCAAACACTCTTCCTCTTTCTTTCCTCTGATTGGCCACCACACGCTGTTACTCTTCCGCTCCTCTGATTGGTTGCTGGCACCTGTCTGTCACCAAGGAGCTGAACTTCTTTTGTGCCTGAAGTTGGGAGTTTAATCACATTTGAGGTATCTGAGCTGGCCGATCATGCACGTCCAGAAATTTCTCCCCAGGTCCGACCCGGCATCCCTGACTGTGATTTACTATTACTATTATTTATGATAAAAATGTCAACATTGTTATTTGTACTGTAATATTTTATCTTTCGCGGAGATTATGAGAACAATGTTTATGTCAATATTAAACCGTTCGATAAAGCTTATTCAATGCGATAAACTTAAGACTGTGCGAGTATGTTTAGTTTGCAACGTGCAAGTTTTTGTATATGCAATTCACAAACAGTACGCCACCATGCACATATTTGTATATTGTTGTGATAGTGATACAAGGCGCTCTAACAATTTGAACCAGTTCATTCTTGTCCTTGTACGGTTCAAATAGTAGGGACACTCCGATTTCAAATTTCACTAAAGAAAGAAAGAAATTCACTGTGAGCAATAATATATTCATGGAAAGGTATAAAAGCATAAGATTTTTAATGCCAACCAACCCTAGAGAATAAAACTGCCTCTCCTTTGATGAAAAAGATGGCTTTCTATAAAATTACATCATAATAATATTCAGCAATTATTTACATTCGTGCCATTGTACATGTGAGGCTTCTGCCAAAATTCCTTACATTCCTGAAAACAGATGCTACCTGTCTGATGGGAGGGAAGAACAAGGGACAAAGAAATGCACTGTGGAAAAAAATGGGTGTTGCAGAAAACTGGGATAAACTCACACACGGTGTCCGGTGTTTCAGCCCACTCTGACGCACATGTGGACTTTATTCCCTATTGAAACGTCAGCGTCTGCATAAACTCTCCAGCCGCAGATGTGTTTTTGGTATAAGGGAATTATCAGTAGGTGCGCTGCATATAAGGCCAAACAACTTCCGGATTATAAAAGTAAACAGCAGGTATATGATTTAATTGCATCAGAGATTAGGCCAAAAATATAAAATGAGTCATTGTGAGGGCAGTATTATGATGAAATTTAGCAACACTGAAAGTATGGTGCTCCTTGGACAACCTCCGAGTCACGTCATCTCTGGGGAAAATCAGCTGATCAGGTCTGAAGTCTCGGCTGGTACAGCTGACTCACCTGGCCCATTAACTTAACATCGAAAGAAAGCCAGTGGGGGTTGTAGACTTTATGTGAAGTGATTAACAGAAGTAACAAAAAGTGCTGCTAATATTAAATAAAGGTTAATGGTGTAATATTGTGCAGTGATGGCAGAGATTATAACGTGAATGGCAACAGAGTTTCAGCACAAAACAATTGTTGGGCATTCTTGTGAAGTCATTTAGGGAATAAGGGTAAGTTGAGAGGAATGTTCTCTCTACCCCGGAAACCCAACCCAAATCAAAAGGGCTAAGGGAGGGAGACAGAGCCATATCTAACATACAAATCAAACGGGGAAGGGGCGAGACACATTGCTATTTCTGTCCTAGAGGAAACTCCAACATAGCACAAGCTGCTTGAAATACCTACTTGCCTTCTCACCTTCCCACACAACCCCAGTCACTCAGAGGAAAGCCTCCATCATGACCAGGACTCCTTGGGCTATGTTCAGACAGACAGCAGTAAATCTGATTTACTTCTTAAATATGATTTTTAGACTGAGTGTCGGCATTGCAAATTACAAGTAACCAAAGTTTGTCTGTTTGGACTGTAGTCACGTTTACTTGCATATCCACACTGGTTGTCATAGCAACGCACTCATACATCTGAGTAGTGTGGCTAAGGCACTGTTTTGAAAGATTGCTGATTAAACACCATGGGATTCAAGTATGTTGAATTTGTTCAAGCAGATCAAGTCTCATTTTCTACATGTCCTTTTGAAGCAGGAAGGATTTCCTGCAGCCAAAACAGAACGAAACCAAACATCAGAGTCAACTTACTTCTGTTTGCTGTCCAAAATCTGTTTTAAATCACCTGTGGCGTAACAACAACAAAGATATTGAAGCAATGGAAAAACAAACTTTTCCTGATCAATTTTTGTTTGCAAGGTGAATAATTCATCTGAAAATAAGATTTAAGAAACAAATCAGGTTTGCCCTTCTGTGTCAGAAGGTCATGCTGGAACCAGAACTTTAACTGAGATAGTAAAGGTTTGTTCAGTCCTACAGGGACATCTGGCATGCAATCCACTTACATTATCAGCCAAGAAGCACATAATACTCGTTGATGCTAGTCAAATCACCATACAAATCTTTCTCTGGGGCGAAGGCTATAAATAATCTCTGCCCAACAATTTTATATCATATCACCAGAGCCTCGGAAACAGGAGGCTGGAGGTAAACAGCGTTTCTATGCGAGGGTCAAAGTTCAGGACACTTTGGGAAGTTCTCCATCTAAAATTAACTCCTCAGGTTTAATAGAAGGATCACTAAAGAGAATTGAATGGCCAGGTTTAGTAGAAAAATCACTATACTGTGCTCCTGGACTGGATCTGTGACAGGGGCCTGGGTTTCATTAATAGTGACTTTAAAAATCAAAATTTTAAGAGCCTTTAGTTGAGTATCGGCATTGAAGACACAAACAAGCCAGTTAACCTTTTATTTTAGTTTTATAGTTCAGCATTTTTGACAACCCATTCTCTAGTCCTCCAACATGCTTCCAAATGATCTCTAGAACACATTTACCCATCCATGTGAACCAACTATAAGGTATGGCATTACGCAGCTGCTAGTTACCACCAAACATGTGTTGTGTGTATGATGAATATTTGGAGATACTGACTCATGCTATTGTGTGCATGTATGAGGGCAAGAAAGAGATGCCAAGAAAACTAGCTTCTCTATATATTACATTATTTCACGGTCTTGTATTAAATGCACTCACTGAGGTTTACCACAGAGGAAATGAAACCCCGGCCCAACACCAATCTGAGGTTAAGGTGGTTGGAAATCTCTGCTCTAGAATACTGAACACAACAAAGTGGAAACAGGTAAACTGACGGTGAGAAATCTTACACAGTTCAAACAAATAAGAAATAACACTCAACAGACTGAGCAGTTATACAAAAATCAGCCACGTCAAGGTGGTGTCATGTGCCATGAGGCAAAGCGAAGTGGTATCGTTTATATTCATAAAAGAGATTTGCCAACTACAATACTCAATTTACTTATGAATGACCATGAATGTGCATTTTAATAGTTTATACTAATATTTGATGTTGGGGAACATCTGCAAGACAAATTAGTTCCTGTTGTCAGTTATGTTGAAGCAAAGATTAACAGTCCTTCCCTCATGAACATCACCTTCTCTCTCTCGAAACAAACAAAAAACAGTTTCTCATTCTACTGAGAGACCAGAAGCACAAATTCCTCCATCCTGAACACTTAAATGCGGTAAATGATGCAAAGGCACCATAACTCTTAAAGAGCACAGACACTCAAGACTCCTCCTTTTAATGTTAAATAGATGTCACCTAACACAATAAAACTTCAGCAATTCAACACGCACATTTTTCTTTGGTAAACACAAAGCCTGTTACGATTATGCAGCGTAAAAGTCCCTGTGAATGAGCTGTTAGTACAGAAAGAATAATGTATCAGAACGAGCACAATAATATACAGCTTCCATTCATATTACAGCAGGGACCACTGACCAACATTGGAGAATTCAAAAACACTAGTGTCAAATAAGGACGCTAAACTTTTGACTGCATTATTTAATTATTTTATTACACCATTAAGTTTGTTCAGATTTGCTATGAGGTGTACCATGTCTCACACGCTATTGTGAAAATTGGTCAAGGTCTTCCTGCTTCAAAAGGAAGTGCGTCAACATATGAAATCAAATCACCACCCACAAGTATTATTATTATTATTATCATCATTATTGTATTATAACTGCAAATTAAAAAAAATTAAAAACAAAACAACTCAGCCATTCCAGAGTGACATAACATCAACAAGCATCCATAAATTTCTGCACAAAACTTGCAAACAGTCTACAGCAGCAACAAACGCAGAGTAAAACCTACATATCCTCAGTGGTTCGCCTGCAACGTTTGAAGCGGAGATGGAGGAATCAATCATCAGCAATTAATCACTCAGCTGACCATACAGGAGTAAGAACAGCCAAACACCAATGTGTGTTTAACAGGGGTATTGCTCTAGTTTGACCCTTACATTTTCTCCCATGGCGGAGTGCGTGGGAGCCTCTCTCATGACAGCATGCATGAAATACCTTCAGGAAACAGTGGACAATGCTAAAGCCAAAGCTTTAAAGAGAACATAAAGGTAAACGCAGAATTCCTGACATTGCATGGTAGTCAAATACACATAGGTATTTATTCCTGGCAGCTGAAACACCACTATAATACAGATGTAAAGGAATCCATTGATGTGCTTTACACTACTAAAAGAGTACTAAAAGCACTAGGAACAGTCAGTGTAGATGTAATGTGTATTTTGCTAAATATTCATAAAAGCAGAACTGAATCATCACTGAAATGACAATCTGTTGCTCAGAGAATGTGCAAAAACAAAGAGTATAGGTATACAGGTTACTGCAGAATTTTATTATCGCAGCACGTCGAATTCTGCATTCTGATTAGTCAGAAAGTGATCACTAATTTCCCATCCATTCCCTGAGCACATGCCAGTATTAAAGCTGCATAAAGTGGCTCTAGATTTATTAGAGCGCTTGCACATACATGTTATAACTTTAAAACAGGTTTTTGCATGGAAGACATCATTCGGATTACAAACATGTACTGATTGATATCGTTAAGGTTTCTGTGATATGTTTATTATTATAGGTAACTCCTGAGTGGCGAAAAGCACTGGCCCCATCATCCAGAGAGAATCCAGATTTCTCAACTGGAGAATCGAGGCTCACCTCATCCCTGAATCCTGTTTACTCATGAGAGCTGTCCATCATGTGACTTTTTGTCACCATTTTGTTTGAAAACTAGAAAAAAAGAGAATTAAGAGAAACATGTAAAGGAAGGATTGGTTGGGAAGAAGCAGGCAGACAGGGTTGTCTGTTCTGCAAAAAGACTCAGAGGTATAATGCAAAAAGTGGTAGTGTTTTTTATACTGCTCTATAGAAGCATGTCATGCTTGTTTTTTTTTTTTTTTACTTTTGCTGTTCCCAACAACCATTTTTATAGGACATGCCAAGCTCTTCTGGAAGCATTGTTATTGTGCTTACATTTTACCCTTGCACTCCTACACAAATAAATGCATGTTCGATCTAGATTCAAGGATCTGCTGCACAGGACGGCAGGAGACTTTCCTCAGCGCTGTACTCGAGGTGTCGTATATGGGTTCACATAATGCGATTCATCACAGTGAATCAAACATGCGTGAAAATATCCGAGACTGCCCACAGCTTGAGAAAACTTAGCCCCAAACTTAGTCTGTGATCCACAACTTGCCACTGATTATTTTACCACGACTCCATGTGCTATAGTGTTCAATTCCTTACTTAGATCACAGTCAGCGAGAAGCCGTGAATAAGTCCTGAACTTCTATTTTGATTTCATGAGTATGATAATGAAGACATTCTACATATGAACATTTGTGGGATAATGACAGATCATCTGGGAAAATTTATGAAATAAACTTATATGTGGTGCTCTCTGAACTCAGTTATATGAAGAATCTTATAGCACAAGTCATGCCAGAACTCATAACATCTGTATACTACTGTAACTCTTGATGGCTCTAAGCTATAAACATATCTTAAACAGATCTTTGGTAGTGTAAAGAACATCCTCAGCAAAGAGCAGGTAGATCTACAGTCTGTTTGAGTGTGGTTAATTATTTTTCGAGGAGTACAGTCCTACAGGAATCTGAGCTAATCGTGCTAGTTAACGGTGCTCACGTGTCATCTCTTATCGTGAACTCTGACGGACCTTAAACTCGGATTAGCTTAGAGAAAGACATGGGAAAGTTGGACAGAGAGACGCGCTAGCTAGTTAGACACTATTGTAACATTAGCTAAATGAGTATTAGGCCTCGGTCCCGAAACCCCAACTATAACACCCTGACACTGACATACACCGGTCTTACTGTAAGGTTGTGTGCTGTTTGAGGTTAATACTTACAGTCCAAATGTTTCTTTTTGGGCCCCATGACTTCATGTGTGGTCGCCTTGCACACCGTTTTGGACACTGCCGAGCCGGTGACACTGTGCTGTGCTGCGGTTATCCTATCCGTTATGCTTTGGCCAGACATTTTAGCAGTTATGTATGGGGAAAAAAAACCCACCCAAAAACACAGACTGGTTTTATCCAACGGTGATGCTCTCGTCCCAAGATGTGTTTACTCTTCCTCCACCTCACTAATGAAAAACGAGTAGAGGAAAGTAGAAAAGAATGACGGCTGTGGAAAATTGTATTAGCTAACTGGCTAAAGCTTTCTGCTAGCCGTTTACAGCTTTAACCGCTTTCAATGGGAATTCGTCCTGTATGTTCTTCACAAGTCAAATATGAGCGAGAGATTAACTTAACTACTGTACATACCAAAGGTTTCCTCTTCGATTACAAAAAACCGTCCTCTCCACAACCCCTACTCATGTACCGTCTCTCTCTCTCTCCTTCCCTCTCTCTCTTTATAACTTCCCCCTTTTCCTTTCTGACTGGCTCCTCTTCGACTCGCCTCCCCTCGTTAGCTTTTAAAAGGACTGGAGACTCGCAGGAAAATGGCGGCCCTATATCCTTTTCTCACTCGATCATCCCAAAGCTTGTGTACTCGATGTAACCATAGATATAAATACCTAGATGCCGCATTCCTTGTTTAGGTCTAGTTTACGG
Source organism: Notoglanidium macrostoma (assembly GCA_030068235.1). Taxonomy (NCBI): domain Eukaryota; kingdom Metazoa; phylum Chordata; class Actinopteri; order Siluriformes; family Auchenoglanididae; genus Notoglanidium; species Notoglanidium macrostoma. Next base: position 9,774,879 of record JAQQZR010000009.1, on the reverse strand, counting down.
AACACGTCAATCGCTGAGTTTGATCCGCCATCTTGTGGCGGTATACGGCGCTGGCAAAAAGAAACAAAAAACCAGTACTGTTACACTGGTATGAGACGATACACTACAGTTATTATACAAAACATCCTCATGTAGGCTATACAAGACGTTATTGACACAAACATGACATTTTAAGTAGTAATAAATTTATTTTGTAATGACAACAAATCAAACCAGTGCATCAGTACAACAAGGGGTCAAACTGTATGTGATAAGTATAGGAAAAAAAGAGCTAACAGAATCTATAAAAGTGTGTGCTTTATTGGGGAATTGCATTTATTATATTGATTATAATCAAAGTTTTTAATGAACATATTCCTTTGTTTAATCAATTTTAGGCGATTGGGATGATGCATTTTTAATAGATGTGAAGGGTCCGTGTACATTTTTACCATTTGTTTCTTAAAGTAAATTACATTACATTTCATTAAATTGAAACTTACAAAAACAGGAAAACGACTCGTGTTTTATTTATTTAGTTAGTTAGTTAGTTAATTTGTTTGTTTTGTTTGCTCGTTTTTTGTCTATAGCATAAGAATTTTTTTTTCTTTGCAAAAAAGAATTTTTTCGCATCTCCGCTTGTCAAAATAAGAGTTTACTGTTTTTTTTTTTTATTATTATTTTATTTCCAGGGCTACTAGAGTTTCTTTAATGAAAGTGACAGCAGAAAATTTTTAATTAATGATATGATGATGAATGAAATGGATAATGTGAACTCGACAAGTGTGTGTATGTTTCTTTTAAATAAACATAATAAGCTTGTAGAAACTTAAAAAAAAAAAACTATTTGATTTACACAATCTAATTTCTTTCTGGTAAATATGAGCTGGTAAATCTGTCTAATTGTTCATAAAAAATTCTCTGTTTTTTGCCACGACTTTGACTTTTTTAAAACTAAATCTTTCAAAATGATATTATTCATGTTTTGTATAGTTGCACAGTGGTGGTAGCATCATGATGTAGAATGGCTGCAAACAGTGGCGGATTTAGGTATGTGTGACATCTTGCCCAGACAAAAAAAGTTCACACAAAAAATTCAGAATGGTGACATTTGCCAGATTGGTTCTATATCCCTTATTTGTATATCACATCAATGATATCATGTCACAGTGTAGGTAAATTAACCTTTTCTGAGTGGCAGCCTTAATTCTAGTTTGTGAGCTAGTCAGGTTGTTGCCTGGGAAGGCCTCCCACTCAGACGTATGAGATGGGGAGTGGGGCAGGGTAGGTTGGTCTCAGGTCTCCCCACTGGAAGCCCAAGGTAGGGTGAGCGGGAGAATCTATCAAATAGCACACCTCAAATTTTATACAGTACCAATGCAATTAGTAAAATCAGTCATGCAATAAATTGCTACCAAATAAACCACAATTGAATCATAATACTGTATATATAGTTTCACGGACATATTGTTTTTTTTTTCTATTAAATCATTAAGAATAATATAGAATCAGTCCGCACACCTCCAAGGTGAATTGGTTTAGTCTTGAATCTTGGTTGACAGTGTTGGGACATGGGTAGGGTGACCATATGTGGATTTTCAAAAAAGAGAACACTGGGGACAGAAAAACATGAAAAAACTGTAGGCTATTGATCGGTCAGAAAGAATCATCACTATTGGTGCATAATCGTTGGGTGAGATGTGACGTCCTGAACATAGAAATGGTCCTGGAGTATAATAAAGTCTTGCTGCAGGTAACTCATTTAAAATTAGCCAGCCTGTACTAATATTTTGCCTGTTGAGTTGAGCTGGTACTATGCAATAAAAAATGGGCTTAAGGTGTTGCAGGATGTAGTGCAGTCCTATGTTGCCTGTGTCAGCCACTGACTGAAGGGGGCTCAGCAGGTGTCCTGTGATGTTCTTCATGTGGGCCAACACTAGTCATTTCAAGGACTTTATGTCACAGACTTCTGATAAACCTTTAATCATTCAGTCCTATGATGTAGGGTTTCTTGGGAACTGGGATGATGATGGAGCATTTGAAGCAGTAGTAGTAGCACACCTCCATTAACCTGTCGAAAGCATTTGTGAAGATTGGAGCCAGTTGGTCAGCATATGCTTTTAGGCAGGAGGGGGAGATACTATCCAGACCTGGTGTTTTCTTGATTTTCCATTTTTAGAAGAGCCGGTTCACAACCTCTTCATATATTTTTAGTGCAGCCTGACTATTGGGGAGGCTAGGGTGGTTGCCAGAGGTGGGCTTTTGTGACGGGGGCTTTTATCATTGGTCTGAAATGGGTGAGGGGTGTAATTTTGTCCCTTTTCACCAACACAAGCCAGGTGCTAGTCCTGGGCTGGTCCTAGTGCTGGTCCGGAGTTTGGTTAGAGAGCCCTAATAGAGACACGTCATTACGTCCATGTATTTGTCTGTTTATGTCTCTGATTCTCTGCCTTATAAAAGCCAATCTGAGCAGAAGTCACATCAGATGAGAATTTGGACAGATCACGGTTAGAAGACAGACATGTGTCAAGTTGTGATTTCTTCCTATTTCTCTCTACTGCTCTTAACTCTCTTTGATTTCTACGCAACACATCTGATAGCCAAGCAGCAGGGTGAGAAGTTCTTCCTGGGTATGGAAGATAGTGGGCCGAAGTTCCAAGATGGCAGTGTGGCAGTAGCATGCAGCGGCCACTCCGGATCTGAAATGGTGTTTTTCTGTGCTATTTTTGTTTCTTGGCGTGACTCCGACTTTGGCACATGGACACCAAAACAAACGGTGTTCATGTCTACCCATGAGAAACACTACTGGACATTAAGGAATACTCAAAAACTGACCTACAGGATGACCTCTTGGAAATGCTACGCGTCCTCGTGTTGCTGCGGAAACCAGGCCTCCAGTCCTTGGCGTTGCCTGATGCCAGCGGCCAGAGGAGGGTCCGCCGAAAACGGGGTGCGAGAAAGCAGAAGAATGGCAAGCGGGCGAGGGTCTGTGTTAGGCTCAGAGCTAATCTTAGCCGGGCCGGTCGTCCGATCCATAACACTTTCCAATGTCTGCTCTTTGGGAAATAAATTGGACTACATCCGACTCCAGCGGACTACCCAGTGCAAGTTTAGGGATTGCTGCATCTTTGTTTTCCCAGACACATGGCTCAAAGACAGAGTCCCGGACGCCGCCATTCAGCTAGCCAGGCTCACTGCATTTCGTGCCGACAGGAAAGCTGCTCTGTGTGGTAAGACTCACGGTAGTGGCTTGTATGTTTATATTAACACAGCATGGTGCAAGAACTCTGTGCTAGTATCTATCTACTGCTCATCGCTCGTGGAGTTTTTGACTGTAAGATGCAGACCTTTTTATTTACTCCGGGAATTCACCGCCGTGCTGATTGACGGAGTGTACATTTCCTCAGAGCTAGAGCTAAGGATGCGTTCTGTGAGCTGTACAGGGCTATTAGTGAGTTGCAGAATGCACAACCCGATGGACTGTTTATTGTCGCTGGAGACTTCAACCATGCAAATCTCATGTCAGTGCTCCCGAAATTCCATCAGCATGTGGACTTTGCAACTAGAGGGACAAACACACTGGATCTTGTTTACACAAACATTCCCAGCGCGTACCAAGTGGAGTCCCGCCCCCACCTTGGCTATGCAGACCACATCACTGTTATGCTAATGCCAGTATACAGACCGCTTGTCAGACGCACCAAACCGGTTCTGAAGTAGGTGAGAACCTGGCCAGCAGGAGCCATCTCTGCTCTTCAGGACTATTTTGAGTACACTGACTGGCATATGTTCAGGGAAGCTGCAACTGAAGGCGACAACACCAACTTGGAGGAGTACACATCATCAGTGACCAGCTACATCAGCAAGTACATAGATGACGTCACTGCCTCCAAGACCATCATTACACGCTCAAACCGGAAGATGTGGATGACTGCAGAGGTGCGTGAGCTGCTGAGGACCCGTGACTCCTCCATCAGAGCAGGTGACAAGGCGGCCCTAAGAACAGAGAGGGCCAAGCTGTCTCGGGCCATCAGAGCAGCAAAACGTGCACACGGCCATAGAATCCACAGCCACTTTCAGGACAGCGGTGACACATGGCACATGTGGCAGGGCATCCAGGCCATCACTGACTACAGGACAACTTCACCCGCTTGTGACAGTGATGCCTCCCTACCAGATGCACTTAACAACTTCTTTGCACAGTTTGACGCACAGAACGATGTAATAGCGAGGAAGAAAACCCCTTCTCACAGTGACCAGGTGCTGCGTCTGACCACTGCTGATGTAAGGAAAACTCTTCACAGAGTTAACCCATGGAAGGCTGCTGGACCAGACAACATACCTGGGAGAGTGCTCAGAGAATGTGCAGACCAACTGGCAGATGTTCTCACTGACATCTTCAACATATCCCTGAGCAC
>JAQQZR010000009.1:9751295-9770382 GCA_030068235.1 Notoglanidium macrostoma | reverse complement strand
CCTGCCATCTGGCAAGAGGTACCAAAGCATTCGGGCCCTCACTGCCAGACTCTGTAATAGTTTCTTCCCCCAAGCCACTGGACTGACACACACACACACACACACACACATACACACACACACACACACACACATACACACACAAACACAAATGTACACTCATCTACCTCTAAAATACTGCACATTTTGCACCTCTGTAATTTTCCCACATCTACCTCTACAATTTGCACATTACATTTGGATTAGCGCTGCACTGTCTTTTCTGTCTTTTTTGTCTTGTTATGTCTGCACTGTTTGCAGTATTTACACATTTGCACACTTTGTACTTTATGTTGTTTTTTGCCATGTATGCACATGTTTGCACACATGCACTTCATGTTGTCTTCTGTTTTTCTGTTGCACACATGCACCTTTTGTACTTCTGTGTTGTCTTATATGTAGCACCTTGAGATCCTGGAGAAACAGTGTCTCGTTTCATTATACACTGTACCACATATATATGGTTGAAATGACAATAAAAGCCACTTGAACTTGAACTTGAACTTGAAATCCATAGTTGAGGAAAGTGAGGAGAGGAGAGTGTCCATGGCTAGCTCCAGTGGAAGGGAGGAAAAAGATGAGTCAGGGTCTGGAAGATATGATAAAGTGCAGGAAGTGACAGATGAAGTAGAGACAGAGTGGAGGTTTCACCGAGTGGAATATGAGAGTAATATTGACAGCTGGTTTTCGGAAGGACAGGTAGGGTGAAGGTAAAGGATACTAAGTGATGATCAGAGATGTGAAATGGGGTAGCAGTGATGTTGGAAGCTGGGGAGGGGTTGCTGAAGACTAGGTCCAGAGCATTTCCTCCTTTGTGTGTATGAGAGCAGTTGTTGAAAATCAGAGAGAAGGAATAGAGAAGAGGGAGAAGACAAGAGGACTGGAGCTTGTCAATAGGGAGGTTGAAGTCCCCAGGAAGCGTGAGAGGAGTTTTGTCAGTAGGAAAAAGACTGAGAAGTGTGTCCATTTCTTCAAGAAATTTTCTAGTGGTCCAGGGGGGCGGTAGATGACAACAATGAGAAGGTTGATAGGATGAACAGCATGGAACTCAAAGGATGTGAGTTTGAGATGAGACAGAGAGGGGTGTAAAGCACCAACTATGAGACAGCAGCAGACCTGTAGCACTGCCCTTTCCAGTTTCTCATGGTGTATGTGAGAAAGCATAAGCAGGGGAAAGAGCTGCCATTGTAGCTGAGTTCTGTGGCTATATCCAGGTCTCAGTTAGTGCCAAAAAGTCAAGAGAGTGATGGGAAGCATGGGTTGAGATGAAATCGGCCTTCTTTACAGCAAACTGGCAGTTCCAGAGCTGACCTAGCACCACTGTTTGAGACTGGGACAACAGAGGAGGGTAGATAAGGTTACCGGTAGTATGGCCTCTGGATTGTGGATGAGATCTTCTGGGTCTAATAGATGTAAGAACAGAGATGGGTTTGAGGCACATGTCAACAGTCAAGGATTGACCAAGGATACATCTACAATATATGTTAGTGAGTTCTGCCCCCAATTCACACCTTAAGAAAGACCGAAACTACTGTTGATGAGACACATGAGAAAACACTTCTAAATAACACCACAGAAACAGCAAATACTAGTGACAAGAATCTAGGTCCAACTGAGTCAAGTAGATACACAAAAGTCATAATCCTTCCTTACCAGGAGAGAAGAAATTCAAGATAGAACCAAAAAGCACAGAGACTAGATGCAGACTAGATGCTACACTAGCTCTGTTTTTGTTATTACTAAAAATGGCAGTCACAAAGTTTTTGTTGGACTTGTTGGTCACAAAAATACTACCCCAGCTTCTTATGTAAACAGTTGTTGGTTCTAGTACAGCAAAGTGTTGATGCTACTCTCATACGAGTTTTTCTGGTTGAGAGCCACTTCTTTGGCTTTCAAATGGGGAAGAACTGGTTCAAGATTCGTCACCAGCTCCAAACCAGCCCTCAAACTGCCGTAGTGGAAAAGTTTAGCTTCTTTTCGCCTCTGTGATCTTCTTTGTCAGTGATTTTCTGGTCTAATTGTAAAGGGATCTATCCCCACTTCTGTAGGCATCCTCCTTGGCCTGACAAAGTTGTCTTGGTTTGGCTAGGAACCATGACTTGTTATTGTTGTATATGCAGAAGATCTTGATTGGTACAAGCATGTCTTCACAGCAGCTGATGTAAGATGTCACACTGTCAGCCAGTTTGTCCAGGTTGCCAGTTACCTGTCCAATTGGTGCAGTCAAAACAGTCATGCAGTTCCTGTTTTGCTTTGCTGGTCCATTTCTTGACTGGCTTTGCAGACTTTAGTTGCTGCCAGTAGGTTAAAGTAAGATGAACCAAGTAGTGATCAGAACCAAAGGGGACAGAGCAATATGCATCTTTAAAAATTGTGTAACAGTGGTCCAGTTTGCTATTTTCCCTGATCGGACAGTCAATATGCTGTCTTTGCTAGTTCATGGTTTAATTTTACTCAGTTAAATTTCCCAAGGATTATGATAAATATATTTTTGTTCCAAGCCGGTTATCTGGTCAGCCAGGGTTTGCATTGCATCATTCACGCTGGTCTGTGGGATGTACACACTGACCAGGGTGAAGGAGGAAAACCCCCACAGTGAATAAAATGGCTTGCAGTTTATGAACAATGTCTCCAGGTTTGGGCTGCAGTATTTACTTAGCATTGTGATATCTGTACATGAACATTCATTTATGTAGAAGCAAATTCCACTGCCTTTCTATTTCCATGATACCTCTGTTGTGCAATCCTCTCTGTGTAGATGGAATTCTAGCAGATGTAATCTGCTGTTGATGGTGGATTACCTGAACCAGCTCATCCATTTTGTTGCAAGGAGTGGAGATTTGCAAGGTGAATTGATGAGAGATCATTTAAAAATCCCCTTTGTTCGAGTTTTGCTAGCGCACTGGTGAGCTTCTCCCATCTACATTCTCTACATGTCACACAGAAAGCTGCTGTTCCTCTGACTAGAATCTCCAAAAAACTTTCCAAGATTTTGAAAACTGGTGAAAACCATCTGGAGTTAACTGCCTGATGTTAAGCAGTCTTGTCTTGGAAACCTAACCAAGTTTGAATAGCCAAACACACAAAGAATAAACAACAACAACAAAAAAGAAACCACTAGAGAGAACTGTATTGATGCCATCCATGGTGCCATATTGGAAATCATAGTGGAATGGAGCTAACTGCTATATAATGAATATTGAACAGAAATATTCTGATACATAATATGAGCAGCAAAATTTGTATCACCAGTACTTTCCACTAGGATATTTGAGACAACAAAATTGTATCTCATGCCTGATGTTAACAAGTAATTGGTACTGCAGTTTTACGCTGTGATTTGAATAATAAAAAAAATAAATGTTTGATCTGAACCTGCTCTGCAGTGCATTTACAAAAATACAAAGTTTGAACAACAATACAATATAACAATTTAAATTTACAACAATAAAAAAGCAAATTCTCTCATTTATTGTCTGGAAATAGATGACAGAGCAGTATTTAAAAATCTAAAATACACTACACACTGAGCTCTTTAGTTCTACAAAGATTTACACTGTATTACAGTTCCTGCACCATACATGTCTGCATGAAAATGTAACATGATACATGATGTTTGCTAATTTTTACTCACTCTTTACTCAGAAGAGTGTGGTAAATCTATTTACCACACACTTTCCTGCTATTACCTGTGGTTTACACAGAAAAAAACATGTTGATGATAAATACCAGATATTTACCCATATTCACCAATAAAACACTAGCCATGTACCAAACATCCTAGTGGTTAAGTGGTAGCAAACATGTTGCCCAATTTGAAGCCCTGCTCAGGGCTATTTTTCAGAGTGCACAAAACACACCCAAACCCTTCTCTAAACTTTGCCTATAAAGCAATACCCTTGCCTATATATAAAACTTGCTTACCCATTTATTTTTAAGGTTTTTTTTTAGTCTCCAATTGGGTCTACACAGAACTATCCCTTAACAGAAAGCTGTGACCAGAAATGGATCCAGCAAAGTCCGATCCTCAGCAACATGCCCAGTGTCAAGAGTCTAATCCTTTCCAGCATGCCCTTAAGTATGCAAAAAATAGTTCAGCAGCTGACTAAGCTCAACCAGACCTCCACCATGACCCCTTCTCTGAGTGCAGGAGCCACAGAAACACCTCTACTCCCACTGCTGAGCCTACTGCTACATCTCTCACAGCCCCAACACCAGATTATGGCATGTCTGAGCTCCAGTTAGCCAACCGTGAGAGGTTTGGAGGGAACACAGGAGGCTGCAGTGTTCTCTAGTCTTTGAACAGCAATCCTCCTGATTCCCCTCAGAAATGGCCAAGGTTGATGGGAGAGGGGTACTCAATTGTGGGAAAAGGAATCAGAAAGCTGTGCCTCAGTTGTACAGTTCACTGAGGCCCTGCACCAGGCCTTTTACAATCTGGGGGCACTCCATCTGCTTCGCATTTGACAGGATCAGGTCAGTGGCTGATTATACAGTCAAGTGCCACACCTTGGCCACCAAAAGTGGCCTAGAATTCTGAGGCACTCAAGGCAGTGTACCAGCAGGTACTTAGTGAGTGACTTAAGCGTGAGCTTGCTACACAAGAATCGCCCCCAACCTTGAGGCCTTGTACGACCTGGCCATTTGGGTCGACAGCCACCTCAGGGATTGGGAAAGGATCCAGGCTTTGGGTTCTTGAAACATGCCACAATCCTATCCCCCCTAGCTCACTATACCAACAAGGGCATGGTCTGTTGCCAAACCCACTGAACCCATGCAGTTAGGTGGTACCCAGTGGCCTGATGACCCAACCAGAGACCAAAGCAGAAGGGGTCCTTCGGACCCCACTGGCTTCATTGGAAAACACCCAGGTCTATTATAGGCAGCCCTATGATGGACCTAAAGCAGCCTCTGCCTAGCACCAGGTTGTTCCTGAACGTGAATCTGTCCTGGGGTAGTCAGCGTTCACATTGGCTGACCATTTATGGATAGCCACTCAGCCACTGAGCTAACCCACACCAATTCTCACCCTGGATGGGTGATCACTGGCTGCAGGACGTCATACACTGCAGCCAGCCAACCAGTAACTCTGTGTAGGCTCCCATGTGGAGAGGGTTGTGTTGTACATCATCCAAACTACACACATTCAGTGTGTACATTCATGGCAATTTAGCCATAAGTTTCATCCACTCATCCAGTTCCCCAATAGGGCTGGGGTTCTTCTTTGTGGGGAGGAAAGACAGGAAGCTCTGCCCTCTCACTGCCATCTCACTGCCGTAACCATTTACTGAAAGGACTGCCATTTCTTGTTATTCATGACCAACACATTTGAGGCATTGCAGCAGGTATAATTTTTTTTAATACAATCTGAATTGCCCACAATCTGATACACATATGGCAGGGGATGAATATAAAACAGCATTCATTATGCTTTCGGGGATCTAAGAGTATCAGGAAATACACTTAGGGTTAATGAACACTCTCATGGTTTTCTGTTGATGAAGTCTTGAGGTAGGCCCTGTACCAGTATGTCTACATGTACCTGGATGCAACGCTGTACACATGGAGTTAACATTGGTAGAGACCAAATCTGCTGCCAATAACACCCCCCCTCCAAAAAAGGAAAATTATTTTCCTGCCATTATAAAATAGTTTTTAATATTTTTTTATATTGGCTATATAAAGACAAGTCCAGATGTTGAGCCCAAGGTTAAAATTGTAGTTTACTTACACTTGTAAGTAGACAGTGGGCAATGGGGACATTTTCTCTGCTATGGTCACATTTTCTCCTCTTATCCAATCATCTCCTCTATAGCCCGTTCTCCTCCTCTCTGTTGGTCTTATATTCCCTCCTCTCCAGTCATTTGTTTTCCTCTCCCCTGCTCTCCAAGTCATCTGTTTTCTTCTTCCTCTGTTGTCTATAATGTCTGTATGTCTCTCCTCTTCTCCCATTCTCCAGTTATATTTTTTTCTCTGCTTTCCCTGTATCCACTTCTGTATTCTGATCCTGTCTTCTCTTCTCCAGTTGTCCCTTGCTTCACAGTCATCTCTGCTCTGATCATTTGTTTACTTATTGTTTGATATTTTGTGTTATTAGTTAACCCACCACCACAACTCTATGCTGGATGAGTTTTAATGTGTTTTTTTTTTTCAAATTATGGTTTTTCTTTTTTGTTTTTGAACCATCTCTTCTCCCTTACTCTGCTCTCCAGTCATCTCCTCTCATTTCCTCTGCTCTTTTATCCTATCAAGTATTTTTTGTGCTCATCCTTGACTCCAATAAAAGATTGGCATATTCCTTCATGTCCAGTCTGTCCAGGTTCTCCTGGTGCACATGATATACATATATCCACAGTATTCAGGTTTGTTTGACTTATTGATGATCTAAGCCATGTCTTAAGCCTCCTTAGGGCACTAAAACTCCTCTCAGCTTCTACAGAGGAGGCAGGGATGACCAACAGAATCCTTACTAATACTTCCACCTGACTGTGAGAGACCTCTCACTTCTGGCACCATTTCCTAAATAATGCTAGCAACATCTGAGCTTGTTTGATAGGTTTAATTAGCCTCAAGCATGGCCAGTTGCACCTGCAGAAGTCTTGAATTCAATTCAAGATCTACCACCTTGTCTCCATGCAGCAGCATATTTTCAAGCTTCTGCAGTTTGTGGAATCTAGCTTGCTCAAACCATTCTATGATTTGAGCATTCACTGTGTATATGGGATTGTAGAATTGTGCACTATACAGAGATTGGGCATAGGGATGGATATGAACTATTGCCTGACCAATGTAATGCTTTGTAGGCGTGTGGATATGTGGCATTTGAATAGGTTGCAGGTCCAACTTTGTTGCCATAGCAGTTCCTTTTGCAAGTATGACAAAGTGCTCCTCTGTTCACTTGTCCTGCATGCTTGTTTTAACATTGTCCACAACCTCAAACTTGCCTGGAATGGTCTGTTTCCTTAGCTACAGGGAGTTGTTCAGGCAATCCAAAACCCCCAACAGGTCTTCAGCCATTATAAGGCCATGCACAGTGTTCCCTTTTTGAAATGTTCCATAAAGACCACTGGCCTTAGTTGAACTGTCAGATGAACTGCATTATACCATCTCTTCAAGGGCTGTCCCACTGACTCATACAGGCTGAGAACTGACTGGATGGCAGGGGTGCTAGTAGTCCACTTGGTGGGACAGAGAGGTTTCAACAAGGTGAAACCATGCTCTGATTTGCAATTTCCTTGAAAATCACTTTGAACTTGCCAGACTGATTAAAGAATCCTCCTAATTCATAGACCAGACCCATTGAATTCTCTTATCAGACTCGTATTAGTTTAGAACTTGAACAGGCAGCATGTGCAATTAGGTACATGCAGTGTGGGTCACAATTACAATACATAGCCAGAGGTTGCTCTTTTCTTACAATGGCTTGCACCACCTGCAACTGTACAGCCATGTTGGCTTCACCGTCATAGGTTTGTCCTCTAGGTTGGGAGAGAGGAAGGCCTAGATGCATCAACACATCACATGCCATCTTGACTATATTTTGCCCCATTGTTGATGACGCTTTGTAGAGTCCCAGGAATTCTTCCTTTGGTTGTAGATCTGCATCTACATAAAGCAAACATATTGATTCCTGCTCAACTTCTGAACTGTCCTGGGTGCCATCGGTGATAAATGTGATCTTTATCACTGGCATTGATGTAATTTCTGACAATTTCTTTGACAACTGTATTGCCCATTAGTTTAAAATTTTTATTTTGTATTTCGGGACTGTTGAAATCAAAGTGACCTTTCAGTCATGTGATCAGCTCAGCATTGCCCTCTGCCTTATACATTAGAAGCTGGTTGAAGTTGACACTCTCTTTGTCAATGCCTCGATAAGCCAGGTCTTGCCATGCCAAGCACTTAACTCCCCCAACAATCTTTAGAAGATTTTTCCTTGCTTGCTTCCACTGTCTTTCCAGCTCATGTGAAACTTGAATATTAACAGGATTGGATCATTGTTAATTTGTGGCACTCGCTGTGTTTATGTGCACTATATTTCTCCAGTGTCTTTTTCCAGTTTCACATGCCAGTCTTCACAAAGGCTGAGTCTGCCTTTGATGCCAGTTTAGTATTTTGCACAGTAGAACAAAGGTCCCCCTTTAAGTATGGGCTGTAATGGAGCCAAGTTTAATCTTTAAACCACTTCTCCTGAAAGCAGAGAGTCCTATTTCATAGAGTTTGATTAGGTATGACATTTACATCTGGCTAATTTGGGCAAAGACCAAGCTCCTCCTCCCCCTCCCCCTCTCCTGCACCTTTATTTTTGCCTGCCTGTCTGCTCTCTCTGTCTGTCATTGACTCACACTCAATCTCCCTGCTTGACTGTACTATCTGAAATACACATGACAAGCCATACTAAGAAGCATATTAAATTAATATTAGGATTAGACTGTTATGATGTCATTATTCGTTCTTAACCATCAGCTACTTTTCTCACTCACCTCCATGTCAACACTATTCTCTGCCCTGTCAGTATCCTCCTGCTCTCTCTCCCTCTCCATCTTTACTCTGAATGCACCAGAGTGTACATGAAAGGAATATTATCAGACAAGTGGTGTTTCTTGCCATGATATTCAGGAATGGATTATTAAGAATTTGTTATTGGAATGGGAGTTATTATTCTATCCAGAAACATTTATTCACATCATACAATGTTGTACAGATGTATACATCTATCATCTGACTGGTACTCATTTTCTCACTGCTCTGAACTCACTTTTCTGGTTTTCTGTGGCTGCCCAAAAAACTGGCTAATGTCATACCTACTCTTCATGATGACAAGCTATTCACTGTGAATAAAAGCTGACTAACTGACTGCACTTAAATCACATGAGTAACGAAAAATATCATAAATAAGCAAGTACAGCTTACTAGACTCATGGAACATATAATTAATGAAACCTATTACTATCTACAAAATTACACATGCAGTACTACATCAGACTTCACTTGGACTTTCTGACAAGTATAAATATACCTGTGTGAGCACCATTGTTAATCACTAGGAGCATGTGTAACTAATAAAATTTCCACTTAACTTCGTAAACGCCATTGTACATGACATTAAGTCCAGTTTCCTGAGACTCTAAGAACAACAGACAGAAGGGGGACGAGGATTAATGAGTGTCAGAGCAACTATCCAAAATGAAACAAGGAACATCCGTGAATACATCAAGAAGATGGTCCCCCAGGACAAACTGATGAAAGAATGTCTCAGGCAACAGAAGACAGAAGATGATGAGGAGGATGAGAAAGCATTGTGGAAGACCAAGCCCCTGCATGGAATGTATCACTTGCAGATAGAGCAAGTGGCTGATCTCAGGAAATCTTACCAGTGACTTGACAAAGCAGGCCTGACGGATAGCACAGAGGCTCTGATTATGGCAGCACAAGAACAGGCTCTAAGCACTAGATCCATACAGGCAGGGGTCTACCACAGTAGGTAGAACCCAAGGTACAGGCTGTGCAAAGACAACCCTGAGACTGTCCAGCATAAAATAGCTGGGTGCAAGATGCAGGCTGAGACAGCATATACTGAAAGGCATAACCAAGTGGCAGGGATAGGGTACAGCATCATCTGCACCAAGTATGGGTTAGAAGTTCCCAAGTCCCAATGGGAGACACCACAGAAAGTGGTTGAGAACAACAGAGCTAAGATCCTATGGGACTTCAAGTTTCAGACAAATAAGCAGCTGCTAGCCAACCAACCAGACATAGCCGTGGTTGATAAGGAGCAGAAAACAGCAGTAGTGATAGATGTGGCAATCCCAGCTGACAGTAACCCCAGAAAAAAGGAGCATGAGAAGATTGAGAAGTACCAAGGCCTGAAGGAACAACTTGAACAGATGTGGAAGGTGAAGTCCAAAGTGGTTCCAGTGGTAATAGGAGCATTAGCAGCTGTAACTCCCAAACTTGGAGAGTGGCTTTAACAGATTCCAGGTACAACAACTGAGGTCTCTGACCAAAAATGTGCTGTTCTAGGAACAGAACATAAAAAAACATAGAATTTAATATGGCATCTATCACAGCTTTCACTCTTCTTGGAAGGCTTTCCACAAGCTTTTGAAGCGTTTCTGTGTGAATTTGTGCCCATTCATTCTCTACAGCACTTATGAGATCAGACACTAATGTTGGATGAGATGGCCTGGCTCACAATGGGTTGAGGTCAGGGCTCTGTGCAGGCCATTTAATTTCTTCCACACCAAACTCATTCAACCATGTCTTTGTGGATCTTGCTTTGTGCACCAGGGCACAGTCATGCTGGAATAGAAAAGGGCCTTCCCCAAACTGTATCCACAATGTTGGAAGCATAGCATTGTCCAAAATGGCTTGATTGAAGCATTAAGAAGTAAGGGACCTAGCCCAAATCCTGAAAAACAGCCCCATGCCATTATCCCTCCTCCACCAATCTTCCCAGTTGGCACAATTTCATCAGGCAGGTAATCCGCCAAACCCAGACTTGCCCATCTGACTGCCAAACAGAGAAGTGTGATTTGTCACTCCATAGAACATGTTTCCACTGCTCCACAGTCCAGTGGCGGTGTGCTTTACACCACTCCATCCAACGCTTGGCATTGGACTTGATGATGTGAGACTTGCATGCAGCAGCTCGGCTGTGGTAACCCATTCCATGAAACTCCCAGCGCACAGTTTTTGTGCTTACATTAATGCCAGTGAAAGTTTGGAACTCTTCAGCTATGGAATCAGCAGAACGTTGGCGACCTTTACAAAACATGGACCTTAGTAGTCATTGACCCAGCTCTGTGTCTTTATGTGATCTTTCACTTCGTGGCTGAGTTGCTGTAGTTCCTAAACGCTTCCACTTGCCAATAAACCACCTATAGTTGACCGTTGAATATCCAGCAGGGATGAAATTTCACAAACTGTCTTAGGGAAAAGGTGGCATCCTATCATAGTACCATGTTTGATATCACTGAGTAGAATGACCCATTTTGTTTCACAAATATTTGTAAATGGAGACTATATATGGATATTATGGTCATTCTACTCATTCTACTCAGATACATACACACACACATGCAATTTGTATTTATATATATACAGTATATATACAAAAGTATTATAGAATTCAGGTGTTTCAATCAAACCCATTGCCCCACATGCACACACACACACACACACACACACACATATATATATATATATATATATATATATAAAAGATAGAGACCTATGAGACAAAGACACAGAGAGAGATTTAATAAATTGACAAAATTTAAATCAACTAAGCAAAGTCCTTTGGTGCCCCCTTGCAGACATCAACTTTAGAATCATTGTGCTAGGCCATTCGGGATATGCATTATACTTTCTCAAAAGTAGAAACAGAAGTGTGGTTGCTGAGCTGACTTACAAAATGGACCTTGATAAAATGTAAAACAGCAATTATTTGAAATTCTTTAAATTTAAAATTACTTGAATTATTTGAATTAAAATTATTTGAATGCTGATAAAGTCACAGCCTAATATTGAGGAAAGGAGATATAAAGAAACATTTATTCAGAAATTTACTTTAAAAGGCTTTTAAAAAAATATTTTATAATAACTTTTTACCATATGATTCAATATGATTGGTTCATTCTGAAGAGAACCAAATCCTTACTTATAAAAGGATGTGCACACTTATGCAACCAGGTAATTGAAACTTTAAAAAAAAAAATTTCATTTTCCTCTAAAATGTTTCTAATTGTTTTCCACTTAAATTATATATGTTGTAATTTCACATTGAGGGTGGAATAAGTTCTGATATGATTTACCTTGATTTTATTTTTATCAAAAAATGCTGACAATTTAACAGGGGTGTATAGACTTTTTATGTAGGTAGAAGATATTCAAATCTGCCTAGTGCATTTTCACTGAAACCTTTATACTATGAGCAATGTGGTAGATTACATACTGATTTATGAGCATTTCAGTGCACCATATGTAAATGGATTGGACTGAACTGAGGTCAACAGAATATGCCCAAATCCTTTCTCTCTAGCTTTAACAAAGTAGACTAGTAAATTTGACAAAAGTTGTGATTTGCTAGAATCCAAGATAGAAAATAGACAATAGCACTTTGTTTTGTAACTGAGAATGACAGGAAGTAAAAACAAGAGCCTAAGTATAAGAGATTAAAGATTATAAAGCCTAAAACAAAATATAGTAAACTTCTAGAAAAGAATAAAGATTAGAAGTAAATAAGAAATATGCTAGATTAATTTATGAAAACATCCTCACAGAGGCTGTCAGTGCCTCAATTAACATCTCCACTAGGGGGCAGTAGGCTGCTATCACATCTTACTAAGACTTTAAGAACAGGTGGTGTTATGGAAGACCATTAATTTGTATGTGTATATATATATATATATATCTTGAGGAATAGTTCTCCAGGCTTCCTGCATACCTTGATGGGGAAAAAACCCCACTATGGAACACTATCCCTTTGTGTTATATACTGTATTTACATGTATTTCACATTTTGCAATATGCCACTGTACCCATTGTCTCATTTTACTAGCAAAATATAAAGAAAAGAGGGGTAAGGGGTGGCTCAAGACTTTTGCACAGTACTGTATACCAACATGACACTAGTCAAGCTGACATTGAGGGTTTTTGTCTATCTAGCTATGCTCTTATGTAGTCTGAGAAATTTTACAAACCACAGAATGCACAGTCTCAGCTTAAAATGCAATAATTGATTAATAGTCATGTCAAACATATTTATATAGCTCATTTATTTACAACTTTTGTTGAAGTGTCTGTACAGAGGTAGCTAGGTCTAAGGATGCTAAGATTTCAAAAGCAAACAAAATACAATACATTCCAATTGAAGTTAAAATAAACATACAAATAATAATATTAATATTAAAATAGAAGTAATAAAATATCAGAAAACACATACTTTGTTTACCTCAGAGAGAATTTTAAATTAACTGATTAAAGACAGGCTTATTTCAGATTTAATTCAATATATCAGAATGTCTGTGGGTCAAAGCTTTACATATACTAACTTGTTGTTTGGAACTGTCAGCTCACAGCACGAAGGTTCTGGGTTCAATCTCTGGGTTGACCAGGGGCCTCTCTGTATGGAGTTTGCATGTTCTCCCCACGCCTGTGTGGGTTTCCTCTGAGTGCTCGGGTTTCCTCCCACAGGCCAAATACATGTAGATTAGGTCAACTGGCTACTGTAAAATGCCCATAGGTGTGAATGTGAGTTTGAAGGGCTGTCTGTCTATTAGCAATACCTCATTGGGATCCCTTACTGTACCCCGCTGGGATCGGCTCCAGCTTCCCCTGCAACCCGTAATGGGTAAGTGGCATACATAATGGATGGGTGGACTGACTTTTTGAAGCTTCTGATTGGTCATTTGTCATAATTGAACACCATTCCATCTGTGAAGTCAAGGATCCCATGTGTCAAGGATGTTTGCTGCAGAATGGACTGGTGCAATTTACAAAGTAGATGTTATCATGAGGAAGGAGCTTGATATACTGAAGCAAAAGCTCAAGACATCAGCGAGAAGGAAAAGCTGGACATTGATCCTAAGCCTACAAGTTCAAGAAATTAAAAGTCAATACAACCAAATAGTAACAAAGTATACATAAACTTTTGATCCACAGAAAATCTGAAATAGTAAATAAAAGCTAAAATAAATCTTAGCTATTACTTTGAAATGACATGGAATGTTAATTACATGAGGGAAATAAAGTAGATACTCTAATTGACAGATTAACACAAGAAATATATGGTAACATGAAATGTGTTGAGCTATGAAACTGCAAACTTTTTATCTCAACTGTGGATGGATGGATGGCTGGCTACAACTAACAAGGCTACAACTAACTACACCAGACTAGGTGGTTGTTTGAAGGGCATCCTACGGATGTATCAAAATCAGAGATACACAGTCTGCACTCTATTGGAAGGCTTTCCACTAGATTTTGAAGGCTAAGGGAATTTCTGCATACTCAGCCACACAAGTATTAATGATATTCTAATTTATCTTAAATGTGTCCAGTGTGGTTGAGGTCAGAGCTAATTTCAGTAGAGAGAAATCTTTAAACCTTCCAGCAACAGGGAGATAGATAGATAGATAGATAGATAGATAGATAGATAGATAGATAGATAGATAGATAGATAGATAGAAAATGTTGGTTATACAAATTACAGTAATTATAATAAATTATAATCAGATATGTAATTTGTTTTTAAATAGTAATACTGTGTCTTGGTGGCTTAGGGAGCACCCTTTGCATATGTCTGACAAATGGCATACTGACAAATGGCAGCAAATAGATAATAGTTTTCACATTTAAATAACTGTAACAAACAAGGTTAGCAGTGTTATCTTTAACATACATTACGCCCACATACTCCTGAGGAAAGACAATAATGAACTCATGTTGCTGCTAGATTACAGCTACCTCCTCCTCTTACAGATTGACTGTGTGGTATTGAGCTTACAACTGAGCAACTTTCAACATACATGGCTGAATTCTGTCCAACTTCATAGAGCAAATATGTATATAATATCCAGAATTAGCACAATGTTAACATTTGACTTTGTGTGTTACTCCAGAAAATTTCACTTTCAATTCCATACTTTGCAGCCATGTTAATGACTCCAATTTGCTAATATTTCATTTCAACATTTCTTTAAGAATGGAAAAATAGGCGCTTTCAGAATAGGCAATGGTAATTTCCCCAAAGTGTATTAGCTATAGCTACCTCTAAATGTCGGGCAAAAAGAAATGGATAAAAAAAAAAAACATACTGTATCATTTCATTTGTCCATGCCTGCTGTTTCAGAAACATTACTATTATTTACTGTGCAGTGAACTATTTTGGGAATTCTGACATTTTGTAGCCAATGCCATGGTGGAGAATGTTCACTGAGCCCATGCACTAGAACAATGCTTTGCAGTGGACACTGGGTTAATTTCCAAATAAAGCACCTTGCAGAATACAGAGTACCCACGATGCCCTTTGATTCAGTAGACTTCTGTAAAGGACTAGAATATCATGTTTTGCTGTAATCAGTGCTGAAATAATAGTACAGCATTGCTCTTTGTTCCTGATGCAGTAACCTGATCTCAAGAGAAATACGTGAAAAGCATGGGTGATCATTTTCAGTAAAGTTGAAAATTAAGCAGTCTGAACTATTATGAGTGAAACCATTATATAGTTGTATGCACAACTATTTATATAGATGTATACACTGAGGGAAAATAGTATTTGGACACTTTTGTTTGTTATTTAATTTAGTTCCTGTACATATTCAACTTCAGTGGGCACAATGTTTTTTTTTTAAGTTGTACTTATACATATGAACACAAATGTATGTATTTCTAAGCATAAACAAACTGAATATATACACTCACCATCCACTTTAATAGGAACTCATGTACACCTTCTCATTTATTTAGTTATCTAATCAGACAATCATATGGCAGCAGAGAAACTGCATAAGGCGAACACGTGTTCTTTTTAAAGTGGATGTTGAGCGTGTGTGTTTGTGTGTGTGTGTCTGTGTGTGTGTGTGTTATACACTCACCAGTCACTTTAATAAGAACACATGTAATCTGTTCAATAAAGCATTTCTCTAATCAGCCAATCATGTGGCAGCAGCACAATGCAATACAGTGCAATAGCTTCACTAATGTTCACATCTTACATCAGAATCAGGGAAAATTGGTATAAGGTCTGTGACTTTGATCAGGGCATGGATGTTGGTACCAGATGGGCTGGTTTGAGTATTTCATAAACTGGTGATCTCCTGGGATTTTCACACATAAAAGTCTCAAGAGTTTACTCAGAATGGTGCAAAAAAAAAATAACAACCCAACAGCAACAAAAAACATCCTGTGATTGGAGGGTCTGCAGATTGAAACACCTTCTTGATGAGGAAGAATAACTAGATGGGTCTGAACAGACAGGAAGTCTAATGTAACTCAAATTTGATTCCCACAAATGAATGATAATATTACTCACATTAAAACAAAAGTTATGTCATGAGGCCAGCAGGGTAGTGTAGGTAAAAGAGATACTGTAGAAGAAATTGCAATGATGTTTCTGCTCTGCCATTTCAGTCAGATTAAAACAAAAAAGAAGTTATGTAATGCATGAACAGTGTGTTTCATAAATATATACACATATGCACACACAAGTATATGGTTGAAAATGAACAGTTTACCAGTATGAAGTGAGTCAGACAGTTAAAATAGACATTGACTATTCTTGGCTGAGTTTCTTAGCAGTCCAGGAAAGGCGAAGGTAAATATTTTTCATATCAGATAAAAGCCAGGTCCACAGGTCCACTGAATCCAATAAATTGAATCTCTGTCCATATTTAATTTTCAGACACTGAAGTTCATGAATAAAAATGAATTGCATGAATACGTATTTAATATATGTCACTCAAATTCTCTCTCCTAACTTTATACTGTCCATTGCATACAAAATTTGCTGAAAGCGTGTATTATAGAGATCACTGGGTAGTGTGTGTGCGTGCCTGCATGTGTGCGTGTGCATGTGTGTGTGTGTGTGTGTGTGTGAGAGAGAGAGAGAGAGAGAGAGAGAGAGAGAGTTATGCAGAGAGAGCATGAGAAGGTGTATTCCTGTGGTCTGAATACACGTGGTTTGTGTTTCATATATAAACAATAAAGCATCCTGTTGCTTTCTGCCACTTGGGAGTTGAGTGCAGCTTCACTGTCAGCTCTGACTGAGAACTTTCCCTCACACAGAGACAATAGTACTCTTCTCAGAACAACTGAGTCATTCAACAAACCCTATCTGTATTCATCGGCTTACTCACATTGTTTGAGCCTCATTAATGACAACAACATTTAAATATTGTTTAAATATATAATGTATGGCTATAAATTACATGAAAAATTAATGGGTTGGGTTTGATTGAGGTAATAGTCATTAATAATAATAATTAATAATAGTCATTAACAAGCGCAACATATTTTTTAACCACGCATTCTATTTTGTAAATGCCATCTGTTCTGGTTCTTAGGCAAATTGTGTTTTAACCTTTTTATCCTTACCTAATGTACATACTGTATCACTAAGTAAATATGCCTTCTGCTTTACTCTCAATAAAATGTGCTAAGTCTCTCTCTCTCTCTCTGTTGCCCTCTGTTTTGCTCTGCCTAATAGGAAATTACACCCCTATAATTTAATATCACTAGCACCTGGGACAACAGTGTGGAAGAAAAAGAGAAATGTAAAAGGACCCACATAAATAAGCATCCAATAACCTTGCCTAGAGAAATAGGCAAGGCATCATTATAATTTTGTTTGTCCCCACTTGACCGTACTGTTCTGTTTTTAGCCATAGTAACCAAACAAACTTCTCTAAGGAGACATGTTTGTACTGGGAGCGCTACATCGAGACTGATTTTATCTTGGATACTTGATAGCAACTGACTGACAAAAAGTGTATGACTGAGTTATTGTTGCCTGGGATTATACTTATATGAGAATCAATGAAAGTCTAACACTGTTGTTATTATTGTACCCTATTCACTCCTATTGTTATTTCTTGGCATGCTATTGTAACAACCCATAATAACTTCCATGGATCACATTCCTTATTGACTTTTTTAAACTTTTCGAATATAAAGAAATGAAGAATAGAAGTGGTGAAATGGCAGAGCATAATCTATGACTTTTTAACAGACAGAAGCACATAAACTTGAAATTTAGGGTGAAGAAAAAGCTGTCTGAGCTGTAATACTGTTATTCAGATTTACCAGTTTAATAAACTTAAGTGAATTTAGAGTGAAGCCTTTTTATACTTACTCTGACATGGGGAAAATGTCATGACTAACATTACTGATGTGGCCTTTAAAGAGCTATTTTTGGTATCAGTCTCCATACTCTTTATCACTCTCTCAGTCTTTTCTACATTTTACATTTAATGTTAGTACATCAAACATATCCTCACTATCATATCCTTGTTTTTATTCTCAGTAAAACTTGTCATAATGAACAAAATCTAAATCAGTATTTAGCATCTGACTAGAATTATTCTTATTAAAATCTAGAAAAATGTAGCTATTTTTTCTTTCAATTTACCTTACACTGGTCATTATTCCCACTGTTATGTTTGGAAATGTAAATGTTTTATAATGCAGAGATCATAAAATAAACATCTAAGAATACATAAAAAAATAAAAAAATAAAAAAATTTAATACAAAATAAAATTAAATTAAATTAAATTAAATTAAATTTAATTAAAAACAAAATTAAGCTATCTTGCCAGACTATTTCTTGCTATAAGTGGTATAAGCCTCATACTTAGGATCCAGGATTTTTTAACTAGGTTTGCAAAAAGCACATGATTTCAGGGTAAGGTTTTATTATCAGGTAGTCATAGGGGCCTCTTTGTTATGTAAAACAATGGAAACTACAGTTCACCTGAGATAACTACTAAGTAACTAACATCAGAAAATCACAAGAAGTTCGTATGTATCTGGCCTGGAAAAATGGAAAAAGAAAAAAAAAAAAACAGAGGAGAAACCCAAAAACACTGGTAAGAAATTCCTCTTAATTAACTGGATTTAATCAATTTGTCTGCTTTCTAGATTCCACTTGTTGATATCCATTCCATCCATCCTAGTTCCTAACTAACTGGTATCTAGAGTAAGAAGCATTAGGCTCACATACATTAAACTGCTAGTTAATTGCTACTAGCTATGCCAACATTAGTGGCATAAGTGGTCAGATGTTTAAAACGTCCATCACCTACAGTTCTTTTCAGACCTTTAAAAACTCAGACATTCACAAGCAATAAAGAAATAATTTTCTTGAGTTTATCACCTTTCACCATGCTAATGGTTTTTAATGGTCATTTTTCAGGCTCTATAATTAGGTAATTCGGGGTTTCTTCAGTATTACAACCGACTGAAAGTAATGCACACACACACACAGACACACACACACACACACACACACACACACACACACACACACACACACACACACACACACAC
>JAQQZR010000009.1:9726657-9745933 GCA_030068235.1 Notoglanidium macrostoma | reverse complement strand
ACACACACACACACACACACACACACACACACACACACACACACACACACACACACACACACACACACGCACACAAAATTCACCTTTAAAAATAAAAAAATATATATTTTTTAATTAATCAATCTCTAAAGTAAACTGCTATTGAAATTTCCTTAGCAATTTTGTAACATGCTCTAATTATTTGCTTACTCTTAAAAATATAATATATTGGCACTCTCTTGACATTTTATTAGGGTATGTGAATTATTTGGAGTAATATTATTCAGCATTTCTGGGGTTAAATAAGCTCTCAGTAACCAGATGTTTGCTATCGAGTATTGACTTCAAAAGTTTGTGCTTGAGAACAAGTAATAATGCATTCATATGATCTTTTTTTTCACTTTACTTGAAGAGTCCAATATGTTTTTTAATTATTTTGTGAGCAGAATTGAGAACACAGCATTATTAGTTTTAGCGTTTCTCTCAGAAGAACTCTCTCTCTCCTCATGCTGCCTGGTTCATGTCTTTCTATATTTGATTCTAGCACTGTGGGTTTCATTTTGGGGCCTGTAAATATTATGAGATCCAATGCCTGTGTTATTGGTCCCATACACCTAGCTTTTAGAAATGACTACTTGCTGTTTGATGATACATTTCTCACATCATTAGTGAAAGGTCTCTATTGTCTAAAATGCAGGCTTTATATTTGTTGCCAAGCAGTCCGGATGCCTGGCAACACTGATGTGGTTTGAGTAAGAAATAATATTATGATGTTAGCTGACCCAGGATCGTAGGTTCATGATTGCAAACCACAAATGAAAAACACATATGAAAAGATATGACAAAGTTCCAACACAATTATTCTCACTCATTAAAATTTCTGTGCACTTTGAACAATATCGGGTTTCAAATGTCAAGTTTCAAATGTCAGCCATGAAATCACCTGTGTATTTCTGATATTGAGAATTTGCCATTGCTATGTTTCTGTTCAGATCACATAAGTCACTCTGCAGATCTGTATTTCTATTAATCTACTCACATGATTATTTTGCTTTATAAAAGTCTAATAAAGTCTAAACTCTAGTAAAGTTTAAATGAACTTTATTTCTTGAACTGTACCAAAGCCAATTTCACCCTGGTACAATTACAATTTAACAGCAAAAATAAAAATTCTAAAATCTGTATATTGATAACAGTTAGATAGCCCCAACTTCTCCCACATAACCTCTGAGTGAAGCTTTATAGTCAACAGTTCTTTCATATGAATAAACAAAGTCTTAATAACTAGTCTTAAAGTAACTCTAAGATATTGCTAAAATAAGCTGCTTTGACTATTTTATGATGTGAAAAAAAATACCATGCTAGAGTATCGGAGGGAGCGAGGTGCACTGCAGGTTGTGATAAGAGCTTTGAGGTAGGAGGATGCTGGTCCATTTTTGGCTTTGTAGGTAAGCATCAGCATTTTGAATCTGATACGGGCAGCTACAGGAACCAGTGGAGGGAGCGTAGCAAGGGGTGGTGTGGGAGAACTTGGGAAGGTTGAAAATGAGTCGTGCAGCTGCATTCTGGATCAGTTACAGAGGTTGAATGGCGCTCAGAGGCAGACCTGCCAGGAGTGAGTTACAGTGGTCTAGTCTTGAGATGACAAGGGACTGAACAAGTACCTGAGTGGCCTGTGTGGAAAGAAATTGCCTTTTGATGTCGGAAAGGAGAAATCGACATGAGTGAGAAAGATTAGCAACATAAGAGGAAAAGGACACATGTTTGTCTATGGTTACTCCAAGGTTATGTACATCTTATATGTCAGAGGAGAATGATCTGGCTGGCACAAGGTCACAGGAAGGATACTGTAACTCAAATAACCAATATTTAAAACTGTACTGAGCAGAAAAGCATCTCACAATGCACAACATTTCCATTTATGCCATTTGGGACATGGCCTTACAGAGTGACTTAAAGAAGTGCTTTGATAGCCTCTATCAAAAATCACATCTTCATGCTACTTTTCTAGGTCTGGGACTAGGAGTATCATCAGTAGTCTCAAAATCCTGTTTTGGGAGAATAGTACAATATGAAAAAACAAGACAAGGATGAAACAACAACAACAAAAAAACAAAGTACTAATTTAAGTACTTGCTTTACTCTTCATAGGAAGACAGTCAGTGGCTCAACTATTCAGACAGCCAGGGGAAAACAACGAACATTGAGGAGGATGGGCTTTAATAGCAGAATATTGCATCAGGTTCCACTCCATTCAGCCAAGAATGGAAATCTGAGGCTACAGTACACATAACCTCACCTAACCTGGACAGTTGAAGAGCAGGCAATTTTCTTTCCAATTTGTGATTCCAATGAGCAGACCTATAGGTGTTTCAATTAAATGGATTAATAATTGGAATAATAAATATAATTAGTATTACTAGGCAGGTAGAATCAGTGCTGGTAGTTCCAGCTTTCTTTAAGGTTAAAATGGAAGTGGTATTTCAGTGGTTAAGACTTTGTCTGCTAATCAGAGGATCATGAGTTGAAATCCCAGCACTGCCATCAACTGCTCAGTTGTGTCTTTATTTTTATTACTTCATATCTTAAAGTAATGATGGACTGTCATTTCTCTTTACTCAATTGAGTGGTTGTTGACATAATATGGATTACTGCAGTTGTCAAATAGGACTATTTACTGTATACCAACACTACATCAACACAACACAACTGAAGTTCTCAAATGCATTAAGAAAGCAAGAAATTCCTTTAATTAACTTTTGACAAGTTACACCTTGTAATTGAAAAGCATTCCAGGTGACTACCTCATGAAGCTGGTTAATATAACCCAAATAATGTGCAAAGCTGTCACCAAGGTAAACAGTGGCTACTAAAGAATATAAAATTTGAAACATATGTTGTTGTTTTTTTTAACACTTTTTTGTTTTCCACATAATTCCATATGCGTTATTTCATAGTGTTGATGCCTTCAGTACTGTTTTACAATGTAGAAAATAATAAATCTAAACAAAAACCTATGAATGAGTAGGTGTGTCCATCTACAATTAGAGACAAGTCAAGAATCTTATATATACTTGTAAAAAGGAATATATATTGATAGGAATCTTTTATTAATAATTATATTTATTTATGTAGTAATTTTCAGGTGTAGATGTAGATGAGTCTCTTGAAAGAAGTCATTATAGAATAACAGAATAACAACAACAACAACAAAAATCAATTTGTTCTAAATTTTGCTCAAGGTATTTTGTGGTTGGGGACCTCCAGAATAGAATCTAGGAGTGGCCCTGTATAATAGCATAGTTGAATATTATTGCTTTGCACTGATAAAAATCATATCAAGCATGATACATGTGACCTAACATTAGGTGGGATAAACGTGTGAAAACTGAAAGATGACATTTGCTGGAGCTACATAAATGGAGATGGTTATCTCCTAGAAAAGACCAGCTAAGTCCAAGCAGAGGAAAATAAACCCTAATCTGTCCTCTGTGACGATGCCAAAATGGGGATGGATAAAGGAGGCCAGTACCTATAACATGCAGTGAACTTATGTATACCTATTTATTTCATATATTGTTACAATTGATGGAAGCAAATATGAAGGCTTGAACTCAGCCTAAGAACTAGTTTCATAGAATATATAATACAGTTGATTTTACAGGTAAAATGTGATCCCTTCCTTTCTACCTTTCAGCCTTTATTAATTAATTCATTCTGAGACACTTTTCATCTACTTTTGCTTCATAAACTCATTCAAGCAGCCATTTTCAAATCTCTGAAAGCTTAATCAGTCATAATTAACTGAAATGCATTAAAAGTAAAGAAATATGGAACAGTGATGCATTCTTTGTGTTCATATATTCTACTCTCTGTATATATATATATATATATACATATAGCTACTGTAATATTAGACACAGAGTCGGAAAATAAGCTAGGAACCAGTGCAGCCTAGTCACATAGTGCATAAAAATATGCTGGTTAAAAATTGGGAGAATATGAGACCCTGAATCTGACTTTTATCTGGTCTACTTTCATAGTGACCTTTAAAATACAGTATGGCACATATATCTGCTTGGCATGAAGCCTTCAGCTAGTGTGCAGGACTGGTAGAAGGTGAATAGAGATACTGGGAGGGCATGGACAAACAGGTGGGATAACAGCCTCGGCAGCCATCATGTGAGGTGGCTGGGGAAGTGCTGACTGAGGCAGCCTGAAACAAAGCCTCCAAAGTGGCCAGACGATCCTGGACTTGGGCTGGCTCATGCTGGCACACAAAAAGGCCATCTCAGTCAGCGGTCCACTCAATCGATGAAAAGATAATTCCCCCTGCGCAGACCTCATGCAATGCTGGGGCCCGTTTGCAAACCCCGACAGAGAGAGATCAAGCAGAAAGGATATGAGTGGGAAACTTCAAAACCCACTCATGTTTCTGGGTCCGTGAAAGGATTTGTATAACACATTCACTTTTTGATGGACTTTCCCATGTTTCCCTGGACAGCCCTTTTTGTGGATGTGTTCGAATAAAGTATCTCTTATGTTTAATCTTTTTTTTTTGAGAAAGTAAAAGCTATGTGTGAGCTTGTTTTGCAGTGATGCTGGGCAACGTTAGGTCAGTCAGTCTCATGCAGCAGGTGGGAGCACATGGAGTACCGCTGACTCCACGGCTGCCAGGGAATCGGGTGAGTGCAGGGGGACTTGCGCCGCCATGAAGGTTTAAACTGAACTGGTTAATAATTTTAACAGACAAGCTAAAATTTTTAGGTAAGCTGTGTCTCTTTGGATTAACACAATTCTTAGCATTGTAGTAATGTGTCAATAATGAGATTGCTTTTAATATCTGGATATTTCATGCAATTGCAGACTGGTTCAATTATTTCACAAACATTATTCACTATAAAGTAGATTGGCTGAAGGGAGAACATAATAATTCTTTGCATGTTTATTTTTTTCCACAATCCAAAAAGGCAATTTGATACGAATATGAGATAATGAAATATTATTAATTAATAATTTTGGGAGTGAAAAATATTTGTTGTTCTTTTCTTTTGTTTTCAGAGAGTTAAAAGGAATTGCTAACAAGGTGTTTTTCTCAGGTGCTGACATGGAACCTATATGTTTGATTCTTTTGCTGTTATATAAATTATTAATAGTTAAAGCTCAGTTCAATGGATACAACTGTGATGCCAACTTTCATAGTCGTTTTCCTGGTGAGTATTTCAAAGGAATAAATATGAGCTCACCAGACTAGATATAGACTAGACTAGTTAGATTTTTCATAAACATTCCTATCTGTTATTGAATATGTGAATCACTAGTACATAATAATGAAAGGATGTATTGCATCGAACTCTATTAAGTCCACTGACCCACTAATAAATTTCATTTGAAATGAAACTGCATTGAATTGAACTGAACTATTGTTTCTTTTCTTCTGTAGCTGAACGGGACATTAGCGTCTACTGTGGAGTACAAACCATCACTCTGAAGATTAACTTCTGCCCAGTGCTTTTCTCTGGCTACACTGACACTGACCTGGCCCTGAACGGGCGCCATGGCGATGCCCACTGCCGAGGGTTTATTAACAACAACACCTTCCCTACAGTGGTGTTGTTTAGCATCAGCCTTAGCACACTGGAGGCCTGTGGCAACTTGCTAGTGGTAGGACACTGGTCATGCAGCAGCAGCAAATCTGACTAAATCTCCTAGTCTTTCCTTTGACTATTTCTTGGAAAGTGCAAGCTCCCCGACAATGATATACTGAAGCAAGTGTGTGGGACTGTTAGTCAGTGTGTAAGATCCAAACATGAACATGCTTCTAAAAAATTACAGAATTTAGAAGACTTAGATTGATGGAACTATTAATGCTGTAAACAATAGACTATAATGTGCTTATTAGAATTGATTCTTATTACTATTTCTAAAAAGCAATAGGGATCAACCAACTTTTGTTTATCTACTGAAAATCATAAAGATATGTTCTTTGGTTGAAACGAAAGATATACAGAAGCTATAGACATAAACATGGATGGATATATTACTAAATGTCACCAAATTGTATCATAGTTTTTTATAACTGATAATAAAGCATCCATATAAAGCCTTAGGTTACATTTTTATGCTAGAAGATTGCTTTGCACTCTGCTAAGTGATAAGTAACACTCATGTTTGATAAAAGCTCTGATTCAGAGATTAGTGCTGTGCGGTGCAGAAGCTCCACTGAGGAGGTGTGAAGTAGATGTTATCAGGAACACAGCATCAGCTAGCAAGGCAGGCTGCTGATGTGTGTGGTTGCTTGTGTGTGTGTGTGTGTATTTGCAGGTGTCCACAGCTCAGGGGCCCAATGCATATGGCAACCTTTCATTGGTGCAGATTGGGAATATATCAGGGTACATTGACACGCCTGATCCTCCTACTGTCATCAGCTACTTGCCTGGACTACTCTATAAGTTCAGCTGCAGCTATCCGCTGGAGTATCTGGTGAACAACACGCAGCTGGCATCGTAAGTGCTTTTTTTTTTTTTTACGTACCACCTTTACTATCTTTGTAATACACCCTGATGCAGGTTTGTGGTGTATAAAGTCTTGGCAAGCCTTCATGTGGGTGCCAATAATTTGAAATGCTATTCTAAAACATACAGACAGAGGATCAGTTTTCTAAAGCATCCAGACAGCTCAATCAGACTAATAGTTAACTCGAATAAATGAACAAATGAGCATTAGCAAATACTAGATAATTATGTTTGGGGCAATTCTAAAGACTTATTACTTCTTATTATTTATTTATTTGTTTTTCATTGATCTGCCTGAAGGCCCTCCGTCAGGACACAGTTTTATACTAAATTGTGATAGTTCTGGAACAAGCTGATGGAATTTTATTTTTATAGTGCTAGCATGGGAAAAGGTAATCTGCGGTTACTATGATCTTATTTTATAACAAATAACTGGAATTAAATTGAATCAGACAGTGAAAGTGCAGACAGTATACCTTTGTTATACAGAACATTTACAGGATTATGGGATGGATAATGGCTGTACCTGGTGAAAATATAAAAGCATTTTGCAGATAATGCTAATATGTGTGCACCTCAGTGACCTTGTTTCCCATGCAAAGAAAAAAAAAAAAGAATATGCTTATCCAGCTTGGGTAGAAAAATGCTTTTCTTATGCCTAAAATTTTTTGAGAGATTTTTGAGGTTTTTGAGATGTCTCTGATTATGTAAAACTTTAAGATTTTAAGATTAAATTAATATTTTTGAAAAGACAAACAATAAATATGTACACAGGCAGAGAGAAGACTTTATGAAATAAAGCGGAGGCTTTAGACAGGAGTCAGAGGAAATAGTTATCAGGAGTACCAGGAATATAACGATTTCTATTTTCAAGTCCCCATTATGGCTATTATAAATCTGGAATTTATTTCTTAAAGGTCTGCCGCAGCGATTTCAGTAAAGGACAGCAATGGTACATTTGTAAGCACACTGAACTTACTGCTGTACAATGTAAGTAGCTCCATCTACTCCATCTCATGCTCTGATTTAACTTAGAGAGAAATAAGTGTAGGCTTTTTTTTTTTTAACAAAACGGTTTTGATCTAAGAATGAGCAGTTTCTTTAGAACAGGGGTTACTGACCTTATCCACAAAGGGTCGTTGTGGCTGCAGGTTTTCTTTACAGTCAGATAGGAGCCACACCTAATAGTTGTTTAAAGCTGAAGATCAACTGATGAAAGAGGTGGAATCAGGTGTAGCTTCGGCATCGGTAGAAAGAACCCGTAGCCATGCCGGCCCTTTGTGGAGATTGGTGACTCCTGGTGTAGAATATCTGTTTACTGAATATGTTTTATTAAAAGTAACAGACAATAAACAATAAAAAAAGTAAGAAAAATGAATTAAATAAAAGTGGTAGCCCCATGAGAGCAATTTATTTTGTGCTTTGTAAATAGTCATGGATGTGTGTAGCAATGCCCGTGTATAAATGCTCCATCATTAGTAAATTTTTTTTGCTTTTGTAGGACTCCACATACATCCAGCATCTGGCCATTCCAATGGCAGGTCTTCCTCTGAAAACTCGTGTGTTTGCTGCCGTCAAAGCCACAAACTTGGACAGGAGGTTAATTAAACAGACTTCAGAAAATACAGAATAAAATACAATTTTCAAATATTCTCAATGAATTAAATCCTACTGGCATAGCTTTCAATACTGAATTACAGGTATTACTTTCAAAGTCTCTCTCTCCTCTTTTTATCTATTGTGTTTTTTCTATTCTCTTTCACCTTGGATAGATTTCTTCTCTCTCATTCTCTTTCTCTACCTTTCCATCAGTATGATAGCATCTCACATCCTTCTTTGTTTTTCCCAAAGTATTTCACTTCTTTCCTTTTTCCATTTTCATTTTGCTTATCACTTTACCTTACTTTGTTCCTTCATCCCTTCAAGCTCCATTTGTCTCAGCCAAGTAAAACAACAGGTACACAGATACATAAGTATGTATGTGCCAGCTGGCTATCACATGTGTTATGTGTAACATTTGTTTTGATGCTTATCATGCCTGAGCCGCACTAAATAATAATAAAAAAAACAATCATGTGAAGTGATTAATACTGGCTTTTTATTGGAATTGGGAAGTTGGCACAGATAAGAAAAGATTGGCTTCTTCATTAAAAAAAAGTCTATTTTACTTAAATTTTATTTAAGTCTTTTATTTTTTCTCACTTGTACGATGGGGTGTGTTACAGAGGCTGGCTCACCCTTTCCAAAATTCAATTTGTTGTTTTTGTTTTGAAAGCACATGCTTGCTACCTGCTGTCTGTGCAGCAAAACTTGCAAATTCACTGCTGGTAATCCCTTCTAAACCCATCTCAAACCTTTTCTTCATTCACATGTCATACATGGAAACTATGAACAAAACATACCTTATCTCTTCTTTCCTTTGCCAGTTTGGGACTGGTTTGGTTCCATTACAGAGGAATAACCCTATGAAAATGGAATGGATCGGTCAAAATAATTTAAAATATAGATACATTGACAAAATATCTTCAATTTC
Organism: Notoglanidium macrostoma; assembly: GCA_030068235.1. Classification (NCBI taxonomy): domain Eukaryota; kingdom Metazoa; phylum Chordata; class Actinopteri; order Siluriformes; family Auchenoglanididae; genus Notoglanidium; species Notoglanidium macrostoma. Next base: position 9,736,906 of record JAQQZR010000009.1, on the reverse strand, counting down.
ACATTACAATTTAAGATGGCCTAGGATGTCACCGGATTGTTGCAGATTGTTTTTGGGAAATCAATGTCATTGAAAATGGCAACTCATGACTTGGCACACAGGTTTCTGGGAAGGGTGAGCCAGTCCCTTTAATGAATATATCACATGCTTACTACCCTGTACAGGTGGAATGTGCTGATGGATTACTGTTACACCACTCCATCTGGGAATCCTAATGACAAGCTCCGATATGATCTTTTTGTTGGGTAATTACGTGTCCTGTGACATCTCATGAACAGTAGTGTGCTTGTTAGCATTTGTACTTGTACTGGTTTTGTGACTATGATAGCGTGTCTATGTAAGCTGAAGATGAAAATCTTGTATCCTGGTTCTTGTCCTCTGGGGAAGGTGTGACAAGGACCCTCAGACGACAGTATTTGAAAATGGAAAGAGTCAGATGGGTCGTTTCTCCTTTGAGGTGTTCCGCTTCATCAAGCACAAAAATCAGAAGATGTCCACTGTCTTCCTGCACTGTGTGACCAAGTTGTGCCGCTCAGATGACTGCCCCATGCTTGTGCCGGTGACACTTTTTAGTTCAGCACAATATGTGCTAATCACCTTCAAACATAACTGCGATCAATTGAAGTACAAGAAAGATTAATTAATATCTTGCTTTGAAACAGATTTGTGGAATGCGTAAGAAACGGGATGTGTCAGAAAGTACAGAGTCTCATGCAGTATCTGGGAATGCTGTTATAACTGCAGGACCCATCATCACTAGGAGTGGTAAAAAGTCCTCACTACATCCTTTTACGCACATTCTGTCTGCATAACCACATACATTGTAATACTTCTAATGAGACAAATGTAATAAGAAAGTGGGCTGTTTCTAAGTTGAGCTGTTTTATTGGTCTTTTTATGTTCACTTCTGGTATTATATTCCATATACATTGTTCATTTAACATTATAAAATGTTATATAGCATTATGTTATAACATCCTTATTATATTAAATAACATTAGAATTTGTCATATATATAGAATTGCATCAGAAACAATAATATAGAGTTTGCTGATGTTCATTTGGCCTGAAGGGATCTGTGATGGCTTTTCTCTCATCTCATATAATCCTTTCTTTCCATCCTATAGATGAAACTCCAACCAACCACTCTCAGCTTGGTAAGCTCTTTTCTCGCTCTCTTTATTTTTAACTAAGATGCAGCTCTGATGAAGGATAAGTTAATCTGTACTGATGCTCTGTGTAAACGGGAGGTTCTTAAGAAGCACCTATGAAAAATATGAAGAGCTGTTATAAAGTGAGCAGAATAGGAGTTAATAATGAATACAGACAGAAAGCATATGCATGAAAGGAATAGCAGAATCACAGAAGTGGTTTTGTGTGTGTGTGTGTGTGTGTGTGCGTGTGTGTGTGTGTGCGTGTGTGTGTGTGTGTGTGTGTGTGTGTGTGTGTGTGTGTGTGTGTGTGTGTGTGTGTGTGTTTATCAGCTGCACTAAACAGTGGTCCATTCAAGATGAACTCAGTAACGAGTGCTCTTGTATCTGGCATCATCATTCTGGCTGTAATGAGCATGTGCTTCTTCATCTTCTCTTTGACGCTCCTGAAAGGGAAACGTCCACCTCCAACACCACTGTCTGGGGCTCACAATCCTGCTTTCAGCTAAAAACACACACCCCACACCAGCTTACTGGGGCAATATATACAAATGTTGCATTTAAGTCGGTAAATATGATGAATTTCAGATAATATTATTAAAAATATGTAACATAAGGAAAATTTTCATTATAGGTATTGCCATTTTTGACTAAATAAACTTGTCAGGCTTCTATTAGGAACTGACACTATATGTATAATAAACATTATACAGAGACTATACAGAATTAAAAATATAGAAACAAGATAAAATGTACTTTGAACACTCACATACTGTAGCTACGAATGCATTCAGTTTCAGTTTCCTGAATGCATTTGCGGCTACAGGATTTCACCCCTCTGAGCAAGCCAATCCTAATAGCGCTCCAGGTAAGACATTTACATTCACTATAAGGATACATATCTACCCCTAAAACTAGTGGAAGTAGTAAAAACGTAAGTGTAGTTCACAAAGATTCCGGTGAAACTGCACATTTCATGCAAATGTCCTTCATCAGCTGTGCAAGCAATGCATAATGCAGTTACTTCTTGTATTCTATCAATAAAACTAGTCATATTCTATTGTATTACACATTCTGAAATAGAAAATAGGTTTGAATGATATGTATCATATTTGTTGTAGATTTGTTTAAACCATTCAACAAACCTACAGCTCTGTTTATACATGTATTTAAGTTACAGCATGGATCCAAATCTGTGAGAGTGAATCTTAACTTAAAGTCAATACCTCAGTCTCTCACCATCTGATTGCAGGGTGTAGAATCTATTACATTTACGTGCAAATACACAGGTATATTTTATTCTTCAGTTATCACGTGCCACAATTATTAGACTGAAATAAAGTCAGTAAGAGGGAAAGAAAGACTGGTTATAACACATTATGAAGTCAGAAAGAGACTTGCAGTCTAATTGATATGGTTGCCATGAATAACAATGTTACTATATATAACTATAAAGTTTTTATTAAATTGTACCTTTCCTTATTTATTAGTACCTCTCTGTTTATTTTATAATTATCTTGGTTTTCATTTCTGATTTTAGTGCCTAAAACCTTTATTACTATTTTTGCTAATGCTAATGACAAACATGTTTCTCCCTGTCACCTTCCCTTCTGTTAGCAAATGTATGCTACTACAATGTTACAATAAACAACAATGTTCATTTGAATGTATTTTTCAAATGTTTTTTTTTAATGAATTTTAATGAACAATAAAAGTCTAGAATTAGCTTATCCCACAGTAAGGTTGAACGTCAATATGAAAAAGGTTTGAAGAATAGAATGAACATCTCGGACTATGTTTGAGTAAAAAGTATATGCAAATGCATAAATATTACCATATTCGTTTATGGACAATGTGACATCTAATTCAAATCATGCATGAATAATCATTACTCAAATGCATGTTCAGAATTTCCAAGGGAGCAAAATGATTGCACTTCTATGACAGATGGCAAAAAAGCAATTTCCTTGAAAGTTGAGTAGTCCTAAAGCCTTGCGTTTCTTATTATTATAGTAAGGTAATGATAGGTAATAAGTCAGGGACGGTGATGAATGTTGCATTGCTGTGAAGCTGAAAAAGAAGCTGTTTAGTGAAGGCAGACATTACTATTACTGCACACATAAATTGCAAAGGTCATATAATGTTTATGCATTAATGCTCTCAGCAGTTCTTTTTTTTAACAATACTTCACTGACACAGAGTTTGTGAAATTTATTACTGACTTTATTTTAAATTTAATTTTATTACAGTGAGCTCTGGTAATGTAATTGACAGAGGAGCAGACTGCAAGCTGATCAGGAAACAAAATGAACTAGGCAAAAACCTAAAAATACAAGAAACCAGAAACCAGAACAAGATCAAAACACCAAAGGAGCACATGTGAATATAAGGCTTGGTAAGGTCAGGCATTTTTACACTGAACATTCCTTTGCAGTTTGTGAAGGGAAACTAGAGTCCTTAAATGCTGTGGGGTGATTATGAAAAGATGTCTGAGAGTCATAGTCATGTTTGTATGCTGCATAGTCTTACATGTACTGGAAAGTGAAGTTCTGGATGGATGTTGGAGAATGCATGTCAGAAAACTCCCTCCTTTCTGTGTTTGGTTTGACGGGCAACTTGTTCCATAGGTTTGTGGGTGCTCTCACACACTTGCCCACTCCACACCATCCAGTTGCTTCTTGCAGGTGCAACTAACTGAGTACACATTAGAACAGTGTCAAGTGCATGGCTGAATAGCTCTTGGCTTTTGGAGCAAAAGGACTGTAGGGAGCATCCTACCTCTTGGTTGTCCCTCTTCAGCTGAACAGTGGCATGCTGGTGGTAACCCAATGTGAGGCTAATGGGTACTCCAAGTTTCTCATGCTATGAAATGGGTGCCAAAGTCACTGACAATATCCTTCGTTATCCCATAGTATTTGAACACATGGTTAAATATCAACTCAGTGGTTTCAAAAGTTGTGCTTAGGCTATTATAGAAATAAGGCATGAGGACTTGGAGAACCTGTCAATGACCAACATGATTACATTGTTTCTCTTAGATTCGGGAAGGTCAGTGATTAAGTCTATGGCTATGTGAGACCATGGGCAATGAGGAGAGGGTGATAGCATGAGTTTCCCAGCTGGCAGAGTGTGGGGCATCTTAGCCTGGGCACACTATACAAGAAGAGATGTACCAATGGATATCTGTCAGCACTGTGAAGATCCAGCTTCATAAATACATTGGCACAGAGAAGTTACTTCAGAACTGAGGAAAACAGTTTCTTTCATCAAACAGATTCAGTCATCTTTAGTTGATGCAAGGCTGAAGGTCTCCCCCTGTTTTCTCCACAAATAAAAACCCTGCAGAGACTGGAGAGGTGCATGGACAAATTTAACCCTGTTGGAGGGTCTCCTTCACATAGTCCTCCATAGCCTGTTGTTCAATGAGTGATAATGGATATATGCAAGTGTGTCTTGGAGTGGCGCCTGGGAGTAGGTTAATAATACAGTCATAAGAGGTGGCAGACTGCTATCTTTGGTCTTAATGAAGACTTCTGCAAGTTCATGATACATTTCAGCAATGACTGTGGTGTCCGGGAGATTAGAACTCTCCACTGCGGTGGATGCAGTGACGACATGGGGAGCTCCAGTCAGTGATAGTGACATAACTTGGACCACTTTGTGATTTACTAGTCTTGCCATTAGAGTTGGGGATTGTGTTGCTGCATCCAGGGAAACCCCAGGATTATGGGGTGCTTAGTGGTGATGGTGACCAGAAAGGAAATTGTAATGTAGGACTTGTAATGTAAAGCTCTGACTTGGAGCAGTTTGTGAAGTAAAACAAGAGTCTTAAATGCAGTGGATTGTGAATAGATGTGTGAAATTGGTAGTTTGGTGACTGTGAACGTGAAAGTGTGTGTATGCTGGGAATCATAGTCCATGTCGACCAGGTTTGTAGTTCGTGGTGTGTTATAGCAAGTGGTGTTCTGGAGGCATTCCAGCATATACATGACGATAATGTGATAAATTAATATTTTCTCATTTCGGAATAAATGAAAGATGTCTTTACTGTTGTTATATTTTATTTCTATTTAATAATTATGATTATTTCTTCAGTGGTTATGATACATGTTTTTCATTGTTTCTCTGCTCATGTTTATTTTTTACTATCTCAACACTCTAGTTGTTGTTTTGGTTTTCCACACAGACAGTTCAACAAATAAGCTGAGACTTAATGTTTTCAGACCTGACCTTGTGTGAATCTGCTGTCTCCAGGTTCCATGTTTTGCTTGCAAATAAAATCTTTAAGACCTGGATAAGGGGTCTCATGGCTCTGTTTCTTTTACTTCTTATGAAGCTGCAGTATTCTTGTATCCCAAAGGATTTACAATACCCTACAGACCGAAATGGGAAATATAGAAAAAAGAAGTGTTAAATCTTTTTGAAAGGTGCTCTGTGCGGGGTCAGGACTAATGTGTTTTTATTCTATGTGACTGAGAAATAAAATTTCTCATACTATATGCTTTTTATGGTAAGCAAAAAAGTCACTGGTGATGGCTTTATATGGTGATAGTAATTTTCATGATACATAAGAGCTAGACCTCAGTTGATGTATCAGTGAGTAAGAAAGAAATGTTAGAGTGCAACATCATTTCCACTCATTTTCAATTTGTGACATGGGACCTACTTTCCCCAGGTTCAGCCATGTGTGTGGGAGCTGAAGTGGAGCTGAGGGTGTAATTTCAGTACCCTGGACAGCATCCATTGGTTTCGGAGTCAGTAGAATTAAGCTGTGTTATGTGTTATTCAAACGGAGGTCCCACTTGTAATTCCCAACCTCCAACCAGGAAAAGACAAATGCCCCATCAACTTGAAATTCTTAAATGTCAACTTGGGATAGTCTTCTTAACTATGACCTGGAACTGGGCACATCCCAGGAGAAATGCAAAACAATTAACTCACAGGCTAGAAATGGGCAGATATCTCACACACACTTTCTGTGTCTGATTCTCACTCACTCTTTCATTTCTTTTGGCTGCACTGTCTCTGTGTCTTTATTTAATTTCCCTTAGATTAGCACCTGTGGATGGTAAGTGTGTGTGTTTGTGGGCATGTGAAATGGTGTGAGCTGGTGCTCATGCATGCTTTAATAAGCTCAGTGCATACAGATTAATAGTACTACTACTATTTATGGAAATGCATGGAAACAGGTATGTGCTTTATTTTAGCTGCAGTGTTTTCGCCAAGAACAAGACCAAAGAAAATAATGTGTGTAACTTTTTTAGTCTTGTTTAACATGCTTGAAAATATGTTGCTCTCCTGTGTTAGTGTCAGTATGTGTAAGAGAGATGTATGTGTGGTGTTTTGTCAGTGCCTGGAGAAGCAGTGAAAGCCAGTGGTGATTGTAGACCAGTTTTATTTGGGGGCCAGACTGGGGCTGGTTGTTTTGTCAGAGGGGCACATTCAACCAGGGACAAAAAAGACAAGGCAATGTTCAAGCTTTCAAAATGTTTGTTCAGAATATAAAGTAGTAGCACACAAAAAACAACACAAAATACCATGATTGGTATTTGTTTCAGCAACAGTATTTGCTTCAGTAACAGTCTTTGCTTCAGAAACTTACATTTACAGTTACAATTTTATTTAATTACAATATTGAAAACAAACACATTCCTGTTAGCGTCAGCTCAAGTTACAACATCTTTGCTGTAAGACTTCTTTATAAGGCTCAATGAACAATACATGCTCTACTGTACAAGAGGTTTTCTGCATATGAGTCTGTATTTTCCTACTAGAATTTCACATAACAGCAACTGTAGTCTGAATTTTTTTTTTTTTGGGAAGCTGTTCAAAAAATTTGTCAAGATACAAAATCTTTGCCCTCTTAGACCCAATACTTAATACACCCAGATTACTCAATCTCTCATTGGTTATGGTGGACCTAAGGAAATTTTCACGTTTCAGTGTAGAAAAACTCTAGAAGCAGTACTCACTATGATTGCAACTGCTATTTTGCAGCATCTGAAATGCTAAAAAAACTCTTTCTATGTCTCAATGAACTATGAACTGAACCAGTACTAGAGGGGTGTACTGTACTAGATGGTTTCTCAAATGGTTTCTCAAAAATATTCAACACTTCATCCCACAAGTTAGACTACTGCCTGAAGTCATTCAATGTCTGAACAGACTCACTCTCAATCTGTCTCTCCTTCCTGCTCTGTGGCTTCACTTGGAAAACCAGTCTCTTCAACTAACAAGTCCTCTGGCTTTCTCTCTGTAGTGCTCTCCATGTCCTGCTGTTTATTTTCAGCTCTTTCAGCACATGGAACATCTGGCTTTGTCTCAATGTCTGCCTCATCATTTTTATTTTTGGGGTGAAATATGACATATGGTCCTTGTTATTCTTAATTTTGATGAGAACTATGGAGCAAAAACAATGGAGAGGAATGCACAACACTTCATCAAACCAGAATATCAATATAGTGTTGTTGGCTTGCTTGAATTAATTTGTGTTTTGGTAGCACTTACATTTCACAACCACATAAGAATGAGGGAAACCTATGTAGAGCATGCTATCAACTAAGGCTATCCATTCATGAAGAGAGAAATTTTCTCCAAAAAATATCACAGACTTACAAAAAGAATCATTGCAAGCAAACTGTAAGCTGTAGCTGTTTACACTGGCTGCTAAGTGCTAACTGATAATGACGATTGATAATTTTATTGTTATTGTAGACTCTATGTTCTTGGGGACAGGAGGGTCTAAGCTCAGTATTGCAGGGACACTGGGCCTTGTTGAGATAATATTTGTTTAATAAATCTAGTACACTAAATCTATTACACTGACAGGAGGAAAGCATACATCACTCATCACAGTTAGCTAGGTAGCCTGTTGCTACCAAAAGATAAACATGGAGACATCCATTTTTTTTTCCACTTTGTGTGTCAAATGCACCAAGGCTGACAATGAGGTTATTCCAACCTGTGAAATTACTAGGTGCGTTGAATGTAACATTAGGACTTTCATGTCACTTTAGTCATTTACATCATTTTTGACCTTGAATGCATTTGAAGTACAAAATTGGGGAGAAAAGAATTTAACAAGCAAACTGTAATAAGTGATGAGATATTTACCTCCTCAAAACAATGAACTTTATAGCTAATATGTTTCTATGCATATTGATCTACATCAAATACTAGTATATACAGTATAACTCATTAAAAAAAAAAGAAATGTTACTTTTATACTGTTGAATCTATGAGCAGCCATGTTGATTTGACATCACATTGCTGAAGCCAGAAGTGATGAAACCTTTCCTGAGATTCTGAGTAAGAATTCTGAATTGAGAAAGCATTTTCTTTAGGTTTTCCTAGTCAGAGGTTTTAGTTGGACATAGCATTGGAATTGTGTGTGGGGTTATTTAATTATTATTTTTTATGTCCACTAGCTTTGATTGCATCCATCCATGCCAGCAGACATACTTGACTATTCCCGCCTGCACCTTCATATACTTTGACCACTTATGCCTGCCTGTGCATGTGTCTATTTCTGCATGTCCTCAATATTTCTAAATAAACAGTCTCACAAATTGGGTAGTGGCCTCTTAAAGCTACACTATATCCATGTAAAAGATACACACTAAAGGTTCACCCTTGAGTGTACCACCTTACTGATAAGGAAGTACAGTTCTTACTAAGAGACCTGAGAACTCTGCAATTAATAGAACAGCTGCTATTAAATTACTTAATTAATAAAATTTTTTAATTATAAATTACTAACTTGTTGCTATGTCACAGTAAACACATGAAAAATGCATTTTTTCCCCTTTGAAAACGTTCTAGAAATGCCAATCCTCATCCACAACACTGAGTGAAATTCTAAAGTGTACCACAGCCTGATGTTACATCAAAATCTATCTTGAAGCAGCTCCTCTCAACTGGCTTCTTCCTGTCTCCTGAACAGCTGAGTAATTAGTATTACATTGTTATAATTACTATGATCTGTTGTTATATCACTATGGAAGGTGACAGTAAGTGTACAGTGACTTGCCTGTGGAAGAAGCTTTCATGACCCTGTCTGAACTGAAGAGATATTGATCATAGTGTGACTGACTGTGATGTACTATGCACTGTTTCTCCATTGCATCCACATACAGCAGCTGTCAGAAACAAGTAGACCTATACCAAAGGTATTTGCCTGAGCCAGAATGGAGCTTGTGAGTCTGAGATTTACTTCTGAGATTTAAAAAAAAAGAGAGAAAGAAACAAATCGCATTTATCATAAACAGACTAAATTACTACCTTAAATAAAGCTCATATATCATGTTGCCATTTTGTCTTTTACCTACCCTTGCATCAAAATGAAAGATTAATATAGTTGTGCATAATTAATGGAGAGGAAAGCAGTTGATAATAAAGAACTGTGTGCTATTGTAAGTTAATTATTTCTACTTTTTCAGTGGAAACACTAACATATTGCAATCTGGGCTGACACTAAATATTTGGTGCTGCTAACAGAGACACAGTCTCACATGTCTTATGTAAAAATTGTTGAATGAGCCACGCCTAAGGGCTTCCCTCGTATGAGATTACACAAACCTCAATCCTCTGACGACAGTCTTTATACACAGCATTTCTAACAAGGACAAGATAATCCCTCAGGAGTATACAAGCCAGGCATATGAACAGCACGAATATATTGCCATTGTTGAAGATGCAATGAAGTCTGCTGCTTTGGAACCTCTATATATGAAAAGAACAAGGTGTTATTCAATAACAGTGTTGAGAATATAATGCTAAAATATTGTTAATTTCTTTTAGCATTATGAATAGTAGGAAATAAACATGGTGGCATGTAAATCTATTTGGTAATACAAATGTAGTTACAATTATAATGAGCTGTATGAAATAAAAGCAGTATAGAGTAAAAAGTATAGACAAAAATATTATACTTGGTCATTTATTTATTGAGGAAAATGATTGAATATTACAAATTTGTGAGTGGCAAAAGTATGTTAACCTCTAGGATTAGCAGTTCGTTTAAAGGTGAAATTAGAGTCAGGTGTTTTCAATCAATGGGATGACAATCAGGTGTGAGTGGGCACCCTGTTTTATTTAAA
>JAQQZR010000009.1:9711550-9726178 GCA_030068235.1 Notoglanidium macrostoma | reverse complement strand
GTAATATTCGATCATTTTCCTCAATAAATAAATGACCAAGTATAATATTTTTGTCTCATTTGTTTGACTGGGTTCTCATTATCTACTTTTAGGACTTGTGTGAAAATCTAATGATGTTTTAGGTCATTTTTATGCAGAAATATAGAAAATTCTAAAGGGTTCACAAATTTTCAAGCACAACTGTAATGGTGTTCATGACATGTTCTACTTGTATTTATTTTACAACAAAAGGAGGAATGTGTGACAAGATGAAATATCATTTACTAATTTATATTTCACACTGAGCTAGTGATTGGCCCGAGGATAAAAAGAAAGGAATCCAATAATTGGGGTAAAGTGGTGTATAAACTTTCATGTAATTCAAAAAATGAGACGACTCAGTAGAAATGTCATAAAATGACATAAAATATAAGCAAAATAATTTGGCTTTGAGACATTTGAAATTTATTAAAAAACAAGCTTTAGAAATATCAAACAAAATCCATCATTTACATAGGATGAATTGTTCACCTGATATTTCTTTCTGAACATGTCGTGCAGACTGTTTTTAGTGCTTTTGTAATAGGCTTTTTATTGTTTCATGGGAAAACACAAAATACAGATATCAGGTTCAAGATGATTACTACAAATATGTAACTTTGTCACTTATGTACAGGCTACTTGTCGAGGTATTTTTTTTTATCTCAAGGATAATGTTACTTCTTGTGGTACTTTAACTTTTGGATTAGTGCATTGTGTGTTCTAAGGATCTTCAGTCAACATAAAGGCTCTTGACATTGTGCAGTGCTAGCTTATCCTGAAAAGACCCTTTAAAGCATTGTTGTCAATACCTGGGGGCTCACAACAACTTTTCTATAGTTGTGTGAAGGGATTCTGTATCTAAAAAGGCACATAAAGGAAACAGGTCATTGAAAGTTGTGTATCTTTGAAAGTTTTAGGTGTGTCATTTCACTCAGTGAATGTTCCATAAAGACTATTCACAAGACTATTGCTGGACACAAGGGACACACAAAGCAGTGACCTTATTTTGGGCCAATCCAGCTGAAGAACATGCCTTATAAAAATGCAGGATTAAGCCCCTTTAAGCATTAAGCCAGAGAATATCCAACCAAAGGGCAGAGCTGTATTTGTATTTGTATTTGATACAAGGTGCATACTTGTGCTTGTGGAATGGATCTTCTTCAGGATGCTTTAAACTGAACTTCAGGACGTTGCAGTGTCTGACTTGAATGTGTGTTCCTTATGCACAGGTTTGAGCTCAACCAAGAAGTGGAAAATGTTTCTCCAGGTTTACCTCATCTCCATTGCTGTGTGTACTATTAGCAGTCAGGCACCGTCGAATTGTGCAGGCTTCCTCAGATTACCAGGTACTTTTTAATGAAATGCACTACAACAAAGATCCTTTTTAATTGATTAAATGTTTTTGATTAACAGTATCCAATTTGATTAACAGTATATACAGTACTGTGCAAAAGTCTAGAGCCACCCTATTTTTGTACAAATTTTGTTATAACTACTTATTTTATGAATTCTGCATTACTGAGTCAGTACAAAAATATTTTAGGGTTCCAAATATTACTTTTCCAAAAAAAAATTTGCATTTGAAAAATGTTTATATGTATCCCTTAAAAAAAACATATTACGTACAAGACCACTTTTCAGGAAAAAAAACACCATAATGAAGGCTCCTGGGTTTTGCTGAAAAAATAAAAGAAGCAAGTGTGACTGTCAAAGTCTCTAGAAGAACTATGGCAGATTCTCCAAGATGCTCAGTAAAATACATTGTACCTGGGACTACAAGAACACATTGGACCTGGGACTACTATTTAAGAAAAAGAAGCAAAGGGTCATCACATCAACTATTGGCTTTGTTTACTTTATTAATGTTTACTGCAAGTTGTAGTGTTTTTCATTTAAGTAGAAAGATTTAATGCTATTATTTTTGAAGTCATCTTTACTTACTAAAAAAATAGGGTTTCTCAAGACTTTTGCAAAGTACGACATATGTTTGACATCTGTAATAATCAGACAACATAAGCAAAATTGGAAATTGGAATTTTGTAATCATGCATCTCTTCTTCCTTTAGACTACAATGACATCTCTGTTGATTGTGGCACAAATTATATTAGTCTAGCCATACAGATCTGCCCAGCTATCTATGCCGGCTACAATGAGTCGGCACTTTTTGTCAATAGCATTACTAATGACCCAAACTGCAAAGGCACCGTGGATAATACCGGTGTACCTCCTCTGCTACGCTTCACCTTTCCTATTGGTACAAACAACAGCTGTGGCAGCAACCTCAATGTAAGAAAATGATTCTTTCATTCAGCACTACAGCACAATATTAACATGATACAAAAAGTGCATCAGGTTGTTAAAAGCTAAGTGCTGTTATTTTAGCATCGCTCAATAAATGAATCATGCAAAAATCACACACAACAAATAATCTTAAAAATTATTTTGTCAGTATAAATGTACAGCTAAAATGATTCAATATGCTAATATGGGGATGTATTACAGAAACATCCTAATTTGCTAAAATCTCAGACAATGGTGGCTTTTAGCAGAATGCAGGGTGTTTACCTTTATATATAAACTGTAAGGTGTAAAAAAATAGACCGAAAATAGACATAAATTTAAATGCTGACTAAATCTATGCGAGATTATGCAATTCTGGCTTTTATGAGTCATTACAGCTGGAGAAATATTGGCTTTGACATCTTTCATAGTGGACTATATAGCAAATGGAGAGACATTTCAGATTAACCATTACCAAAATTTATGCCTGTGCCTGCATAACTGGTTGCTATGTAGCAATATGACAACTGATTATCTACTAGTTTATTATTTCATCACCTGAGATATAATGAGAAATAAGAATGTAACCAAATAGGATAAATTATTTTGGATAAATAGATAATGTGTTCAAAACAGAGACAAATACAGATTCTTGTCAGGATGGGGATCCCATAGAACGCAACAAAAAAAGTTACACAAAAGGGAGGTTTTTCCTTTCATGCAGCTGAGTGGTCAGATATGAAGTTCATGGGACAAAAAAGACCAGATTCATTAACTTGAATGTGAATGATGCATTTATAGAGATACATTTACAGTGTTCAATTGTGGCTAGGCTCGGACAAAACTAATAACTGCATGACCAGGATAAAAAAATTGTTACTGTATTCTATATTTCACAATAATATTAACACAGAATATAACCAGTCATTGTTAATCATCTTTAGCTTGTTTATAGTTATTGGATCTGCTCTGCTTCCCAGATCACTAGTGCTCTAGGGACTGGAATATTCTCAGACTTTTCCAACATTCAGTCACTAAACATCAGTGGCTTGGTGCGATCAGTCGACACCTCAGTGAGCGTGATAACCTACAACACTGACCTGAAGTACTTTTACTCTTGTGCCTATCCTCTGGAGTACCTGATCAACAACACACGACTCGATGTGTAGGTATTTCCTGTAGATAATAGATGCATCAACATGCTTCAGGTATTATGTTTTTTTATTATGAGATTATGAGTATACAACAGTCACACTGATAAATGTCTCTTCTAAGAAAACTATGCAATAATGGTTATCTCTGAGCATCTTCCTCTCACCTGTTTTAAATATAAAATGTTACTGAAACTACTTCATGAAAATATTATAGTTGGCATAATAATTAAACTTTAATCTTTATTTGTTAATAAAATATGAGCCCTCTCTACATACAGGTCATCTTCTGCTATTGCAGTGAAGGACAGAAATGGCAGCTTCGTCAGCACTCTCAGCCTCAAGCTGTACAGCGTAAGGCATTTTATCAACTTTGTGTATTTGCATATCAGCAAGTTTGCTATGTAGAGCTGAAATGAATGAATGCATTACAGTGACATACCTCTATATATGAAACGTTCTTTTTTGGTTGTTTATGAAACTATGAAAACTGTTCTTTTTCTTTTAGGATGCAAACTATACCACGCCACTTGTAATTCCCACTCAGGGAATTCAATTGAAGTCAAATGTGTTTGTTCTGGTCCAAGCCACCAACCTCACTTCTCAGTAAAACAAATTTTTTTTAATCACTTTATAATCTTTTGGATATTGCTCCTGACTCCTTGTGCCTTTCCTTGTTGGTATCAGATAGAGTTTAGTAGTGAAGATGATTCTGTTTGACTACAGGTACTATGTGCTACTGGACAGGTGCTATGCTTCTGTGTCCCGTTACCCATCCAGCTCTACCTTCTATAATCTATTTGTGGGGTAGGTTCTGCCAATTTGACAATTAAGCATAAATATTTCTATTTATATGATCTGTCCTTGAAAGGACAGATTTCTATATGTTGTGATATATTGATGAAATTCATAATAGGAATATAATATATTGCACTGCCTTGTAGTTGAGCTTATTTGTCATGAATCTATACAAAGTAGACAATAAATTTGAAAGTGGAATGGGGGAAAGTGCAATGGGGGAGGGAGCATCAATATAGTTAGCAAAATTATTTACAAATAAAAACAAACAAAGTAAAAAAGTGTATTCACTAAATTAGTTCTGATGCAATTAGTTATAATTAGAAGTCACATAATGAGATGACTAGAGTCCACTGTGTGCACTAAGTTCCGAAAAAAAATTCTGAAAATGTATGAATCAGTGTTTGCTTATAAAATATATATCCCACATTATGAACAATCCATGGAATGAGTAAAGAGAGCATTAGTCACAGGAGAAACTAAAGAGACACAGTTCAATATTAGGGGCTATTTTGTGTAGATTCATGATTCATGGTGAATAATTATGCAAGGCACTCTATAGTTCTCATATATTTCTACAACATAAAAATAGTACATTCGACAGACTCCAGAGCTTTAAGGAAAGCTGCAAACTAGGCTGTGTACTGTGTTGTGTGACGTAAAGTAAAACTGCAGTATTGAATTTAATTCTTTGGTCATTTTCAGAAAACTGAGTAATGGGCCTTGAACTCTATAAAAATCTCTGTGGATATACCTGATTGTAGCATGAACAACCATAGTGACTATTATTAGTTCTATTTTGTTATAGCTTTATGATCAAATAATTGGAGTAAGCCCAATAATCTAAATTACTCTAAATTACTCACAGTAATCACAGTCAATTCTTAAATTGTTAAGGGTATGAATAACCAAAACCCATTTGCATGTCCATAAAATGAAATTTCATGAAATCCATAGTACATAAACCACATAACATATAACCAAAACATCAACTATTTCATTTTGAAAGTAAGGACATTAGTAATTTCAGCCATTATTTTGCATTATTATACACTGCTCTTTATGTTCATTAGGTGTGTCAAGGATCAGATGACCAACATCACTGAGAACGGTGCAAGTCAGACTGCTCGCTTTTACTTCCCGGCCTTCCGATTTACAGAGCAGCAGAACCAATCTATCTCCAGCTACTACCTGCATTGCATCACACGACTGTGTGAGATCTCTGCCTGTGTTAACTTTAGGGTGAGTGTCAACTTGTGTCAACAATACCCACCCAAATACACAAGCATATATACTGGTCAACCTATACTATAAAGAAAAGAAGTTAGCTAAATTCTAACATTATAAAGAATACAAATTAAATATCTTAAATATTAAATATATAAATCAGATATTTATACACAAAATGGGGTACAGACAGGTATTTATTAATACCATGTGCAAACAATCAAAGGTAAATTGAGGGGTCTGTAAGGCAGAGTCAGGGTGATGCAATTGCTGTATTTGTTTTGTCAATTTATTTAATTACTTGGGCAAAACATATAAAAAAGAATGGTTTGTTTAAAAAGAGTTGCCTGAACAGATCCATGTACTGCATGGTGGTACTGCTGGTGAAGGCCAGCGATACGCACAAAGGAAACTTGAGAGCTGCTGTCCAAAGATCTAGACAAGGATTTGTGCATAAAACCTTGTCTCAATATACACTTATGTTTCTTGTTCTTTTCTTGTCCATCAGGCATGTTCTGCTGGAAGAAGGAGAAGAGAGGTGCTGCCTACCGCTCCACCTCAGGATGGAATCACAGACTCCACTACTCTTACATCATCCGTCATCATGATCAGATCTGACACCAGTATGAACTTCAAATTTCACACACACACACACACACGCACGCACGCATGCACGCACACACACGCACACACACACTGTATTAATGGGACAAGATGCCTGTATAATATACATTTTATTTATCAAAATCTGTTTATTAACCAAACTTCTCATTATTTTGTTGCAGATGAAGCTTCAGGAACAAAAGAGCAAGGTAATCTTCATCTGTATAAACAACCGTATAAATTTAACAGACAGGATTCTTTCCTTATATTGTATGCAACCATTACTGTACTTGTATTTGCCCAGATGTTGCTGAGTACAAGAAATATCAGATAAACATCTGTATTTTATAAATGAACTGCCAGAATAACTTTTACAAACAATGCTCTGAATGTCATCTCTCTTAGCTGTATCAAGCAGTAAAGCTGGATCAGACTCCTCTGTAGGTCTGGGTGTGGCAGTTGGCATACTGGCATTTGCCTGTCTTGGAACTGTTGTTATAGGTGCTGTATTCTACAAGAAGCTCACTATTGCTGGCACCTCCAAAATGCTTCGTTGAGTGGACTGAAATGACCTTCTTCCATAATGATAACTAGCTTCTGTTATTCAAACTCACATGGGCAAAAAGGTCTTTGGTTTCTATGTTATGATTTTTATTCTGTTTTTGAGATTTTGAGAAAAGAAGAATAAATGCTATGTAATATGACATAGCAATAAGTTAGAATTCATTGCAAGTTATACACATTATGTTATTTATTGAAACAAATCCATTTTGTAAAGAGTATAGACCATGCCTAATATAAAACTGCACATTATATGACCCACAAATAAATGTAAATCAAAGATATGTGAGGGGATTTTTCAATAAAGAATATTATTGTTTCTGGCTTATTATATAAAATGAACTTTGCAAAGGATCTTTATTATGTTTCTAATTATTCATTGTTGTCTTAATTGTTAATGTATATATGTAATTCATTAATTGATGCATGCAACAGGAATAAAGATGATCTAAAGCAGCTAATTCTTGTACTGAATTTTCTATGCACTAATACACTCCAGTGAATGTAATCTAGATGTACAGTTAATGCAATTGGTAAACAGCTGGACATTTTTTTGTTGTTGACCAAACAATTATGTAAAAAACACAGACTATAAGGAGGGTGTATTCTTTTCCCCATGACTGTAAATATTACAAACATTTAATTACTTGATCTTGAGATACTGCACTATTGAGAATCTTGGATAGATGTATGAATGGCCTGAAGGACAAACTATTGGCAACAATTGTAGATAGCCAGAAAGCGGGCACTAGATGCAAACATGTAAGTAACATCTCCATGATGAAGAGGAAGGAAGCTATTTCTTAGAACAAAATGTAACAGAGACAATTTTGTTCTCTCAGGTTCGAGCTGACTTTAGTTGGTGAAAGTTTCTCACCTACATGGATCCAGGGATCGAACAGAGACACAGACACAGCATGTAGGTGTATGCTCAATCCAAAGTTTATTGGGACAAAGAAGAGTTTATATGCAGTAGTCTGGGTGTGTTGCATGTGTGTGTATGTGTGTACGTGTGCTATGTTAATGTGTGGATGCCAGGATCTCTGTGTGTGTGTGTGTGTGTGCGTTCGCCATGTTAGTGTGTGTATGCCAGGATGTGTGTGTGTTTGTATGTTAATGTATGTATGTCAGGATGTGTATGTGTGTGAAGGTGTGAAACTAAAGTAACAAAAGACAATGGGACAGACAAATGGTCTCCAAAAGCTGGTGAGGTGTGCTGGGTTCAGGTCAATTGATATGTTAACTTGGGAAATACAACATGACAGAGACAAAGGTTACATGAGGAAAAGTTAGTGGATAGATTGTGGAGGATGCATCTATGGCCAGATAACAAAATTACAACTTGCAATATGTACTTCAGTGTCATAGCTATATTTCTGTTGTGAGCTTTGGAATGTGAGGACGACACAGGAGACAACCACAAAGTATTAATGGTGCAGCAAAAAATATCCATCAAAACATAGTATAAAAATTAAAATTATCTGTGCAAGGGTGATCACTAGAATTGCTGGAGTGCAGAGGTAAAAGTGCAATGTGTTGGTGAAAGTTTGAGCTTTCTCCCTTGGTGGTTCATGGAGCTGGTGGCCGGACAGGGTGAAAAGAGAGTCGACAAGCTGGCAATGGCTGGAGTCAGGAGATCAGCAAGTGGTGATCATTACCTTTCTTTCAGCCAAGTTGCAGAGGATCAAATCTGGGTTTTCCTTCCTCATGGCAAGTCTGTGGCACATGCGGGAAGAGACAGACAGCCGTTAGTCTCAATGCCATACTCACTAGCTCTGCCACTCCAGCTCCCTTTTATCTGCTGCTGTCTTATGCTGGAGGTTAGATGGTGATTGCTGTCCAGCCGTGCTGGGTTTCACAGCTCCACCCCTCTTATTGCTGCTTCTGGAGCTTTCCCGCTCTGACAGTGAAGCGCCAGCAAGGTAGTGTGGCGAGGAGTGCTTGCTCTTCTTAGACAGCAGGGCTGTATAGCCATGTCCATCACAGTGCTCTACTGAGATCCGAAACACAGTTTGAAACCCAGACAGGGGTTGTCAGGAGGGCAGGGGAGGGTTCTGACCAATGCTTAAGGAGGTTGATGTGGTAGATCTGTGTTCTCCACCAGGAGTGTTCTGCACTCCACCAGGGTGTAGGAGGCCTCCCTGTGGGCTAGGAACTTGCAGGAAGCACTGGGAATTAGCAGTGATGTTGAGCAGGCCCTGTGGTAGAGTGAACGGCGTTCGAAGCCTGTGGTGTCTCCAGGATGACAAAGAGAACAAAGGGGAAGAGCAGGTCCCAGTTCCTCCCATCCTCATTGATGACTTGATGGAGCATACTCTTCCGGGTCTGATTGAACCTCTCCACTATCGGTTTGGGGTGATACACTGAAGTTGGTGGGTGAGCTGCTACAACTGGCACAGATCTTTCATTAGGCAGGAGAGTAAGGGAGAGCCCTGGACAGTGAGGATATCTTTCAGGATCCCTTTCAGGATTTCAGGCCATTGCAGATGTAAAATTATGTGGTGGGGAGCATGCGCACTGTATCTGTACCCTCATGGTCAAGAACCTGGCTCCAGCAGTGTCTCAGCTTGTTGTCCTTCTTTGGCTCCACCTTGAATTTGCCTCATCAGGGAACATGCTGGCTCATACACAGGAAAGGGTTAGTGGGATAAGGGACCTCACCATCAGTGTTAGCCTTGGTGCCAGTAGCTTCATCGTAGGTGAGGAGGGTAGTTGACAACACTGGTGTGGGTCTGTGGTATACTGGACAGCGGCAATGGCATCTGGCAGAACCACAATCCAGGTCCTCTGTCGGCTGCATGTATGAGAGCCCCGGCCAATCCCGACCTATGAGCAGAAGTACAAGAAGACCCAATATTATTCCTGGTATTACAGGTCACTTACATGATTGATGCCCGAGGCACAACACCTTGGCCAGGACCTCTCAGATGTCCCTATGGATGCAGGCCTCATGAGTCAACCTTCAGGCCAGTGTTGAGGAGCACAGTTACAGGCAAAACATTCAGCCAGAATATGGTCCCATGTGCTGGCTTTGTATGAAGGGCACAACCTCCCAGCCAGGGTTTCTGCAGCAACAGCCACTCTGGCTCCGTTAGCATGGGGACATCAGGTGAGGATGGCTGGGACTTCATGACTGTGGGCCAGAAGCTTGCACTGAGTGTATCCCTGGGTCAGTGCGGGGGCGAAACCAATGCTTCCCAGGTGACTGTTCAAGGACAGCTGCTGTACATCTCACATCGAGAGGGGCATGTCCAGTGTTTCTACCAGGTTCATCATGGTGGTTTGAGCTGCCATCCCCATGGCTCTCTGCTCCTCCATCAGCAGGCCTCACAGGAACTGGTCAATAGTCACTCTTTGGACAATGTCCTCAGCAGAGAGCTGGTCTGGCTGGAGATGACCTAGATAACTGTGGGGTTGCTTGTTTCTTCAGTTGCCTGTGTCTTCATTCTCCACCACTTGTGAGCCTCAGAGCAGGATAACGACACAGGAGATGATTACAAAGTTCTAAGGGTACACCAAAAAAATCCACTTTATTGGAAAAAACAACCACAACAGAGTCTGAAATTAAAATGATCCATGCAGAGGTGCTCACTAAAATCACCATAGACACCCAGCTGGAATAGTGAACTGGCTGGAACATTTGTGAGTACAACAAGAAGATAACAATAAGTGGGCCTGAAGGACAGCAGAGGCTCTGATCATGGCAAAACAAGAACAGACTCTATGCACCAGATCTGTGCAGGCTGTGATGCTTCTGAGACTGTCCAGCACATAGTAGCTGGGTACAAGATGCAAGCTGGGACAGTATATACTGAAAGGCATGACCTAGTAGCAGGGATAATGTACAGAAACATCTTCATCAAGAATAAGCTAGACGTTCCCAAGTCCCAATAGGAGACACCACCGAAAGTGGTTGAGAACAACAGAGCTAAGTCCTGTGGTGGCCAACCAACCAGACTTAATGGTGGTTGATAAGGAGCAGAAAACAGCAGTTTTTATTAACAGTACCATCTATTATTAACAGTATCAACATTATAATGTAACAGTGCAAAAGCAACATAATTATTGCTTTGGGTGTATTTATGGCCCACTATCCCACTCACTTAGAGTAATTAACTGGAGGCCTTTCCTTTACAGCAGTAGGTAAAAACTTTCATAAATGATTACCTTGTTGTAGTACTGTTGCTTTATTTGTTTCAACTGCAGCTTTAAGAAAATAACTAACTACTTCTAACAATGATCATATGTAAACTGATACAGAAAAATGTGTGGATATAATACTAGAAATACAATATAACTAATGAGGAATGGAGTCCAAGTGTGCAAGAAAAGACTCACTTCAATTTATTGGCTAATGTATTGCAATTCTTACATGGACTTACCAAACTTCACCTGTCCCCAATATGGCAGATAAACGTTATTTCTTTTGAAATCAATAGATTTAACCTCAAAGCCTATATTTGCCTATTTCTCGATGCTTTCCAAGGGCAGTGGTGGTGTAGCAGGTAGTGTTGCTGAGTCAACTCTTTGGTTTGAACCTGAACTTTTACATCCGTGCTGAATTTTTGTGCAATATTCTTTTGATGTCCACATAGGTTACCTCCATGTCCTCCACTTTCCTATCAACTTCTAAAAACATGCCAGTAGGTTTAGTGGTTCAGTTCTATGTTTAGTTAGATTTAGTCTACTTTTGGATAAAAGAAGTTACTAAAAATGAAATAATTTATAAATAAAAGCAGTCACTTGAAATACACACATACTCTTACATGGAGTAGTTTATTAGGAACACCCGTACACCAACTTACTCTTGCAATTATCTAATCAACCAATCATGTGGCAGCAACCAGATCATAAAATCAAAAAAAACAAAACAATACTAGGACAAAAATAAGCTGGGAATGTTACATAAAAAATACAGTATGATTGCTAAAACAATCATCACAAAACGGGTTTGTTAACAAACCAAAGCAAACAAAATGGCTATATACCATTTACCAAAATTCACAAAAGACTGTTGGCAACATCCGGAGATTAGACTAGTGGTTTGGTAGTTTTCAGAAAAACATAGTGGAAATACACTCAGAAATACACCCACCTTCTCATGATTTTGAGATGTGGGAGGGAACTAGGAGATTCATTGGAAATGTATGCTTGAACCCTGACCTCTCAGGCAGCAATAACCCAACTTGCTTGAGCTCTTGGGTTACAAAATAAATTTAAACAACTGAGTACCTTCCTACTTTTGCTTGATATTGGCTTTCTACTAAACTCTGCTAAATTATTCCTATCATGTGTTTCTATCATGCATATTTTACTTGTGGTGTGTGCCTACATCAACTTGCTACTTGAGACTTGTACCTTACATCCTGACTGCTAAAGTAGCACACACAAAGCTGCTGCTACGAGTCATTCACTTCGTGCTTCTGTATAGCATTCAAATGCCTTCTCAAATCATAGAGTAGATCTTAGTGACAGACTTGTGATTGATTTTCCCTGTCTGACATAAATTACAGCCTTTTCATGATGTCTCTAGACATACCACTGTCTGCCTGTCCTTTCCATTGTTTGCACATGCAAAAAATAAAGAGAATACAAATAATTTCCATAGTTTTCACTGCTTACATAGTGTTAAACACATCCACAAATCTGTTATTATCTGCACCAGACTTGGTCTGAAATATTATTATGTCTGTATATAATACAAAAGTGCATTTCAGTAGCATCAACAGTTCATCTTTCATCAATGATCTTATAAGATATAAGATGATAAATATTTATATTTAATATATATTTATATATAAATTATATAAATAATAAATAGTGTGTTGATTAAAACGTAACATTCCAAATTAGTATACCAAGGGGTATTTAAATGTGACGTTTTTGAGCATTTTGTTTCTGTTTCACACTCAGACACAAAAGACTTCCAGGTGTGCATATATTTAAAAGAATAACTTCTTTACTTCTCCTTTTGTCTCTGTCAATACATAAAACACAAGTATTTTAGCATAACATGGCTACTTACTTCTAGTTACAAGGAGTCTACTGAATGACTCAAGTGCTCTCCTGTGTCTCCACCTGGCAGACCCCACAGCTGCCCTAAATGCCTGCGTGAGTTTTCCTGTGGTAACTACCAATTAGCCTGCTAGAACATTCCCAGTGTCATTGTGAGACAGAATCAGAAAAAGATTGAACGAACAAAATAATTATAACCCCAAACAATGAAAAGAGTAATACATAGGACAGTTATGGGTGGTGTCCATTAACGTGCATGACTTTCGTGCAAGTCTCATATTTCATTTAGTTAACTTTCAGCTTTCCAGGGTTTATTTTGCAAAAAGAGCTAATAAGTGAGCTAATAAGTAAGCTAAAAAGAGCTGACAGTATTCTCAGTAATGTACTTTATAACTAAGAGAGAGAAAGTGAGAGAGAAAGAGAGCGAGAGAGAGAGAGAGAGAGAGAGAGAGAGACTTTAACTTTTAATTTCCTTTTATTTCCATTAAGAAAGAGGAAAAAACATTCCTTTTTTAATATACACTACATTGCCAAAAGTATTCGCTCACCTGCCTTTGCACGCATATGAATTTAAGTGACATCCCATTCTTAATGCATAGGGTTTAAAATGACGTCGGCCCACCCTTTGCAGCTATAACAGCTTCAACTTTTCTGGGCAAGCTCTCCACAAGGTTTAGGAGTTTGTTTATGGGAATTTTTGACCATTCTTCCTGAAGCACATTTGTGAGGTCAAACACTGATGTTGGACGAGAAGGCCTGGCTCGCAGTCTCCGCTCTAATTCATCCCAAAGGTGTTCTGTCGGGTTGAAGTCAGGATTCTGAGAGGCCAGTCAGGTTCTTCCACACCAAACTCGCTCATCCATGTCTTTACGGCCCTTGCTTTGTGCACTGGTGCGCAGTCATGTTGGAACAGGAAGGGGCCGTCCCCAAACTGTTTCCACAAAGTTGGGAGCATGAAATTGTCCAAAATCTCTTGGTATGCTGAAGCATTCAGAGTTCCTTTCACTGGAACTAATGGGCCAAGCCCAGCTCCTGAAAAACAACCCCACACCATAATCCCCCCTCCATAAAAAACTATATACTTGGCACAATGCAGTCAAGTACCATTCCCCTGGCAACCGCCAAACCCAGATTCGTCCATCAGATTGCCAGATGGAGAAGTGTGATTCATCACTCCAGAGAACACGTCTGCTCTGCTCTAGAGTCCAGTGGCAGTGTGCTTTACACCACTTCATCTGACGCTTTGCATTGCACTTGGTGATGTACTGCTTGGATGCAGCTGCTCGGCCATGGAAACCCATTCCATGAAGCTCTATACGCACTTTTCTTGAGCTAATCTGAAGGCCGCATGAAGTTTGGAGGTGTGTAGCGACTAACTGCAGAAAGTCGGCGACCTCTGTGCACTATGCGCCTCAGCATCTGCTGACCACGCTCTGACATTTTACGTGGCCTACCACTTCGTGGCTGAGTTGCTGTCATTCCCAATCGCTTCCACTTTGTCATAATACCACTGTGGAATATTTAGTAGCAAGGAAATTTCACGATTGAACTTGTTGCACAGGTGGCATCCTATCACGATACCACGCTGGAATTCATTGAGCTCCTTAGAGCGACCCATTCATCACAAATGTTTGTAGAACCGGTCTGCATGCCTAGGTGCTTGAAGTTAGACACCTGAGAATGTGATTGGAACACCTGAATTTTATTATTTTGATGGGTGAGTGAATAGGCGGCATGGTGGTGCAGTTGTTAGCACTGTCGCCTCACAGCAAGAAGGTCCTGGGTTCAATCCTCGGGTCACCCAGGGTGCCTTTCTGTGTGGAGTTTGCATGTTCTCCCCATGCATGCATGTCCAAAGACATGCAGATTAGGTCAACTGGCTACTCTAAATTGGCCATAGGTGTGAATGTGAGCGTGTGTGGTTGTTTGTCTGTGTTGGCCCTGTGGTGGACTGGCGACCTGCCCAGGGTG
>JAQQZR010000009.1:9674738-9697145 GCA_030068235.1 Notoglanidium macrostoma | reverse complement strand
AATAACTATAAAAAATAAGTGCTGAAGTGAAAAAAATTTGTCAGTTCTTGTGGTAAGTCTGAAGCATAAAGATACATTAGAGGGTATGATAGGAAGCCAGGCAAAAGAGACAAAGAAAGACAGAGCTCTGTAGCCATGTTAGAAGCTCAAACTGAGACTCACACCTCTACCTACTAAGTACTATGTCAAAAACATTGTGCACTATTGATGTCATTCCCAAATGAATCAACTTTGAGCCAGCTCTTTTAGGTGAGTGCTGGGAGCCGACATGCATATCTAAAGAGCCATAATATATCCTTCTGCTGAAATTCCATCAGTATTCTCTATACAAGTTCCTCTAATGCCTTTGATCACATACAGTGCAACCATGACTGAAGAGTCATCTAGTGAATCTTATGAAGACCCAAGTTGTTTGGAGCAGCATACTGATTTAGTGCCGGCTCCATTGAGAAAGTTAAGACGTGGGTTTGTGTGTGATTGAGGTAGCAAGGAGGTGTGATTGCATTGCTGCTTGTTATAGTGACATGGTGTAGTGTATTATTGGAAATGAATGACAGAATACAAAAGACAAGAATAATTAGAAATTAGAATTCTAATTTTAATGAAAATTAACTAGCAAGATATAAATACAAAATTTTTACTGCGCATTAGAAAGCAAACATGTACCACTTTGCTGTGTTAGTGTTATCTTAGTGTTAGCAAACAGAATGCAACATATAATGCTATTTTATTATTCATAGGTAAGATTTTATTGAACAGTTTAATCAATATACATGTGTGAACTTTGTATTAGAGGTGAAACAGGGTGATGCAGCTAGTAGTGTTGATGCCACACAACTCCAAACTCCTGAACTATTCAGTGCCTACCAAATCTGTCATGTACCTACTGTTCCATATTTGAGCAAAGAGATAGTATTAGAAGCAGAGCATGAAGATATGAAGATCTGAGTCTTGTTTGCTCTCCAGTTCGAAGCAGAGAGTATCCTGTCCTCTTTATAGCATGTATGGAGAATACATGCACACCTATGAATACACGCATACCTCTGATTGACCACACACACAGACACACAGATGTACACAACATACTGAAAATACACTGCTATTAATTCACTCATTCACATGCACTACTGCTAGCACATCCACATACTCCCACTGACTCAATCATACCATATGGTTTCAACTATAAACATATTCGCATCTCCTTCTTGAGAGATTCTTAACAATTCCCAAGACTCATTATGATCCCTAATTAGTAATCTCTACCTAGCTGTCATTCTCACATCAACCGAGTTTAGCCTGTCAGTGAAAGAAGAGCTTATATTGAGTCATCACTGACAGACTAGGGTATTTCCAATAAATTTACTTTCATAATTCTACCCTCAGATACATTAAAGAGAGTGAGAGTAGGATAGACAAATAGAGAGGGGGAGGGAGGGAGTAGAAAATAATAACTAAATAGTATTTTTCCCCCCTAAACTGACTGATGGTACATTTTTAAAGTCCACATCCCTGAAGCTTCTTCCTTTCTTTGACTGAGTGATGATGGAGGACTGCTCTGGGGATTGAGACTGTCACTGATCTGGCAGTTAAGCGCCCATCTCTTGCCTCTAAATAAGAGAGCACAAGGGAGCTGCAGAAAATGAACGCTGCCACCTGCATGCATGAATAAGACTTCTCCACTTTAGCTTGACAGAGCACACAGCAATCCAGTTGAGCAGTGGCACAAAGTAAAGATGCACAACTACACACACAGCTCACTGAGACCAATATTCCTAAGCAGAACAGCAGCAGAATTTGTGTCACTGTGCATGTTGTCACATGAGCCAGGAGAGGGACCATAATGGCTGAGTTATGGAAGCAGAAATTCGAGGAGATCTACAGAGATCAAATGAGGGATGTGCCATATGAGATAAGAGGACACCAATAGCAGAAAGTGAGATAGAGAGAAACATTAGATCATCCCACTGGGACTTTGGAAGTGAAGACTCTGAAGTACATGTAACTGATCAAATTCTCTGATTTCCACAGAACAGTTTATGGACCATTAGCAGGGTGAGCACTACACTATTGAGCACTGCACCCATATAAAGTGACCAAGCTGTCAGCATATTATGTAACTGTTAAATGACACTTGCTGTTTCTTTATTTTTCTCCAGCGTATGCTGAGTGTGTGGGCTCAAAAAGACAGCAAAAACCCTTGCTGGATGGATTTTCTGTTCCATTTTCTCTGTCTGGCTCGAGGGAGTGTTATTGATTTTCCAAAGAGAAGGAAGCAGCATTATGTTTGCTGTCATATCTTAAGTTGGCTCATTTGTAGCTGTCAATTACATGTGCCCCATGGCAGTTACCTGAGGAGTGATGGAGACTAATAACAGGCAGAATGACAGACTGATAGCAGCTCATCTTCCAAGCACACAGAATGCTCAAATCCAGTCCAATCAATGATGATGAAATCATAAAATAAAATAACAACTTATTATATTCTGCATCATCCAATCTGCAGGGAAGTCTAATTAAAATGTCCGATGTAATAAAATTTATATTGTTTCCTGTCTGTTGTTGCTTCAATGAGGCTGCACTCATTACTGCAGTGATTTAATTAACTGGCCAATTAATTGAGGAAAAATGGCACCATTCAGTGCACTCCCCTTGCTGTAAGCTAGCTGTGGACAGATGTGAGATCGCTTACAGGCAATATTCATTACTTCTGTTGGAAACAACATCAATAACTTTCTCCTGTACATCTGCTGTCGGAGAGCTCCCAGCCTTGATAATGAGTTTCCTCGGTCGGTTCACATACCCAGCTATTATATTAAGAAACCTACAACCTGTTCAGAAAGCTTTTCTTTTTTATACATCTTTCATACAGGTGCCCACAAAATCATGAGCAACACTTAGATGTCCACAGATAAATCTCCATCCTTTGTTGTATTTATTGCATTTCCAACAGTAATTGTTATTGCACATACCAAAATGAATAAAAGTCTTAAACACATAAACACACAAGCTTAAAGAAAGACATATTTCAAAGAAAATTAGAGTACAATTTTCCCCATCACCCACATATACCCACTGTCATATTTAAAAATAAGATTTTCAGACTTTTTGGCTACTTTGTTAGAAGATTGATAAGTGATATTGAGCCAAACTGAAGCCTAAAACTTAACCTTATACAGACGCTAACAAACCATGACAACAATCCAAGTATGATGAAGTTTTGCACTTTTTTCACAATTTCAATCATATCGTAAATTATTCTGTGCATATTATACAAAGCTTGCTTATTTAATTTTGCACTGGAGCCACAAGGCAAACAATCAGCTTACAAGCAGCAGGAACATACAGACTTCAGTTTAGCATTACAAGACTAGATCATAACACTTGCTAGGGTAAAAATATAAGCTAATCATGTGCATTATTACAGATAATAAAAAAGCATCTATTTGAATCTCTGGAAGGGCAAATTTATGTAGTCATAGTCTTATGCCAAAATATCAAGATGCTTTGCTCCAGTGAGAATTATAAGAACTGATTTTAGCATGTTTCTTCTTTCTCAGGTTGTTGAAGTGAAAAAAAAAAAAAAAAAAGAAAAAGAAAAGGAATTTTTTTTAACAGCCTACTGAACCTCCTTGTCCATTGGGTGACTGTGAATGAAAAACTAAAAGCCCTGATACGTAATCTGCGTTTCCCAGGCTCCCCGGGTACCAATTTGTTCACCACAGCATATCACTTATAATGTATAATTACCCCTACAAACTTCAGAAATATAAAAGCCACATCTCCTGAAGGAGACTAAAGTGACACCAAGCTACTTGCTGAGAAAGCAGAGCTGTTCTCAAATGGCACCCTACACCCTGTATACTGTAGATTAAAGAAATACACTATGTACTTGAGTGTGTAGTGCATCTTGTAAGGTATCCAGACATTTGTAATATTGCAATCTTTCAAATAAAATGCTAATACTACTACTTGTTGCTTCAAACTATTGAAGCATAATGCACATTGAAAGAACTTTTTAAAAACAAAATGTTTATTTTAAATCTTTTGTCCCTCATTCGCATGGCCTTTCATTGAAATGTAACCCACAGTGCCCTCTGTTGGCTCCTCTTTTACTTTGTAGAACAAGCCACAGCCACTTAGTATAAGAAGGGTCCAGCGGTCCACATTGGTTTTTTTTAGGGTTTAGTATACCACTTGAGTATTAATACTGCACTATATCTCTGAAGTGTGAAGACATCACACACACTAAAAATATAAAAGTGTGCAATCCGAGACACCAGAATCTCAGAGTTTCAAGACTCAAGGTGGCTGCCAGTACTGTTTTTGTAATGCAACATGCAATTCCCTTTCATTTTAGGAATATTTCCCTCTTGGCTCTGGTGCAAAGCTTAACTAATGCACATTTCAGATAGCAAACATATCTTGGCTTATTGACTGAGGTAAGGGGAAAATTGTGTCAAGTACTTTTTAAGACAGACTATTTCTTTAATTTTACATTATGCTAATGTCATCCCATTTTTTCCCCCAGTATAGATGAGTTCATTTATACCTGAAAAACTACTATACTACTAATAAAACAAACAAACAAACAAACAAACAAACAAACAAATAGTAGCTAAGCAATAAAAAATATCTAGAACTCATCAAGTTTCTCTATGGAAATCCTTAAAAGTTCAATTTAGATCAGAGTGGCTTTCAAGTACAATCCTATTAGGAAATTAAGAACCCTTCATTATCCAAAAATGCTTTGAAGAACTCTATTTCTAAAAGCTGTGCAACTTTTATTCATAAAAAAAATGATGTATTTTTTAAAGTGACACTTCAGTGATCTAGGCTGTCTGCTTTGCAGCTGTGTTTGGTGCTGTCCTTGTATCCTTTTGTTGCATCATTTTCTCAAGCCCTCAAGGTCTAAAATAAAAGGAAATGAGGAAGTGCTTTATAAATTTGAGAGGCAACTATCCAAGGATGCATTTCAAATGGTATATTTTTAAAATGAGTAGTGTGTTCACAGTGGAAATGTTCTTTTAACCTATAGATAATGTAGTAAAACCATTGAAAATGAATTGCAGTCCATTACATACTAAGCAAATTAGGAGCAAATTATTTAAATGTGAGGTACTGTGTGTTAATGTGCCCTTTCTCTTCAGTGCAAAATGTTTTCGTGCAATTTGAGACGTTACTACCCTACAGGGCTAAAGTCATTCCTTGTCAATGTTTTTTTCCAGTATAGATGTTTATTTATACAGAGACGACTGACATCTATTTCACAGGACACCCAGACTACAAACAAACAAAGCAGAGAAGTATAAATGAAACAAATCATCTATTCAAAACACTTTATCATCATTATGCAAACGCAGAACAAGCCATTTCAAGATCTGTAGTCACAAGAAACACAATAAAAGAAAAGAACGCACAATTGACTCACTTTCACCTGATATAACTGTGTTTAAATGAAAATAGCACAGAAAAACACACCAAAATCTCCAGTTATCCACTAGCCTGCCTATAGTAGCACATTATGTAAAACAGTTTAAAAGATAAACAGATCAGTCAAAATTACCCAGTATGAGAGTGAAGTATCTATCAACTTGATCTTTCAAATATGACTGAGTTTGAAATGCAAAAATGGACATAGCTCATCAGCTGTACCCGGTTAGCCACCAGTCATCTAACTAAAAAACCTAACAACTGGCTAACGATACAAATGCTCCAAAAAGAATAGACTTTCCACTAAATTACAGAGGAGCAAGAAGAAAAAAAATCAAAAGTTCATCAACCCTGAAATCATTTTTATCTTGTAGTATAATTTTAAGTTTAAGTTTAGTTTCTATACAATCCTCTTTTGATTGGCTGCGACTCCTGCCAGTTACAGTATAGTTGGACTTCTTTCAGCTGAGGCATGATGATGTCTGATGTATCTGAGCTGATGTTGCATACAGATTTCTGACACAATACTGTGTGTGAATTGCTAGTGCAGGATTGTCAGAGTGACTCACAGCAGCGCAGGAAAAGATTATAGAGTATTTTTTTTTCTTCCATGACTCAGTCATCATGTTTTTGGGTTGTTGTTGTTGTTGTTGCTGGGTTTTTTAACCACAAAATCCTATTCACCATAGCTTCAAATATCCATCAGCAATCCTTTCTCAAAACACTAAGGATATTCTAACCACTAAGTCATTATATACTGCTGAGGCTCTTACGGTTGCCTTGCTAGACAGTGCTAGTCCTGTTTTTGTCCTCTGTTAGTCACCCCTATCAGCAACACTCAGGAACTGGCAGTGTGTAATGAGAAATGTAAAGTGAAGGACCTGTCACTGTAGCTGCAGGCTGTGTGAATAGCATTTACATGTTATGAGAGTTTTCCATTAGCTGCACTCTAAATAAGCAGATATGTTGAAAACACCAGGAAATAAATCGCAGACCAACAATCCATTATTGTAAACACAAGAACAGGTTGGCAAGGTCAATATACACAAATACCTCTTCTTCACAGAACATTGCCTGGCACAGCTTGACAACAAATGCAAACTCAGGACTATTTGTATCCAAGCCAAGGGCATATGTTGTGGTCCCCCTCACATAAATCTACCTGTGAAAGTAGGAGGAGTTTCCCTGGAGGTCATTTGGTAATAACTTGATATACATAAGTAGTAAAATAGTACTTAAAATTCAAATGAATACTTTTAAAATGAAACGTTAATGTTTAACATCAATGTTTAAATTTTGTGGTGGTGCTCTCCTAGCTCTCCTACAAAGTACAGTGAGTTTGTTTTTAATGGCACCTTGCAAATTAAAGAATAAAAAAGAGAAAAGAAAAGGAAAAAAAGAGGAGCAAACTTGTGCTTAATGACAGTTCATACTCCCAAACACAGCACACACACATGCGCATGCATGCACACACACACACACACACACACACACACACACACACACACACACACACACACACACACACTAGGCTACATGGCTACATGGATAAGGCTACATGACAATATGAAAATGCTATTATGGGTAAATGAATAAAAATTAATCAGAATGAGTTAAATTGCTAGTCTCCTGATGAGAAACTTTACCAGTCACTATGCTAGCCTAAACCTGAAGATTTTTGTGGTGGTCAAAAAGCAGTTCTGCCAGAGACATTAATCAGCAGGTTTGTGGGACTACATGCAATGAATTGATGGTCTGCACTATTTTTAGGTCCACTCATATGTACTGGATCTACCCACATTGGCAAAAAATGGTAACCAACTTCATCATGGATATTTAAATATAGCACTGTTTGTTTGATAGTGGAAATAATGAGGAGTACTGTGAGTATTTTGTTGAGATGTACTATGGCATCTGGTGGATAAAACACTGACAGAGCTTGAAGTAAGCTCTGTGGGTGACTATATTTTAATTGAAGCTCCCTTGACTTCTCGATCCTAGCCAGTGACCAGGAAAACTATTAAAGACAGCCATCATTAAAAGTCTATCAATTATTTAAATGTGCTTAGAGATATTAAGGAAAGAGGAGAGAAAAGAACATTTCCTAAGGTTACACAGATGCTTCATAAGTTTTTTTTATAGTAGTGCCTAAAATCATTGTATATTTCACCTTCACACACAAAAAATTTAATTGCATTACAATAAATAAAAAAATGAATGAATGAATAAATAAATAAATAAATAAATAAATAAATAAATAAATAAATAAATAAATAGATTGTAGATACACAATAAAAAACAAACAAACAAACAAATAGTAGCTATAAAAAATATCTACAACTCATCAATGTTCTCTATGGAAATCCTTAAAAGTTCAATTTAGATCAGAGTGGCTTTCAAGTACAATCCTATTACGAAGCTAAAAACCCTTCATTACCCAAAGAATCCTTGAAGAATTCTATTTCTAAAACCTGTGCAACTCTTATTCATAAAGTGATGTCTTTTCATAGTGACACTTCAGTGATCTAGGCTTTTTACTTTGCAGTTGTGTTTGGTGCTGTCCTTGTATCATTGTGTTACACCATTTTATTTCTCAAAGCCCTCAAGGTATGAAATAAAAGGAAACGAGAAGATGCTTTATAAATATGAGATGCAAAAATATAGATGGTAGCATCTCAAATGGCATATTTTTAAAGTGAGTAGTGTGTTCACAGTGGAAATGTACTATTAACATGCCGATAATGTAGTAAAAACATTAAAAATGAATCGTAGACCATTACACATTAAGCAAATTAGGAGCAATTGGTCAGGTATTGTGTGTTATTGTGCCCTTTCTCTTCACTGCAAAATGTTTTCATGCAATCTGAGATGTTACTACCATACAGAAATCCAGGCATTGCATACACAGTTGCTGTATATAGGGAATGAATGTGATGCTTAGAACAATGTTTGAGCTGCAGGTTGTGACTAATATGTGAGTTCTTATTAGTCGTGAACCTGGAACTGTGTGACTTTTAATAAGTAATGAGTGCTAGGATGGAAGTAGAGCCAATGGTAGCCAATCAGGAGAAATCAGGGTATAGTGTATAACTGACAGGCACAAAATAATTGCCTATATTACATGTATTGCATATCATTTACCTGTATTCTCAGAGAAAGAGCTCTATCAAATAGCAAAAAAGTGAGTGACAGAGCGAGAAAAAGGTCCATTTCCATTTCTGTCCTTTTATTACAAAGAGTGTGTAACTGAATAAAGCAGTATATCATTAGTGAGCTCTGTAACCTTTATATTCAACCCTCTCCTATCAAATAGCATAATTACTACCTTTTTAAATTGCAGCTTACTTTCCAAGCCTCAGTGTATCTTGAAGGAGCTACTGTACATAGAGTCTCCTCAGGATATGTTGCTGTTTATAAGGTTTTTTGTTAACTGAAGTACATAATATGAATGCATAATATATATATATATATATATAATTGGTGTCCTTAATTAACTCCTGAACTTCTTGTATAGACAATTATGTACTGGTAGATTTGCAGAGTAAGCTTTTGAAGTACAGTGTGAGAAAGTTTATTTATTTATTTATTTTTTACTGAATGCAAGGACAGAATTCTGATGAATCCTTACAGTGTTTCCTCGCTTTAAATGGTGACTGGATCATGAACATCATCTCTGTGTCACCTACAGCTTAGCACCATGTTAGGCTGCTTCGAAATTTTGTCACTTTCTCCCTCTATCATTGCTGGTGTCCCTGACGAATGTTACCTGAGTGAAATCTCTCTCTCTCTCCCTCTCTCTCTCTCTCGCTCTCTCTCTCTCTCTCTCTCACACACACACACGCACACACACAAGCATACACATGCACAAATTCAACAGGTGTTGGAATCTCATTAATATGGAGCTGCTTGGACAGATTCACAAATGCCAGAACAAGACAGAGTGACAGAGGAAGTGTTGGCATCTTGTCACTGGTAAAATTCACACCTCTGTCTTTCCTTAGGTCAGACACTACAAGCTGCCAGTGTTTACTCTATATATAGAAACAGATGATCACAACGTGGCAGCTCTAATGAACAAACTCAGGGCAGGCTGCCAACAGGAATTGAACATATACATGATGCATCCACAGCATATTTCACGATACCTGCTTATGAAGGTGGCTGTCTCTCAGTTGCTCTCACAAAACTGGCCACTGTTTTGTCATACTGTCCGTTGGAATGTCATTACAGCCAGTGCAGCATTGGCATTGCCTTCTTCCTTTCAATCATTTTGCATTTGGAAATTTCCAAGAAATTTAGTCAGACAGGAGCTAGGGACTAATGTGTGAAATTTGGAGTGAGAGCCCATGTATATGTTGAAATCTGCAAGACAAACTTTGCTTTGCTGTTGAACTGTAAATTAAATAGAGGGAAACATGATGATCATGTTCTCTGCCTTGTCCAGATCAGCAGGCAGAATGGCAACCTGCAGTTATAACTTATTCTCTTTTCCACATAGACCTGTGATCTACTGACAGACTAACACACTTGGCTGTACAAGTAAATCATTTGACACACAATAACAAGGGCTCTCTGCTGGATAGTGTGTGATACTATATGTGCGTGTAAGCTTTAAGCTTTACAAGCATCACTGTCTATAGGCTTCAGTGCATTATGAATGTCTGCTATTGAAGGCACAATTAAGAATTGGGCATGACTACAAACAGCTGAGTGTGCAGCAGAGCAATACTGAGCAATAATAAAGTATTGATCTGAAATTACCTATTTTATAAAGAAATGAGTTTCATTAGAGAGTATAGTGAAAGTCATACAGACAAATTAATGAAAAAAATAATAAATTTTTATAAATAAAAAAATTATTTTGATAAAAGTAAAAGCTTGGCCTAGGGTGTGTGCAACAGTGTGTAAGACAGTGAATAAACTGTTCTTTCCATTCTTTTTCTTTAGCAATGGATTTAATGGTGTTCTATGGGATGCTTAAAGTCAGAGATAATTTTATAACCAAAAACTGTCTAATACTCCTTAGTCCAATTTATCTTAAATATGTTTCATAACTGTAATGAGATCACATGATGCATTAATTATTTATTTAAATAAAATTTTATTTTATTTAATTCAGGGCTTCCCAAACTAGGAGTCTCCAGTTACAAATAGGGTCATGATAGAAACTCACAATCTCCTTTTTTTGTTTATTAATGTATTTTATAAATTAATATTAGAAATATCACTCAAACTATGAAAATGAATTTTGTATTTTGAAAGTCATATTAAACCAAGCCACATTTAAATGTAGAATATACATGCTTTTTTCTAGTTTAGAAATTCAACAATAGAAACAGACAAATATCCCTGTCCACCTACATCTGCTAAACTAACTAAAATTCTGTCTCAAATTGCATACTTATGTACTGTGCTAGAAAAAATACTAACACAGTTTTTTCTATTGTGCTTAGTGTTCAAATTTGAAAAAACTCTCATGTAGCCATCAAATGTACCACGTCTGTTTTGCACCATTCTCCTAGATTTTCTAGATTAGTAAATGCTTTTGAATCTAAGGTCAGAGAAACACATGCTCACCCTTCCCACTAGCTTGGTAAGCTTGAACAAGTAATATTTATTTGGTTTTTGGTCACTTACATTACATATATTTTACTGTCATAATAAAATGTTAAAATGTTACAGTAGTCTTAAAGTGTAAATCTGGAATTTAAAAGATGTAGGGTGGCCAAGGCTTGGCATCACAGAAAATTCATAATGATCATTTGAGGTTGTTTACCAAAAAGTTTGAGAACCGATGTTTTAATTGCCCACAGGTCGACTCCACTCAGCTAATGACTTCTGATGGCAACTGATTGCACTAGAGCTCATTTAGGAGTTTCACAGTGACAGCAGGTGAATACTTATGCAGTCACATTTGATTTTACATTTTTATTTGTAAATAATTTTGCAAACTATATGGACCCCCCCACACTCTGTATTATTATTTTGTATAGATTCATGATTTATAATCCCAATTTAAGTCGATTTCAGTTTCAGATTGTAGTGACAGCACTGAAGAGAAATTTTGCACCAACAGTTTGCTAACATTCTGGTTTCACAAACTCATTTTCACATATACTGCAGATCTTGTGCTTGTGAGAGTAAAGAGAGCATGTCGGAAAAAGAAATCAACCCCGAGAACCATTATCATAAATTTACATGCATGAAGGTGCAAGGCTTAAGAACAATAACAACTTTTGTCTTATCATGCAAGAAACAAATTACTGAAGCAGAGAACACACTAAGCCATTAAAGCAGTAACAAGGAAGAAGGTATGAACCTGAGGCCACATTTCAACCATTTCAACTTTTATTTTATTTGTGGCTGTTACCAAAATGTGAGAGCTCAACTGATGTTTACATGATACATGAACTTATTTGTGCTCTGAGTGTGCGAGCTGTTTGCTGTAATGTAAGCAGCGTAGGAGTTTGTTCCAGAGCAGGGTATGAGGGATCATTTCTGAGGAGATCATTTCTGCACTGCTCTGTCAAAACAGGATTTTTTTTTAATAATATGCAAAAAGTTGAGAAAATGATCATTTAATTGCTGTTTGGATAGGTACTAAGCTTTGTTGAAATGTTGTATTATACATTAAAAGTTCAGAATGCGTAGGTTTTTGCATCATGTTGGTGATTTTGCAGTGTAGTGAGAATGGATAGGATATGGATTTGTGGATGCCTAAATAAAACACAGCTTAATCCTTATGTCAATTTCCCAGAACTCAGCATCCAGAGAGTATAGGGGATATAGTCCCATTATCCAGAGCAAATTGTGAGTTTGGATAATATTTAATTTAATATCGTCAGCATGGTATATCTTGTTCATATCACTTAGTTAACATGTTGCTAAGATACTGCAGCATGCGAAGCAAGAGACTTGGTGTTTGTATGCTTAGATGGTGAATGCAAAGCTTAATAATCTAAAGTACTGCAATGTTCCAGAGCACATTACACTTCATAAAATACCATTTCCAGCAAGTTTGAGACAAAATGCTGTTTATTTAAACCATATTTTTTGTCCAGTATTGATTTATATTAATTTTTGCATTAATTCAGACAAGTATCCTTTCCTTAATTCTATATTAGGATTAAATGATGTTTGATTACAGTAAAGTACAGGTTCACATATTTATTAATAGCTAATGAGTTAAATGTTCTTTACTCTTCCTCTATATTGGGTTACTTGCATCTCATTAATAATTACCTGTGATAATTGCTCATATGAGATAAACAATCTGAATATTCTGTCTACACCTATTTGCATCTTTTTTTAACATCTGCTTTAAATTTTTTATAATTAATCATTTTTATCTGACAAAGCTACTCAGTACTTGAGTTTACACTCTAAACTAGAGCTCAGTACTGAATAAATTAATAATAGTCATTTAGGTGGAAAAATGTGTTGAGACAGTGGTTTAAGCATAATTAGAGCATTACATTAATTTAACTTATCATTTATTAACCAGCACATTTCCAGACATAGTACATATGAAGGACATAACACTTTAAATATGTGGTAAAAACATAAAAACACTAATAAGCAGTAACAAGGTTTCAATGTTGTCGGATACTGTTTGTATTCACTACATAGTGCACACTTACTACCTATGAATTAATGTCTAATATGTAACACCCACTAATATACTGAACTGTTACTTTAATTACTCATATTCTTCTTACTATTAGCTTTAAGGCTCCACATTGTAGTGTTGTGAGCATATCTATTAACAGAAATTAAGTATATATTCCATAATATTCTTATGGAACTCATAAGTATGTTTTCATTAGTGCATAATTACCTGTAACTATGGATTGTTGTGTTTTCATAAGCTTAGAATGAGCCCTTTAAAAAAATATTTTAATAAAAAAATAAAAAGAGTCAAGATGGCGCTGGTGAGGATGGCTGCCATCGCTCAGTGTCTTCCTCAACTTTGCGTTTTTCTTATGTTTGCCATGTTATTTTTTAGTTTCTTTGCAACCTGCAATGCTCTCATCTCCTATGACAGACAAACTCTCTTGGACATTCGACAAAATTGGCAATCCGGACCTTCACAGACCGACTTTTTTGTGAATGGAGGTGACTTACTTTGGCTACCTGGGCAGAAAAAACACCGGAGAAAAAGAGTCGGGACCCTGGTCAGGCTGAGGAACATACAACACCGCACCCCGCTTCCCAGCATTCTTCTAGTGAATGTCCAGTCTTTGGAAAACAAGCTGGATGAACTAAGGTCCAGTATAACTTTTCACAGGGACACTAAGAACTGCAACGTCTTTGTTTTCACAGAGACATGGCTGGACCCTTCTGTCCCTGACACGGCCATTGTCCCTGAGGAACTCTCCATTCACCGCTGGGACAGAACAATAGACTCGGGAAAATGCAGGGGAGGTGGCATGTGTGTAATGACCAACAAACAGTGGTGAAATGATGTACAGACAGTTTCGTCGCGGTGCTCTCCTGATCTTGAACATCTTATGATCAGTTGCAGACCTTTTTATCTTTCCAGGGAGTTTACAGTGGTATTCTGTACCGCTGTTTACATTCCCCCCACGCCGACACCACACGGGCATTGGACGAACTGTTTGATGCCATCGACCAGCAGGAAACGTTATACCCGGAGGCTGCTTTTATCGTGGCTGGCGACTTTAATAAAGCCAACATGAAGAAAGTTCTGCCGAAGTTTCACCAGCACGTAAACTTTCCAACCTGCGGTGAGAACATCTTGGACTATGATTACACTCCGTACGCACATGCCTACAAAGCCCGCCCCCGACTGGCCTTCGGAAAATCAGATCACTCCTCGGTCCTGCTACTGCCAGCCTATAGGCAGAAGCTGAAACGCGAGCAGCCTATGACGCATTCGGTTCAGCGCTGAATCAATCAGACAGTGCCCTGCGTCATTGCTTCAACATCATGGACTGGGAAGTCTTCCGGACTGCCGCTGACAACAACATCAACACCTACGCTGAATGGACTTTATTCACAAATGCATCAATGATGTCGTACCACTGGTTAATGTACGGACTTACTCCAACCAGAAGCCGTGGGTTAACGGAGAGGTCCACGCAGCGCTCAGAGCACGGACTGCAGCCTTTAAATCCGGAGACCCAAGTGAGTACAAAACTTCCCAGTATGCGCTCAGAAAAGCAATAAAAACAGCCAAGGGACAGTACAGAGAAAATGTGGAATCCTGGTACAGCAACTCCAACACCAGGAACATGTGGAGTGGACTGAAGACCATCACAGACTACAAAAGAGCTGCAAAGTGGGGGAGGTAACTGTTTCTGTACCTGATGAGCTAAACTGAACAGGGCAGCTGTCCTCTTCCAGCAAAAGCTCCTGAGATAGGTGTTTATGAAAGCGTGCATAGAAGGTGTTCTATGAACGTTTTGACACACGGAAAGCTCCTGGACCAGACAACATCCCAGGTCGTGTTTTCAAAGCATGCGCCCATGAGCTAGCAGATATCTTCACAGACATTTTTAACCTTTCCCTGCTCCAGTCTGCTGTTCCAACATGTTTTAAGAGGACCGCCATCATCCCTGTCCCAGACAAAACTAAAATAAGCTGCCTAAATGACTATCGCCCAGTATCACTCACCTCCATTGCCATGAAGTGCTTTGAGTGTATAGTCAATGATCACATCACATCTTTACTCCCTGCGTCACTTGATCTGCTCCAGTTGCCTGTAGGTCTAACAGATCTACAGAAGATGCAATAGCAATACCACTTCACACTGCCCTCTCCCACCTGGACCAGAAAAACACATATGTGCGGATGCTATTTATCGACTATAACTCCGCTTTCAATACCATTATACCATCCAGACTTGTCATGAAACTCCGTGACCTGAACATCAGTTTCTCCCTGTGCAGCTGGATCATGGACTTCCTGACAGATAGACCTCTTGTGGTTCGGATCGGCAACATCACATCATCCACACTGACACTTAGAACTGGTGACCCCCAGGGATGTGTGCTCAGTCCCCTGCTGTATGCCCTGTTCACCCACGAATGTACAGCAACACACAGCTCCAATACCATCATCAAATTTGCATACGACACCACCATCATCAAACTATCTTTTAATACTTGCAAATACTAAATCATTTTTAATAATGTTATTTTCTTATTATAGGCATGGTGGTGCAGTGGTTAGCACTGTCGCCTCACAGCAAGAAGTTCCTGTGTTCGATCCCCGGGTTACCCAGGGTGCCTTTCTGTGTGGAGTTTGCATGTTCTCCCCGTGCATGTGTGGGTTTCCTCCGGGTGCTCCGGTTTCCTCCCACAGTCCAAAGACATGCAGATTAGGTTAACTGGCTACTCTGAATTGCCCATAGGTATGAATGCGAGCATGTGTGGCTGTTTGTCTGTGTTGGCCCTGTGGTGGACTGGCAACCTGCCCGGGGTGTACCTCGCCTTTCGCCCGAAGATGGTGGGATTGGCTCCAGCTTCCCCATGACCCAGACTGATAAAGCGGTATAGATAATGGATGGATGGATGGATTTTCTTATTATTGTACCTATTTCTTTTTTTTTTTTACTCTGTATACTTTTTATATGCTTATGTAAAGCTGGGGGGAACATGAGTCTAAGAATTTCATTACGGGTAATGATGCTACATTGTTATCTGTGTATGACAATAAAACTTGAAACTTGAAACTTCCTGAAACTTCCTTATATCTACATAGAGCATGGGTCCACCTCTATAAATCAGTGTTTGCTGGTGCTGGCTAACAAGTTTGAGAACCCAAATTTTGGAAAAGAAATGATCATATTTACTATTTCGCATGGAAAAAGCAAGGGAGTATGAATGTAAGTACTTGGAAGTATGCTATGGGCACCTCATGGTCATTGTATGTTCTAATACATGCTTGGAAAGGTAGGAGTGTTCAAATGGTTGAATCCTACATAGTGGAACTTTAAATGTTCCTTATTTTAGGAGGCTCTTTTTTTATTTCATTGTCTGTACACTCTACATGTTTTTGCTATCTCTTTTCAGTATACTGTTTTTGGGTCTATATTTTTTGTGATGTATTTTGTTTTTTGGTTGTTGTTCATTAGTTGAGTTCACTAGTGGCAGAATTCCACAATGTCTAGGTTTTAAATAAACAAACTTCTGGCCTTGATCTTCCATGCAGGTCTGCTACTCCCTATAACATTATAATTGATATCAACACATGACTGTTTTGTAGAATCTTTCAGTCCCATGACGCATCACTGCTATAATCTGTAACTAGATTTCTAATGATCATTTGATTAATTGGAAAATGTGACTAATCTTCTATATGTGATATGGAGGGATACATGCAGGCAGGATATAGATGCAGGGATATTATGTGACACCATAGAAAAACAGCAAAAACCTAACACAGGTAGAAAAATTAAACAAAAACACAAGCTCAGGCACATGAGGCAAGATCAAAAGCTAGAACACTGAAACTAGCAAAAAGCTAAGCAACAAGACACACTCAGGACTAGTATCTGTGGCTAATACAAAGCAAAAACAAAGGCTTAGCATAAGCCTGATTACCTGACAGAACCATACAAAGCTGCTAGTCCTTGAGTGCCCAACACAAAACTCGACCCAAAGCAGTACTGGGCTACTGGGCCTAGACAAAGGAGCAAGCACAGTCATTGAGGCGGGATCAGGCAAGGGAGCAAACACGAGCACTGGAGCAGACTCAGGCAAGGGCTGTGGCAAAGGCAGGGGCATGAACGAGCACAGGTGCAGGTGTTAGGACTAGAACACACAGGAGCTTAGACAGGGACAGACATGGGAGCTGGGATTGGCTGTGAGACTGGATCCGGCTTGGAAACTGGGACTGGTCACTGACTGGATCTGGAGCAGGCATGGTGACTGGTGCTGGCTCTGTGACTGGGACTAGGGCTAGAGCAGATGCTGTGACT
This sequence comes from Notoglanidium macrostoma, assembly GCA_030068235.1. Taxonomy (NCBI): domain Eukaryota; kingdom Metazoa; phylum Chordata; class Actinopteri; order Siluriformes; family Auchenoglanididae; genus Notoglanidium; species Notoglanidium macrostoma. Next base: position 9,679,771 of record JAQQZR010000009.1, on the reverse strand, counting down.
GGAACCTGGGAAGGAGTGGGCTCTGCAACTGGGACCTGGATTGGAGCAGTTGCCTCCTTTACAGCCACTGGAGGGGGCTCTGGAGCAGTTGCTTCCTTTTCATCCCTGAGAGCCATGTAGGTCCATTGTAACAAATCCTGGATGTTCTTTGGGTTCCTCAGGCAGGGGTGCTCGATCATGCAAAGTCCAGCATGCCAGGATATGGTGCACTTAACCCAGTATTCCCCAGTAGGCTTGGGGTCCACTAGTCTTTCATGGAAAAGACGGCAGTGGAGGAGAAACATGGTGGGAGAGCCCTCCACCCTGTCAGATGGCTCTGGCACCTCGATGCCCCAGTGCTGCAGCAAGAAATTGGTAGGTAGCCTGGTAGTGTCTCCCTGCTACGTGCTTGTTTGGGAAAAACACAATCTCAGACACATGAGTCAAGATCAAAAGCTTGTACACTGAATCTAGCAAAGAAACTAGGAGACATACTCAGGACTAATAACTGTGGCTAATACAAAACAAAAACAAAGGCTTAGCATAAGCTTTTTACTCATGTTATTCTCTCCTTGTAAACATAAAAGGACATCTGTGCTTTGCAAGAAATTAAACAAAACAGTCCTTAAATAGAGCCTATAGTTCCACTTGGCTGAACATCAACTGAAACCACTCAGGCATGCGCCTTCACTATACAGCAGCACAGCAGCACTGTCTAGGAAACTGTAGAAGCTGCATCACTGTCTGGTATGGAACTGCACCCTATCGGACCACAAGACCCTACAGTGGATAGTGAGAACAGTTGAGAAGATCATCTGAGTTTCTCTTTCCTCCATCACAGACATTTACAACACACGGTGCATCCGCAAAACCACCATCATTGTGGATGACCCCACACACCCCTCACACAAACTCTTCACCCTTCTGCTATCTGGCAAGAGTTACCGAAGCATTCGGACCCTCACTGCCAGACTCTGTAATAGTTTCTTCCCCCAAGCCATCAGACTCCTGAACACTCAGGGACTTGATTGACACACACACACACACACACAAAAATGTTCACTCATCTACCTCTACAATTTTGCACATTACATTAGCGCTGCACTGTCTTGTCTCGTGATGTCTGCACTGTCTCATGACAGTTTCTTGTCTTGTCTTGTGATGTCTGCATTGTTTGCATTGTTTGCACATTTGCACACTTGCACTTTATGTTGTTTCTGCCATGTTTGCACTTGTTTGCACACATGCACTTTATGTTGTCTTCTGTTTCACACGTGCACCTTTGTACTTCTGTGTTGTCTTTGCACTTTGGTCCTGGAGAAACGTTGTCTTGTTTCACTATACACTGTATTACATGTATATGGTTGAAATGACAATAAAGCCACTTGAACTTGAACTTGAACTTCTATACATCGATCAGGCATAACATTAAAGCCACCTGCCTAATATTGTTCTGGTCCCCTTATGCTCCAAAAACAGCTCTGAACTGTTGAGGCATGGACACCACAAGACCTCCGAAGGTGTGCTGTTGTATCTGGCACAAAGACATTAGCAGCAGATCCTTTAAGTTCTCTAAGTTGAGAGGTGGGACCTTTATGTATAGGACATTTTTGTCCAGCACATTCCACAGATGCTTGATCAGATGGAGATCTGGGAAATTTTTAGGCCAAGTCAACAGTACAAACTCTTTGTCATGTTGCTCCAACCATTCCTGAACCACTTTTTGAAGTGTAGACAGGGTGCATTATCCTACAGAAATAGGCCACTGACATTAGGGAATACCATTAATGGGTGCACAGGGTCTGCAACAATTTTTAGGTAGGTTGTGCATGTCAAAGTAACATCCAGATGAATGACAGGACCCAAGGTTTCCCAATATTTCATTGTCCAGAGCATCATACTGCCTAAAAGCTGTGATGCATTGTATGTTCTGACACCTTGCTGTCATAACCAGCATTAATTTGTGCTACCTTTTGAGCAACTTAGGGGATCAGACCAGATGGACTAGCCTTCTCCCCCCATGCTTATCCATGACCACAAGATCTGTTGTTTTGGAGATGCATTGACCTAGTCAAGACATCACTTGTCAAAGTCTCTCAGATCCTTATGTCTGCCCATTTTTCCTGCTACCAGCACATCAACTTTGAGAACTGACTGTTCACTTGCTGCCTAATATGTTCCACCCCTTGACATGTGCCATTGTAATGAGATAATCAATGTTATTCATGTCACCTGTCAGTTTTAATGTTATGGCAGAGCGATATAAATTAAACAAAAACACAAAATCCTAGACATCATACATCTAGTGTTAATGAGGTAAATGTGACTGGTAATAAAATCACCTTGTTACAAATTTACCAAAATCAACCATTTTTAACATTTATTTTAATATCATTAATCTAAAGTTGAATAATATTATATACATATACAAATAATATAATAAACATATTATCTATATCATCGTAATACAAATAATAAAACATTATAAATAATATCATAATAATACAAATATGTAATTTAATTCAGGAAAATACTTTTTATTTAAAATTGTCTTTGTGAAATGAGATTTTTTTTTTATTGAGAGTACACATGAATCCAAACAAAGACTAAGTCTAAGTCATGGATGCAAACAATGACTCAAAGACTAAGTCAGAATACTACAGCAGTCAATTTCTTTTCTACAGAAGTTAAAAGCCATGGGAGAGCCAGGGAAGCCATACTTTCTATTGCTGATGAGGGCCCCCCAATAGTACTGACATATAGTGTGAAAATAACAGGCAGAGACAGCAGAGAGTACTGGGATTGCATTTGAGGAGATAAGCTATAATGACTGGATGTGTCAGAGCACTCACAGAAATCCATGAGCCCCCAAGCAACATCCCCAAATGACCTTATAACTGCACTCTAAATTAACAGGCAACTAAGCCATATGTGATAAAACAACAATCAGTTCTCTAAATGAACAATATTTTGACAGACTGCCTGACATTGTTCTGTGCTAATTTGTAACAGTTTGATTTAGGACTTGAAATAATATATTATATAATATGTGTGGTAGCCTTTTATTAATTTTACTTAGTTTAGCTCTATTTAAATTCTAAGATCTTGAGAGAAAAGTTAGTCAATATTTATCTCAATGTACATAATGGCACTGAGAAGATACTCTAGTGCTTCTGGCAAGTTTTGTTTGTGAGTCTCAAAATTTCACCTCACCCACAGTTTGACAACAATAAAAAATTTCAGCAAACCTCCATCAACACAACATCACTGGACTCATATCTTGCATCTTCAGAATGTCAGTTAGTCCAGGCAGGAGTTTCAGCGTTTTTCTGCTCACATGCTGCCAAAAAGCATGATTGATCAAGCAAAGCACTTCAAGCAGTTTGGCAGTGGCAGTGACAGCTTGGAGTTTCAGTTGGACAGACTGGACATCTGGTCTACGTTCCTGAGATATCATTGTTGTATATGGCAAATGAAGGTGGTACATACATGACTACATATACGTGTGTATGACAAATTGAAACCGAGTATGTCAATTTAATCTCTGAAGCCCTAAACTTCATTTCCAGCTGTGTTGCACTGAAATACATCCATTCTGATTATCAGGTAACAGATTGAAAGAACCCAAATGAATGATAGTTCTGAAGCAAAATCCTCTAAATGACAGTAGTCAAAGAAAATGATTTCCACAAAAACAAACTCCTATTTCATGATTTTATTTGTATATTGCCTGCTGTCCCTCCGTCTCATCTGACATCTGACTACTCCAACAATTCCAGCAATTCTAAAATGTCAGCATGTGCTGGTCTTATTAGGAAGAGCAGAGAGTGGAGTTCAATTTAACTTTGTGGGAAATACTTACTGGTGGGTTGGCCTGTGGTGCTAAACAGTCTGCTATTTGCACAGTCTTGCTGATTGCTAATATGGGACTTGTTTTCCTTCTTGATGGTCAGCAAACAAAGTATATTAAGTGGAACCAGTTAAGAGAGTGAAACAAAAGCAGAGAGAAGGAAATTAAACTTGTATTTATAACAAAAGGCTTGAAGAATGAAGACACATAAATGGCTTCACAGCTTGAAAAGATGTCGATGTTTACACGCCCACGCTGAGACCCAAGCTTCATGATCAGGAGAATGTCCATGTCAAATGAACACCTGAGTAGTTTCTAATTTAATTCATCAATCAGAATCACAACATCCTTATAAAATTGCATCTGTGATGCAATCAGAATTTCTCATTCCTCAGTAAAAAACTTTATTCTTTGATGTTGAGGACTCGGGCTATTGTTAGTCCATTACAGATTCTTTTTGATTGGTCTTGTCTCTACTTCCATAGTAACTCGGCAGAGAGCACCCTGGTGTGAGAGCAATTGAATGTGGAGGTGATAATGAATGATAAATACACCGGAGAACAAACAGAGAGAAAAAGAGAGAGAAAGACAGAGAGAGAGAGAGAGAGAGAGAGAGAGAGAGAGAGGGAGAGAGATACAGAGAGAGAGATGATTAGCATCACATGTCAAGTTCTCAAAAACGCACACATGCACACAAGCACACACATTCAAGGAACCGAAGATCATTATCATCTCTGGGGAGAGAAAGAGAGAGAGAGAGGGAGAATGATCCTCTGTCCAGCATTTGACTCAAAACCACATGTTTAATTGTCTTCTAGAGTCAAGACAGATGGGTTCTCTGTGCGCTGCCTTGCTTTAACGACATGATATGCTCAACATCTTGATGCAGCCTGTAGAGCTGGCACCACTCCTTAAGAGAATACAAACATACTAACATACAGCCCTATACACACACACAAACACACACACACACACACACACACAAAAATCTTAACCATAAGTAACCAAAAAAAATATATAAGCCTTTCGGCTTTTTCAGTTTTTTATTGTATTCGATAAAAAAAATGTCCCCACAAGGAAAAAATAAAAGGTTTTATATTTTGTCCCCACAATGTAATTTAAACATGGCACACACAAACACACACACACACACACACACACACACACACACACACACACACACACACACACACACACACACACA
>JAQQZR010000009.1:9638517-9659667 GCA_030068235.1 Notoglanidium macrostoma | reverse complement strand
ACTTTCCAACAGTTTTTAGTGTGATGGTATTCTTAGCCCAGGTCCTTGTGAGCCAGTATCAGAATATATTTACTGATTGAGACTTCAAAGCACTTATGTAAGTCGCTCTGGGTAAGGGCATCTGCCAAATGCTGTAAATGTAAATGTCTGTTCCAGCTACAGCCAAAGAACCAGTTCCAGCTCAAGCCTAGGAACCTGTTTCAGCCCAGGTCACAGAACATGTTCCAGCCAAAGTCAAAGAACATGTCCCAGCTCAAGCCACAGAACCTGTTTCACTTCAAGCCACCAAGCTTGTACAAGACACACATTCCACACCTGTTCAAGCTTCCCAGATGGATCATGCTCCCCAGCCATTCACAGTCACAGAGCCATTTCAAGATTCCCAGCCTATTCCAGCCTCACAGCCTGAGCCAGCTCTCACTTTCACAGTCTCAGAGCCAGAGCCCACTCCAGCCACAGCCGCAGAGCCAGAGCCCACTTCAGCCACAGTCACTTAAGTAAAGGTCATTCCTGTTCAAGCCACAGAGCTTGTTCTCGCTCAAGCCACAGTCCCTGTTCCTGTTCAAGCCACAGAGATGGTTCCCATTAAAGTCTCAAGAACAATTCAAGTAACAGAAACAGTTTCATTCCAAGCTACAGAGCCTGTTCCTATTCAAGCCACAAGAGCAGTTCCAGTTAAAGTCACAGAGTATGTTCCAGTTGCACAGCCTGTTCTAGTCACAAGGCTCGCTCCAGGTCTGGTCCAAGACACAGAGCCTACTCCTGTCTCCACAGCTTCATAGACTGTCCCTGCCACAGAAGGTATTCCAGTCAATGAGCCAGCCTCTGTTAAATTGCCTGTTCTAGTTGCAGCCTCCAAAGTCTCTAAGTCAGTTCCAGTCACTGAGCCAGTTCCAGTCTCAGTCTCAGAGCTTGAACCAGTTCCTGTCACAGCCATGGAGTCCATTCCTGTTCTGGTGTCAGTCACAGCCACGGAGCCCGTTCAGGTTACAGTCACAGCCATGGAGCCTGTTCCAGTTCCAGTCACAGTCACAGAGCCCACTCCTGTTTCAGTCATAGCCGCAAAGCTTGCAAAGGTTCTAGTGTCCACAGTTTTAGAGCTGGTTCAAGCCTCAGAACCCACTTCATTCAAGGCAAGTGTTCTGGTTTTCCAGTCAGTTCTACTCTCCATGCCTGCTGCAGCTACAGTTCAAAACACAATTCAAGTCACAGAACCTGTTCCTTTTCCAGTCGCAGTCACAGAGCACATCCTGGTTCCAGGGTCTCCAGTTAAGCCTGAGCCTATTCCTAATCCTATGACTGAGCCTATGCTTGAGTCTGACCACACACCCATGCCAGAGTTCCTGCCTGAATTCCTGCCCATGCCCTCATCTAGGCAAAAGTTCAATGTGGTGGGGTCTAGTCCCTTGCCCACACCTACAGACCTAGGGCCCCCAAGGAGGTCACCAGATCTCATTGGGTGTTCTGGGAGTAGTCCTTTGGGGTGTTTCTCCCATGATCTGTCCCTCGCTGCATGCACAGCACGCCCTGTGAACACAGCTGCATGGGGCATGCTCCCAAACTCAGTCATTCACGGCACAGCAACACACACATCTGCATTATGCTGTGAACTACTATTATGGACTACAGCTCCCAGTATGCTCCAAGCCAAGATGGCCGACACACACTCCCGACTATTTGTCTAAATATAATCTAATTGCACACATCCAGAGTTAAAGGGACCCTTAGTTTCACAGTGATGTCGCAAAGCATTAGTTTAGCCTCAGTGTTTGCTATTGCCAAGCCTTGTATTCTTGTGTTTTCTCTGGTATGATTGTGGTTTTGATTCTGGTTTTGATTGTGGTTTTAATTAAGGTTTTGTACTCTGGTTAATTGTTCCTGTTTTGCCCACACTGCTCTGTCAGCTGATTGATTTACAATTTTGGATTGAGAGACTGCCTGTTGATTTTGTACCATTGCCTTTGTGTGTTAATAAACATAGTTTGTATTCATTGCCATCTCCTACCTGCGCATGTGTCCAGCCACACCCTGCTCATGTGATACAAATCTTAAGGAAAAGTATAAAAAAACACTGCTGTGGTCATGATTATCCTCTTGCAATAGGACCATTTTGGATTGCAAAAATAGTGCTAGCAGTACTTTAAATTTAATTGGAATTAAAATTGTTAAAAAGAAAAGTTTTGAGTGAGGAAAAAGAAGGGTTAAATTCTGGTTTCACTAGCAGATGGATACAGTGAGTATCAGGTTGCTTCCATTCTCAAAATTACAATGAAGATCAAGCAACATACTTTTGGGATAGGAAAGTTACAGACTGGCAGAGGACGAAAATGACTCTCCACTGACTGGGATGATCGTCAACTTTGTGAAGGACACAAGAATCAAGCCATGTACAAGGTTATCCTGGAGGAAAGCTTGCTTCCTTCTGCCCTGACCATGTTCTCTAACTCTGAGGATTGGGTTTTCCAGCAGGACAAAGCTCCATGCCACCCAGACCAGTCAATCAAGGAGTAAATGGAAGACCACAAGATCAAGACCCTGTCATGGCCAGCACAATCTCCAGACCTGAACCCCATTAAAAACCTCTGGAATGTGATCAAGAGGAAGATGGATGGTCACAAGCCATCAAACAAAGCTGAGCTGATTGAATTTCTTGCTCCATGAGTGGCATAACTTCACCCAAGCGCAATGTGAAAGACTGGTGCATAGCATGCCAAGATGCATGAAAGTTGTGATTAAATGTCAGGGTTATTCTACCAAATGTTGATTCAGAAGTTCAAACATTAGTATTGTTGTTTAAAATTGAAAATTGAACATGAGCTTGATTTATGTGCATTATTCTAAGTCTGAAAACACTGCATATTATGTTGTTATTTTGAGTTGTCATTTTCTGCAATTAAATGCTCTAAGTCACAATATTTTTATGTGGAATTTGGGGGAAATGTTGTGAGTAGTTTATGGAATAAAACAAAAATGTTCATGTTCCTGAAACACATACCTATAAATAGGAAAACCAGAGAAACTGATCATTTGCAGTGTATTCTTAAAATGTATATATATATTTATGTATGTATATACATACATACATACATATACATTCACACACACACACACACACACACACACACACACACACACACACACGTGTGTGTCTGTGTGTGTGTGTGTGTGTGTGTGTGTACATACGTATATGTATATATATACCATATATAGACCATAATTTGCCTCATTGTAAGTACTTTTACTACTATTTATTACTATTTAATTGTGTATATGATGTACACTATTTTTAATAAGGCTTATTGTTTATTTCAATAAGCTGTTAGCTAACACCCTACAATCACATCAGCAGCTGCAGACTGATGTTACAGTCTCTTCTCTTCTCTTACTTTGCAGTAGAGATAGTCAGATCAATATTAAAGTGTTGATACTTTTGATCCTGATTTTGATTTCCTTTTTAAAGGCCTTTTAAAAAAGCAGTGTTTGGAGTCACTTCACACCCACAAATAATAATAATAATAATAATAATAATAATAATAATAATAATAATAATAATAATAATAATAATAATAATAATTAATAAATAAATAAATAAATAAATAAATAAATAAATAAATAAATAAATAAATAAATAAATAAATAATAATAATAAAGGAGCAATATTTAACACATGGCAGTGTTTTAGATAATGCACTGGCAACACAACAAACCTGATTAAACATACTGTATCTATAGAAAAGATGTTTAGTTTTGTTGTATTTGCTTGCCTCATCCTTCTGGCAGTTCAAATTATCTCAAGGTTTTTGAAAATTATTATTGATAAAGAATCTACTTTCATGGCTCTGTTTTCTCTAATGTAATGAAATTAGTACTGTCATCATTATAGGACAATAATTACTAAATGCATAACAGAAGCAATACAGTCTTGGACTAAATGAGATGGTCACTGTAATTTCATTGGGAGTTTGACCCTGTTGCAGGCATCCTTCTTATCTGAGAGCTGAGTGTATCAGAATAAAAGAGGAAAGAGGGTATCAGAGCAATGTCCTGTTCTTAAATGAAACTATTACGTAAAACTGGATATGGCCAGAGAAAGGTGCTCTGTGTCATTTCATCTTGTTCATTCTTCTATTAAGGCTGAAAGGGAAATTCAGTTGGTATGGGACAATTTGGCTGGGCCTGTGAATGTGAGTATAGTTGAGATCATAAACCCTGTGTAGAATGTGTCCTGGAATGGCAGGGTTAACTCTGTTTTGTTTGAGGTTGTGCCTGAGGCTTTAGGAGGACCATTATGCCTTATAGGCTATGTTTAAATCACCTTGCATTGAATATAATGTGTGCAGAGTGCGACAGCTATCCCTGACAGCTAAGAGCCACTGAGGAGCTAATGGCACAGGGGGAAAAAAAACAACAATCTTAAACATAAAGGATAACTGTCAGGTTTTGCTATTAGCTTCTTAAAACAAAACAACAAGAGCTCCTTTTCTCACTTGCCTTTTTCAACAACATTTAATTTCATATTAATGAGAAATTCATTATATATGAATTTACTATACGAAGAATATACTATATTCTATCCATCTATAGTGCTTATCCATTAAGGGACACAGGAAAGCTGGAGCCAATCCCAGCTGATTTCATGCGAGAGGCGGGGTACACCCTGGGCAAGTCGACAATATATTGCAGAGCTATGGGCAATTTATAGTAGTCAGTTGAACTAATCTGCATGTCTTTTGGTGGAAAGGGGGCACCCAGAAGAAACCCATGCAGGCACAGGGAGGACATGCAAATTTGCACACAAATACCCCAGTCGGTCAGCAGGTTCAAACTCAGAACCTTTTGCTGTGAGGAGACAGTGGTAACAACCTCTCCACCATACCATCTTCATGAGAAATCCAATATAGAAATAGAGGAGACAGCAAACGATGGACTTAAAGTTGCAATGCAGCAATAAAAAAACAGAGTAATTGGGCTGAGTCATGGCAGAAACTCAGCTAAACAAGTTAACAATTTTTGAGATGACAAGAGTTATGAAATTTAAAACAGTAGTAGCATAAAAGATAAAGTTGCTTTGAAGTTTTGAACTGTTTCTGCTTTGAATCTGTTTGAGCAGTGCGTACAGATGAGGAGGTGAGAGAGATGGACAGACCAAAAGATTAAAGCGCTGCTGCATCAGTCTCTTTAATTGGAGATGAAGCAAGGAAACATTACATACCACAGGTTGTCCAGTCAGTAATGCATGATTGTAATTACTAAGCTACATTTTCTGTCATATACACTCCTTAATTAGACTCCACAAGATTTTAACTTTAACATGGATGCCAAACTTTTCATGCATGTGTGTGTCAAACAATACAAAGTTGGTTTATAATCAGTTAGACATCTTATTTTTGTTACTATGAAATACAAAAAGAGTCAGATAGGCCTGCCATAACATCTAAAACAAATTGCTTCAAGCGCAGTGCTAAAAGCCAGAAGCAATAAGAAAGTACTTATTGACTTTTGACTGAAAAAAAAAAAATTTAACCTAAAGCTTGCTTATGCTGTTATTACCAGCTCTGTTTAAAAGCGATATAGAAAAGGTCATTGATTTCTGTGATTAATTACTCCATTATGGATGTATTTTTATAGTGAGAAAACATGTAACAAGTGTACAAAAGTGAAAAAGCTAGATGTTGCATATTCGTGTACCAATAATTTCTCAAAATGATCTTCCTTGAAGAAACTGTATTGGAGTGTGATTATTGTGAGATGCACCATTAAACTGATGTGATATTAAAATCTGAAATATCTGGCAGTGCTTGTTCTTCTGGATGACTGATTTTTTATTTTTTAATACTTTAATTAATCTTTTTGGGCATCTGGTAAATCTATTAAATGCTGACTGATGTATATATATATTTATTTATTTTATTTATTTATTTTTATTTATTTATTTATTTTTTGCTGTTGATCTGACATCAATGATATACAGAAAAGATTTTTGCTTTGCCTTTAGTGACATGACTTTCCAGAGACGCATCCTGCGTAATAATAAAAACTAGAATCTATATCATGCTAAAAATTTCTGAAGCTCTCGGACAGGATATGGCCTCGAGCAAAGAGTGTATGAGTCATGAAGCTCTGAGGTCTGAGGAAAGAGCTTGCATTGTGCTACCCTTTCACTGAGCACTGGCTCCCAATCAAACACGACCTTTCTCTCTCTCTCGCCACTGCAGAGAATACATCAGCACATAGCAGACGTTAGCATAAATGACACTAGAAAAGAAAAAAAAAATTATAATATATATATATATTATATATAAGTGTTAAATCAAGTAGGACAGTTGTTATCATGAAAATGATTAATCACTTGTAAATGATACACTGGTAAATGTTTGAGTCAACAGTACCAGCAGATGTTGTACCAACACTTTCGTGGTCCAGGCCTAGTTGCTTCTGCCATTCAAAATGGATGGCTTGAGAGAGTGTCCTATTTCTATAGATAGATCATAACACTTTATCTCCATACTGTCTTCTCTGAAGGCCCATTAGAAGGAGAAAAGGATCAAGTCAATATGTATAATTTGATTAAATGCACTGTTACAATGGCACAGATATTATACTTAACTTTCACTCTATTCCAGAACACAGTTATTTTAGTGTTCTATATATATAAAGTAAAGACCCAATAAAGTGGTCATGCACTGCATCGAACATCAAGCAAGAAACTTGATAGATATTTGGTCAGTAATTAATAGCTAACAGTTTGAAAGAGAATTATCTTTGAAAGAGTATTGACACATTATTGAGTATTATATTTTATTACAAATATCATTCTAAGAAAGTAATACCATCCAGGTAAGGCTTAATCCAAGAAGTTAAAAAGTATACCTTCTAACTAGTAAAATCTAGCTATGTTAGCTAAGAGCCTCAGCCATTAGGTAGTATTTGCTAAATGTTTTTAAATTAATTGTCTACTTTCCTTCAGTGACCCATAAGGGTTTGTTCAACACTGATCTCAGGTCATCAAACAATCAATTTCAGCTCCTTTACAATCACTATCAGTGGGTGCTTCTCTGTATGCAAGTCTCCATTGCTACTCCTGTCAGCACTGTAAAATGCCTCCTAAATTATGATGAGACTTGAGTGAGAGATAGGTATAAGCGTAAGTTAGTAAAATATCTGACCCCATATAAAGGCAACCCAACCCTGAATTCCTTCAGTCCCAGTCTCTAAGCAGCCTCATGGTGCAGGAATGTGTCTATCAAGTGCTCAGTGCCTGGCTTCCCACAGGCCGTCAGTAACACCCACACAGCAGCACAGGAATGAATGCTCCTTATTTGCCTGACATGCTCAGAAATGATTGCTACTAATTATCCACTTGAAATACAAATGCTTGTGATGTACAGTCACATTATGTAGTCATGTCTTACTGCATTGGTTTTCTGTCAGGATATCACAAAATAAATAAATAAATAAAACCACTGCATTTGTCCCCAGAGCTACACTTCAGTCATCTGCTGGGCTGTTTTTAGCAGCCATGGTTCACATGTACTTGTCATAGAATTTCTAGGGAATCTATAGAGATTCTGAATTTCTATTTCTAAATTATTATGTCAGTAAGAATGAACTGAGGATTAGATAATTCTATATATACTATTAAACCACTTAAAAAAACACTTTTTACAAGCCAGTCTATAGGCCTGTATTTGTAAGGTTTGGAAATAGACCTGGCATCTTGTGGAATTGATTCACCATATTGCCTCTGTGAGCTATTTGTTTATTTAAAGCTGGAAATAGGAACAGCTTCATTTCATTTGGTTGTGATAGACAGTGAGCCCAAATGAGAAATTATAAAAAAAAAAAATGGGGAAATAAATTAAATTAAAGGTAGATGACTATGAACTTCCAAACACTAAGTCGACTACTAGGCCAGAAATGCGACCTCCTTACCATAATTTTTACTTATTTTGATAATAGGTTCATTGTTAAAGCTGCAGTATATAGGATTTCTGCTATCTAGCGGTGGGGTTGCAGATTTGCAAGCAACTGTATGCCCCCTCCATCACCCCTCCCTTTCCAGGTGTGTATTAGAATGTACAGTGGCCATCAGATGCCTGCAAAGTACAGTCCGAGTGCTTCCAAAATGATATCATCATCTATCACCACATCAAGTAGCCAGTAAACTGATTACTGTTACTTTAAATAGATATTTAGAAATTGTATTTAGTTATTTAGGCTGTAAAACTATAGGTAATAACTGCCATGTAAGATAGCATGGTATGTTTCACAGTGTGTTAGTGTTTTATTGCTAGTGAATATTATTGCTTATTGGTCTGCATTGCAGAACAGCTAACGTTAGTAGGATACATTTGCTTTTTTTCTCTGTTTGAAGAGTCATATATCAGATATACCAGCCAGTAATGTTAGAAAGGTAGAGAGACAGGGAGAGGGAGAGAATTGCTCAGGATCAGAGCTAACTGAGCTGCTTCTGCTTCTACTGCTCAAAAAGAAAAGGAAAAAGTAGAAGCCTTTCAAAAGGAGTGATGAGAAGTAACAGAGGTCTGTGTTTATGATATGAACAACACCAACAGAACTGAAAGTGGTATTTATACAGCGATTAATTGGGAACATCAGCGACACTAATGAATGATTATAATAAATACTTTAGGAACAGTATAATGCAGCGATATTTTGACATTATTTAAATCCAATTACCTGTCCAGCACAAAACAGGCAATTTTGGTGACACTCTGAAAACATTTGTCTCTCATCAGTGATTTCCATCTGGGAAAAGCCACACAGTGTTTTGCTTATCCATGTTTTCTTCCATCACGTTGTCCCGATTTCATGGTATTTGTTTTGCTTTTGTGTCTTTGAAGAAGATTTGTGCTCTCTTACTGTTTCTTGTGTTAAATAATAAGTAAGATCCTCCATTTTTGCAAAGTTTGGGTCCTCAAACATGTTTATCCAGCAAACACTTATTCCTTTTCTTTCTTCTGGGTTCACACTGCCACTTGTACATATGTGAAACACAGAAGGCGCTATCTAGAGGTTTGTCCGTTATGGACTAATGTAGCAACATGGCGGTGCAACATGGATGCCTCCATTAGACATGGACCCACGCCCTATGTAGCTATAAATGGCTCATTCTAAGCCTACATAAACACAACGGTTTTTAATTACAAGTATTTGAACACTAATGAAAACATACTTATGAATACTATATTCCATTTCTTTAATTCTCATGAACAATTTGAGTTACTTAAGGGCCATGTGCTATTTACAGTGAGATGGGTAAGGAACTTTCAAATGCTAGAACAATAAAAGAATCATTAGAACAAATATACAGTACTGTGCAAATGTATTACAAGAATATATAAAAATTGTGTAAACAAAGAAGAATTGCAAATAATTAAATGAAACTTTTTTTACATACTAAAACACTAACGATATGTTGCAATATATTTAAATATATATATTTATATTTAAATATGTCACTTCTCTATGTCCACTAAAAAAAATTTTTTTCTTCATTATGATAAAAATTAAATTCTGTTTAGTTATGTACTCTTTTCTCTACACTAATATACTATTGGTTAGCATAGCCTTCAGAGATTGCACTTGCTAGCTCTGTTGGCAGGATTGTGAGAAACCACATGTGCAACCTAAGGTGCAACTGTAACATCTGTTATAACTGTACTGCATCTTTCAGAGGCATGTCAGGCTGTTAAGAGTGATGAAAGGTAGGAAGCACTGAGACAGAAAAAAAAACCCACACTAACTCACAAGGATGAATTGTAGTTAAAAAATAGAAACCATTATTTTTTTCAACTTAGCAAAAAAAACTATGCTAGCCTTGGTTATCATAGCAATTATGGTTTAACCATGGTTTTCCAAAAAAAAAAAAGAAAAACAAATCAAAACATAACAGTGTTATGAGGTCTGAACCATCAAAGCTCAAAAATTCGTGGGTGCAGTGTGGGTGTTTTTCAATGTCAGTGCTGCCACATTTCCTACACTACAGTATCTGCAATGTAACAGCACTTATTGCCTTTCAATTCTTTATTACACCAGCATTTATATGGGCGATTCTTCTGCATGTGCTTCTCTGCATGTGCATAATGGCCATCCAGTGATGTATTTTAGCTACTAGATATTCTCTATAGTACCCTCAAATGTTTTTTGAATAATGCTACAACTGACACACATGATGTTACAGTTGTGAAGCTTTGCTAATGCAACTGTTCATTTGAGTAAAAGAATGTACAGAATGCACTGATAAAAAATGCACTTAACTTGCACGTGATTAAAGAATCCAAAATATGCAATATTTGGAGTCATTCCATTTAAACACTTGGTGCAGGGCAAGAGAATTCATTCTGTATGGGATGCCAGTCCATCTCTGGGCTCAATTCACATTTTATTCGCAATTTAGCATAGCCAATCAATCTATCTGAATGTTTTTTGGACAGTGCAATTAAACTGGAAAATTCAGAGCAAACCACTATTGTCAACCCAGACAGTAGCCCAAGAACGGATAGTATTCAAGATAGAACCCAGTACCCTGAAGTTGTGAGCCTTCAATACTACCCACTTTACCACCATGCCTGGTATTTTATATGGTTAGCTTATTATATTATATATATTACTGTATGAAATGCACAAAGCTTTAGAGATGATAGTGAAGTTAAGACCAGAACCCTCAGTTGAAATTTACTCTGCAGCTAATTCTGTATGACAAAATATTTCAATCCTAGGCATAATCTTAGCTTGTCTACTAAAGCTTTCATGACCTCCTATGGGTAAGTATTGTATGTATGATCCACTGCCTATTATTTACCACATTTACCATCCTGACACTGAATTTAAAAAGAAACTTTTTTGATTGATAATAACAACCTGACAGGAAATATTAGCTAGCCAGATTTAGTCACCTCCCCAAACTTGTAATAGTTCCTAACATTCAAAAGTGGAGAGGAGTTTCATATTAATGTTTTCTTTCAACAATGGTTTGTGATTCATTTTCTACACCTCAGCCTAGTATCACAGAGTTCAGTATTGAAATGTTCACAAGCTCATAAGACAGAGTGTTCTATAATCTTGTAAGAACACAAAGCTACATAATGTTATGGCCGCTCCTCATATAACAAACGCAATTAGGCAGATTTTCCTTGACAGCATTCTATCCTACTCCTTATAAGACATGTGTCAGCCAGACACACACTCCCTGGTACACACACATGCAAGGTCATTACATGCAGCTTGTCTCACTAGGACAAGAAACCACTCTGATGCCTCTCCTGCCCCTGAATGTAATGAATTCAGAGAACACTCTATGAGGTAAAGTCTCTCCTAGGCATGCTCAAAATCTGATGCACGACTCCAAAACTAGTCAAAGGAACCTCTGAGGTGTCTCTCTCTCTCTCTCTCTCTCTCTCTCTCTGTGTGTGTGTGTGTGTGTGTGTATGTGTTTGTGTGTACACGCACTGGCAGTAAAAGTGTGTCACTAATAAATGCAGCGGCATGACTGCCCAGACTTTTCCCCTAACAAAGATGAAACAAAACCAGGAAATGCCGAACCAGCAGCCTATATCTCTTTCTCTCTCTCTCTTTCTCTCTCTCTTCCTCTTTCTCGCTCTCTCTTGCTCTCTCTCTTTCCCTCTCTATTTCTTTGTTTCTGTTCCTCTCTACCCATCACAAGAATGAGGCCAAAATATTTGTGGCTATTGTCAACTGGATAATCAGGGCATCTTTATGATCACTGAAGGGAAGAGAGGAGGAGAGACACAGCAATCCATCAACTAGCTACTTGTGTGCTCTTTCTTACTCCTTCCTGCACGCATTTATTTCCTTCTCTTCTCTCAGCTTAATGTGTCTCATTGTTTCCCTTTTTCTTTATTTCCTTATATCTTTTCTTCTTTCACACCTGCAAAGGCAATTACAATGGCACAGCATTGGTACTTCGTTTTTAATTAGCTATCTAACGCAGGGGAACCAAAAAGAGATTCATTTCACAGAGTTCAGCTAAATTAATATAGCTGCATATATTACAGAAAGAGGTGGCAAACAGGCAGAGAGAGCAGGTGGCCATTTTTAATATCAACTAATAAATTTCCCACTGAGCCATAGCAAAATAAATGATTTGCTTGTAAAACTTTTATCTGTGTTGTATACTCAATGCAAGTAAATCTGAATTGAATCAATTCACAATGTTCCTCACAGAAACAAAACATATAAACTCATATTAACACTGCAGAAAAAATATTAAATGTTTGAAATATTTTAGCTGTTATTATATTCAATGAATAAGGAAAGATAATAAGACTTGCTTTCAGTGAAACACCTGATAATGATCCACTGGCCATCCACATGACGTAAACGAAAGATTAATCAGACCAAGCCGCCTTCGTCCTTTGCTCCATGGTCCTGTTCTGATGCTCACATGCCCATTGTAGGAGCTTTTGGAAGTGGAAAGGGGTCAGCATGGGCACTCTGACACCTTTCTCTGTCTACTATATCCTACCCTTTGACAGGTCCCATTTTTGGGCCCACCAAGTTGGTGACAGGTGCAAATTTAGGCACACCCTCGGATTTTTTAAAATATAAAGAATAAACTGCTTTGTCAAACTTTTATTACAAGAAAATATTAGAAATACTTAAAACAAATGTAACCGATGTCATGTAACAATATACATGCAATTTAATGAATGTTAGTGCCTAAGCACAAGTTTTATCAAAATAATCACCACTTGCCTTTATCTCAGAAGCACAGATTTGTGTCAAATTATTTCCAAAAATAGCTTTTCAGCAATTGGAGAATGTCTCCTGATATTCCTTCCCAAAACACTCCCATACCGTCACCAATCCACCTCCGTGTTTCATTGTAGGAACAACACATTCTGTGCTTGCCCTTATCCACCATCCACCACCTGACATAAACAAATATTCTGACTTATCAGTTGTGATACAGTACAACAGAAGATTGAAACAAGGAGTAAGGAGTTACCTCCCACTAACTGATCTGGGCAGACGGGTTGCTATTGTTTGCAAGTCTAAGTGAGACACAATCAAGAGAGGCCAAGAGCCAATCAAGTTCTGACATTAGTAAATAGAATTCCAGCACAAAGTGAACATTAATGCACTAAAGATAGACCTGATATGCCTTCTTCAAAACCAATAGTTTCAGCCTTTGTGAATAAATAATATGTTACTACAAGCTCTAAAATATTGAAAACTAGTCAATTATATTTGTTTTAAGTATTTATAATATTTTCATTATAAAAGTTTGACAAAGCAGTGTAGCATTTTTTTTTTTCAAAATCTGAGGATGGGCCCATCTTCTGGCCTATAGTGTATATAGTATTAAAATAAGCTTATAGACCAGCTTTTAACAGCATCTATGCACACACACACACGCAAGGAGAGAATAAGTATTCCAGGAAGACAGTGCTGGAAATCTCATGCTGCTAAATCTCACTCCCCACCAAGAGCAACAAAACAAACATTAGAATAAGAAGTGCGCGAGAAAACAGAAATGTCAGGGACAGAGAACAGAGACAGAGAGAGATTGTTAGACAGCAAGGAGAGAGAGAGCGAGAGATGAGTTCTTGTCTCCTCAACTCTGACGGGCAGCATTAGCATAAATGAAAACAGGACAATGGACGCAGCTGTGCTGCTCCATCAATCAACATGGCAGCTTTTGTTGCACCTTATTGTCACAGAACTAAACAGGAACAGCCAGTCTGCGTGTGCCTCATTAGCATAGTACCTATCAGCGCTTCCTGGCTCACTCCAGATTATGAATAATTCTGCAGGTTCAGGGCACACAGATCACGAGATGCTCTTACCAAAGAAGCATCCTTGTGACCTTATTCGTTATGGAAATTAAAGGCTAGCGTTAACATGGGTGAAAAGGATGGAAGAAAAAGAACCTCTATGACACCCAGTGACATGACTTTTAAAAAGCAGTTGCAGCAGTGAACGTGGAGCAGGAATTGAGGGTGGACAAGATTCAGCAAACCCAGATGCAGAGCAGTGTCTGAAAACACATTCAAAGTGGATATCCTCAGATTTTTTCTCTCTTTGGACTCACTCTAACAGTCCGTAACAGCCTTTATGTCTGTTTGTATCTCCCTTATGCACCATCTGTTCATCTCTATTATTTTCTTTCTCATTCCAGCTAATTGGGCAAAGTTTTCTTTCGTTTCAGCTAATGACCACATCTTCTCATTGTCCATTGGCACTGGAAATGTCTATTTACTAGAGCCCTCCATCAGGCAAGGCTTGAAATCTCACTGCCCGCCAAATGAGGGAAAATGTGATCCTGGTGTGTAACTCATTCAATTTATCAGCTATTACCAACAGTTACTAGCTAACTCTGTACTCTCTCTCTCTTTCTCTCTCTCTCTCTCATATATATATATATATATATATGATATAAATAAGTTACACATCCTTACCTGATGGAAGAAGCTTTCCATGGCCAAATGTAATGAGTGTTATATAGACATATAATGCCACGACTCACCAAGATGAAAAAAATGCTTCAGTGAAGAAAAAAAATCTGATTGTGAATGGACATGCCTAGGGTATGACTTAGTTAACTGATGTTTTGAAGACAAAAACCACATTACTTGTAATTAGTGCCATGAATCTGAAACTTCTGAATCTGAAAATCCACCCTTTGATTGCATTTTAATAGAAACAGCTACAGGGTCTATCCATTCTCCCCTAAAGATGTAAAGCACTGAGTGAATGAGCCAAATTGGAGTCTGTTCATTTATCAAACAGTGAATCAAGAAATGAGGAGGAGCTTTTGCTTTTTAGATTCCTGAATAAAAAAAGCTAAGATTAGACTGGTATGCCTAGCTCTGTGGGAGTCACGTTCATGGTTAAGACTTCACACTGCATCAAGCCTCAACATAGATAAACACCACATCCAGAGCATGCTCATGTTCAATCAGAAATCAGCTTCTGTGAAGGAAAGGGAAATAAAACCAGACTGGCATTTTCAGCAACTGACACATTCCGCTGCGCACACCTGTGGAAATCAAATCACATCCAGCTGTTTCAGTGAGCTTGAGTTCCTGTATAACACCACTACTAATGCATATCACTGACACCAGTGAGGAGAGACACCTCATCTTTATAGCCATAGAGGAAAGTACAGGAGTGTAAAAGAGAGAGCAGGAGCTGTAGAATAAGGGAGATTTTTGTAGGACACACTCTCATTTCAGTGCTGGTGGCGCTGTAGCTTTGATAAACACTGCACCAGATAATTGGATGATTACATCCTCTCTATAAAAGGAGTCGATAGCTGTGGAGAACTGTGGGTCCAGAAATAGGAAATGTTTATGGAATCGATACAGAGATGTGCTCTGACTGAGGCGACAGCAGTGGAAAATCATGAGAGGCTCATTTACAGTAGAAAAAAAACCTAAAACATCATAGAAAATGAGACATCTAATCTTTCTCTTTCCCTCTATCTGAAGACTGAGTTCCTCTCATATGGCATCTGTTTTAGTATTAATGAAAGCCCTGGGGTTCAGGAGGCCACTGCGACTGAAGTCTGCCCTAATTATCCCAGCTCTTCACTTGTTCCTGTCTGCGCCGCCTTCTCTCAGACAATGGCAGAGGTGGCAGGAGTCAGAGGTCATCAGATGAACTTGGTAATAGGCATGCTGGGAAGTGGAGAGGCGTGGCGTGACCTGAAATCCCCAGGGGATTGATCTCCACAGCAGTATTTGAGAGCTGTCTAAGTGCCACGCATCAGAGCTCTCTTTCTACTCCTCTTCTGCTATATTGTGGAAGAAATTGACAGAAAAGGCAATGTCCACTTTTGTTTCCTTAAAAAATTCTGAATAATATTTTTTTCCATTATGAAGATCTTTTAACTTAATAGAAATGTTGGGAAACATTTGTTTTTAGATTCATTAAAAAATCTTCTATTTTTTCACACAAAAGTACGTTTTCTGACAGCTTTATTTTTAAGAGTGAAAATGAAGGATTAACAGAAGATATTATTGAATATAAGTGAAGAAATTTAATTAGAATTTGGATACATTATCTGGATTCTAAACAGATACAATTTTTTAAAGAAATCTTGTCAAAAAGGTTTATAGGGCATCTGGCTGAGATTAGTGGTGTGCACTGGGACTGACAAGTATGTGCTGGAGGTTTTTACTTTTCCCAAAGGAGTCGTCCTGTCTGGGTGGGAAGGATGGTATAGTCTCCCCCCTGTCAATCACAGCCATACTAATCAATCATAGGCATCTGTGAGCTCATGTATGTGGAAGAAGGTGGCTAGATTTCCTCTGTGTGTATTACACTACCCTCTGATGCATCATGAGCAGCAGTTTTAAAAGACGTGCTTGGCTGACCTCATGTGTCTCTGAAGAAGCTTGAACCACTCTCCCTGGTTAGCAGCTGTCATATGATAGGACAGAGCTAGGTGGTAGGTGAGAAGTGGCCAGACCAAATTAGGAAGAAAATGGGGCAGAAAAAAAGAACAGCTATAAACAGAAGTGAATCAATCAACAATCAGCTGAGATTAAGGACCTGTCAGAGCCAGAATTCACAGCAGTTCCTCCTCTGGCTTTTTCCCCCAGTGTTTTTCTATTTCCCATTGTGATAGAGTCCATTAAAAAATCCAGTTTAGGATACACCCACTTTGGGTTTGAATATGAATGCAAATACAGATATGGATATTTGAGAACTAATCTGTTACATATACAGATAGTGGCATTGTGTTACACCCATAGTATACACAGACACTGGGAAATACTGAAGTACTGCATGCAGACCTACAAAGACATATATAGGATAGTCCCATATACCTGGAGATGGACAACAATGTCTGCAGTTTTTGTTTCATTGTTTCATGGCTGACTTTATCCAACAGATTTCAGATTCTGCCTTTCCAATTGCCCCATTTTCCTCCTTATGTGGTAGCCAGTATTAAGGAAAGTTAATAAGGGTAGTAAATGGTGAAATGTACTAGTATTTAAGCAGTTACTTAGGTACTTAGGTATTTGTTAAGTGTATGCACTAGCCAAGTAGTTTTCTTTCAAGAGTGGCATGCAAAAACACTGCACAATTTTTAATAGTGCAGTTCATAATGTTAACTGCTTCTTAACAGGTACACTTAAATCATTTTTAAAATGTATTTATTTCAACAAAATCAGCTTATTGACCATAATGAAGGCCATGCAATATGTTTTGAAGCAGGCTCTGAACTATTCTTTCTGAACAATTTAACAAGAAGTGATCATTTTACTGATATTGAAAATGAACAGTCACAGACTGTTGTTTTTGTGTGATGAGCAGAAAGAGGCATTTGTGGAAATGGTGCTACTGCAAAAACAGGGGATCGAACCCAGGACCTTCTTGTTGAGGCAACAGTGCTAACTACCACACCACCGTGCCGCCCAGGAACAACATTAACTGGTCATTTGTATCCTGGTTCCAGCAGACTGAGCCAGTTTGTGAGCTCATGGGTTTGGTAAATTGTTTCAATTATTTAAACTATTTTTACCTGTAACTAAATTTCTATGTCTGTCCCTCTTTTATCAAGGTTGTATCCACTCGAGCTGGACTGATTTTGTGCATGGTAATATCCAGTGAAAATTCTCTGGTATGCATTATGTGAAACTGACCAATTGTAACAGTCCAATTATGGAATGCCACTTTAGGGCATATTGTGTAGTTCGTGTTATAAAGCAATGCACATCAATCACCTGCTGTTGCTGTCAGAAACAGCAAGACTAAATGGGAGATTTGTCTCTGCTTTGTAATAGCATTGGGCTTGTTTTAATTACAAAAGTTGTGTAAGAACATTTACTACACTTGTGAATAGTGATTAGTAGCATGCAGCCTGGCTTCTATGGTTGGTGTTGCAAATAAGCAAGTATGTGAACACTATCATAAATTGTGCAAATAATTTATGTGACTGTTTGCCAACCTGCTCATGGCAGCCTGTGAAGAAGATGTTGCAGTGTCTTCGAGAATGTTGTACTCAGTGACTGAGAACAGCATCACATGTTGCCATTTCATGTTGCCATACAGGTGATTTTTTTATTCCCTCTGCTTTGTAACTGGTATAAGTTGATGTGCAGTTCATATAGTAGGAATGAATGAACAAACTGCATAGTGTGGTGTATGTTCAGCTTTAGCATACACAGTGTGGTGAAACATGCTGATGTTATCAGCAAACTCAGGGATGAGCTGATATAAAAAAAAAAATGTATTCTTCAGTATTGCTCTCTAACTGCTCTGTGCTTTTCTTTTATTGAAGTGAGAAAATATTAATGAATGGACAATGAAGGGTTTGGGCTATGTGAGGCAATAAGGAAAACTTTTTTATTGCAGTTCTCTATTTTTATAGGCAGCATTGGTACAGTTGTAGTCACAAAGACTATTCAAGGAAATACTGGATAAATTGGGATGTGTTTCAAGGTTCTGTCATAAAAGAAATTAAAAATGGTTTTCCTTTTGCCACTGTTATAGGGGCTCTATCCTGTCTGCACTTTTTAATACACCTCCAATATCTGATATGTAAAAACATTAGAAACAATATAGCCTTTATTACTTTGTCATGCTTTTCATTCCTTTGTCTATGTGAGGTAATTCTGGGGAGCATGCTTTTGTTAACCTTAGGATCTATTTTCATCTTTCATCTGCATTCCTCATGATCTATGTAATTAATTGGAGCCTATTTCATTTTACAGGATCTGTGATACTTCAGTAGTATAAGGAAGAGTGCGCAGGGAGTTCATTAACAGTTAACAGTTGTAGAAAGTTGGAGGAAAAAAACCTTGGATAGCACTCTTTCGCTTTTTCTCTCCCTTCTGATTCTGTGAACTTTCTGATCTTTGCGATCAATGATGGCCTTGACTCTGTGCTATTCAGAATGAGTAGAACCAGTATCTCCTCATCAGTCTAGCTTTTAATAGTCTCCCAGTCCACTGTTTCTCCTATTTGTCTGTTCTATTCTCTAGGTTTTCACAGCTCATTTAATGAAAAACTCAATTTAGGTTCTTCAGAGCAGAACATTGAAAATTTTTTTATATTTAACAAATACATCAGCCATGCCTCAAGCAGAAAAAGTAATCATTTCTTCATGCCAACACAGGAAAGAAAGGTCCTCTTACATGGTTTTTGGACTTGCATATGGAAGCACACAAAGTGTATTAATTAGCAAGTTATCTGCATATGGTGTGTCAACCTTTCTGCTCTCTAAATGCTAGAGAACAACTGATTGTCAGGTTTCATCCATGGAAAAAACTTTTCAAAAGTGCTTATAAAATCGGAGATTAAGGTATTTAATAAATGTCGTGTGGGGTAAGAAATCAATCAAATCAAATGCAAACTCCTTATAAGGGGAAATCTGAGGGGTAGATGCTTTCTTTGTAATGAGTAGTGCAATTACTTTTGATAATTAGCAGGATGGTACTTACTTGTATAATTCAAGACCTGCCAAGCTTCACCATTTTGTGTAGAAGATCTGCAGAGATTGATAAAACTACATTAGTAACCTTGTAACTAGTACTCTCTTATCTAATCAATTTTCCAATCTTAAAGATGCACTAACACAGGATGCTTAATTTCTGTCAAGGTAAATTGAAAATCTTAATTTTTTCATAAATTCATTTATTTTCAATAAATGCTGTACCCTGGTAAAGGCTGAGGTGGATATAGAGTCTACCTGAATTTCAAAGAATTCATCCTGAATGGCTCCCCAGCACATTGTGGTGAACCACACACATATGAGCAATTTAGTGTAGCCAAAACTCCATACAGAAACATGAAGTTATTTGCCCTGGAGCTGTGACATGGCAACAGTGTTCATTACTATTAAATAAAATATATCAATACAAATTTGTCATAGTGATTATTAGAGAAATATAAACTCGCCATACATGTTATTAGGAACATCTGTACGCCTGTTCATTTATGTGGTTATCCAATCAGCCAATCATGTGACAGCAGCACAATGCATAAAATCATGCAGGTACAGGCCAAGAGCTTCAAGAAATGTTCACATCAAACATCAGAAATGAGAAGAAGTGTGATCTCTGTGACTTTAACCATAGCATAATTGTTAGTACCAGAAGAGCTGGTTTGAGTATTGCAGAAACTGCTGATCTCCTGAGATTTTCACACACAACAGTCTCTAGAAATTACACAGAATGGTGTGAAAAACAAAAAACATCCTGTGAGTTGAGGGTCTGTAGGCTGAAACATCTTATACATTGATAAGAGACATCAGATTGGAATGAGCAGACTAGTTTGAGCTGACAGGAAGTTTATAATAATTCAAATAAGCACTCTTTATAACAGTGGTGAACAGAATTTCAGAATGCATGCTACATCAAACTTGAGGTGGAATGGGCTACAACAGCAGAACACCATGTCAGGTTTCACTCCTGCCAGCCTATAGCGAAAATCTAAGGCTATCATTGGCATAGACTCAGCAAAACTGGACAGTTGATGACTGGAAAAAGACCGGGTGTTTTTATTCTATTCAGTCTTTAACCATCCCACGGTTAAAGTCACAGAGATAACAGTTTGCCCTGTTCTGATGTTTAATGTGAACCGTAATAGAAGCTCTTCACCTGTATCTGCATGATTTTGATGATCTACATGATTGGCTGATTAGATCACTGAATAAATGAGCAGGTGAACAGGTGTTCCTAATTAAGTAGACGATGAGTGCATTTAATCATCAGTTAATTATATTTATAAAGAATGCATCTAAATCTTGTCCACCAAAATGTTTCAGCTAAAAAATGAGAAAAAAGGATGCTTTTGTTTTCAGCTGGGGGCAGCACAGCGGTGTAGTGGGTACCATTGTTGCCTCACAGCAAGACGATTCTGGGTTTGAACGTACTGGCCAACTGGGGCCTTTCTGTGCAGAGTTTGCATGTTATCCCCATGCATGTGTGGGTTTCCTCCAGGCACTCTGATTTCCTACCACTGTCCAAAGACATGCAGAGTAGGTCAACTGGCTTCTGTAAGTTGCCTGAGAATGAATGTTTGTTTGTTTCTTTTTTTTTTTTTTTTTTAACCTTTCCTGTCCTGACTGTTTGGCTAACAAGTCAAGTGGATTTTATTGTCATTTCAACTATATACATGTAATACAGTTTACAGTGAAACAAGACAGCGTTTCTC
>JAQQZR010000009.1:9582803-9605805 GCA_030068235.1 Notoglanidium macrostoma | reverse complement strand
TTATCTATGTTCTGTTGTGAATAAAATATTGGCTCATGTGATTTGAAAGTCTTTTAGTTTTCATTTTATTCAACTTTCTAGAACTTTCTGGAATTCGAGTTGTAGAATTTACACTGTAAATCTTTTATTGTCATTTTTAATGTTTTTTTAGTATAAAAACTTGTTAATTTTGATTCAAGTTGGGGGGTTTTCTGACTTTATGTGAACAAAAAGATGCAAATTTACTCAATGAAAATAGGTAAATTTCAAAATATCAATGCCCTAGTCACAAAAGCAAAGTTTGAGGAGATTAATACTCATTTTCTATACTTTTGAGGTATAAGCAATAAGATAAATAATATTATCCAGGAACAAAATTGTGCTTCATAATGTTATAATGTAAAACATTATTTGTTGTTTTAACTAAAAGTGAGTTACCTGGTTGCTTTAAATATTTGGGTTCACTGAAACTCATATATTAGGTTAGCTTGATTGTCTCATTTTGCTAACTTACTAAGAGTTTTAGTGAACTCAAAATTTTAAGGTAACCAGGTAACTCCCTTTAAAACAACAAATCATTTTTTACACTGTATCAAATATCTACCAGAACATCAGGTGCTATCTCTAGGTGATATCCTACCAGATCAAATATTGATCACATACATCTAGTGCTTTTGTGCAGAGAACAAGATTTTAAACATTTTGGACAGGAAGCAGTTCTTACTTGGTTGATAAGGGATCTGAAGGAGCTGAAGCACTGTGGTATAGTCTTGTATAGAATTCTGAGAGGTGGGTTGTGTGCTATAGCTGGAGATAATTTAGGATCTCACAATATTGATTGATTTGTGGTACGAGTTTGTGTTACTGACAGAGAAATGTTTCAGTCAAATCCACTGTCATCTGTTGCTGTAATAACTCCCCAGTCCTATCAAAACCATACACAGGTCAGCCTAAAGAATTACAAGGACAGTGCAGTGGGGATCATATTTGATTCAGTATTCAACCAGCAAGTACTAGTACTTTTATGTGTGTCAGCAAGGTTTACCCCTTGATCATGATCTCTGGGTCAACCTTCTTGAGGTCATTTTGAGGCAGGAATACTATGTGATTTGACTTAAAGTTACTTAATCATTTGGTAACTCAGGAAAAGTAGTTGTGCAGTTAAACAGATGCATCAGTCAATTCAAGTTTATTGACACTGATGCTACTGGCACAGACGAACCTCCTGAAAACTCCTTCTCAGGCAGTGAAAAGTTTACTGGAAATACTATGCAAAACAGTTGTCTTTTGAAAAACATACCTCTTGTTGAAGACAGCATAGAAAATCCAGCAGTGAGTGCAGCATAGGAATTAATTTTATGTCTGCGACACATCATATGTGCACCTTGTAATTACTTCAGCTCAGGTTGCTTATTTGAACATTCTCATTGAGGAATATATTGATTGATATATTGATATATTGAGAGCTCACACCTTTCCAAGGAACCCACTCAAGCCAAAGCAACATTAGATCAAATCACTAACTTGCACTCATCATTAAGTTTGGACCTCTTATATGCTTGTGGATGTTAAGATTTGAGAACCAAATATATATATTATATATTTAATATAATATTTAAAACAGTCTTCATGAACATTGCACAATTTTAAAAACCTATGCGCAGCCCTTGAGGCATCAACTTCTTTAAGCATTCTTCGGTGCTGGCAACATACTTCCTCTGCATATTCAGTTTAAGAATTTTATTGTAGTAACTACAATGACAAAATCAAAATAGCATGTCCTCTGTCTGAATTTGCATCTAGCAATGCAAGTGTTGCAAATGGCATAATTGTGAAAGGTACATAATACAAAAAAAGAAATTTATGTAGTCATAGGAAAGGATGAAGGTGAATTGCTAGTTGAAGAAATCAAGCTGATCTTGATCCATTGTGATTCTGAAGTGCATTTTGTTGTAGAGAAGCATCAGGCAGTTCATCTAATTCATCTGGGTGTCCATTCAAAGTAAAAAGAAGTAGCACAGGACTCTACTTTAATTTGCCTTAGGCAACAAGAGCTTCTTGAGTGTTACCCATTGCCAGCAATCAAAGTGTATGATTTATTAGTCACTCATTCCCTGCTTTATAGAACCATTTCATTGATTGTCGAGGAAATAATGGAGGTAAGTTTAATAGATTTACCTAGCTTGCCTGATCAAACCCTGTCATCCATCCTGGAGAAACTTTTATGCATAGCAGTGGAAAGCAAGTCTGACCTGAAGTTGATTAG
Source organism: Notoglanidium macrostoma (assembly GCA_030068235.1). NCBI lineage: Eukaryota > Metazoa > Chordata > Actinopteri > Siluriformes > Auchenoglanididae > Notoglanidium > Notoglanidium macrostoma. The sequence goes on along the minus strand of JAQQZR010000009.1, from coordinate 9,603,560 downwards.
GGAGGATCTGCAGTAACACCTCTGGCCTAAACAGTGATGGAAACTACTACAAGCTTTGAACATAATGTACCTAATTAGGTATAATGAGGATTATGTAAGTAATTGTTGAAATGTTCAGAGGGTTTGCCCCAAAGAAGATCATTTATATTTAACATAATTTCATTTATGTTTGAGACAGCATGTTGCTAAATTCATGCATTGGTTTGATGTTTTCAGAATATGAAACCACAGATTCTCCATTAGTAAGAATTAATACATAATGTACAGATAAATCAAGCAATCGATCTCTTAGGAATGTCTCTTCCACCTCCAGTACACCAATTCCAGCCAGCACAAATGTCAGCTCCAACACTGTAGACCACAGTACTTGGCCTGACAGTTTTCAGGCCCATGGAGCCATAGCCAGAGAGCACTGTTCTACTCCTAGAGATCATATGGAGATGGTTTGAATAATCGTAGATGAAATGAGACTTGTTGAGGTTAATCCTACAAGATCAAACTATTGCCATAATGGTTGTAAACCAACATCCTAAAACCTTTGCAGACATTCTGAAGGATAGTACTAGAATTGGGAGTGGTTACACCTCCCTTGTGAACCAGCCAAAAACCTGTGTTGAACACTTCAACCGATATAACATGTTATCATGATGCAGGAGAGATAAAGGGATCTCTAGCTCTAAAACAGTGTGAGAAGATCAGACCAGTATGGCTGTGTCAGATGGCAGACTGATTGTCCTCCAGGGGGAACTGAAGAGAGTCTAGAAGAAAATCAAAAGGAAATGAAATAATTGTATTCTTGCAAGGGTCCAGCAGGGGCAGAGAGAGTTCATCCCACACAGCTCATGGAGATAACATACTACATGCAGCACAAGGCCATCAGTGCAAGTACAGCACCATCAGTATTGGAGCTGAGAAATGCCTGGCCATGCTTTTTCAGGCAAAAGAGACTTTACAATCACTTTAAGTTATTTACTGGCATGTCCACATTCCCAAGGACAGAGGAACAATACCACTGAATCTAACATCCTAAGATCATGTGTGTCTTCTATTTATTTCATTTTATTGTTGATGTAAAAGTTAATTTTATTTGATTTGATTACATTTTTAAAAACATCATACATACAGTAAACTATTGCTTTCTGTTAGCTTTTGATTTTGTTTCAGTACATTGTGAACTTTGTCAGAAATGTTTTTGTGGTTCAGCCCACAGCTACTGTACATCTACAGATGTGGGGAGCTTCATTTCTTTACCAGTCTCCCCAAGATTGATCATATATGGTACTTTGCTAATATAGATCAGAAACTGGTCAAGTCTGTGCATCTTTATTATGACAATTATTTTCATTGATGTCATCACTATCATTGTATTGTTATGCGAGATGGTTTTTTTGGTTTTTTGTTTGTTTGTGGGTTGTTTTTTTGTCTGGTTTTTTTTGTTGTGAAAATGCTATATAAAATCCTTGGCACTGAGAATGCATTTTAATGCCAGTTAGGCTTGTGACAGCCTTTTAACAGTCTCGGGGTGGTCATGAGAAAAGCGGATGCAATAATGAACTAGCTCTTTGTAACCCCACTAGTACTAGTAAATGGAATTTTTTGTTTGTTTGTTTATTTGTTTGATAGTTTGTTTGTGTATATATATTTTTTCATGTTTAATGTTGAAACATATTGTCTTTAAGGTGAAACACTGACTTCAGCAAAGCAGATGCTGAGTATAGATGGTCAGGTGGTTTGTGGCAGACCTGGCAGCTTTGCCTGCCACACTCTATTTCAATCTGGAATACCAAGACAAGGCTCGCTGCACTCTGGAATTTATCCAAAGGTAAATTGTGTTAGAGCATACTGTTACATTAATATCAAATTGTTTAAGATGATAAATTAGTGTTCATTTTACAAAAGAAACCTCACAAAGCTATTTATACACAATATATAGGGATCTATCTATTGTAATGTTGAGGCAGAGGTACAAAAACGGCATGGAAAGAGTAATCCAAATGGAAGCAGAGGTCGAGCGATGTGCAAACAGAGTCCAGTAGGGTAATCCAATAGAGTAGTCAAAAACACAAGAGAGAGAGTCAAACACTGATAAACAAATCACGGGTAGTATCCTCTGCAGACAATGCAAGAAAGTCAATGCTTCGCGAATACGAAGCGCAAAAACCGTCCTTTTAAACACGGCACAATTAGTCCATGAATGAAAGGCACCTGTTTCCCTCTGATTGGCAGGGCGCAGGTGCTCATGGGGATTGTTGTCCGTGTCTACTCCGTCGGGATGCGGAAGTGCGCATTTCTGCGACGGGAATAAAGAATGACGGGAATGAACGGGAATGATTTATAAATAACGATTTATGACATCTATTTATCTATATATATACATCCATCCTTTCATTATCTATACCGCTTTATCCATCTGGGTTGCGGGGAAGCTGGAGCCAATCCCAGCATCTTCGGGCAAGAGGCGGGGTCACCAGTCCACCACAGGGCCAACACAGACAAACAGCCATACACGCTCTTATATGGGCAATTTAGAGTAGCCAGTTGACCTAATCTGCATGTCTTTGAACTGTGGGAGGAAACCAGAGCACCCGGAGGCATACACGGGGAGAACATGCAAACTCTGCACAGAAAGGCACCCAGGGATCGAACCCAGGACCTTCTTGCTGTGAGGCGACAGTGCTAACCACTGCACCTATATACCGTGCCACCCTATATATATATATATATATATTGTGGGCACCAATCCAACCACTGGCAGAAGAAAAAACACTCCATGAATGCCAGTATTTTTTCGATTCTAAGAAAGTTAATGGCCTTTGACTAGTTGTCAGTTTAAGTGTTCTGGAAGGTTGTGAGTACTATATAGTAAGATTTCCAACTGAGTTTCTCATGTGTTTTTTATGTTTTAATGACGATTCACTCCGAATTTTTGAAGTTGTGTCCAAGGTCAAGATTTCATGTCTTTTACTTTAAGAATAAATGGTTTGGGTATGGTGTTCCTGTATTGTGTTTTATGTTTTGACACTAATGTTTAGTATGAGCCACTTTATAGGCAATGTTTAGTTATGGACAATGTTTAGTTTTGCTGATTAAAAAAATATAAGCCTGTTATGATAGTCTTAGTGATAATAGTGATAGTATGATGGTCAAATTTAATTAGGACCTTCAGGAGCATCTTTAACTATATTGTTTTATTATATCTAATCTTTACAGGGCAACAGATGGGCAGTAGATTTTCATTTTGCATTTGGCTAAACATAAATTATGCTTATAAAGTAAATATTGGTCTGCTCTTGGGTTTACTGTTTTTTGGGTAAATGAAAGATATTAAAAATGCATAATCTAAACACAAGCCACTGTGTTTGTGTTGTGTGCAAACATGCAAACTGTAACATCTTAAATATTTATGGTTTTAAATGCAAACAAAACTTGGCTGACCTTTTATCAAAATAGATAAAAATGATTGGCTGTAATTTTACAATAATGTATCTATAATAGTTTTGCAGTATTTTATTAACAACTCAAGCTGCAAGTTAACTAGTGTGATTAATAAAGTTACAGCTAGGTATTGTAAAACATAATTACAGCATTATAATATATTTATATCCAACCATAATTATTGTAATAAAGCAGGAATCCAATGCGGTTTGTTTACAGTAAATTACTGTGTTTATTATACAGTTACATGTTGTAAATTTCAATAATTTTATAAAATTATTTATAAAGGCTGTGCAGTACACCACATGGTATTATAATAAACACTGACAACACAGTTAAGCTATAAATGAAAGTTATTTTTTTAAAAACAAATTGCAAATTGACTTATTTTTCCAAAAGCCATTTTTTTCAGTCCATTCCTGTGTTTCTATATAAAACCTTCATCTACAGATCAGAAGAAGAAGAAAAAGAGAGGGTTGTTTTACACACAGGGTACCTGCATACATTCTATGCTTGGCCTCTAAATACAACCAATGGCATATTGTTACACCCCTACTGTAAAAAATATACTAAAAGGTATAAGAAATTATTTAAAAAGAGGATAAAGTAAAAACAGGATAGATGGGGTACAACACTCTAAATCCACTGGGTTGAAGTGTTTAATAAAACATTGTTAATTGCTCCAAATCTCCTTCTTAGGTTGAAAACTGCATAAAGTATCAAGTACTTTTCCACTTAAAAACACCATAAAATTGAAGCCTATAGATATAATTTTTTCAGGCAACTGTGTAATGGTTATTGCTCATCTGTTACAATGGATCCATATTAAATGTCTTCTAATATACATATGCAATTAAAGTAATTCAATGCTATTTACTTCGGGTGTAACAGTAGCTAAGAAGAATTTAAACCTATTAAAATCCAGACTTACACTCAAATCTCTCATGATTATATACAAATTTCCCTGGTAGTTTCACTGCAATTACTGAATAATTTAAAGTATCACATATGGTCAATAATCTGGATCTTTTGCTTGTATTATTGTTGATATTAATGTCCTTCAATGCATATCATGTTGCTGTCAGTCATTTTCTATATTTGTACATGGACAATCCTCTAATATACTGCACTAGTACTTTTTATTTTGCGCATTTGACTAATATGTCTAGTAGGCTATCTGTCCTCCATATCATGCTGCTGCCATTCTGTTTTTATTCATTGTGGCCCTACTACATAGCACAACATTTATATTGTCATTGATTCTATGATTCATGTTAAAATTAGTAACTTATAATTAAATAATAAGCTAAAATTTTAAGGGATTAAATGTCTGTGTTAATTAGTAGAAAGTTATGAGTTGCCAAAACTACCAGAGAGCTTCAGGTCTTTCAGAAAGACCAATAACTGCTCAGGTACATACTGCATTTGTATTCTGTCAAACGTTTGTTTATAAATGTCTGCCAAAGGAAAAAAATAAATGTTTTATTTTATGGATTTTTTTCCTTAAGGAAAGAACATGCAGGGGTGGCTTTTACCTTATGTTAAACATGATCAGAGAAACAGGGGGTTACATGGCCTCAGGTCAAGATCATTGTGCTGTTTTGTTATCTGAAGTCATGACCAATACTGCTGGGTTCAGGCTCTTTTGGAGATTCAAGCTCTGCTCTGTGTGTGAGGTGAGTTGCGTGAGTCAGACTGAGATATTTGTTTGCAATACAATCCAAGAGTCTTATGACTGCAGAATTTAATAATTCATGCAATTAATAATGTAATGTATAAATAATAAAGTTATTTTCCTCCCACCAACAGTCATGCAATAATTATTACTATTCTGTAAACCTGCCCTATTAAAGTATGTGGAAAAGGGGACTGGGAAAAAAATGATATTCAATACAGCAAAAAGGAAATTGAAAAAATCTCAAAATTTAAGAGCAACAACTCAAAACAAATTCACAAATAACAATGACAAAGATTTATTTTTGGGACAGTAGGCATTTTCTGGAAATTTCTATGAATTTGTAAAAAAAATAATAATAATAAATAATAATAATAATAATAATAATAATAATAATAATAATAATAATAATAATTAAAAAAGAGGCCTGTCAGCCCCTAAAAGAAAAAGAAATTACCCTTGACCCATGGGTTGATTTTTTTGACTTTCACAGTATGTCAACAATATTCCAACCAAACTTTGGTTTAAAAAATGGTTTATGTACATATAAGACATGTGTCAGTGAATTAAACATTGTCACTTATGCGGAAAAACATACCTTATACATGAACATTACTTCATCATGTCATGATGCTGTTTATGCAGGTAGTGAATATAATCAAGCTTTCCTACATTATTCATTATTCAATCTGAATCATTCATATGTATCAGCCTGAGTTAGATGAATGCATTAAATCACCAAGTGTGAAAAGAAACTCCACATGCTAACATGTTGTATAGGCTTTTATTATACAACAATATGTTATTATATTATTTTGTATAGGCTATACAAATAAAATGTAATTGAATTATTAACATGTCCATTAAACCTTACAAATAGAAAGCACAAACAAAGGGTTATTAGTGTGTATTGGGTTGTTTTCAGACCTGTTTTAAGATTACAAGATTTTTTTTATTTTGCATTGATTAAAACACCTGTTCCTGGAAGGCTCCAGAGAACATACTTGAAGGGTCCGGCTCACCCTTCCAAAAAATCCAAATCTTGACTGATAGTTTTCTAGATCTCTGTTCCAGAGTTGTTTTGATAGCTCACTGGTGTTCATGAAGCTGTTTATTTAGGTATTTTATCTAACAATCTTTGGGGCCTTCCAGGAACAGTTGTATTTATATTGATATCACATCACACTTTATTTACACACGAGTTACACAACTATGCAACCTCTGATGGAAACTGGTTACAACAGAACTAATTATGGGTTTCACATCAACTACGGGTTTTATGTGTAAATAAATTTTGCAAATTATATCAAGCCCCCTCTCAACCTCCTTACAATATTATGTGCTATTTTGTATAGATTCTTCCCATATAAGCAGTTTAGAGCAATGGGATGAAATAGCTGACATTCAAGCATACTGGCTCTGTAACTAAATTTATTGCTGCCAGCTCAGTCGCAGTGTGTTAGATAAAGAGAAAGAAAGAATATCTAAATGTCATGCTGTTATTTATAGCTCTAATACATAATGACAATATTGTCAGCCCAAAGACTCCAGGTCTAAAGCTTTTGATTCAAGGCAAATGCTTCAAAATGACTTATTCAAGATTGGATGAGAACTTTGTCAAATACGATCAAGCCCTGAATGTGATGCTGAAATTATACATGCTAGCAAATATAATGTGCCAAATGACTATACAGTGTAAGCCTTGCCGTGCCTGATACTTCACATAGTTTTGTAAGGTTTTTGAGACTACCAGGAAAATATACTGTTTTACACCTTTCACAAAAGCTTAGACAAATTCAATATTCTCGCTTTTCTTTAACAGACAAGAGACAGGACTTTAATGCTGACAGTGTGTGAGCTTTTATCATTAACAGACAGCTGTTTGTGTTAGAGTTTATAGTCTTATATCATAAACTGTTTGAGAGTCAGTATAAGCTGAAGGTCACATACAACTGAAGAGAAAGTGCTGGAAGAATAAGAATCATGAGCTTTGGTAATTCAGATTATGACATTCAAGTCTGACCTTGAGCAAGTATTCTTGATTTATGATCAGAATTACTACCTAAGTCATTATGTTTTCAGTGTGGTTTGTCTGTTAGTTTGATTGTTTTTTTGTTTGTCTGACTTTAAGCAGGATTGTGCAAAACCTACCTAACCAATTTCCATGAAACTTGGTGGCACGGTATAGCATGGGTCAAGGAAGAGCCCATGAAATGTTGGACCGGATCCAAGTCACAGGTAGGATCCATGAATTTAGTGTCAATTTTGATAACATTGCGAGATATGGCAATTGGCCTTGCAAGAAGTCTGCACTCAACATACATCTTAAAATCCAGTAGATGGTAGTAAAATTGAATAGTGACAAAACATAGCCAGTGTAGGAATGACTCCATTGGAACTGTACCCAGATGTATAAAGTGGTTGAGGTTGCAGCTTTGCATATCATAGAAGAGTCGACTATTGTCCTTGGTGGAGGTCTTCGCTCTCGGAGTATCCTTCTAGTTGATTTATTAGTTTCAGCTGCATAACAAAGGACTGATTAGAGGGTGATCATCTAGACTCTCAGATATCTACTAGATAGATATCAAACCAAAGAGGCTACACACACAAATATGCACACAAAAGGCTACACACACAAATATGCACACAATAGACACAAACTTCCCTCCAAACTGACGTAAACCTACAGAAACATTTTGAAGAAAGCGAAGAATCTACAGTATAGCCATTCATGCCTCCTGTGTGATTGGTAATTTAACACATAGAAGAGTGAGTGAGAGAGTGATAGACAGAGAGAGAAAGTGAGTGAGAAAGAGAAAGAGAGAGAAGTTTGCTGACTGTGATATGGGTTTCTTCACTCCGTATTGAGTTTCCTGGGTGGGATTAGTGTAATGCAGGGCTTAGGGCGAGCATCCAGAGCCTTTCTAGGATCAAACTTGATTTAATTGCTTTTCTCTGAAAGTTGAAGCTGGCAGCTTGTGCACGGCTGCCTCATCCCTCCAAAAAATGCACCGTGACTGTTCAGCCATCTCTTTCTTTGTTTGACAGACATCACATTCTCAAGTTTTCACCATGCATCTTATTTCCAGGCTTTGTCGAAAATCTGGATGCGAGTTAGAATGCATTAGTGTGCCAAATGTTAAATATCCACCCCCCCCAAAAAACGAGGGATTTAATATCAGAAAGCAGGCAATTCTGGCAACAGAGCCATGTAGTTGGAAATATGGGGAGATTAAAAATTCACTGAATAGAATGTAAGGTTGCTCAATGGATTGTTGAATTATGTTAACGAGGGAAAAAAAAAACAACTGCCACTTTAATAATTCAAGACCTTAGCCCTGTGAGAATAAGACAGTGACACATTGTGTGAAAGGAACACAGGTGAGGAACAGGGGACAAGGAAAAGCATGCACAAGCAGAGCCTTCTTTAAAAACAGGAATAGAAAATGTTGCAGTTCAGTCTTTCAGCCCCATCCTAAGTCAAATGCTGGGCATGAGCTGCTGATGCTGGCTGCTTTTTATCACACTCAATTACATTTAGTGTCTACAAGGAGACATGCGCTACAAACACACTAAGCATGACTTAAACACTCAGCAGTGTTCAACTTTCCCAGTGCTTGTAGAGGTTCACAGATGCCAAAATCCTGCCTCTCCTTTTATAATTATTGCGCCATAACCGAGCCCGTGCTCTCTAATATTCCATTACGCCACAGGGTATATGGGGAAAATTATGTCTAAGGCATTAAGTGCTTGGACATTTTAATGATGCGAACTACATTATTTTCACAATTTGTGAACTACATTTTTCAGTTATTAACTCTAAGCTTGACCTGAAGCTATAGATGATTTAAAAGAATACGCTCTACCTCATTTATTAAAACAGGAAGAAAAATGTTTCTCACGTATTTCTAGCAATCGTAAGTCAATTGAAGTAGACTTGTGGTAGAATCTTTAATTATAATGCATAGTCATGTGCCTTTCTATGGCAGTATATGTTGCATGACCTGTATGGTTCCACAGATGCAGTAATTTGGGTAGAAAAAAATCACATGCACCTGTCATGCCACAACCTGCAAACCACACACTGAACCTTAGTCAAAACAAGTCAGATATGGCACACAAAAACAACAATGTGCTGAGTTCGTGGATGCGTTATACCAGTGGTTCTCAAACTTTTTCAGCCAGGAACCCTTTTAACCGTTTAAAAAAAAATAAATAAAAAAACACGCACACAAACCTCCTCAATACAGATTTTGATAAAATACAGATTTATTATATAGATTTTATTTCATGGATATTATCCAACATTATCAATATTAGAAAAATTATTTATATGTGGTACAATAGTATTTAATAGAGCCATAGATTTCTTTTGTTTGTTTTTTTCTGAACTTTCCACACACATATTTATAAAATTTGTCATTAGATTAAGTTGTGCGTTATACCACTATAACAAAATTATCGACCTCCTGGCCATGTTTCACTGACCCCTAATAGGTACAAACACATCCTAGCAGAAGAATAAAAGAACACCAGGATCAATCTCTTCATTCCTTTAAAGACATTCAAATTTGGCACAGGATGAATTAAACACCAAAAATACGTTTTGGCTTTTGGTTATAGACTAGTGTATCTGTATCTAAATTTGGAATTTGGGAAGTCTCTCATATCTTTCAGTTAAAGTCACTGTTTGTTTGTTTTGGGCTTAGAGACAGCACCTTTCAGCACCTAAATGTGCACTGTGTGAATTCACCCATGTCTGAGAAACCTGAGTCAGCCACAGCGGCTAGACCTGTTATTTGTCTTTAATTTCAGGTCAGGTTTCCACCTGCCTATCTCCCTGATCTACTTCACTCAAAGAAGGCCAGAGGAACCAGAAACGTGCTCTTGGAAATTTTCTTTTATTTGTTTATTCTCACCGAGTTATCAGTACATACACCAGACTGCATGTGGGCTTGATTTTGCTCTGAATGGTAGAAGTTGGGAAGACAATATCATATAGCAAACAAGCAGAAAGGAGTGTGGGGAGGGTGTAACATAATACCCCTGTTTGTTCTACCATGGTCGTTCTCAACACCAGCCATGGGGAACTACAGAAAGTTTTTCATTTTGATGTTTAAGTGAAAAAAAATAGACATTACATATAGACATTAACCACAAACAACAAACGGAACAAGCTAATCAGGAAGACTGGTTCAGTTCTGGGAGTACAACTTTAGACTCTGGTGGAGAGTGTCTTCGAAGAGGTTGCTGAAGAAACTTCTCAGCATCATGGACCTCCCACCCCATGCATGCCTCCCTGATAGGTTACTGCAGAACACACAGTAAAAGACTCAATTCGCCAAAGTGCAGGACTGAGTGCTACAGGAGATCTCTTCTACCAGTGGCTATTAGACTATATAACTCCTCCCTTTTCTGTATGGGGGACATTTAAAACTTTATAAACACAACTACGATTTACTCTTACACACCATTCCATCTGTTCTTTAGCAGATAGGTGAATTATGGTATTATCTGTCATTTTTCTCTCTCTGTTACCACTTACCTCATCTGCTGATAGCATTAATATTATTATTAACACTCTGTCACTTCCTGCCAATTTACACTATTATTCTCACCTGTGAGATACTATGCATATTTATGTTTATACTCCAGCTGATTTTCTTTTATCTGTATCTTCCTTTTAATAGTTTCACTTTATCCTGTTGTTTAATGGTTGTTGATATTTTTCACACTGAGGTTAGTTTGAAGTGACTGACAATCTTGTTTCTGTTTCTGCTTTTGTTTCTACTTCCATTGCACTGTGCATGTAAAAGGCACAAGAATTTCCCTCAGGATTAATAAAGTTCTTATCTTATCTCATCTCATCTTATCTTAAAATATCAATTTACATGTGTACATTAGGAGTGTAATATAAAGTCGCTAACTGTATCTGTGTCCATATCTGTTCAGTGGCATGGGCTAAGTGTCACGGTGCTCGCGCCATCGTGGCAAGGTGCGACACAAGTGCAGGATCGGGACACTAAGGTTAAAGCTATACAGTGTTTATTTTGAAACACAACGGGCAGAGGTACAAATACGGCAGGCTAAAGGGTAATCCACAATACAGAAATGGGTCGTGCGATCGGCAAACAGAGTAGTACAGGTAATCCAAAGAGTAGTCGTAGTTAAACAGAAAGCAAAGTCAAAACACAATGTAAACTAACACGGGAAAATAAAGCTTGGCAGAACAACACGAGGGTTAGTCCAATGCTTCACAAATTGGAAACACATTCGGCAGTCCTTTTAAACACGGCCAAATTGGTCCGTCAAATGAAATGCAACTGTTCCCGCTGATTGGCCTATTGGCTGGGAGCAGGTGCTCATGGGAACTGTAGTCCACGTGGTCTCGGTCGATATGCGGAAGTGCGCGCTTCCGCTCGGAGAGAGACGGAGATGGAGGAAACACTGCGCACGTGGCCGAGTTTTTATAGTGCGCAGTGCGTATGGTGGGGAGCAGGTAATAACACTAAGCTTACTTCCAACACTAATACGTTTTAATTTTAAAATGGCATCTTAAAACAATAACCCATCCAGATGAACATTTTTGCTATGTATAAGAAGCAATCTACTTCCATACTAGAACGCTTGAAACACATATCACATGGCCATTCACATACACCGGGTGGGCGCATGTGTGTGCTGGAATAAACAGGAAGCAGGCTGTCTGCTCTGCAGTTGGTTGCCTATTTGCCGATCGCTTGAATAATAGCTCGTCTCCTGCACATGTAGGCAGTTGCAGCATTATATAATGCAGAATTTAACTGCACAAATGCTGCTAACAAAGACAACAAGGTCAGCAATGCTTGTAATTCATTATGCATGTTGCATTCACTGCTGGTAGTTTAGGCTGATGTCATTTGTTTTGTCCAAGACAAATAGTGTGATAGGAGTGTGACGAAACAGGGAAGGCTACGTCATGACTGATAAGACCCAATCAGGAAGTGATATCTGCATCATCATTTCCAAAATTCTGTGTTTCTCGCCATCCACACCAAAACATTTTTTAATTAAAATGGGGCCAGCAGTGTTTCCAAAATGCTCTGTTTTAGGGCCTCGAAAACTCCAGAGCAGTATGCATGCCAGGAGCAAATGTAGCAAACGTGATGCATTTTAAACTGAAACATATTAGTTTTAAAGTCTTTTTGGAAATCCTAGAAAAGATATGCTTTTCTTTGTACACCATTTGGTCTGCAAAGGCTATATGGAGTCTATAAGGTCAGAAGAACACTGCTGCTCAAGTCAACCAGCAGACAAAGTCAACAAACGTACAAACTAATAAGCAAAACAACCAAATTGCATGCATCCTATTCATATCTGTATTTAGAACAGATTATCTGTTCTGTCCAAATTATCCATTCCTATTCGGTTACATCCCTAAATGTGCATGCAAGAAAATGCAGGAAGGCTTTACACAGTGAAAAATGTCTTCAGTAATATATTTTCCTTGATGGACCAAAACAAAGATTGTGGAACCATTTGTGTCAACATTCCTACAGCTAAAATGTTTTAGTTTATAAAATGTTAAAATGCCTAAGCTCACCTCTGTCAGTATTGAAGGCAAACAGATAAACCTGCTTTGTCAAAAAATTAGGATTCAGATGAAAATAGGTCTGAGCACAAAAGCAAGATTCAATAAAGCCTGCAAGAGTTGACAGAGTGAAATATCAGTATGTGTGAGTGTGTGTGTGTGTGTGTGTGTGTGTGTGTGTGTGTGTGTGTGTGTGTGTGTGTGATATATTAAAGATGCACTGAATATACCAAAGCCCTCCATTGCACAATGAAAATGGTTCCATATGGAACTTTGCTGAATTATTGAATTGCTTATCGCTTGAGATCACAAAAATACTGAATACCCCAGCTAAAATTCATATTCAGCATGCCTGTGGTTGTAAAAAAATGTGATTGTGTTTGATGCTTACTCCCAGCACACAAACTAACCACCTGCAACACACAGGCAATTAAAACTGTGTATAACTGAGAATAAAAATTACATTAATTATCACTTAATGTAAACAAATAACAATGTAATATCATGTTTGCATCCAGATCAGAGCCCTCTGTCATGCCTGCACCCGCACATTCATGCTCAAACTTCATTTCCCATGAACATATGCATGCAGACAACATGGTAGACACTCTCCAGCATACACATTCAGCCATGGACTCTCAAGAGCAGATGCACACTGACTCACTCCTGCGCTCAGAATCATCTGACTTCTGATTAGGTACAGGTGTATCCAATAACTCTCTCTCTCTCTCTCTCTCTCTCTCTCTCTCGACTCCTTTAAAAGGACTCTCAGTTTGTCTATTGCTCTGCGAAGCATTGGTCTAGCTTCTCTGTGTCTGTTATTGCCAAGCCTTATTGTTCTGATTGGTTTTGACTCTACTTTCTGTGTTTTGGATTACCATTTCTATTTTGCCTGCTCCACCATGTTTCTTGATTGCCTGAACCTTGCTCCTCTTTTTGATTCTGAGTTGGCCTGCCCATTTTGTACTTCTGCCTGATTTTATTTTAATAAAGACTGAACTGCAAATGCATCCTGTCTTGCCTGGACTGCATGACACCGGCCAATAACATCGGCGGTATAGACGAATGCTAGGGGCACCCTCCAACGTCCATGAAAAATAAAAAATTGTAACTTTTATTTCTTTTACTAATACTATGTTAATACGATTATTTCAAAATATTACAAAAGACGTCTGTAACAAAATAACTATGTAGCCTATTAAATCACCCCAAAGAGGAGGAAAAACAGGAAAAAGACAGAGGTACTGTGATGAATAAATAGTATTGTATAGATAAACTAACCTTTAGAGCAGAGTGTCAGTAGCTTATTTTGGATGATCGTAACGTTCCCTAATTTAATAAATATGTCAGTTACTCCCACCTTAAATTCATTAAGGAAAGTTGGAAAGATTATTCAGGTGTTTGGGAAATAACCTTCAACATAATTTTGAGAAATACACTTTTTCTTTTAAGTGTGCTGCAAGAACCATTTGCTGTCGGCCTCAAGAAACCAAGCATACATTTTTATTGACATTTTACTCCAGTTAGCCAGTGTTAGCTTGTAATAGACTATTAAAATGCTTTTTCTTTTCCATACTTTTTTGAAAATGAATATTTGTAAGCCTTTGCATTTTCAATAGTGATTATCTGAATACCAAACAGCATGCATCATGTTTTGTGCAAGAAGGTTATGTGTAATTACATAATTGCCATTTCTGTTTAGAATGTTATAGGCAATAATGTGGCTTAGGTGCTATTATTGGCTGGGTCTTACCATCAGCAGCTTTTTATTAATATAATGTAACACCCAAATCCTGCAAATCCTGGGTATTTATTTTGTGGTGTATTTTTGTTTGTTTGTTTCTAAAATACAACCCCATTTCCAAAAATAAAAGTTGGGATGCTGTGTAAACTGTAAATGAAAACAGAATGTGATGATCATGTAAACCCATATTTAATTTAAAATTGAGCAAACATAACCTACCAAATGTTTAAACTAAGAAATGTTATTGTTTTTTGGAAAACATGCTCAATTTGAATTTGTTGCCAGCAACACATTTCTAAAAAGTTGGGACAGGGGAATGTTTACCACTGTTTTGCATCACCTCATGTTTTAGCAACACTCTGTAAGCATTTTTGAACTGAGGAGACTAGTTGCAGGAATTCTGAAAGTGAAATGTTTGCCCTATTCCTGCCTGATATAGGATTTCAGCTGCTCAACAGTTCAGGGTCTCCTTTGTCATATTTTTTGTTTCATCTTTCACCAAATGTTTTCAATGGATGACAGGTCTTGACTGCAGGCAGGCCAGTTCAGCACCTGGACTTTAGTATGGAGCCTTGCTGCTGTAATTCTTGCAGAATGCAGTTTTGCATTGTCTTCTTGAAATATGCAAGACTTCCCCCAAAAAAGACATTGTCTTTATGGCAGAATATGTTGCTTCAAAACCTGTATTGTTGAGCATTAATGGTGCAAGCTTCCCATGCCATGTGCACTAATGAACCCCCATACCAACACAGATGCTGCCTTTTGAACTGTGTGCTGATATCAAGCCAGACCCTCTCCTCTTTAGCCCAGAGGACATGGCATCTGTGATTTCCAAAACATATTTCAAATTTTAATTCGTCAGACCACAGGACAGTTTTCCACTTCATATCAGTCAATCTTAAAAAAGCTGGGGCCAAGAGAAGGCAGTGGCATTTCAGGATCATGTTTATATATAGTTTCTTCTTTGCATGGTAGAGATTTAACTTGCATTTGTTGATGCAATAACTAACTGTGTTCACAATGTTTTTCAGAAGTGTTCCTAAGCCCATGCAGTGATTATATACCACTACAGAATCGTTTTTAATGCAGTGCTGCCTGAGGGTCCAAAGATCATGGCCATCCAATATTGGTTTTGGCCTTGTCCACTGTGTACAGAGATTTCTCCAGATTCTCTAAATGATATTATGTACTGTAGATGATGAAATCCCCAAATTCTTTGCAATTTTACATTGAGGAACATTATTCTTGCCCACAGAGTCTTTCACAGAGTGGTGAATCCCTCTTCATCTTTAATGCTGAGAGACCTGCCTTTCATAGATGTTTTTTTTTTACCCAATCATGTTACTGACATGTTATTAGTTAACCTAATTAGTTGTGAGGTGATACACCAGCTGTATTTTTAGCATGACACAACTTTTCCAGTCTTTTGTCACCCCATTCCAATTTTTTTAAACATGTAGCTGGCATCTTATTCAAAACGAGCACATATTTTTCAATTTCTCAGTGTAAACAGCTGATATGTTGTCTTTGTTCTATTTTCAATTAAATACAGTATTGGTTTATACTATTTGCAAATCATCACATTGTGTGTTTATTTACATTTTACACAGCATGGCTACTTTTTCGAAAATGGGGTTGTAAAGAAATTTTCAAAGACAAGCTATGCAGTTTCTGTGTATGAACACAATGATTGGTGTTGGAATTGGCTGTGATGTAAGGGGAACTAGTTAAAAGGTTGCCTTGGGCACCAAATTGGTCAAGACTGGCTCTGGTTCAGAGCATGGCCAAGATGTGACAGTGGACAATCATGCAGGCGATGCAATACAGTAAGCGTGTTTACCTTCACACTAACTGATTAAAACCATCAGCAAGCTGTGATTAACCATGACTTCAAACACCTTGGTTTTAAATGACTCCCAACAGGGTGAGTTTCTGCCTGCAGCTGCAAAATGGTCCATGCACCATTTATTTAAAAGGGGAAAAAATGCCCTGCATGGTAAAGTGATGTATTTCTTTGTGCTCTATAATATTTTATAAATTTACACCAATGGGTTCAAGATCAGTGACCGTCCTAAAAATAATGGGCATAGATAGCACAGATAGCCTTCCTGTTTTATAATAGGAGTAAATATTTTGATGTGCTGATTTTGCATTCTCCTCGTCATGCTGTTTCAGTGGCCATATGCATCAAGGAGCAGTGATACAAATGATAGACAAGAATCAATTGTCCCATGCCCTTATGATTAATTCACTGAGACATAAAAGTCAAAACTGATCATAACTCTGTGTCTGATGGCTCTAAAGAAAACGCCAAGCTTGCTGACAATCAGAGCAAGAGAGAGCACAGTGAGTGGTACAACTAAAGCAGAATCCTCAATAGTGCAGTCCTTGCAAGCAAAGGCCACAGCAGCATAAAGAAATTCAGAGTACAGCTTCACTTACAATCTTGGCCTCCTCTTCAGTCCACTAGTCTTTAATTAATTATTGATTGGCTAACTGCTTAGAGACCTCCTGTTGCAGAACAACAGGGCACCATGATATACAGTATGTGGATGGGTTTAAAACTTTTAGAAAAGAGAAAAGTTTATCAAAGTCTGCAAACTATCAAGGACAGTGTAGTCCTAAAACATGCTTCATGTGCCTGTTATAATAAAGCAAAGAAAAATAATGCCATCAGAGAGAATCAGTATTTTGGATCATGGAGGGATTAATCCTCTTTGGTGTGAAAGCTAGGTTTCAAAATGCAGCTCATGAGGGAAAAGGTTAGAACATGAACATACTGCTGAAATGGATCATGACCTTTAGAAATCCAATTCAGCAACCACTAATGATGCAGCTTGCTACATCAATAAAGACCTTCAGAGAAGAAATAGTACAAGGACAACAACAGTATAATGACAGGCATGTTCTACCTTAGTAAACTCAGAGAATGTCCTGCTGCTGGTTCAGCAGAGTGATTTGCAAATCACTCAAAGACCAGAAGTTTGGGTTGTGTACCATGCATACAATGCAAATACCAAAGATTTCATTCAGTTCACATAAAAAATCTTCCTTGGTGATTTCAATACCTTTGGTCATCTGGTGCATCTATTGGTTTTCTAATGCCAATAGTAATTTGCTCCATTGTGATATTAGAAACTGCATTACTGCAAAATCATATTTATAGAAATAATAAAAAAACAGAATGATGTCTTGTTAATATTATTGTAGGCAACATGGTGGCACAGCGAGTGGTTTTGCCGGCTTACAGCTGCATGATTTGATCCTGATCTCAGGTTACTGTCTCTGTGGAGTTTCTACTGAATTCATGCCAGTAGGTGGATTGATTACTCTAAATTGCTCCTAGGTGTGAATGTGTGTGCATGGTGCTTTGTGATTGATTGGAGTCCCATCTAAGGTGTATAGATGATGAAGATATATGAATGAATGAATGAATGAATGAAATCAGTGTGGTACGGCAGAGGAAAAAACAGAGTGAAAATTTGCAGGGCCATCACTACAAGAGTGAAAGGTGATAATGGTTCTTGTGGGCCACAGCTTAAAGGCCCTACAAAAAAGATGTACGTTATAAATAATACACTATGCAATGCAATTTTTTTAAGGATTGATGGTGCAATATTCATGAAAGTGAATTTCAACTTTCCTCTCCCCATCATCCCACCAACAAATATACTTGGCCCATTATAATTAGATTTGAGTTTTATAATTTCTTTATGCTAGTCAGCAAGTTTAGCCATGAAAGATGGCAAGAAAAAAAAGGAAGCAGGGAGCAGAAATTCAATGATCCAGGTTGTAAGTTGTCGAGGTGAATTAGCAGATGAGTTAAAGCAAAAAAAAAAAAGAAGAAAGGAAGGAAGAAAGAAAGAAAAAAGAAAAAAAAACATTAGCAACCTGGTTATGCATGCATCTCAGCTAGCTATCCCAGTTTCTCACTTGAAATCAATTTTCATATCACAGCATGAAAATTCAAAGGGTAGGGGGCTTTTGGTGCTCTAGAACCGGCCCATTTTGGCCATGGTTCCCTTTTTGGCAAGACGGTTTATTTTTTGCCTGGCCATGGCCCTTATCAAGGACAATTTTAGAGATTAATAATATTTAAACTATAAGTTTAAAATGCCCATTTGCCTGCCATCTATAAACTGAAGGGTGAAGTTGCCTGTAGCCATGATTTTGTTACGTTATCTGTTTGCACATCCTCAATAGTAACCAGCCAGCAACATAGTGGGTCTGATTCTGAAGGTCACATTTTATGATAGTTAGATCTGTGATCGTTTTGCTAGTTTGGACAGCATGTGTTTACTGATAAAATGGGTTCCATAACATTATTGTTGCAATACCTGTTAACTTTTTTATTCCGTATATTTTGCATTTGAGAGAAATAATTTCAAGAAACTAAACACAAATAAGCAAGTTGTATCATATGAAAGAGTTTTGGCTTGTTAATGTCTGTAATGACTGCTACACACATGGACAGCATAACATTTCTAAAGAGTGAATCCAGCACAGATCAAGTCCCCTGCTGTTGGTTGTACTAACAGACCCTCAGTGCAAAGATCATTGCAGTTTTTTCAGTAAGTCTAATGTTTTAGCATGAAATGGCCAATGTGATCTAATAAGATCTTAGCGAACCAGCTAATTTCACAATAGAATTTACTGTCATATGTCTACTTACTTGAACTTTTCTGGACAACACAAACTGTAAATTCTATTAAAAACATTTGAATAATCTAAAGGTTTCATAGGAAAAGGTTAATTTAATCAAGCTAGCTACCGAGCTATATAGCCACCTTGATAGTTAATGACATCAAGTCAGCCAGCTATCAAAATTTGTGCAAGAGTCCTTTAATCATGAGCGAACACATAGAACATTATAAATATGCTAGTTAGTTTACAGTGTGCTCAGAATAGCCATGTGTAATAAATAACGAGTTGTTAATGCTCACTTCACTGCCAGAGCATTGATATGGTATGATGGTATGATGAATATTTGTCACAGCAATGTCAATTTCATGTTTTTATAGTCGATGGTTAATGTAATAAAGATAGATTTGTGTTTTCTTTCATAATTTCCTGTGCAATGTACAGTTTAATTCTGCATGTCTTATTCTTTTGTGTATTATTTTGTTTTATTTATCAAGATATTAAATATTCATCATTCAGTCTGCAGTACAAATATGCCTCAAAGAGAGAAGGCAAAAAGCCAAAGGAAAGGAACTGTCTGCAACTGGGTAATCTTCAAATAATAATTATAACAATACATTTTGAAGAATGTCAAACTCTTCTAAGGTGTAATCATAAAGTATGATGCAGTTTGTTATAAGATTCTATATTACATTCTGTTTGATTGTTGGTTGCTATATGTTATGCTGTAGTTGGTGTTCTGACATTTTGATCCATATGTGCCTTTTTGAATTTTAGAACCTGCCCATCTAAAGGTCTCTGCACTGCCCTGTATCACATTGAAAATTTAATGAGCAAATATATGTGCACTGTTTCAATTTCTTGAAAATCTGTATTTTTGACCCTGTTTACACTTGGTTTTAAAATGCGTCTTGGGCGATCAGGACACAAGTGGACAGCCGAGATACATTGCTGTGTCTATCATGAATCTTCAAGGTATCCAGCTGACCACTTGTGTTCAGATTTCACTTCTGCTAGAAGGTCAAAGGTCCCCAGGCAGGGTTATGTTAAAAACTTTAAACATGCAACATACTTACATTATTTTCTTGCACTCCAACCATGTACATCAGTGCTCCTCACCACTTTTTTTGAGCATTGGTGCGATATCAATAAAACAACCACTTCATCCTGCATTAATGATGTATTTTCCTGTTATGTTCTTGTTGGGGACACATCGGGATGCATTAGCGTTTACACAACAAATGATATGTGGTCAAATGCATTCCAGTCCCCTGCAGCAAGTGGTTTGTGTGAATGTGTCTTGAATGTGTCTTGGAAGTAATTTACATTTGTATTTAGCACTGACCACTTGTGAAGAGATAACCCAACACATTATTATACCAAGTGTAAACAAGGTCTTTAGAATAGCTAACAGTTTTCTACACAAACTTCCTTAGGAATGTAGAATTAAGGAGTTTTTCAACTGGCTAACAGGTACAACCCGAATTCCAAAAAAGTTGGGACGTTCTTTAAAGTTGAATAAAATGAAAACTAAAAGACTTTCAAATCACATGGGCCAATATTTTATTCACAACAGAACATAGATAACATAAATGTTCAAACTGGGAAATTTTAGACCTTTATCCACTAAATGAGCACATTTCAAATTTGATGCCTGCTACAGGTCTCAAAAAAGTTGGCACGGGGGCAACA
>JAQQZR010000009.1:9563785-9582703 GCA_030068235.1 Notoglanidium macrostoma | reverse complement strand
TCAATGCCCAGACGTCTTCAAACTGTTTTGAAAAGAAGAGGAGATGCTACACCATGGTAAACATGCCCCTGTCCCAATTATTTTGAGACTTGTAGCAAGCATCAAATTTGAAATGAGCTCATTTTGTTCCTAAAATTGTAACATTTCTCAGTTTAGACATTTATTATGTCATCTATGTCCTGTTGTGAATAAAATATTGGCTCACGTGATTTGAAAGTCTTTTAGTTTTCATTTTATTCAAATTTAAAGAACGTCCCAACTTTTTTGGAATTCGGGTTCTAAAATGCTAGTGAACCAAAAGTTGGTTGATACTAGCTCAATCGTGTTTTAGGAAATGTAAGCCTTTGTCAGTATGCATTGAGAAAATCATGTGAAATGGAATTAATAAATAAAACATGCAAGAGTTTGCCAACAAGAAGAGTCCTCTGAGTTATGATTTCTGTAGCATATAAAGATGCACATTACTAAAGTCTTTATTAAAATTTCAAGCGAACGCACATCTGTACCTGGCACCCAAATACCCATTCAGACTTCTCCAGAGGATCAGTTTTAGAATACTGTTAATGGGGGTGGAGGGGAGTTAAAGCTAAAACTTTACAGGTGTGCATTGGGACTGGAATCCTGTGGGACCTGGCTCAGATTGGAAATGAGAAGATTTGAGAGAAATGCTGGTGGCATGTTCTGTCTTCTGACTGATTTGGCTTGCTCACATTTTATTTTTTTCCCTGCAATGTAGCCAAGTGCCTGTCAAACCCTGAAGTTCATAGAAATTATGTTTGGTTCATATATTCAAAGGTGATTGGCTAGTAAATTATGAACCCACTAGTCTTGCAATGCTATTGGTTATCATTTGCCTCATCACTGCCTAGTGCCAGGTGGCAGAAGCAGATGCAGTTGCAAAATCATGCTTTATTTGAAATTAGTGGAGCAGGCAAATCCAAAATGTGAGACAAAGGCAGAGTAAAAAAAAACAAAAAACAAGCAAAAAGATCAGACCAGACTAGAAAAAAACAGAATCACAAAAAAAAAACAGAGAATGAGAGCAAAGTCAAAAATCAAGATAACAATAGCAATATACAGCTTGGCATGTCAGGATAGAGACAAACGGAATGATGCTTTGCATCGTATGTTGGTTTGTAGTTCATTTATAATGTGTGTGTGTTTAAAATAAGATGTGCATGATAAGAAGTCAGGGCTGAGTTCAGCGCAGATTTTCTGTAAGGTAATATTCGCTAACATTTTGTTTGCTAAAATGGTGTGTATTGAATGCCTTGGTACTTGCAAACTTCTGTGCGTACACTGTGCAACCTCCTCTCACTTTCGTGGTAAATGCTGGAGCTCAGCAAATTTCTTGAAAATCAATGGAAAACAGCTTTTCATCTTCTTGTCACAAATATAAATTATTTATAACATTGGATTGAAACTTGCATTGTTCAGGGAATGCAACATAGTGTAAGCATTTGAGGTTGACAAGTTCCTAGAATTCAGTCCCCTGCTAGTCCCAGTCAAAACGGAGAAAATTATGCTGCCTTCACGTGCTCTCAGGATTATGGTAAATACAACTTGCCGACTTGGAAGTTGCACATAAACGTCACCCTTAACTTGTAATCTCAAGTAGGCAGCATTACTTCTTTGTCCACCATCTTGTCTGTTACTGGCTAGCTACCTCTCAAGAGTGTTAGGTTCTGTTAGCTAATGTTGTGCCTTAACAAAGCCTAACTTTTTTTTGTTAGGGTTTCTTAGGCTAAAGTTACATAATGCTAGCGACACTGAACATGCCCCAGGTGAGCTTGAACGTGGAAGTGAGGCACTGTGTTGGGGAGTGTAGTCCTGAAAAGCCGTCATATAACATGTAGCGTGTTGTTTATTTTTTAATGTGTTTTACAGCTAATCCATGTTATGTCTTGTTATGAATACAGAAAGCAAAAATAGGGCAGTTTCACTGCCGACAACTTCAAAAGCACTAACGGTTAAATGAACTTTCTCTAAAACAAGTTCAAAGCAATTACTAGCAATGACATCCAGCTCACATCCAGCATTTTGCTTTTGCGTTGTATAGCACATCATTGTCACAATGCCTGCTTCCTAAGTTGCCAAAATTCAAGTTAATTCAATTAAAGAATGTCCCAAATGTGCCACACATCAGAACCTACAGTGGGAAATGAGTAAGCAGCATGCTGGATTACAACTACAAGTTTGAAATGATTGTGTAAATAAATAAAACATGAAGCTGTCTACAGCATATCATCCCTGTGCTTTCTGCCAGCTAATATTTAAGATATTCAATAGGAAATATATGAAATAAATTATTACCTTAAAATAGAACAGAAGTACTTGCCTTATCTTTAAGTCACTTCCTTTCATGCCACAGTATTTACTGTATGTGCACTATTTTACATGACACATTTTTTTTTTAATTTCTAAATAATTGTTACTTATGTAATGAATTCTCCTACTGAACACCAGCATCTGGAAAGCGTTAGATGTGGAACTGAATTCTTTACGAAGGTAGCGCTCCAGAGACCACTTACTCAGAACTTGGATTTTTTTTGTACATTGGCCAAAATTAACATATTTGAAGCAACACAGGCTGCTTTGGTGCAGAGACTTGAAAAAGCTTTGCAGGCAGTGATGTAAGACCAAAATAGTGTTTCATCTCCACTTACGAAGAGCCTAATTTTTGCTCCAATTTCCCCCAATTAGCTTCATCTTCGGAGCCAGCAGTGACAAGTACAATGATGAAATGCCAGTGAATCCTGGGTGCATTAGCTCATATGTTTTACTCATTGCTAAATATGTAATAATCCTCAAATAGAAATATGATGGGATCCCCATGATAGGAGCATTTCTGTGGGTTAGCAAAAAGCAAAGAATTCATCCAAACAATTAAATGTGCTCTTTAATAAACCACAAAATATCTGAATAGAAATTAACCTTTAATCAAAGGACCCTGTATATAAAGGTGAATTACAGTCAAGACAGAAACCTAAAGCATGTGCAGTGCTTTAACAATACACTTTGTATGTTATGCATTTGGCTATATTTCAAGTTAGTCATGGTTGAATCTCTTTATGATGTTATTTTAGCCTTGGCAGTTACACCAAGTAATATGTTGTACAAGTTTAGATATGGCTTATGAAAATACTATAAAAAGAATCATATTTAAATATAGCTAAAGTATAAACCGCACGGGGCTTTTATGGAGTTGGACCTCCCTGTCAATGAAAACTGCTTAGCTTGTGTGTACAAAAATGTTTTGATTTGATTAAAAATTTTAACTGTTTTTACAAAGTGTTTTAATTGTAGTGTATTAGGTACAGATATAGAGTTTTTACGAGTGATCCTATGAGCAGATCCCATGAGTTGTTGGAACCTCCCAAGTGGAAATGGTATGTTTATAAGAAAGGTCAGAAGGGAATGATCAGTCTCGTTCGAGCTGACAGGAAGGCTACGGTAACTCAAAGAAGCACTCTTTACGATTGCAGTGAGCAGAAAAGCAACTCAGAATGCAGAATACTGAGGCTACAGTTGGCACAAGTTGAAACAGTTGACAGTTGAGGGCTGGAAAATACATCACCTGCTCTGTTGAATCTTGATTTTTGCTGCAACATAAAGATAGCGGAGTTAGAATTTCAAACAAGCAATATGAATCCATGAATATAACCTGTTCTTGTAAACAGTTCAGGCTGGTCATGTTGATATAATGGTGTGGGGAATGTTTTCTTGGCAGAATATTGTGCTTCGTATTAACAGCTGAGCAGCATTTGAATTCCACAGCCTATCTGAGAAATGGTGCTGGCCATATGCATCTCTTTATGGCAAAAATTCACCCAACTTCTAGAATGATAATGTGCCACAGCACAAATCAGAAGTCTCCTCAAATTAGTTTCCTGAACATGACAATAAGTTCAGTGTATTTCAGTGGCCTCCCCAGTCACTTTTGGACAGAAAGAAAGAAAAGAAAGCAGTAAGGGAGTTTCACAGCATGAATGTGCACCTCACAAATCCACAGCAAGCATATGATGCAACCTCATCACCATGGAGCAGAATGTAAAAAAGAATGTTTTCAACACCTTGTAGAAGCCACTTTGTGGATCCTTCATTTCGTAGTTGCTATTGTCATATCCATTAGAGTTGATTATGACTTATGTAGATATTATAGTAATATTATAGAATGACTAATCAGTTGAATTGTATTGAGTATTGAAATTTATATATATTGAGTATTGATTTGTATTGTTAACTACAGGTACTTTATTAATTTATTATATATAATATATATATATAATATAACTTTGGATATTACATGAGTATAGATTAGTATCGATGTAAGCAATAAATAAAGTTTATAAACCAGCTTTATTTATAATAAATAAATAAAGTTGCTTTTATACAACAGTAAACAGGAAATTAATATTGAGTAAATGACAGACACAACATGGCCAAATATCACTAATGCTACTGTAGTAATAGTTTCAAACTAGAATGTGGAATGTTACTTGGTGAAAACAATCATTCACAGACAAGTGAAGCGATACACACAGTGATACACACGTCCCAGTGCACTTATAGGAAATATAAGCACTCTTGGATGTGACTAATGGACGTGACTCTTGAAACGCCATTCGACCAATCATATTAGTGGACCAACACTAACTTGTATAAAGGTACTTTATCTTCTTTTAACAGGACTTTCACTAGAATTCTACTGTACCTGCTCTGTTCCACAAATCTATTATAAACACCAATCAGTAAGTTAGAAATGGATGTGCTTTTTGACAGGAAATCAGGAGGAAAGCATATTTTTGTTGAGTTTTTCAGCCAGGAATCTCACACAGGCATATCTGTCAAAAGTCTGGAGACTGAATACAGGCATGCTTCTTGACAAAGGAGCTGCTGCTGAAAGATGCTTTCTTTTTGAATTAGTCATGAGGATGTGGGTCTTTCTTTGCTATTGTTTGAAACGCACTAAAAAGCGCTTCAGCACGCGCGCACACACACACACACATACACACACACACGCCTCACAAATATAGCTAATATTTCTGAGGACATAATTATTACTGTATCTAAATAATGGACCTATTGTCTGCACCTACTCTTAGGCTTAACCTCAGTAACCAACAACCTCTTTTATTTAAAAGATATAAAAGATATAAAAAGCTGCAATTTTTGTTATTTAAAAAAACACCTTTTGTTGGATTGTGAGGACAGTTGATGCTAAAAAATAATTATGAGGACTTTTAGTCTTTTTTGTTCCTCACAAAAGAGCTACACACTACACACACACACCCATGCACACACACACACACACACACACACACACACACACACACACACACACACACACACACACACAGTAAAAGTCAGCCAGCTGTCTCTAGGCTCACAGTGGATCCAAAGTCAATTCCTTGAGTATTGGGTGCAAGGCATAAATACATGCAGGATGGGATGCCAGTCAATTAAAGGGCACCAGACATTCACACATTCACCTATAGGCACAATGCAGGAATAGGCAGTGAACCTACCAACATAAAGAGGAGGGATGAAACAAACACAGACTTGGTGTGAATATGTGAAATCCACACAATTAACCGAAGATCAGGATCAAACTGGAGATCTTGGCTATACAACTACATCTATCACAAGAAGATGTATAAGAATAATACTTGTATATCCTCATATTACTCAGCTGAATGTGAATAAGTACTGTTAGTAAAATCCATGAGTTTTGTTTTTTGTTAGAGCATAAGCAAAACAGAGCCAGAACAGAATCCTAATACACACAATGTACACACAGCCCTAAATTCCCTAATATGAATATGCTTTGTGCAAAGCTTATTGCAATATCCGGTGCATTGTATAATAGATGCGACCAAACTGAACAGTGCTTTAGCTTTGTTTACAATGAGCTTATTGAAGGCTCAGCCACAGTGACAGCAGAAGCACTGACATTACAATGACTCATCAATCCAGTTTATCCACATTACCCATGTTTAAGGCAGTGTGTGTGTGTGTGGTTCTGGCCAGAACTTTAGTTTTGCTGGAGCCACTTTTTAATGTTAAAAGTGTTGCTAATGAAATGAGATGAGAGAGCCAGACATGAGATAAGAGCAGAATTGTACATTCATTACACTCTGAAAATACCCAAGCAGAAGAATCGCTGGATGTAGAGTTCATTACATACAGGTAGAGTATAGTAATAACTTCAAAACCACAAGGGAACGAATGAGATTCTGAGGCGTCCTCCAAGCGACTGAAGCTCATAATAAACACCTGAGCAGGCGATGAGACCTTTCTGTTTACAGCTCGCGGTTCATAAACAGCACACAAACAAAGCCGGCATGTGGGAAAAAATGGAGTCAGTTCGCTTCTTCACTTGCAGACGACCGCCTGGATCCATAAAACGGATCAACAAGACGAATCATTTTTCAGATTCTGAGTTATGATTCTGACATTTAGTGTGTTGTGTGTTACGTGGACCATAGCCTCGCTACAAAACATGCGCTAGAAAAAAAAAAAGAAAAAAAACAGTTAAATGGAGTCATCACAACTCTTCTTTTGAAGACAGAGAAAAAAATGAAATGTGTTTGAAAGTAGGAGTCCCCAGTGGTGACAAACAGTCCTTATTTCTGCCAGTCTACGCCTACATGTGCCTGAGATGATGTCTGCATCCAACCTGCAAGTCCTCCATGCATAATACCAACAAGATCAAACTAAAATAGTGGAATATTCATAATCAGAATTCTGATAGTTTCTAAAAACTCTAAAAACTTTCATCAGGGCCCCTGCTGTCTTGGATATTTGGAAATTTGCATGTTTTTCTCTTTTTTCCTGTCTGTCTTCAACTATTTGTTTGTGTCTTTGTGCTTGTGCTTCTTTCATTTCAAAATTACACTTTTCACTGCTGGTAATGGTTCTCTAAACACTTTGATATCTTTTTAGACTTTTCTCCAGCTCTGTGAAAGGTTTTGGGAAAGCTCTTTTGATCCAACTGACTCTTAACTCGACGGTCTTTGAATTTGAGCCGGTCTGAAAAAAAAAATCTTAAATAGAGTAGGAGGAGCAAATAGATTTTTAATAGTGAGGTCCCTAGTAGTACAACATAACAGAGCAGAGTCAAGGGTGTGGATGTTTTTACATTTGACTTTTGTCCCCACTGAGTTTTCTGTTTCCTCCAAAAGCATGCCGGTATATGAAAGAATGTCAGGAGGGATGCAACATTTTAAGCATGATAATAAAGATGCTGTTGATTTGGTCTCAAAAGAAAAAACATATATTTAAATGAGGAGAGAATGCTGTTGTTTTGGGGTTTTTTTTTTGGGTTTTTTTTTAAAGTGTAAAATATTCAATTCAATTTTAGCACTTTTAACAATGGGCATTGACACAAAGCAACTTTACAGAAATATATTAATTTTAAATTTATAAATGTATTCCTAGAGGCACATTTTTTTACCCAGAATCTAAAATTGTCCAAACCAAACTTAAAAACCAAACTGTATATAATATTGTTTTGTTGTTCCTTTAATTTCCCCTCAGTTTTTCCCAGTAGTCCTAGAAAAACGTATTAATGTTATATTTCTACTTTTTTTTGCCAGGTGTTTGCCACATTAACCTGCACACCTGGAGTCAAGCTGAAAGCAGGTGCTACTAACAGCCTCAGGCTCTCTCTCCCAGCCTATTTGTTTTTTAAAGCCAGGACAGGAAAATTGTAAGCAGTGCAGCAAGTGACTCGTGACATTTCAGTAATTATCCTCTTGACTTGATTCGCAAAGAAAACGTTATCTGCCAAAGTGCTTATGACAGTAAGTGTGTTCCATTTAAAAGCAGTGAGTGGGTATGCTGTATTAAGCCAGCGTGTGATTTGGAACAGTGCTTCATATGTGTGGCCAGATAAGATTAGGATAAGAACACAAGAATAATACTGTAATTAAAACATGCAATTCCTCTTTGAATAGGAACTCATTCAGTCCTGGGCTGGCTCCATTTTGAGGGAGTGTAATTACTGAAAATGGCTGCTATTACCAGTGCTAATCAGTAATCTCCGCTCAGGGTTAACATGACTTCCTAAGCATAAACTTTTAACTGTTTTTTCAGCACTATGGGGTGTGCTGTAATGGGAAAATAATCAACAGCAGGTTGGTGTGAAGCAGCTGTTAACCACTGCAAAGTTATTTATATTTTCCACTTATGCCACAACAGCAGCAAATGATTACACATTTTCATTTATTTAAAAACAACACATTATACTCTTTATCCATATACATTTATTATTAAATGTAATGTGGTGAAATATTAGCACAATAAGTTTGATATTATTTATATTCAACTAAAAGTTCATTTCTTACCAAAATACAGCTCTTTCTTTTTTCTCTCTCTAGTCAATTTTATACTCAATACCTTTTTGTATAACTTTACTGTTAATATTAAACTTTCATTCTTTTGTCCTGAATGTCCAGATACACCGGATGTGTAACAATACCTCAATACCTCTCTCCTACTCGCAAACCTCCAATCCACCACCCTTTCTTCCATAGCTTCAAGCATCCTATCATCCCTTCAGGCACTGACTCTTTTTCCTTCCTACCACTGGAGTTAGCCACTAACAATTTTCTCTCTTCACCTTTCGCATCCATGGAATTCCGTTCTCTGTTCCTTTATCCTCCACCTAAACCGAGGAAGCATTGTCACGCTGTTCCATGGCTATCCGATGTGTTGTGCAGCAATTACAAAGAATTAAGAGCAGCAGAAAAAAGTCAAAGCAATCACAACTTTATTTGAGTCTCATCTCAATCTCATCTTCATTTTTGATTTCTCCTAAGGCTACCTTCTACAAGGTAACCGTCTTAGCATCTGCACAAGATCATTGCAAGCTCCACAACATCTTTTCTTCCTTTTCTTCACTTCTTAACCCACCAGCTGCTCTTTCACCATCCTTCCTGACTGCAGATGACTTTGCCACCTTTTATAAAAAATCTGCCAGACCTTCACTTCTACCCTGACTCCTAATACACATGTTCAGAATCCCCTTCTCTTTCTCTGACATAATTTTTCCTCTATCAATAGATGAGATTCTGCAAGTCATCTTGCAATGCCCACTGGATCCCATTTCCCTTGATTCATCCATTTCTATCCACAGAGGCCACTCTAAAACTCTACTAGAAGATCTGCCCCTGTATGCCATTTGACCTCTGCAAATTATCCATAATGCAGCTGTATTATTTATTTTTACCTTCCAAGGTTCTCTCACACTACCCCTTTGCTACGCACACTCCACTGGCTTCCTGTTGCTACCTCCATAAGAATATTTATGCTAGCCTGCAAAGCCAAAAATCAACCAGCACCCACCTACCTTAAAGCAATAATCATACCCTGCACTGCGCCAAACATACCCTGCACTGCACCACAATCCTTTTGAACCTGCAGCACTGCTCAGTTGGACCCACCATCTCTCAGGGAGCTAGGAAGGCATGCATGAAGGCTCTTTGATGATCTGGTGCCTACGTGGTGGAATAAAATTCTCCAAGATGTACGAACAGCTGAGTCACTGGCTACCTTTTGATTGCGTCTGAAGACCTACCTCTTAATGAAGTACATTAGTTAGCAGTTTGTTTTACCACAGTTTACCGCTTTATCCTTCTGGGTTGCAGGGGAAGCTGGAGCCAATCCCAGCAGTCGTTTCAGG
This sequence comes from Notoglanidium macrostoma, assembly GCA_030068235.1. NCBI lineage: Eukaryota > Metazoa > Chordata > Actinopteri > Siluriformes > Auchenoglanididae > Notoglanidium > Notoglanidium macrostoma. The sequence continues at coordinate 9,573,018 of JAQQZR010000009.1, read as the reverse complement.
CGAGAGGCGGGGTACACCCTGGGTAGGTCGCCAGTCCACCACAGAGTCAACACAGACAAACAGCCACACATGCTCACATTCACAACTATGGGCAATTTAGAGTAGCCAGTTCACCTAATCTGCATGTCTTTGGACTGTGGGAGGAAACCGGAGCACCTGGAGGAAACCCACACGTGCACGGGGAGAACATGCAAACTCCACACAGAAAGCAAACCCTGGGTGACCCGGGGATCGAACCCAGGACCTTCTTGCTGTGAGGTGACAGCGTTAACCTCTGCACCACCGTGCCACCCATTAGCAGTTTGTAATAAAAAAAAAAGAAATCGTGCTGTCTTGGATGTTTTTCATACTTTGCTACCTCCCCAACAGGGTTTTTAGACTGATAGTACTCCTAGTCCCTGACCTAGTGATCCAGTATGAGGAAGTATTTAGAGCACTTCTGTAAGTCTCTTTGGATAAGGGTGTCTACCAAATGCCATAAATGTAAATGTAAATGTAGGATATGATTTTTAACACATTAATAGATTTGGTAGAATTTTATTTCAAACCTCTTGCTGATCATGTCTTTTTTCTAGTTACATTTTGTTCTCTGAGTCTATTGTTGATTCTGTCATGAATATCCTTATCTAGTAACATCTGACTTTACAATTTATCTTATAAACAGTTACGACCCACATGAAAGGTCAAAGCTCCTTTATCTCTGAATCAGTTACCGAACATATATCCTGTTCAGTTTAACTTTGTCATCCTTTTTGTGAGATTTTATCACACAAATGCTGAAGTAAAGATTGCTTACTGTACAAGTTTTGATTATATTCATATGGGGTAAGAAGAATGTTGCTGTAGATCTTTTGGCAGCCTCCATGATCATTTATTTGTCCTTTTGTCAATTTTGGAGGAAAGTCCTGTTCTTGGTTCTGTCATTATGGAGATTATTTTCTCCTCTTTTTGATGATGGCCTTCACGGTACAACTAATGTTTTGGGAATTTTTTTGTGCCCCTATCCTGATTGATATTTTGGGACAGTGAGACCTCATACATGGTTTGTAAGCTCTTTGTGGACTGTAACCTCAACAGTTGGCTCAAACCAAGATAAAGTTAAGAAAATCCTACAGAGACAACTGATCTTTATTTGGGGTTAATCAGAATCACTTAATTGATGATAAGTGTATGATAATTACATTTGAACAGGAGTTTGAATATGATCGGTTAATTCAGAGTACAGTCACATTCCCCATTATAAAAGGGTGTGCACACTTATGCAACCATCCATCCACCTTCTATGCCGCTTATGTATTGCATGTTGCAGGGGAAGCTGGAGTACTAACTGACTTTAGGCAAGAGGGGGGTACACCCTGGACATGTCGCCAATCTATTGCAAGGCTAACACAGAAACAGACCAATTCACACCAATGGGCAATTTAGAGTAGCCAGTTGACCTAATCTGTCTAAAATATCCTAGTCTTGGTGTATGGTTGGAGGAAACCCACACAGGCACGGGAAGAACATGCAAACTCCACACAGAAGTCTGGACCTCAGTCGACCCAGGGATCAAACCCAGAACCTTTTTGTTTTGAGATGACTTATAACTGTACCACCATGTCACCCTTATACAGCCAGATTATTGTAACTTGAATTTTATTGGTTGCTATAGCACATTAAGGTGGTAAAAGATCTGACATGATTATCTTGGTTTCATTTTGTTACATCACAACAACCTGCAATTTTAACAATACATGTATAGACTTTTCTATCCACTGTATGATCATTGTATACACAATGTATCAAGAATAAACAAAATCATTTATGTAGAACAGACTGAAAGATAGGTTTCATATTCAGTAACTCCATAGTTATCACACAAGTTACTCAATAGATCTACATTTAATTGTGCAATCATGGTGATCTTCATCCCTGGAAACGAGAGAGGTGCGTCTGACAATTGGAGGCATTCAGGCTTGCAACAGACTTGCAACCACATTGCCATTTCTTTCCAGAGTACAGCGTGTATCCGTACTGGATTCAACTCTGCAAACACATACCCACACACTGAGAAATCTCTTCGTATATTATGTTTTGAAGACAAATTGTTGGTTTCATGAAACATGATGTTTCTCTATTGCATTTACTTTGTATTAAATACTGTAGCTTTTAATGAGCATAATTAATGCACCAGTAACTTAGGAAAAATAATAACACTCTTCATTAGATTTACAGAGAGTTAAATAGCCTAGGATTTTTACATTAAGACATTGCAAATAACATCAAGCATTGGGGGAAGACTGAAGTTTGGAAACATTGTTAGCTTTGAGAAACTCATCATTTTTATGAAGTCTCATCTGAAATATTTTTATGCAACATGAAAATGTTGCCATGTTCATCCTTTGTATCCCATGAATACTACATGGACTATGACTATGAAACAAGTTTGAGCTGTTTTTATCTTAATAAAAATGATCTAGGAGCTCTATTATAAACTCTCTGGAGGAATTCCTTGATCCTTAGCCTTCAGTTCTAGTACACAATCATGCAGCAGGGAAAGAGCCAGCAGCGATAATCTCACAGTATCAGATGATGAGATGTTCACTATATAGAAGGGTCACTTGCAAGTACACAACAAAATCTCTCCATGAGCTGTGAGATCACACACAAGCTGCATGACCCATACACCTCAACACACATTCAGCACAGAATGAGTTTCAGAACGTTTGTGTGTCAATTGTTTTCATTCCCAACTGTATTTGTGTTGTTCTGAGTTGCTTCTTGTTTGACGCTGCTTTAATTCAACTGCAATGGGTCATTAATGAGTATGTTGGCAGAGAATGGCTTTTTGAAGGAATTTTAAAAGCATTTGTAGGCTACAAAATAATACATTAACATTCACTGGGGTGCTAGAGGATCGCATTACAGAGTTGAGAAAAAAAAATGAATATGAATAAATTAAACATTTACTGCAAAATAATATCAAAACAAAAAAAGACCTTTATACACGAGGCTAGTTTATAAACCGGACTATCATTTTTGATAAAGTGCTAAAGCAGGTCTGGCTAAGGGCAAATGACTTCTCGATCCACTACATTAAATAAAAGCTACCATTTTATTTCCACATTGTTTAAAACATTAGTTGGTCTAGTACTGACATGGGGTTAAGCATGCTTAATTCAGTAGAGAATCTGAGCTTTAACAAGAGGTATATACACATACACACACACGTCTTATATATCTTATGAGAACCTTCCACTGACATGATTATTAGTCCAACTACATCAGTAACCAAAAACATTTTGGATTTAATTCAACCAACAAGCAAACAAACATTTTTTTCTTTGTGAGGACCAGTTTCCCCCTCATGGTCAAAACTGTTAGATGTTCCTATACTTGTAGGGAATTTTTTCACTCACAAAGATATAAAAACATACTTTTACAAACACACACCTGGATGACATTCAAACTCAGCCTGAGAAAGGAAGATTAATCATGCAGATTAATCAGCATATATAAACTCACTTCTCTGGTATAGTATCTGTCTTTATCACCGCCACATGCTGTGAATTACACAGACCATTTGAATATAATCAGTCTGCTGCGGCACTTGTGTGCTTCCCTGGATTAGCAAGCACAATCATGTTGCCTTTAACTCGCATTAATCTCTAGACAGGATGGGAGAACTTCACACCCCTGTCTTCAGTTACAATGGGGGGGGGGTACTTCTCTGAGGCCAGCGTAGGACTCGTCCTTGCCTGAAGGCAGTAATCACCTACAAACAGAAAATAACATCAGTCAATAAGACTTATTCCACAGGTGCATCTGCAGAGGTGTGTAATTCAGAGAAAGTTTAGATAAAAAAGGCAACTTTATGAGGAAAACCGCTCCATAAATAAATGTACCTGTCTAACCCTGTAGACAGTTTCCTTGAGTCATATTTAAGTGGAATACATGGCAACAGAAACTGCAGCTTGGAAGGATGTCAAATCACAAATATCTACATTCCAGTATATAGCATTATAATTCAATCAAAACAAAGCTCATCTACAACTGGACAGTGTGTACCTAATGTAAGATGCTTTATTGGAACTTTTTCTTTAATCTACATAGGTTCGTATAATTTGGAGATAGAGCTGCTAAGGCATACAGAGAACAGAACAAAACCTACTCACCGTGAAATATGCAGAATTTGAATTATATATCATCCTTGTACCAGCTTGAAAATGAGGCTCACTATCTAAAGGCCATGCTGAAAATTAGTCTTACATTCATTATGCTTAGAGGACAGATAAGGAGCTTCATTGTCTTGGCAAAGATTAAACTCTGCTTCATGGTTTGAAGTGACACACAAAAATCGTTGAGAGTCAGGACTGTGGTTATAGTGTCTGTGCTGTTGTAGATAATGACACAGCAGATGAACTGAAAGACATTTATAAACACAGCATACATGCATCGTTGGTTGCACACTAAAACAGCATGCTCCTATTCTGAGATACAAACTGCATCTTTGTGAAGCATGAATGAAAATGTAGAACAGGGGTTCTTAAAGGTTTTGCTGTCAGGGGTCTCTTAACTGTAAAATAAATTGCACTTTCCCACTAAGTACAAAATTATTTTAAAAACATATACTATATTGCGCCGCACCACACCACACTACACCGTTCACATATTGGGGTTGTTTTTCAAGTGTGTCCTATAACATGTTGGCTGTTTATTGGAGTATTAGTGCTTTTTATTCCTTAAGGTTCCACTCACAGTACACATTTGTTTTTAAATTTGTCATTGTCATTGTAGGTTCAAGTTGACATTATTTGTAAGCATTATTTGCATTTTTGAGTTATTGACTTCTGGATTAAACCCATTCTGTAAAAGTGACCAGTCAAACAGGCTAATAACACAAAATATTATATTATACACCCACGGAGGACTTTTATTTGGAACACTACACTAAAACTAGGTAGGGCATCCCTTTGCTCTGAAATCAGCTTTAATTCTTCATGGCATGGATTCCACTAGATGTTGAAAACATTACTATGATTTTCTGGCCTCGCACAGTTCCAGCAGATTTTTCAGGTGCACTTTAATGCTGAGAATCTCCCATTCTACCACAACCCAAAGGTGTTCTAATGGCGTCAGGTCTAGTGGCTTGGAAGGACACTGAAGAACAATGAATGCATTGTTCATAGTCATGAAACCAGTTAGACATGACTTTTGCTTTGTGACCTGGTGCATCACCATTGTGGAATTAGCCAATAGAAAATGGTAAATTATAGCCATGATGGATGCACATGGTCAGCAACAATACTAAAATAGGCTCTTGCATTCAAGCGATGATAGATTGGTATTAACAGGCCCAAAGTGGGTCAAGATAACATTCCCTACACTAATAAACCACCTCCACTGTTGACACAAGCCAGGGGATAGGCCCATGGATTCATGCTGTTAGTACCAATTCCTGACCCTATCATTAGAGTGATTCTTCAGACTAGGTTATGTTTTTCCAGTCATCAACAGTCCAGTTATGGTGAGCCTGTGCCCACTGTAGCCTCAGCTTTTTGTTCTTGGCTGACAGAAGTGAAACCCAACAGGGTGCTGTTGTAGCCCATCCACCTCAAGGTTCAACATGCTGTGTATCCTGAAATACTTTTCTGATGACTGCAGTTGTACAGAGTGGTTATCTGAGTTACTGTACCCTTCCTGTCAGCTCAAACCAGTGGCCATTCAACACTGACCTCTCTCATCAAGAAGGTGTTTCTGTCTGCAAAACTGTGCTCACTGGGTATTTTCCTGTTATTGCACCATCCTGCATAAACTCTTGAGCCTACTGCACATGAAAATCCCAGAAGATTAGCAGATATACAAACCAACCTGTCTGAGATCACATTTTTACCCATTCTGACGGTTGATGTGAACAATACTTGAAACTGCTGGTCTGTATTTGCATGACTTTATGCATAGCACTGTTGCCACATGATTGGCTGATTATATAATTACATGAATATGTAGGTGTGAAGGTGTTCCTAATGAAGTGTTGACTGAGTGTATATTATAACTTTGATTATGGTGGGTTGTGATTTCCACCCCTGTAACAACATTTTTACATCTTGGTTTGCCCTGGTTATGCTTCACATACATTACTTTGCAAACTATTGCTGTAGAAGGCATGATAAAATATTTTAAAAACCATGTATCCTATTAAATCTTCCAACTGAAAATATCAAACGACTCAAGAGTAAATTCTATGCTATTCGTAATGTCATTTTTATTTGAATGTGAAAGGCAAAGGCTTTTCTCTGATTCTCATGCGTGATAAATTTAACCCAGATGTATTATTGTGCATTCTGCACATTTATATTGATTGAAGCAAGCAGCAAACGATTGATATGCTTTACATGAGCTCTCCAATTCTGTAGGGGGCTTCACTCCTCTCATCATCAGTGGACTGCTCTGGTCTATTTTGGACAAATTTACTTGCACAGGAGCTGACGAATGTAAAGCAATCAAATGGATTGTATGACATATTGGAGTGACAGTTAAAAAGAAAAGTGGGACTTGGTTGTACATTCTAACTCACAAAAAATAACACTTCTGTCTCAGTGTGTCTCACAGTTAAAAGTGGACCTCCATTGCTTGACATTTTCAGTGGCTTTGAAAATATTATTTCTCATATATTCTGAAAAGATTATATAGACTCATGACATCTCCGTTTCCATTGATATTTAAAATATGATTATGGGTTTACATAAGATAAATGTCAGCTTTATATATGTCAAAAATGACAATAGATGGGGTATTATGACAAAAGGCTGGAAGATTTCCTGGAAATCTACAAGGATTTACTACAGTCAATATCATTACATATTAATCATGATAAAGTCACAAAAGGATCAAAAGGAAAGTCATAAGTGAGCATGATTAGGTGATATGTGTCACCATAATTGCGTTTTTACATATGGACTTACTGAAAGCCTCTTGATTTCATGCCAAATTTGTGAAATCGGGACAACTGTGAATGTGTTTTGCTATAAATGCTGCATTTGTGAAATTGCTACAGGTGTGAATTTGTTTTTGCTACAAATGCTGTATGTAAATGTGCTTTGCTATAAAGAGCTCAAACGTTCACTTTCATGATGTTTAGCTTGCATTATCAACAGCAATGAAAAAAACCCTGCAAGAATTAAACATTTTCCATGCTACATTTATTCATTCGTTTCAGTAAGTCAGTTAATCAGTCATCTTCAGTGTATTTCATGAATACACCATGGATAAGACACAAGTCCATCACAAAACACCATGCACACATACTTTCACACTCTCATTCACACCTAGGGACAATTTAGCATGACAAATCCACCTACCATGGAGAAAAATGAAGAACCCAGAGGACATGTGGAAAATATGTAAAACTCCAAAAAGTCAATAACTTGAGATCCGGGAACCCTGAAACAGTGAGGCAGCAACACTACCCTCTGAACCACCATGCCACCCATGATAATATCCCTTTAGAGTAAATGGATAAATTCTTTAGAGTTATTAGAGAGCCGGTAATCTTGGCTTCATTCCACAAATTCCTTACTTCAACTGATAAGTTCAGTGACTCAGTATAGTAACAATTCACACCGAATCTCAATTACTAAAGGTAAAGACACATAGCATCAGCATAAAAAGTGGGCCGCCAGTCCACCACAGGGCCAACACAGACACACAACCACACCTATGGGCAATTTAGAGTAGCCAGTTCACCTAATCTGCATGTCTTTGGACTGTGGGAGGAAACCAGAGCACCCGGAGGAAACCCACGCATGCACGGGGAGAACATGCAAACTCCGCACAGAAAGGCACCCTGGGTGACCCAGGGATCGAACACAGGACCTTCTTGCTGCGAGGCGACAGTGCTAACCACCACACCACCGTGCCACCCTCCAAACATCATTAACACTCAATTACATTCATTCATTATGGGTTTAAGACTATCTTTGTGTCTCTGTGCAGTTTGTGTAGCATTGTGTATGAACCATCTCTAACGCCATGCCAAATTTGTGAAATGAAAGTATCTTTGAGGAAAAGAATGTACTCAGAAGTGAATGCCACACAATATCAAACATAACCATGTTCACTAAAACCCTTTAAAACTATTTTCAAACTTCTGCATTTTCATATCTAATTTGGAAAAGGGTCCTAGTATAATATTAACTAGCAGATCATCTGCTTTACTGATTAAAGGCTTTCAGCGTCAGCGTGTGCTATTATCAAGCTGTTAATATTCTGTCATTCTGTACAAAAATATGTTCATCTCTCTGTACAGTTTGTGTAGTCTTGCATGTAAACAGGCTCTAATGTGAGTACATTTATGAAATATGAATTGAAACATGAAATGGTGTCTCTAGTTCGATGCCTGGATCAGGGGGTCACAGCTGCATGGATTTCATAATGCTGTGAATAAGTAAGCACAATGGCAAAACAAAGCTTGTGAACAGTTCCTCACAGAAAATTTGCTTTAATAGCCAATGTAATGCTCCTTGTGAATGCTCCTTAAGACCATATAGAATCATACATAAAACCATTCAAATTGAAAGCATAGCAGTGAAATGTTGAAGACTTATGAGTGAAACTTTTTTTTTTATTGCATCATTTATTGCTTAAAAATTTTAGTTCAACTTTTATTCTCCTGCTGTGATGAAAGTCTCAATCGGCAAGCTGCATCACCAATACAAGCAACCAGAAAGAGTACATGTGCAACCTACAATTGCATCAGTACAGTCTGATTGGTTGTGAATACAATTCCCTAAAAACAACGAGGGGTAAATAATAGTGTATGCTGAAGAAAAATGCACCTCAGTCATTTATCTTGCAGCTTTGTAGGTAGAAGTAAACACAAATTTGTCTTGAAAGTCATCATTACTACACACCTGGATTTTAAAAACACTATTTGACTGGTGCTTCCTGCTTTGTAGCATAACAAATTCAAATTTTATTTGTCACATACACAATTATACATGGTAAGACATGCAGTGAGATGTATTTGCAGTGCCCGACCCATAAACACAAAAATAGAACACAAAATAAAAATGTAAGGATAAAATATAATAAAAAGAAGTGTAGATATAGAGAGATATAAAGATAACAAAGATATAAAATATATAAAAGATATCCAAATATAAAATAACAAATGTTGAATGATATAAAGATATGGAATAAAATTGGGGGGGGGGGGGGGCGCCCGGGGGGGGGTGATCGGAGTCCAGTCC
>JAQQZR010000009.1:9538097-9555502 GCA_030068235.1 Notoglanidium macrostoma | reverse complement strand
ATATATATATATATATATATATATATATATATGTGTGTGTGTGTGTGTGTGTGCGCGTGTATGCCACCCAGCAGAAACAACTTTATTGTCAGATTGCAGGCTGATAGATGACTGTGTTTGCTCTCGAACAGGAGAAAAGATTTCCCTTTTGCAGTCAGCAGATGCACCAAGTGCTATATATTGCTTTGTCTTTATATGTTTATTCATGTGGGCTGGGCAGTGATGTGAGGCAGAATTCCTGGACTTGCTGATGAAGAGAAAATTCCCACCTTCACATTCAGGTTGGTTGGAAATTCGCCGTTTCTGCCGTGACTCTGATACAGTCACATACAGAAGCTTAGAAAAAAGACAGAAGTCGGAGATTCTTCCAAATGTCACCAAAGTTCCTTCAGGGCCGGACTGCTTGCTGGATGTCAGGACACACTTAAAAGAAAAATCAATAGCCATCAGGACAAATCTACACCTCCCAAGAGTTACACACTTCAGCTAGTTAGAGAGTTTAAAAAACCCCTTGAGTTTGTGAGAACATGGTGATTTGTGCGCTCACACTTGCCAGTCAAAAGCCACAATCTCCATGCACCTTTCAGAAAATGTGAGGAATTAATTAGATACATTTAAGCCTGTGTGATATAATTAACTGAGAAGAATATATACCAAGAGTGTCGTAAAATCTGTCAGGAGGTGCTGTGTGCCTGTAATCACTCGCCGGCAGCAAAATGTTTCACTTTCAGTCTTTAATGAAATGTTATTTCTGCTTGTGACTGACAGAGCAGTGTTTAAAAAGCTATAACTAGCCTCTTTTAGGCTGCTTTTGCTCGTTTACTGGTTGTTAATATACACATATTGATGTAGAAGTCGATGGCCAGGTCAGGGGATAAGCATTGATTGTCCAATTAAGCTCACACTCATGTTTCTGCAGTATGCACCCCTCGGCCGTAGCTCATGGCCATAGTACTTATGTGTGGGGCCCGTTTGGTCTTAGCTCACTTTTAGCAGCTATTATGTGGTTGGTGGAGTTTCATTTATATGCTTGTTTACTGGGATTGGGTTATAAATCACACCACGTCTGGGGCGGCTTCATTGATCGTCTGGAAGATAATGCTGCTAATTGTGCACACCATTTTCAGTCTCGTGCCACAAGGGGCCTTGGATTTCCATTGACGCTGATGTAAGCTACACAGATTTTCTTGTTAACAGCTCCTTCACTGATTTAAAAGGTGTTCTATTCGTTCTGTGGATATTTCTTTATTAATGTTTAACGTTTGTCCTGGTATTTATATCTTCTCCTGAAAAGGTCACGTATCACAGTAGGAGATCCCCCCCCTCCTGCCTTTTAAATCAAATCCTGTCAAATATCCATCTGAAGCTTTGAGCATATCAATTCAGTTTGACATTCAAAGTGGGCCAACCTTTTTAGGCAGCCATGGAGATGTACGATAACTGGATAACTGGCTTTTTGCAGGCTGTTGCTTTGATGGTGTGTGTGATGTGCATATTGCATTTCTCCATGCTTTACCTGCCACTCTCTTTCCTTAAGTGACACTTTGAACTCAAAATGGCATGATTAAGTTTTTTTTTTCCTCTTCCTTTTCTCACCCTGCAGCCACCTAAAAACCTCCTCTCTTTCTTCCTGCTCTTAGATTCGTGCTTGATGTGTGCAAGTGGGGAGTATGTAAATGAAGGGTATGTGTGAGCAGGTACAGTGATGTTTTGAGGTTTTTCCCATCACTGCGCTGGTTTTCCCTGCCTTATGAAATGGTATAATACTGCAATTTCCTCTTTGCTTTCCTTTTATATGTCTTTTAAAATTAAATAAGGTGTATTGAAATAAGGGCATCCCATTTAAATGTACTCATCACTATGTTTAGACTGTGATTAGTGATTGAAAGTTCATTATGCAGTTCAGCCGTAGTTGTGTGTGTGTGGGTGTGTGTGTGTGTGAGTTTGAGAAGTTGTGATCTTTATGGCAGTGTTTATGGCAGTGTTCATAAGATTTGGCTTGTAACAATGTTTCCAGATAAGAACAGCAGAGTTAAGTCGTATGATGATATTGTTTACTTTAATTGTGCCTCCGCTCAGACTTCCTTCCACATTCAGTTAAGTTCAGGTCAGTGGAGTTGCCTTTCAGCCTTGATTGAGGAACAGATCCATCAGTTCCTCTATTTATAAAAAGCCACATAATGCTAGAGAATCCCTTGCATAAATTTTCCATAATCGTGCAGAATTGACGTCTTTACTACGTGCATGTAGCTGCGTGGGCTGAGTGGGAAAAAAAGCCTCCTTGTCCAGGCTTTGGCCTAATAATTATTGATAAGATTATGAATAGTCTGCCATTTTCATTCAGCGAGATCTACCCGCTCACATTTGAAGAAAGAAAAATCAAAGTCGTAGGTGTTCGATCTATTTTTAGAGGTTTTCTGAGGAACAGCCGTTGAAAAAAGTGATGTTCACCTGAGTATTACTATTGACAGAAGAAGTGTAGTCTTGGACCAAATTGCATTGTGTCTGGAAGCCCAGTCTATTATGTCTGTCCTCTGTGGAAGGCTGGGTCGATGCCATTTATCTCTCCCGTGTGGCTTATCGCACTACATAACACTAATGAAACAGGGTCAAACGGTATCCCCCAGGCGCCCAGAGCCGTCCGCCTCCGACTTTGTACTCGTGTTTTATGACCACTCTCTAAATTAGGCTTTTGAAAGTTGAATTGTTGTCTTTGCTACACTGTGTAATGAATAAGACTAATGCCATGATTTAACAATTGCTCATGATAAAGAAAAAAAAAAATCCTGATTGACGAAGATTAGAAAATGTGACAGCTTTATCTTTGGGTGGGAGAGGGGGGTGAGTCCGACTACAAGTTCCGTAGAATGTTACGGAGCCTGTGTAACTAGACTTAATTAAGGCTTGAATTGCAAGGGCAAGCCCAATAAAAAGCTGCAGGAAGGAGTTATTACGCTTTCTGTAGTTAACATTTTCCCTCAATTAAATGAAATGGGCTTTAATTAAAGATTGCGCGTAAATTCTGTCGTACACCTATATGCTGCCCTTTTTTTTATATGTCTGAAAAGGACGTTGAATGATCTCTCGCATGCGGTAATGTGCCATTGCCGGATTTTACCGGTAATGCATTCTGTAGTCACAGAGAGAATGATTACGGCAGCCAGCCGCCGAGCTCGACTCCCACAAGGCCGAGAGAGAGATGCATCCTTTCATGCGATAAATTAGTCGCAGCCCCTGCATACCATTCAAGCAGTGTTGTGCCGAAGAAAGTTTGAGAGTAGAGAAAGTGAAGCAGGCGTGGTTCTTTGACCCAAGCTCACACAAAAATTTGCAAGAATTCTAATGAGGAAGAGCACTTGAGCTGGATTTTTCTCCGATGAATGAAATTCATTCAAGTTGTCTGATGGGAATCTGTAGACATGTCTAATATAGAGAGTGTTGGGAATTTCTCTCTACAGTGTAGCGTGCTCCAGCAGTTGCAGGCTCTTAGCCTCGGGCTGTCTTTCTTCAGCACCTGGAATTCTGCCCCTCACAACCGACTGTCTACTTGCCTCTTAACGGTAGATAAACTTTACAGAGTTGCTTTTGTTTTCTTAGAGTTCCACATGTGGAAAACTTTGATGGCTGTGAATTTTAAACTCTGAACAGAGCATTTGAGAACACCTAAGGGCAGAGATGAAGTGGCAGGCTTTACTGGCTGTTCTTTATGCTTTTACTTCAGAAGGGAAGCTTAAGCCTAATCTGTTTTTAGATTAGACCTATCAATCCTGCCATTGGGTGGTTCTGTCTCTCTCTCTTTCTCTTTGTCTGTCTTTAGAATCGTGTGGAACCCTGTGACAGCATTCTCCAAAAAGAAGAATGGACCGCAAACCACAATGCAATAACTAGTTATGTAGAAGAAATTCAATACAATAACTCCTCTAGACCTATTATTACAACTAGACCCATTATGGGCAAGGTCTGGTCCATGGCAGTGTACTCTAAAAGCTCCTATATCGGGTCATTTAAAATCATTTCTTTAGCACTGGAAAAGGGGTAATGGGGAAGAATGTACTTTTCATTCAGTCTGGCCATTAAAGCTTTTCAGCAGTTCTCTCTGACGTCAAAAAGCTACAGGTGCTCCCTCTTTCAGGTTCATGTTAAAGGTTCTGGCCAGACTACTCTGAAAAATCACATCTGGCGTAATTAAAACATTTTTTTATAGTTTGGCAGAGTTCGTTCATTCATTCATTCATTCGTTCACCGGATGTCCAGCTATATGATATATTTATTCTCTTCAGCGTGTTCTGGGTCTTCTCCAGGGGTCCAGCAGGAGCTGACCAGGTCCCCAAACCAGCTCATCTGGCTGCTGTCAGTTCAGAGGAATAAAATCTCTACTCCGAGGCTCCTCTGGATTGTTGGAGGAACCTATTTTCTGCCTCCTGTGTTTGTAGTCTTTTGTGCCCATAGCTGAGTACTGCAACATACCAGCAAACTGAACAGACAGCTTTCTGCTCCACAGACAACCACAGACTAGACCAGAGATTGTAACACTGCTACCTGATCTGTTTGTATTAGCCAGCTTTTGATTACATATCATTACTGTCAATTCAAGTCAAATAACCTACCTAAGACTTATTAGTGAGTAAGTAAATGGTAATAACACCTATTATTGCTTATACCCACAGTTCCAGCATGTGGACAAGATTTATATAAGGGTTCTGCGACTCTTCACACCTCCTTTTGGCAAATGATAATGAACTCTTGTGCCAAATGTTTTTTGATGACACCGTTATGCTGACTAATATTCAACGCCAAAGGGTGGGGCACTTCTTCCAGCTGCTAGCTTTTAACCTTAAAAGGAAGCACCTGTAGTCTAACTTGATAAGACCAGCCCGTGAAAAGTCTCAGAGATCTTCTCTGTATCCCCAATTTTAGGAGTTTAACTCAAAGCCTGTTCCTGCGGCGCAGCAGCGTCTTATGTGCTTAGTGGCTGTATTTGCAGGTGTGGAGCTTAAGATTGCTTCTCTCTCACTCGATCTCTGTCTCTCGTTTCTCTGAATTCAGTTTTGCAGATGTACAGAAGATTTTGCAGCGTGTTTTGGAACGATAAGAAGTGGTGTGTTTTTCTCCGAGTGCTGCATTAATCATCCCCACATTCTGGCCAGGAGACAAAAGTAGCAATATGCATGTGATTTGGGCTACACACTGGTCTCATGACTACAGTCTGGTAGCAAGGTAATGAAATTGACGGTGTGAATAAAAGCTCTGTTATACGGAGATCTTAAGTTAGTAAAGACATAAACATCAAAATAAGTGAGCGAGTATTTATAAGATCGCCCAACGTGCCGAGGTCTATAGTTTAGCCGTAGCATTTTTCCCTTCAAGTAGATGCCTTCAAAGTATTCTGCTTTTTCAGCAGTGGTCAGACTGACGGTAAATAAAATCCAGCAGAAGCCAATTCAACAAAGGGTTAAGAACATAGAAAGTAACATTTATTTGTGCTTCGCACCAACTTGACCTCGGTGAACTTTGACCTGTGTTCTGATCCAACAGAAAAAAGGAAGGTGTGTTTGTGATTTCTTTATTCAATAAAACATGAAGACGCTGCTTATTATCAAGCATCAGTCACATCTTATTTTTGCTCTGCTGTTTTCTTACTGTTGCTGGGCAAACATCTGAAAAGCCAAAATAACGACACACACTAGGGGTTTTTATATAAAATCCTCTTTTTTCATGCTAGGATGCTTTTTTGCATGCAAGGATTTTCTTGTTAGTAATGTTGGCAGCATTGCTTGGTGGGTGAGCCAAGAACTACGCTAGCTCTGACTTCCCGTAGGACTTGTAGGTGTTGTAAAGCTAGCATCAATCTTTCATTTTTTTCTCAGCTGTAGTAGCTTACTTAAGATTCAATACCATGGTGGCTCTCAGAAGGTCGGGGGTTCGAGTCTTAGCACTGCCATGCCGCCACTGTTGGGCCCATGAGCAGGACCCCTAACACTCCCCTCTCTGCTCCAGGGTCGCTGTATCATGGCTGACCCTGCACTCTAACACCAGCTTCCTAACAAGCTAGGATATGCGAAGAAACAACTTTTTTTTGACTGCGCTGTAATGTATATGTAGCAAAAAAAGGCTGCTTCTTCTTTTTCATTCTGCGCCATTCCAGAGTGAGCTGGTACTGGGTTCAGGTGTCATGGTGGAACTTTTGATGAATTCAATCAAGACATAGTGCTTTAACCTTCATCACTTTCTTCCGTTCTGCTCTTCACCATTTTGGCTCTTGGGACACAAGACTCTGTTTGATGTAGTCTGTTCTGTCAGGTTCTTATTTTTGATTTTCCACTCTCTGGATTAGCTGTAAACCTCAGACGCCCTTTTGATATTCATCTTCTTCAGACTGACCCGAGCGACCCGGGCTTTTTTTTTTCCCTTCACGCCATCAAATTGTGCCGCTTCAGGGAGAACAGCTGTCATTCGGGGCAGTGGCAGTATTGTTCCTCTCGCCGCATGTTTCTCCCAACAGCTGAAACAAGCACTGTGACCCCCGGAGGCTGTGTGCCTGATGTGCCATCTGGGTGACACTGTCCCATAGAGACCTGCTGAATGCTGTGTGTGTTAGCCAGTCAGCTGTGAGTAATGCCTGTGATTCAGACTGCTGCTGTAAGTGAAAGTTTGGACTCTTGTATGGCTGACTACAGTGTTGCTTTTCCTTTTTTTTGTGCTGAAATCCCTGAATCTGAGTGCTCCTCCTGAGTCTTATTGAATGTGGTGTTGCTTTTTGTACTAAATGCCCTTCATATGTTTGGCTTTATTGAAAAATGTGGTCCTGCTTTGTGGACATGAAACAGAGGTGTGCATTTAAATCATATTTTAAGTGTGTGCTTTTATTGTAACCCAATCCAGGGTGCCTTTCCATTTGGGTGGCAAGGGGTATTGTTTTTCTTTCTCTCTCCCTTTCTGTTTCTCTTTCTTGCTCTTTCTCATGCCAGCGTCTGCACTGCTTCGCCTCACATGATTAAAACAACAAAGCAAAGCCGGATTTATCTCCTCTTACGGTTCAGAAGATTCTTCGGCTTGGTTTCTTTCCTTTCAAATGAAATTTCCAATGCTCGTGAAACAGCAGGTATTGCAGCCCGTAGGCCGTGCGCACCGGCTGGTATGTTTTCACACTGTGCTTCTCAACTTGCTGCCTGAAAGGGTGTCGTCGGCATGAAAGCTCACAGGTTAAAATCTTGGTGGGTGTTTGAATAGCGTCCACGGTCTTTTGTTGTTGTTGTTGTTGTTGCTTTTACGAATTCTGTGGATAGTGCACAAGGTCTAGTATGAGATTTCAGGCATTGGGGCAGGTCTTGGTGCTTATTCTAGGATTAGCTCCATTGTGTGCTTTGAGCCAGGTTTGAAATTCCTATGACACTTGTCAAAACACTTTTTTGCCATGTAGATAATCAGTGCTGACAACTGAAATGCGAGTGATAACAAGGCAAAAATAAAAACCAGATTTCTGAATACAAGGAAAAGCAGAGACATGCCAAAAGATTGTCTTTACATTTATATTCATTTCTATTTCATAACACTGTGCAGGGGTCGGCATCTGCTAGACCAGGGTCTGACCTAGAAAAGTATTTCTTAAAATGCATTGTACAGTATTTGAATAAAATACTATAGCAGAGCGGATAAATGTACGGAAAACATTTTCCAAACATGAACCACCTTCTGTAGCCGCTCTTCAGTTATCCGTGCACATGTATTTATGTAAATTATTTACATAAGGGGAGCTCAGTGGACTAGAGACTAGCTCAGGGCTAGAATCTTTAGCTCGGAAAATGAAGATTTTTCACAGACATTCATAGATCTTTCATTTTGTTGACCCTCTCTGCCGACATGGCTTCTTTTTTTAATCGACAAGAAAAAAAATTATATTTTTGCAGTATGTTTCCCACATCACATTTTTGTCATAACTGGTAACACCACTATGAAGCAAAACCTTTTTTCTATAAGGTTATACTTCTGTATAAACTAATCATTAATGGTTCAGTATTACAAGAAACCTGTCAGGATCTTTAAGGAAGGAATGTGATGCAGTCGGGCCCTAGTTGAATACCACCACTGTAAAGGAAGTCATACTGCATTATAAACTGCAGGACAAAGTGACTTACCATTGGACTTGGTCAAGTATAGACTTGTAGTGAGCAAATGAAGACGCACCGGGCAAAATTCCACACGTGTACAATCACACACACACACACACTCGTCATTATCATTTCCACATGCACGGTGTCGGATATCTGAGTCATCTCAGCTCAGAGCACTGTGGAGTTTCACTCAGGTGATTGGTTTTAAAAATAACCGACTTAAAACATATGGCACTTATAAAGGTTGCTTATTTTCCCTCCAGCAGCTCTTAACTACAAACAGATGCACGATGGCACTTCAGCTCTCGGTGTGGCATAATGGAGAAAAATAAAGCAGTAGGGAAACGCAGAGAAGCGTACGTGACACAACTCAATATTTGTAACACGATATTACGTGAAGGTCGTGTTTTCATTCCCGAGATTTCTCCCTGATGAGCGCTATCTTCTTGCTGGAGGTGCAGACGAACACAGCCGCCTGTCAGGCAGTCGGAGCCGTAAGGGGAATCAAAGAGGATCTACGGTTATGAAGAATCCGGTTCTGCGTCAGATCCCAATCTGAGCCCCTGCTTTTGTGTTCCTTTGAAGAAGGCGCATCTTAAATCAAAGCATGCTAGAAAGAGAGATCATTATAAGGGCTGGGTGGCCTTAAGCTGAAATTCTAGTGCATCTGGGTTTTTGCTGGATATATAAGTAGGGGAGTTGATTTATTAGTTATATTTTGCTGTTGTTGTTGTTTATATATGAAATGTGAAAGAGAGAGGTCCTGCGCGTCTATATCTGTATGATTTACTTTTATGAAATGACACTCGTAGCACTCATAACTCCATGTAGAGAAAATGAAAGAAGGAGACTCGTAGTACTATGCAGAAAGACTTTTTCAGTTTTCTGCCTGTCTTTCTTCAATGGCCTTTCTGAGCCGCAGGTACAGAGACTGTTAAATCCTGCATTTCGGGAATTGCTTCAACTGCCAGGTCAATTGCTGGAACTGCATCAGAGGCTTTGAGATAACAGCAGCACTACTAAAAGGCACCTAGTGAAACAGTGCAATACAAACCGGTTTACTTGCTGAACCTGGAATCACGTCTCGCCTCACAACTATTTCCTGTTAGCAACTATTTCCACAGCTCCCAATTCTAAGCTACAAAACTAATGAGACACCTCCTGAAAATTCTGACTCACACGCCTGCGCGAATGATGGTGTCAGAATGAAATTTTTTCACTCACGTTTATGGTGACTCTTAGCCGTCTTCAAACGCTGGTGTTAAACCATCTGATCCGCCGCAGTGAACCCATTTACTTTCTGTCATGGCTGAGATAAAACAACACCGAGCTATGTCAGGAGAAAGCACGAACAAATTTTGAAAACTGGCTGCAGGATTCCTGGAGGCAGAGCTGCGTGTTAATGTATTCCACACTTCTCTAAAGTTATTAAAATGAAAGTACTCAAGGATCTGTGATTCTAACACCTTCAGTCAGGCAGAGCAGGTGACATGAATTATGCAGCGCCAACCTGCCCCCAACCTGCTGCATGTGAAATGGCAGCGCTAATGGCCAAACAGTTCTGAAGATGATGTCCTGCAGTAAGGAGCCACACTCTAATTTGACCCGTAGAGACTCGTTGTTTGGTTTGCTAGCCACGTTTGACAGTTGGCACAAGGTGTACACAACCGTTCTAGACTGATTCAAATCTTAATTTGTGGCTTCCAGAAGGAAAAAAAGAGAGAAAAAGTTTTTCGTAGGAACTGAAAGTCAGTCCTGTAATCACTGTGGTCTTAAATCACAGTCTGAAGCTCATCTGCGTTTTATACACAGTCTAGCTGAATCCGTATTCCCATGATTATGCTCTCGCCTCCAGGTATATGCCAAGCTGGAGGATGTCAAGCAGGTTTCACAGAGTCGTCCGTGGTGCCAGCAGTAGATTGGTGCCATCGAATCTCATCACCCCAGCGACATTCTTACCAAGCCCACATTTGTCCTTCCGCTATCTTAATTCGAAAGACTGCATTTCGCTCTCATCCGTCTCACGCCGCAGTCTCAGACTGACCTGAATGTTCACATTCCATCATCCAGCACAGGCATAACACTTAGTCATCAGTTGCCTCCCCATTTCCGCCAAACCCTTCTAGTAATTTGGTCCCGTGTATCTGTTTTCATCCCTCCAGCATTATCAGGAGTAACTCGGAAATTGCATTATGTTTGGGGGTTTTTGCGATCTATATCTGTTGCCATTTTGAGTATCTCCATCATGTTAGTACTTTTGCCAAAACTCAAGACTGTGTATCGATTGGCAGAAACCCAAGACCAACTGAAATATCAAAGAGCTTCCTGCATATCTCTCAGTGATGGTGGTCATTAGCAGGTGTATTGTCTGTTATCTGTAGCCAGCTCATCAGAGAAATCATTCACTCCAAGCCAGATTTACATGCGCAAAACTTTGTCGAGGTATGCATGGATGTGTGTTCAGGTTTCTCCCAAAATCCCCCCTGCCATTACTCAAGCATACAGCTGGCCACATGATAAATTGATAGAAACATTTCTGTCTCACACAACAGTATTGAATAAATTTGGCCACATCTGAAATGGCAGCGCAATATGAGAAGGAGTGGAGAATAAAATAAACTTGCAGGGTATTTCATATTGAATAATGGATGTGTCAAAAGCCATTAAGAAATCATGTGGATTTTTGGCTCCCCGGTTGCCACAGGCGGTGACGAACATATCAATAATAAACTATGTGTCTGATTCATTGAATCCTCATCATTTTCTTTGTGTGGGTGCTTTTACGGTAGCATAATCCAGACTTTATTCAAATCCTGTTGCTAATTAGAAAATGCTAATTCAATCATGTATTTGCAATTGCATTTTCCATGTGAGCGCACGTACGTTGAGGAACAATTCAAATTCCGTCGCGTTTTTGCGTACATCAACGTGCAACGGCCTTTCGATTTAAAATGGAGCAGCAGAAATCTTTGTGACGATTCATTTTCAGTGTCTTTACAGGTACGCTTTTGCCATATTGAAAACTGGAATAGCAGTGCCTCCATTTGTGATTGTACCTCCGCACTGTCACGCTCTGCCCGAGGTGAAACGCTTTAGCAATCCTATCTGCGATTGCGTATTCATTGCCAACAAACATGCCTGTCAGTCAAAAAGAGTAGGTGGGACTTGTTTGGTGCATGCAACATGTCAGAGAACCTGCTCCTGAACCAAAACCAAACGTCAAGGGAGTTCAGCGATTCTGTTTATTTCCAGTGGTGCGGTGGTTAGGACTGTCGCCTCACAACAAGAAGCTTCTGGGTTCAAACCTGCTGGCTGACTGGAGCCTTTATGTACGGAGTTTGCATGGTGTGCCTGTGCCTGTGCAACCCTTGGTGAATGCTGCACGTTGGTGGCAACATATGCTTTAATTAAGAGTAAATCTTATTGATTAAAGCTGTTAATGTAAGCCACTTTTTTCCCTCTGTCTTTCACTTTGGAATATGTCTGGGTTCTATGAAACATGACACTGTTTATTTACTGATGCAATCCTATTTACTGGTGTGTAATGTGTGGGGTTTACCAGTAACACCAACAGAGAATATTGCGATATGCCTCTCAGACGAGCATACATGTGTGGGAAATCCACCCTGACGTGTCTGAGTTATGAAGAGTAAAGTAGTAGTACGCTCTGTCTCAGGGCACTGTCATCAGATATGCCACTGGTGATGCATCATAGTGTTTCAGCTCTTATTTTCTTATTTTCTGTGTGTGTATGTGTTTGTGTGTGTGGGGGTATGGGCATTTTCTATCTTGGTGGGGACCAGTTGTCTCCACAACAATATGAATATCTGACAGGTTTGACCTTGTGGGGACAAAAAGTTCCACAGTTTTTAATAAAACGTCAAAATAAAGCCAAGGCTTTTCTTATTGGTTAATGAGGTTAAGGGTTAGGGTTAGGGTTAGATTTAGGTATAGGCATAGCATTAATTAGCTGCATTATGCATTTTCGTCCTGACGAGGAGAGCCGGACACACAAACGAGAGTGTGTGTGTGTGTGTGGGGGGTGTGATGTTTGCATTTTGCTAATTAGGTACAGTATATACACACATGCAGATCAAGAACTTGATGTTAATCAAACATCAAACATGAAACTGAGGGAGAATGTGCCCTCAGTGACCTTGTGGTTGTTGGTATCAAATGGGTTTGTTTGAGCATTTCAGAATTTGCTGATCTCCTGGGATTTTCACGCACAACAGTCTGTAGAGTTCACACAAAACGGTTGCAAAATCTATATATATAAAAAAATGCATAAACATCCAGTGAGTGGCAGCTCTGCGGGCGGAAACACCTTGTCGATGAGGGAGGTCAAAGGAGAATGTCCAGACCGGTTCGAACTGACAGGAAGGCTACACAAATAACTGACCATCTCAGAATGCACCACATGTATAACCTTTAGGTGGATGGGCTACAAGAGGTGCGCTGCTTACACAAGATTGGCTGATTAGATAATGGCGTGAATAAGCAGGTGTACAGGTGTGCTTATTAAAGTGGATGGTGAGTGTGTGTGTATAAATATATACAGCCTTGTTCCTGTGCATCTTATCTTTCTTTCCACAAATAAATACAGTGGATTGCTATAATTGTAAGACCATTTTTAGCAGCCTCCAGCCAAAATGCACAACTTTAAAGGAAACATACAGCCTTCATCTTTGGTAAGTGACCAAGCCGTCACAGAGGCCACATGAAAAGAAGCAGAAAGAAACGCCTTATCATGACTGACTGCAGAGAATTAGTGTCGTTGCTGCACCTCTATCATCTGGCTAATCCTGCCGGCCTCAGCCAGACTCCGACCCCCTCAGCTTGAGGTCAAAGGCACACAGATAGTGCTACTTTATAGGGTTAGAAGGTGAAAGGCTTCAAAGTTTGCATGATGAAATACAGCCCTACTCTTATCAGTCACCCCGTAATGCTGGACAACTTTGGGAAAACATGTGTTTTATGTGTTAGCTGACCATTTTCTCCTTCTGCTTTCTTGCCAGTTCTTACATCATTACTCATTCGGACTACTTTAGTTGGTTTCTTTTTATTTATGGGACAGCCAATAGAGATAGCATATGAGCTTTTAGAAGGCTGAAAAATAAAGGTGAAATGTGTTTCAGTTTGTGCCTAGGTGTAGGCACAGTTAGCTCTACTGCAGCTGGAATTCACAGTGAGGTGAAAAGTGCGACAATTAATACATCAGTGCATCGTTTACTTACTGTTGCTCTTTGAACCACCCAAGTAATAATGTATTCAGTGTGAATTTAGGTGTTTACATGATTCGAAGTGAATTCCAGGCTGCATTCGCTAATTAATTCATTACCTAACAGAGCACTCTCTCATTTCAGTCATATTCATGCCTCTGTCTCAGGTTTGTGTCACAGAAAAAGGAAGAGACTCGTGATCGCCTCATGCATTTCCTAATACGTTCAGATTTTTTCAAATATGATATTTTTTCCTCATTGCTCCATTCTTTCATTCTTTTTCATTAAACAATTAATAATAATTTGTGTAAACTGATGTGTGTGTTTATGATCTTCTTCTAGAAATACCTGCAACGTGATAACGGTTATATGAAGTTTAGGAAAACATTTGCTCGATATTTCTTCTTTGAGCCCAGCATGAGAGCTGAATAAAATGTCCTTAAAGGCAGCAAGGGACAGAATAGACTGGTTAATTTATTTCACCAGACCTGAGGCACTTGGCTTGTGAGTTATCAGAGTGGGTAGGCTGTCATGGCTGTCTGCAGTTTTTTAGAAATATCGAGGTCCAAAAACTGAGCTTGCTAGGGGGTTCATTGATCCCCCCCCCCCCTCTTCAGTGAGTTCATCGAGTTTGCATAATTTTCGATTTGAATTATAGAAATATGTCTCCGGCAGCACAAGCACAATGTGTGTTATACAATAATATATTTATATAGTGATGCTACAATGTAATTATGCTAGGTTTGTGTTGTGAACCTATAGGTTCCACTGCAATTACCGGAGAACATATATCTCTGTGGCAATTTAGCCTTCATTGTTTGAATGTGATCAGGTCAGTCAGATTTTACTTGTGTTAAACAGCACAATGACATAATGCTAATCGTGTCCTGGGCACAGTCGGCAATACCTGTTCTTCCTGTCTCATCTCCATCATTCTCCCTCTCTCTTTTTCTCTCAGTCTCCTCGACTTGTAGCATCTCTTCCATTCCCAAAGCCGAGCTTTGATTGATGCAGTCTTTTCATTTTGGTCTGTGTAAGTGAAGAAAGTAAACACAGGGTCAACTGATATTTATATGCAAATGTTACCGGCCCCTGCTAGGCAATCTTACAGTAAAAATAAAAATATATAGGGAAACTATATGCTATCACTTTAATGTGTTTCTACCCTTTACATAAACTGAATTGAAAGAAAAGCATTTCAACTTTATCATGTATGGATCATGGAATGAATTTTAGCTAGCTAGCTAGTTAATTCATTTAAATGAAACTAACGAGTCACCATGAGCTTACTAAACACCATGATGTACGGTCACTGTTTAATGTAGCAGGACTGCACAGAAGCTATTCATCAGATGATGTCGGGGGATGAATGGCATTGCACTGCAAACAGTCACTACTACAGTTCTCTAGTTACTGGCAGATTCAGCTGCCTGTCTGGTTTGTTGACACATTCCAAGAATCACCATGTTGAGTAAAGATTTTGTAGCAATGACTAGATCATTTACTCCACCCATGGTGAAGCAATGACGTCACACCCACGATGAGATGAGAACGTCGGTCTCTTGGTGTTGTACAATATCTTTGCAGTACCAAAGCAGATTTATTTTTATGCAATTATTTCACAACTTTTATTAGCCTATGTTCACCTCAGAACAAATGATCAGGGTCCGGACCTCAGTAACCTCAGCAGTGGGTTCGAACATGTTGGGTGTTGATGAGAACATTCACTCCTTTAATTGGCCGAAGCTTGTTTAACACAGATGTGCAAATCACATTAGCATATTTTAATTATTTCGAGATTCACCTCTGTGCAGCCCCAGAGTACAACCACCGACCTAAAGAGATACACTTCCTTTTGTGAAAGTGACATCTGTTCAATCAGACACAACCAAGTGGTTTTTCTCGCTATGAAATCAAGTTACCTGAAGATTTCCTTGAAATTGCATGCTTTCTGTGGTCTGAGTCAAGACCAGCTAGTGGCTAAATTAGGGGTGTGAAACTCTTTCAGATGATACAATAGACGTCCTGTTATGTAGTCTATGTTACAAAAACAATACAGTTAATAAGGAGTGGTTCGATACACTTCAGTTCAATATTGATCTGATGCAGTTGAGTTCAGCAGCAGTGCGATTCGATTCACGTCCCATCCAGTATGATGCATCTCAGTTAAAAGGTTTTTTTGACAAAGGAAAGTATTCAGCACAGAGGGGTTCCCACTTTGCAGTTTCCCAGTAAAATGACAAGCTGCATTTTTTGACAATGGGAACTAATCCTTTTTGCAAATGTTCGACAGTGTTAATCGTAACAAAATGTAACTGCTCAGAAGTACTTCGCTTCATTCTTTAATCCCACCACTCCGTCTATAGGTAATGCAGTCACCCGTGAGACACTTTTGGCAGTTGTCTATCAGCTTTAAGCTCTGAAACAACTTAATTGTTTTGTTTTTATCTCTAACACACACACACATTGGGGCTTATGCATCTATCTTTCAAAGGCAGTATCGATTTGTAGCTGTTTCCCTTTCCAGTTTGAACCGGACTTGGTCTAGTAATTTGATGTGGCCTTATTGTAAACCGTTAGATAGATCAAATCTTTTTTTTTTCTTTACACCACTAGGATAAAGTGGCAACTTGGATAGTTTGAAGAATTATTTTCACCGTTGTTATCTTTGAATTAAATTTAGGAGGCTGCAGGTACCAATCATTAAGACGTCCTGGAAATTATCAGTACTTTTCTAACATGGCTGCTACCTGATGCCTCTTCTCAGCTGCAATTTCCCACAATTCCACTGAGATTACCAGAGCCTGTGTGAGCAGATCAGCGATTTGAGACTGGAGCAATTTGAGCAGACCTCTATACTGTGATAAGGCATCAGCGAGCTTGGACTGGAGCCTAGACCCCCTCCAATGGGTTTTATCTGACACTCTGATGGAAACAGTTACCTTCTTTCCACACTTCCCCCACATCTCCCTAATAGGAATCCCAATGTCCTCTGTGGCCATCATCAGTCACACCTGCCCCATTCTTCCTCCCATATCTCCCTCACCGCTGCTCATCTCTCACTACGGGCATGCTGCCAGGCCGCCATCAACATGACCTCGTCCCCCTCATCTCCCTACTCCTGCTAGTCAACCCAGGGATTCAGCCCTCCCACTGCATGCCTAAACTCTCCTCTTAGGCTCAATGAGGCTTTCCCGGCCTTCAAAAGGCCCTCTGTGAATTTGAATCTGGGATTCATATTCTTCACTACGGCCACTCGCCCTCAGGGCTCAACCTTCTGCCCCTTGAGGGTACTGGACATGCCCCGTACATGCTTCCAATCTTCAATGGGCATGGATCCAATGAACACATGCTGTCTTGCAGAGTTCATTGACAGTGTATTTGTCTCAGCAGGGTGTGCCACGTAGTGTGTTCTCAACTATCTACCCAGCTTGGACCATTAAATCAATGGTTGTGATGGTGCTGAAGTGACTTGCATGTTTAACAATGAGGCGTCTGTTGTGATGACCTTTACCGTTGGCCAGCTATTCAGGGCTGTTGAATAGTTAACCATGGAAACCCAGTCTCGCCTCTTGAAATATTGCACGTGAAATATTGGCAGACCACCTATGGTTGTTGTTATGAATGATAATCTAGCACAAAATGAGTGAACTGTTCGGAAATGTTCCATGATAGCAGAAAAAGAACCCCTCAGATTTCAGCAAGTTTATCTGTGTTCTCTCTAGCAGTGGGAGGCATTGGATTCACAGGGTGACCTTCTATGTTCAGTGAGATGGAGAAGACTAATGAGTATCTGTGCCCACTTGCTTGTCCTCCCGGGTTTGTTATCTGGTTCAGGTCGAATGAGATAGGTTTCCAAAAGAGAAGCGGGGCTTTGCTTCAGGCTGAAAGAACTGAACAGTATTTGCAGATCTGCTTCTAATGACCAGTGTAAGGACTGCTGAGATTGAGCTTGAGCCTCGGCTTGCTTACGGGGCTTGAACACAACCTGCCTTTCACATACACACACACACACACACACACACACACACACACACACACACACACACACACACACACACACACACACACA
>JAQQZR010000009.1:9482399-9528726 GCA_030068235.1 Notoglanidium macrostoma | reverse complement strand
GTGTGTGTGTGTGTGTGTGTGTGTGTGTGTGTGTGTGTGTGTGTGTGTGTGTGTGTGTGTGTGTGTGTGTTTTATTTCAATGTACTTGTAAAACTAACGGGTTTTTTTTTGGTGAAGAACGTCCACAGAGCCTCTGTATTACACAGCCAGGAGGATTTTGTAGCAATAATTAGTTGGACTTCCAATTACAAAACCCAGATCAAGCATAAAAGAGTGGAACGATGGCAGATAGGTCTTTAAACAAGGATAGGCATCCTATCTTTTACTCTGCATCCATTTTTGCATCTTCAAAATACACACAGACTTAAACCCTGGAGTTCTGTACTTGTATCCCTATAATGAGCCAAACAACCTTGGATCCACCATTTGCTGTAGAGGCCTTGACAGCTGGAGATGTTCTTGATGGGAGACATACAAAAAATGCTGGTCTGCTGGTCTGCTGCTCTGTTTTAATGCCCAATATCAGATTACAGATGAGATCTAATCTCTCAAACAGGCGGAGCAGATGCAGGAAAATGAAGGCTGTTGTGAGCGTTATTGGATCAGCATGACATAAAGCAGTAGCACTTTTCCGATGGCGAGCCAGTTTTTATTCTGCTGTTTAATTTTCAGGCAGTAGGTTTAATAATTGCCCCATAAGAGCCTATGGACAAAGGCCAACCACTATAGGAAGGTCGTGGGCAAAGCGTTTCCTGGTTGGACAGCTATGGAGGCTTCCAGGAAGCTCTCTTTCTCCATCAGGACACCATCAAGGCAGCACTCACCATTCATAATGTAACGCATTAAGGGGCCATGATTGCAAAGTGCACTTACCTGACCAACATGACTGATATCTGGAGAGGATTTTTATAGGGCCCACAGTTTTCCCTTTGTTGTGCATTTGCTTTTTGCCTTTTTCTCTCTATCTCTCTCACTGCTTTCTCCAGGTTTCCTCATTTCTTTCTCTCTCCCTCTACATCTCTGACAGTCATATACGGCAGAGAAGGGAAGACTGATAAAAGGAAAAGATGCAGCATAATGGCCATTTTGTCTCATGTTGAGAGCACTGCTCTGGCTTTTGAAGGGCCTTTGAATTTTTTTTTTTTTCGGATCACAGTGCTCTCCTGGCTGTTATCCGCAGAATATTAACCCCGGGGGAAAGTGGAAGTCCGTCTTTTTAGAAAATGGGATTGACCCATCGACAGATAAAAGCATGCAACTCGATGCTTTCATGTCCCTATTATATTCCGTAGTTTGACTTTGTTTCAGCAGCTCTGCCATTAGAAATGTTGATTTATTTGAAAATACGTTCTTAGTTGAAGGGGGCCCTTTTCCAGGAGGAGAAAGGATAAGAGGTGCTAATGAGCTACACCTGCAATTATAATCCAAGCACCAAAAAATGGGGGTTAAGGGGGTGGGTTGTTCCAGGCAAATATACCCAACCGATTAAAAATAAATAATTTGCACCCTTTTATAATTTCTCTGTGGAAACATTTTGGTGCATGTGCTGTTATGTTTGAACACTAATTGGGTTTTTGTTGTGGCAATGAGGGTATGACAACAAATTGTTTCTCCCATAATGAATAAGAAATATTGGTGGATGTTACCGGGAAACTGAGCATCCGCTGCCAGTAGAGAGAAAGCGAAGCCCAAGGAACAGAGGCCAGTAGAGCTCAGACGAGGAACAGCAGAAAAACACAGGGTGCCAACTATCTTCTGAGCATCATTTGCTGGTTCGGGAAACACTTGTTGGCCGTATAAAACTGGCTAGCGCTCTTTCTTTTAACAGCATATACCTCTTGCTCAAGGCTTCCTGCTCTGTTAAAAATGCAGAGCACCATGCCTTGAGCATAATCTAAAAACAATTATTCTGTAGCCTCTATTGGCCTATAGGGTCAACATCTATATGCTGCATCAGATTTGGAGAATATTTCACATTGTCCCTGATCCCAGAGGTGCTTGACTTTAGCGGAAAAAGGAACAGTAAGTGCAAATTGAAGACTTTCTTTGACCGAGAGGAAAGAG
This sequence comes from Notoglanidium macrostoma, assembly GCA_030068235.1. Taxonomy (NCBI): domain Eukaryota; kingdom Metazoa; phylum Chordata; class Actinopteri; order Siluriformes; family Auchenoglanididae; genus Notoglanidium; species Notoglanidium macrostoma. Next base: position 9,526,722 of record JAQQZR010000009.1, on the reverse strand, counting down.
GATTGAATTTGGCTCGCACAGGCAGGAGGAATGAATAGTCCCCTTGAGAGAGACTTTGTGGCCCAAGGGGCTTGGGTTTGTAATGCAAGGCCATATCTCAGCTCATGACCAAAGCTCTACCTCAGAGAGAAATCTCTGACTACACAGCAGTATGGTGCAGAGCTGAGAGTGTCAGCACTGATCTGAAATACACAGCACCTCAGACGCAACAGAGAGAACATGACAAGTGGGTAGGGAGCCAGGAAGATGTGAGGCAACTATTACCTGCTCTTAGATGCTCTTAGACTCACTCAATTTGCATAATAGGTCTCATGTGGGGACTTTAGCAAGGACTTAGCCCCTCTTTTCAGGTCCAGTGCCAATTAGAGTGACTGGAGACTGTTTGTATAATATTAGCCTTGTCTTAGCGTAGCAGTGGGTCTGTTTACTGCAGCCAAATACATGCAAATGAGAGTGAAAATAACAAACTGTGCTGGCTTTACTCTGATGATCACCAGTGCGCATAAATGTTAATCATTTACGCAACTCTCTGAATCCCCCGCATTCTTCGGATAAAAAAATAAGGGATAATATTACAGGTCACAAATGGCAACTGGTGATTTTGGAATGGTTATAATAATATTTAATATTTTTATTTTGGGTTGATACCACTGTTTATACCATGTTCTGTTGAATTCTCAAATGAATTGGTCAGAAGGTGTTGATTCATTTCTGTAAGCGCACATCTGACTTTAGTGCTGGCTGTAATTGTTTATATTAATGCACCATTCTAGTACGTTATCATTTCCACAGTAACAGGTTTTCACAGATACTTGTATAGCAGATGCTTCAAATAACCTAAGACTAATAATAAACGGATTAAGAAATATGTTAATAAATAACAAATAAAGGCGTCTAAATGTAGATTATGGAGATGACTCTAAGGAAAGATTTAGTTCATATTCATGGACGTGTCAGTGTCAGGACTGAAAGTCTACAGGATAAGTTGATAAGTTTTGTTTGTTTTTTTTAAATAAGTTCAAGAGAGAGGGAAAGAATAGGCTGGGAAGGGATGACTGTTTAAAGCAGTTATAGTGTAAGTGATAACAGGAACTACTGTGTCCACAACATTAAATGGAACTTTCAATGGTTAAAAAATATAACATTGTTTATTAATTGCAATATTTGGTCATATGTTATTTCTTGCTAAAGGGTTTAACAGGGGGCTTGGAGCCATTACTCGTGACCGTGTGGTAATAGGCTGTAGTTTATTGGTGACCTAATGGACTTCTATTTTATTCACATGTATAATGATCAACCCCTCTGTGTAACAGGAACACACAGATATCGAGTAATTATGGTTACTTTAGGAAGCGATGAGTCAGTGTTTACGGCTTTGAGATAGTGAGCAGAAGATGAATTCAAATCCTACTGTTCTGCCATTGAGGAAGACCATTAACCCTCAACTGATTGGATTGTAATCTTGCCTCTGCTCGAAGTCATTTTGAATGACCATGTTTGCCAAGGGAATAAAAGTTATGGTTCTCAAGATAGAAGTGGTCTATCAGTGAACTCTGCTGTGGAACTGTGGAAATCAGTCTGGATCACAAAGGAACCGAAATGATTTTGAGCTGTTTTAATGTTTTTTTGCACGGGCAGATAATTCAATTTCTGGTGAAATGTGTTTGATTTGGTTTGGGTTTGTTGCGTGGGAAACTGTAGATTTCCATCAAAAGGAGCTTGGGGAGGATACTTCTGGCAAGGTTAGAACAGAGGAGCAGATTTAAATATGGTTAGGGCAATAACAATTGGTCTGTGCCATTCCTTTCCCATGTTGCTGTGCCACAGAGACCAGGCCTGCTGCTTTCTGGGGCAGATAATACTCCTTTTAGTCTCATAACAGATGGAAAGAATCTCTCGCTATTACTCTCCCTCTCTCTCTCTCTTTCTCTCTCTGTCAACATGTCACTATTCAGTGTCCGTTGTGGCTTGCTTTTCAGCGTCGGATCATCTATGTCTGGAATGCAAGCAATGACGGAACCTCCAGCTGTTAAAAAGCCACATAGTAATGAAACGTGTCGTTACAGGGCTTATCACCTTTCCCACATTACTGTCTGGTGTACGTGCATGTAGTAACTCCTGTAGCATATAAAAGCTCAGTAGGGCTGGCAAAATTATTGTCATATTCATGGGCATAAATATTCCTTCACTGCTTAGGTCTCGTCCCAGTAAAACTAGTGTGATGTACGTGTAGTGAGCAGCAGCGCAATTTCAGTTCTGGATTCCACAGTTTGCTTACACGACATCTTTTACCTCAAATGCAGCGTTCTCAGGCTGAGAAAGAACCTTAAAGCAGTAAAGCTGGTTGGCAATGCCCGAATTTGCAGTACAAGTTAAGACAAGATTTGCAAGCCAATACTGTGAATCGTCCAGCAGGTCCAGAGAGGGAAATTGGAGAGAGAAATGGAAATGGAGGAAGAAAAAGAGGAAAAGTGAGAAATATTGACAGCAGCAAGATTGAGAGCTGGCAGCCAGAGGTATTGTGGACAGCCTGGCCATCCTCTGAGATAGGCTGCTCCTCATTCCATCAAATCAATTATTTCAGCACTGCAGGTCCTCCAGCACGCTGGGTAGACAGGTCAATTAGCCTGCATGCTCCAACTCAGCACCACTGGAGGGGGTCACCTAAAAAAAGCGATTTTCCTCTCTTTCCTTAAGTTTAATGAAGACCTTGGTAACAAAGGGATGACCTTAACCAACTCTGACACTGCTTATGTTCCTGCAAGGTGTGTGTGTGTGTGTGTGTGTGTGTGTGTGTGTGTGTGTGTGTGATGTCCCAGTCTATTACCTGCTACTTTTTATTAGTGTTAAGGTTTAGACATCTGGAGTATTGATCCCATTTATTTGCATTTTAAAAGAGAGGTCTTGTTTTAACAGCAGTAGCCAGAACGTGCTTTCTTTTGATCCGCACACTTTAGCACACTTCTAATTACGCGCCTCCGCCCATAATTAGACCCCCTACTAGCTAAAACAACATTTCTTAAATTAATAGCTATGTTTCATTTGAACCACCAGACATTCTGCACAAGCCTCTACAAACCTGAGGGCTTGGTAAGACGCTTAGTTCAACAAGTTATAAATCTTTGAGAACCCTTGCTATTAAGCTATACTCTAGCACTCTCGTGAGAAGTGGAGGAACGTGACTGAGCACATTAGCGCTGGAAAGCTATATTCTGACCATGCACATTTTAGATATGTCACACATGTAGGCTGAAGCTGAGGTAGGTTGAATTTATTGACAGCTACATCGTCAAAGGACGCTCCATTCTTAGTGATATTTCAAATACGACCACAAAGTGAAGAAAACCATGTTAGGACTGCAACTTTCGTGGCCTTCAGTCATTTAGATTTTTCAGCAATTTTGGAAAGCAAAGGCACATCAGCTAAAATGTCATTTATATTAAAATGTAATTCTTTTTATTAGGTTGAAGTATGGCTTCAGTATGGCTGAAGATTTCTTTTTCTTTTTTTTTTTTTTTGACGTGGCCATTGTGCATGATTTAACACCAAGGATGTGCCGTCATAAAATAGAGTGCTTCCAAGAAGCCACCTAGCTAGACTGCAGCCCTGACTTTGGAATGCAGCTATTATTATTTATTGCCTGCCAGAGACGAGAATTGTGGCACTGAAGGCAGGATGGCTATATATTAATGGGAACAGAGGCACAGTTACCCCAGGTAGGCTTATAGCTTGTACTGTGTAGGTTGAGTGTGTAGTTGTATTATATGATTTGTGTCCGTGTACTTGACTGCGCTTCCGGAAATGAGCATAATGTGTTCAGAAAAAAACATCACGTATTACAACGCCAGTCATTTCGGCCTTCACAAACTCATGCATTTATTGGAGCTAAATCAAACATTGTCTGCTGTCATACCAAGTCCAGTTCTACTGCACAAATATTTGCTCATTTTCCTTTCAGGCAGAAAGGGAGAAAGAGTAAATGTCATAAATTCTCTTGGAGCTTAGAAAGTTAAACATCATCAGGAGCACAGTATGTTATCCCCATCCGCTGATCAGCTCGCTGGTGTCCTGGCAGCAATTGCTTTAATGTCTTTTTTTAAATTTTTTTTTATGTCCTCTGCTCTGGGGATGTTTGTGTGATTTTGGAACTGAAACATGTGAATGCTGTCCTGTCGTTTGGCTTGCACATGAGGTAGGGGGAGCCATCAGTACAGGAGAACGAGAGATAAAGAGGGAAGAGAAAGATTGCGGTGGGCTTGAACAATGCCTCCTTTTACAGCGTGCTCGCTTTGCCCGGAGATTGCACTTTCCCATCATCACAGAGATGATTATGAGGTTCAGTGTAGATGCTACACAGACAGCTTTAACACCGAACGATGGAATAACTGGCAGCTTTGGCGTCAGGCAAAGGGATTAAAAGAAACTTGTCATTTTGTGATTTGTGATGGCTGAAACGAGTTGCCAGTCACACTGGCCAGGTCGGACTGATTGATTTGACGAATGTGTTGTTGATCCCATCTGGGGCAAGATGCAGCGTCTGGTTACAAGCCTTAATTAAGCTTTACAAACTACCACTTACTGTCAGGACAGATGGAGGCATAAACATGCTGATGGTTGATACTGATGCACATGCAGTCATTGTTTTGGCATTTTAACCAGAGCCAGAATCCATTAACTTGCCTGAGCTCAATTCAGATGACCTGAGTACCTCTGTTGGGAGTTTGTGAAGTATCCTATTTAAGAGGGAGTGCTGAATGCCACAGATGGTACGACTTCTCTTCTGAAAGTGTCAATACTGGCTACATCTCCCTCTGGAGAGAGAGCAAAGTGATTTTGCTTAGAGCGCCCGGAACTCTTAACCTTGCCTCTCAGAGGAGAGGTCTCGCCTGCCAAGATTCTGTTTAAAAATTCAAGAACGAAAATAAAGGATTAGGTTGAGTCGAGAGGATCAAATCACAAAGCTGAGTTGTTACACCGCTTTTTACCTGAACACCATGTCCACATATAAACCACCACAATTCATATGCTGGTCATAATGGCTTCTTATACGCAAGGATCCTTGTTCCTTTCCCATGGCGTGCTAGTCCGCAGAGCTCACTGATACATGTAAATGAACAGGGATGTGTGCTGTTAGAAGCAGAACTTGCACAGTGTGCGGCTTATAGTGTCGAACCCTGATGCTTCACTAGACTCAATATGCTAGAAGATGAGGAGGGCATTCTGGCATTAGAGTTGATGAGGGATGAACAATAACTGTGTGTTCATTACTGCTGCTGACACACACTAGCAATTTCCATCCCCCTCTCTTTTTCTTCTTCTTCTCTCTCCGTATTGTAATGTGGCTTTCCTCACACAGGATTCTGAGGCTCATGCTGATGCTGATTATGTTCACTTGACAACTTGTGGTTTTTGCAACCTCTAAAGTCGATTTTAATAGCGGAATGTTTCACCGTTTTAAATTGGAATGTTCAGACGACAGCAAACAGAAATTATCATCATCATGGCTCTGCGAGCCATCTACAAGACTAATTTAACCAATTATATTCCTTTGTACACTCCAGGCTTCAAGCCATTACCAAATTAACCATTATCCATTTTTATAAAGCTTCCCACAAGCCTTTAAGCTGCTAGGATGTCTTCAGATTTGAAGCTTAATATCACAAACATCCTGTCTGCTTTCAGCCTGTTAACCCTCTAGCAGCAGTTTTGCTTTTGATACCTGGCAAATGACCAAGGCACAAATCCTCTCCTACATCCAACCACTCCAACGTAAATACCCTTATCAATTACACTGAAAACGCACAATAACCGTAAAGTTCTCACTGAACACTGCTGTTCTATGTTAAAATACATAGTGTTTGTAGTGTTAATGATAATATTCTTGCTTCGGTTTCTTCTCCATTGTTCAACAGGTTCTCTTCTTGTAAATTTCCACCAGGAGCATGATGTGATGGGAAATTCTCAAAAGGAGTGACCCTGCAAGATCCTGTCTTTGCCAAATCATACTCCGGGACTAAAAGATTCTGTGACTAATGACACGTTGTCATTAGATGGGAGAGGGCGTCAGCCTTTAGTCTTTTAAAAGTCTTTTCAGAGTCTTGTAGTGTACAGTTAGAATAAATGTTCATCTTTCAGGCCTGTTAACTTCTGTAGCTTCTTGGCTTTAATGCTGAATGGCCAGTTATTTAGTGCATTTGTAGACAATAGTGCTCCTGCATGTTAGATCAAACATGCCTGACATTAAATAAAACACAAAATCCAAATAACCTCCGCAACCAGTGTAACTAATAAACACCAGGTACGGTGATGGTGAATCAACTCAGATACTGAAAATGTGTCGTTTTTATCTCTCTTAGCCTCCAAAAATTCATCACCACCACCAAAAAAACCCCCATTGTAAGTACGAAGGATAGCCTCAACTCTCAAAAACTCCCATGCTGATAAACTTGCATCTTAACTACTCTTAAATACTCCTATACTCTGTGAAGCCACCCAGTCTTTATAAACAGCCTACAGCTGTAACTGCTTGTAATTTTTAAGCTTATTTTTCTGGCTTTTCAAAGGCAGTTCACAGTGGGCATAAAAACATTAAATACTAGTTTCCATCTGCTCTCTCACAGACACATGTTAAATCACAAACACACACACACACACACACACACACGAATAGATGACTGCTCTTATTTTTAGTTAAGTGCTAAGGTACTGTCTGAGTGTGAGTGTTAAATGCTTGGCAGCTATGATAAAAATTGCTCTTATGTCGAGTAGTGCTGATGTTTGGATTAAGCAGAAACAGCATGGCCGTGTCTGAGTTTATATTGTAGCGAATGTTCATCCCTGAAGACTTTACATACACTTTATCTGAGTTTTAATCTGATTTAATCCAGTAAGGTTGTGTGTGTTTTTAAGGTTGTGTGTGTCTGTGTGCTTCTTTTTCTTTATCTCTTCATGCAATACTATATTCATGTGCTTTCTTTGTTCTGTTCACTGATTCAAGTCAAGCAGGACGCACACACACACACACACACACACACACACACACACACACACACACACACCATACCTCATACAGGACCTTGAAAACCTATGTAGAATACACACGCATACCTGTGATGAAACCGCTAAAAAAGCAGGAGTGTTCTTTGCATCTCTGCATGGGGGAGAACATATTCGAGAACATGCTCGCCTAATCACATTCCAGCTCTCTGCCACCTTCAGTGAGAGCTTCAATAATTCTACCCAGCCTCCTGTCCGGCTGTGTTTCATTCTCTCTAATTGATTTAGGCTGTATCTTATTAAGATCCCTGTAAAGTTGCAAACTCGCAGCGAGGCCCAGATCCCCCCACCGCTCCTCTCCCCTTCCCCCACCACAAGTTTAAAGCCTTTTTCTGTAGCTCTTACACAGATTAGATCATGCTGCCTCTACAAAAAAAAACTGCCTCTACAGATATGCTGAGGTTTCACTATACAAAACATAATAAGTACTCAAATGAACAATGGCACTCTTTTAATACAAAGTGAGCTTATCTACCAAATAAATACCTGATACGTCCTGATACTAAGTAATGGTAAAGCTGCAAGAAAATCATATTCATAAAAATTACATGCGGTGCACTTTTTCAAAGTGAGCAATGAGACTTGGAGAAGTTCAGTGTTCTCAAATCAAAGGGTGTTAATCTAGCCAATGTGCAGTTTATTTGCCAGTTACTTTATTTACCAAATTCCTTAATGTTCTCCCAATGCCCATGTGGGTTTTCAGGTTTCCAGTATGTGGATTGGCGATGCTAAATTGCCTTTAGGTGTGAACGAGTACAGGAATGGATTCTTGCCATGACTTCCCATCCAGAGTGTATATTCTCGCATCATGCCCAGTGGGCTCAGGCTGGACTTTGGATCCATCACAACCCTAAGCTGGATAAAGCTCTTAGTGAAGATGAATGAATGAAAAATCCCTTGGCAGGCTGAATTGCTAATAGTAACTGTGGAGAACCTGCAGTGGTGTTTGTTTGTTTGTTTGTTTGTTGGAAAGTGGCGATTAAAATCAACACAAAATCTCATAGCTTCCTCAGGATCTGACTCCATCATGCCCCTATTTTATCTTCAGCTATTAATTCAGGATTTGATAACAGCAGTCACAGCCTCTGCTTGATGAGTCACAGGCTTGGGAGCAGGGTTGATTTCCCAAGTGCTGACACCATCTCACTTTCTCCCAGATACATTCTTTCCTCTTGCCGCATGTCGCTCTGTTTTGGGAATGTCGTATGCCCATAGTATTGCCATTTTCTTTCCATACCAGTGGTCTCATTTGAGTATGTTCTGCGCCGATGCTCCCATAACTTCGTTCTAGTGTAGCGTCGTTCATCGTCCACGACGCCAGCCATCCCCTTCAGAAAAAAAGACATTCACTGAAATCCTGTTCAAGTCTGCCAGTGTTTCTTAATGAATCCTGTAGCCGTAAGCCGGCACACGGTGCATCAGCACTAATGCGATCATAATTTAACCTTCCCTGAAATGCACTGTCTTTCTTTTTTTGTAGATTTTGGTTTGCAGTCCGTAGGCTGTACATATTTCAGAGTTTAGTCAGTGCAGCGCGACCCGGGGACAGCGCTAATGGGAGAACATTAGTGTTATTGGAGGCGTATTGTGAGAGAGCGAATAGTGCTGCCTAAAGCCCTCCCACTGCTCCATACAAAACGCTGCGAGACTGCCAAGTCTGAGCTCTTTCTGCCTTTTCTTTATTGCAGAAATAACAAACACTACCTTGATTCATTAGTCTACCAGCAATCTAGCCCGTGAAATAAAGATCATTTTTAATCTGTGGAGTTGAACTTGCTATATTTTTTGGCTATCTGTGTTTGGTTGAGAGGAGGCAGTGATGGCCCATGGTGTTGAGGTTTAATCTCTCAGCTGTGAAGGAATGAGGCTGAGAACGGAAAAGCATTCTCCATCAGGCCATTGTGCCCCGTGTACTCAGGTGTGTCGCAAGAGTGATAAGCCAGTCTTTTTCTGACACTGTGTGAGCAAACACACTCCCACCCACCCACATTCCCACAGGCGCGCAGACACACACCAACGTACACCACATCCCCACCACCACCCCCCGCACGCAACAGAATCGAAGCGCTTGCCAGAGACGTTTTGAAAAGGTCAGCACCCGGCTCCTAAATTGAAAGGAGATTGCAATCAGTCACGCGGTGGGTGTGTGAACAGTCCTCACACACCCTCTTTCACTCTCCACAGCTAAGGGGTCTTTCATCTCAGTAGTGTTCTAATACACACTTCCATTAAGCTTCACCGTATCCAATCCATCCCTTGCTAATGATGCCATTATTGTGTTCCTTCTGTGTTTTTTCAGCATGTTAAATGTAAGACGTTAAAAAGAGTTTAACTTTTTGTCTAGAAAATTTTAAATAATGGTCCTAAGACCTGATACGTAGTAAAGGATGATTGAGTGGATTTATTTTAGGTGGTGATGATGATGTAATTTTTCTTCGACATTGCAGGTATCGTCTATCTCGAAGTCATATTCTTTTTCATGCGCTCAGTATGTCAAGGACATTTGTGTATTGAAAATTTTAAATTGTGGTGAGGTTCAGGTAAATTGTTACACTAATATAAGGGAACAAAATATACAAGACAGAGCAATAAAAACAATAATTATAATATAGTTGGGTTACGAGAAGGCAAGCGGTGTTGTATATCAAGTAGTTGCAAAGAATTAGCACGGTAGTAAAATGATGAAGCAACTATGTGACAAGGGGCTCATTTGGCATTCAAATATATTTGATCTGTGTTAAATAAAAGCAAAACCCCTAGCTTTTAGCGTTCCAGTTATTTACAGCGAGACTCCGCTGTGTGCTGCACTTTCTTAGCAAGCCTATAATATGAACACCTCATCAAGTAGATTTATGGCTTAACACATAAAAGCCGTGTGAACGGTAGAACAAACATTGGCTGGTGTTTTGGAAATTTGTGACCAAAATACAGGCTGCGTCCCATTAGAGGGTCCTTCCTGCCCACAGCAAGTTGGACGCTGCAGTTCCGGGCAGGTGACAAAGGGGCTGATGAGTTCTTAATTTTGCTCTTCACGCCTCGACACACTCGCCAAACATCAGCACCCACGAATAGTGTTTGCTTTCGGTGCCTCGCAAAATGGAAAAACAAAGGTGCCTTCATCTAATACTTCTCCAGAGAGCTAGCCTTCATAATGTCTGCTTAGCTCTTTCTAAGGCACCTCCTGCACACACACACACACACACACACACACACACACATATCTGTGAGGTGGGCAGGCTTTAGTGTGTAAGCCAGCAGGAGGGAGATTTTACCTGTATAGGTAGTCTGCATTTTAAACACTGTTCTGTAGACACAGGTGGGCCCGGAGTGTACACAACACCGTCTGCACCTGTCTCCCTGTCTGTCTCGGCCTCCGTTCTGCTCGCCGGCTTTATTATTAAACCTTACACTTTAATCTCGCACTCTAATTTCATCTCTTGGCAAAGCTCCTGTCTGAGCAGGCCCGAGGCTCCTTCATTTCATAATTGAACCGAACATGAATCGTCAGTTGAAGAAAGAAAGGCAACTCTGAGCTTTAATTCGGTTCAGCCATGCCCCTCTCACTTTAAGGCTACTTCCATCAAGGTTCAGTCAGATTTGAATCGATTTGATTGCAAGTCCTGGCTCAGTCCTGAACTCTGTAGGGGAGCAGTATCGGCGAGTTGTGTTTGTTTTTATTGGTTTTTTTGGTTTTTTTTCCTCTTCTGTCAGAATTCTGTCTGTAATGCAGCCTCTCGGCAAACATTAAAATCATTGTCATAATGACAGGCTTTGTGAAGAACACTCCAGAAGAGTGTTTGTGTGCATGCTAAAGTGCTCTAGTATGGCCAGAACGTGGACCCCGCTTGGTCACCCTCTTTGTGTGGCTTTTTCTGAGAGACGCCGAGAGCTGATGGAAGTGTCTGCAGCACAAAGCCTGCATAACCCTCCAAAAATGTTCATTCATCTGCCGAAAATGACCACACCGCTCGACACAGCGCCTCATCACCATGACAACCTCGGAACATTAGGCTTTAAGAGAGAACTGGGAGTTTCTATTAAACACAGCTACCAATTTTCACACAACTCAAATGAAATTGCGGCGTTTCGCCGAGGCTCTGAGGAATTTAGAAGACTTCCTCATCAGTCTTCCGAATTACATTTATGCTGTATTCTTGGCTCATTTAAAAGCAGAAGTTTACCAATTTAGACCAATTTTGGAATTTTTTTAAAGCCTCCCTTAACCCCTAACTCAGGTGTCCAGTCTTATCCGCAAAGAGCCGGTGCGTTTTCAGCTTTCCGGTCCAATCAAGCAGGAGCCACATCTGATTCCACCTTTTTAATCAGTTGAGCTTGGTTTTCATTAGACTGGAGTGGAATGTAAACCTGCACCCACACCAGCTCGTTCTAGATAAGATTGGACACCTCTGCCCTAACTGAGTCAGTATGCTCTGTTGAGCATACAGGAGTTGCCCTTTCGGGAACAGGGGCAGAGCTGGGCAGAGATGCCACCATTTACAATTTATCCACTGCTGCATTTATGATTTTTGCTGAAATGCATATAAAATTCTACCCACAGAAAAGCCTGTTCGCTGAAGGGTGAAAGGATGCAGGACATGAAAGACAGTTTCTGGTTGCGGTAATTTTCTCTTCTCGAGGATTTTTACCTCTGCGAACCTAAGAAATTATGGGGCTCGGTCTTGAGAGCCAATAGAAAACAAATGGGTGACATTGCGGTCTGTTTGGTATGAAAAAATGAACGAGCTGCTTATTTTTAGCCCAGATCTTTGCCTGCTGTTGCTTAGTGCACATCTGAAGGAAAAAATAGCATTCACTAGAGTTTTTGTGGTAAAATTCTGGGTTTTTTTTTCTCTGGCTGCTAGGACTTTCTTGTTAATAGTGTTGGCAGCTCTGTATCTGGTGGCTGAGCCCATTTCTGGGCTGGAAAAATGTAAACAAAAGCCTGAAGTGAAGAAACTAAAGCCATTACATGGCAGTATTGCGAATCACAGTATTTTAAAGGTATCTTTGAAAATGCAAAGGTGTCTGGTGCTGTTTCCTTATAAACATAATTAAAAAAAATACAAAATAAAAAAACTGCAAATTAGCGAATGGTGATAATATAATAGAGCAGCAGATGAAACCGTGGTATGTGTGTTTGGGCTCATTATAACGCGTTAAAGTGAAAGGTGAGTGTTAAAGAGGTGCACATTTGGCGAGGTGATTATAAGGTTAACAGTATAATCAGTTTAGTGTAACAGTAAGTGAATAGGTGTAGGTGTGAATTACTGCTTAATCAGCAACCTGGTGACTTTTTTTATATCTTCTCTGAGAACTAACAGCTTTGTACTTTCGGCCGGGGAAGAGAAGAGGAAGCAGTACACATGCAGAATGCCATGTGGCTTTAATGACACTACACTTTTAGAAATGATCCTGTAGGTTGGGAAGTTGAGGTGATGCCCTGTGATGCTCTTACCCTTCTCTGCAGTGCTCTGTGTTTAGAGCATTACGTATGTGAGGATGTGGTGCAGCTTATATAGGACAGACTCTATAGTGAAGTATAGTGAGGATACAAGGGATCTGTTATGTCCACTTGAGATCACTTCTGATGGTGACTATGATCCTCATGACAATATCCACTCTGATGTGTAAATGGATGTGCAGTCTGCTTCCTAGTACATGAAATCAGTACCCAGCTCTTGACTCTTGCTGAGAGCCAAATGGAGAGGCAAATGATTGTCCTGACACCAGTCTGACCTTCTGCCTTTAAGTCTCATTATAGCTGGCGATTAGCCCTATTATGACTGTGTCATCGGCATACTTGATAGAGGAATTAGAGCCTTTCTGATCACACAGTCGGACAGGAGCAAGGAGTAGCATGACAGAGTCAACCCACTGTGAGTGGTGTCTAATTAGGAACAGTGCAGAACAGAGGCCCTCGTTCTAACGTTGAAACCTTTTCTGTACTGATCGCAGATAAAGTGGCCTGCAATGATTTCCCTCTTTCACATTTCAGCAAGCGGCATGGAGAAGGTCATCAGCTTGTACGGCGAAACCATCACGGTGCCTTGCAACAACGGCGACAACCAGCCAGAAGATCTGATGTTCACCAAATGGAAACTTGTGAGTCTCTGCCGCTCTTCTTGTCTGAATTTGTCAGTTCTGGATCACTGGTGTCCCGCTCTCAGGTGTCAGGAAAACCAGCCACATTGGTGAAGTGTGAAGAGATGAATAAGTGGTTTACACAGTCCTGCTGTCTTCACTGTCACACCTACAAAAGATCCCCCAAAATGCTTCCTTTTTTTTGCTGTTAGTCTGTCAGGACAGAGGCTCGGTGCATGACAGATTGGTAATAGTTGTGCTTTTATGTTATTGTCTTTAGTCGAGAGAGAACGGCACTTCAGGAGACATCTTGGTGAAGAAGGCACAGAAGGATGAAGTGAAGAACATAGCCACCGACAGCTATAAGGACCGTGCTAGCATCGGGCCCGACTCCAGCCTGCTAATCCGCCAGGCAGTCCTCGATGACCAGAGAGTGTTCACCTGCATGGTGGTCTCCCTATCTAACCTTAATGAATACCCTGTTGAAGTTGAAGTGCACAGTGAGTACAGATTTCTCAAAATAATAATTAGAATTACAGTCATAATAAATCTCCCACCGGCAGAACAAAATCAATATCGATTTTTTTCCAGAAATTGCACTATAGGATGTGTACAGTACACAGCTAACTCATAGACGGACACTCTGGAGAGGCAAAATGCTTCTGAAGCTCTAAGAGTCACTGATGTGCTGAGAATGATACACCAACTTTAGAACATCTTGTCAGTGTTGGTCCTGTTGCACTGATGGAAGGGTTACAGGAGAGCTGACAAACTGTACATAGCAGCAGATCCACTGCAGTTTAGTAATTATATAGCTGCAAAACTGCCCACTGTAGATAGAGTAGGTGAAATATTGCTGTATAATATTTGTAAAAGGATTTATATTGTGTGTATCGTGATGCTGATTGTCAATAAATTTCCCCGTTTTTAATTCTCAGAGAGACCATCAGCACCTGAGTTCAGGAACAAAGCGAGTCGGCTGGACAATGGCAAACTGACACCGGTGAGTGCTTTAAAATCTGCCCTTTTACGATCAGCGTTAGTGAAACTACAATATACTCAACAAAACAACTGCAATCCTATATTAAATCTAGCAACTATTTGTTTCTTGTTCTGTTTTTCTTTTAGTTTTGTTTTTTTTTCACATCCCCTTTCCAATCAACCAGCCTGAACATAAAATACACCCGCATGACATCTTCCTTCCTGGCAGATCAGGGTAAATCTGTTAGACAGATCTGTATACACAAAAGAAAGAGCCCCTTAATAGAAGCATTACTGCTGTAGTGATGTAACCCTACAGAAAACACGAAAAGCCAAAGCAGAAGCACAAAACGGCAGCTTTGGGATGTGCTGAATCACACAATGGGGAGAAAATTTCTTTATTACTTTATGAGGGCAGTAAAAGGGGATTATTACCCTATACAGGCTCAGCCACACTTTATCTGGGCTGGGTTGAGTTGAGAGGCTGTATGCGCTCAGAATTAAGGCGAGCTGGAAGTTCAGAGGAATGTGGACATTCTTATGCAACAGACAGCAGAGGGCAAGAGGACTTTTTTTGATAGCCACCTACTGAGGCCTGTCGTGTTTAAAGCATGGCCTCTTTGTGTACGAAGGCAGAGAAAGAGCAACAGCTCAACCTTGGGGCAGTTCATGTTAAAAACATTTTGCCTGTCTTTATGCTGAGGCGTACCGCAAGCCCAAGGAGGAGAATAGCAAGGAGGTAGAGTGCTGTATAGAATGAGAAGGGCACTGTCGAAGATGGACAATGCCAAACTCTGATCTTAGAGTGTTTGTGTTCAGTATGAGCGATACTTCAGCAGCATCATGCTTAAAATCCAGATATGTACCTTAATAAAAAACCAGCTGCAATTACGAGCTTCAAGGTAAAGGTATAAAAGATGTACCCTTTGGGCTTCTATGTCTGTAACAAGTATTTATTCTATTTTTCTTCATTCTGAGAGTGTATGTGTTGTGCAGGGGAGTGATAATAGCTAAGAAGCTTGCTCTCGTCTGTTGGTTTTATTAAATGCAGCCCGTTCTCCTCCTGTAATCGAGTTTTCACACATCCGTTTTTTTCACAGTGTACGAGGAGGAACGATATATCTTCTCCCCTTCTCTTTGTTCTTTATTGTAATCATTTTCAAGCCCTACAGCCTGTGGTTGGTAGCGCAGGGCAATACACGTCATGACAAACCGAAACTGAGTGAGAAAAAACACAGACACGCCCATCCTGAAACCTCCAGCTCTCAGTCACCTCAGTCACATGTTCAGAAATTGTCACTAGAGGGAAATTACCCGCCCTGCCCAACTGAAACGTCATGACGAATAACACTTGCAGCCAAAACCACCTAAAGGCACTTTATTTACATGGCTGAGCTGCAGAAAGTCCCAGCGTTTCCCTGTCCAGGGAGGCAGCTGAGGTCATTTCATATGTCAGGTTACAGTTTAATATAGGAAATGTCATCAGTCTTGAATGCACATCTGAAACTCCTAATATAGTATCTGTGTCATACAGGCTGGCTGGGACGTAGAAATCAATAACACTTCCTGGATCAAATATTAGTGAATGTAGAAGCGGGAGAAAGGTTTTGGCTTGGTGATCTGGTTACGCCCTAAAGATAAACACCCTGTGTGTATTTGTGTGTGTGTGTGTGTGTGTGTGTGTGTTTCAGCTTGGAGAGTGTGTATCTGCCAGTGCAAATCCCCCAGCACAAATCATCTGGATGAAGAATAACACGACACTAGTGGCAGACAACGTTGGTGAGTGTGATATATTCAGTAATTCTCCATAAAAGGAAGCTGGTTTATGGGGAAACACATGTGTGTTTATTTGTACTAAATGGAAGACTTGTATGTGGGATGACTCTGTGTGTGTGTGTGCGAACAGGGATCATTATCATTGCCTCCATAACAAAGGACCCAGTCACCGGTTTGTCCACCACAACCTCTCAGTTACAATACACCGCAGGGAAACAGGACGCGACCTCAAAGTTTACCTGCGTTGTGAAACACGTGACCGGGCCTGACCAGATATCTGCAGCTGAAAACTTCAGCATCCACTGTAAGTACAACCCTGCATACATGAAGCTGCTCTTATCTTTCAAAGTTAAAAAGACATGTTTATAAAGTTTGCTTTTTGACATCCACATCAAATTTTTTGCTGTTGACAAATGGCTTGATCTGGATTTTTGTGGAACCAAGCGCAACAGCATCACCATCGGTCATAAGAAAATTTCACAGTATGAAGAAGCGAGGCTGGGGCTGATCTCTTTCTAGTCATGACTGTCACTGATCCAGGAACACAAAACAGTCAAATCAGGGGATTACACAGAGAGAAGAAACTAAAAGTGATTAAGCTAATCACACCTCGTCTAATCAAACTGCAAATGACAGAGACCGACAGATGGCAGAACTGTAACTGGTGCAGGGACACAGGAAGATGCTTTACACTGGGGGTTCTGGAATTTTAAGTGCCATACACTATGGAGTGCGTTATGATATCACACTTGAATGATAGTCAAATATCATTCTTGCGGAGTTCCGCTGAAAACTACACCCCTCAGGGGCTTTTTTACTGTTTCATCACCAGCAGGATCGATGAAGTGATCTAAGGCTGCTGGTTGGCATAGCAACGTCTCTAGTTTGTTGTTTGTTCTCCTGAATGTGTGTCTTGTCCACCAGTGTTCTTGTGTTGCTGTGAAAAAAGCAAGCAACATTAGGATTTAAACTTGTCCACTTTCATGTGTCATGTTTCTGTTGCTGAGTATTTCCTCCATCGCATACAGGCTCAATAAAGCCTAGACTTCACTGCCGGTCCATTTGTCCATTTTTAAGGCTAACAGAAAGAGCTGTTGTTTACACGGCTAGCGTTTTACTGAGATTTTTAAAATCGGTGATTCCCGGTGTGATTCCCAAACAATCAACGTACACATATGTCTGGACCAATCACCGTACGCTTACACCACTCATGATTCCTCTGGTGCTGGGAGAGTACCTACCCTGAAGTAGCTGCTTAAAAAAGCTAGCTAGAACACAACAGTTCTAAGAACTATGAAAAAGTCCAAAAGTCAGCACATTTCCTCTTAGTTCCTGTTACTGATTATGTTATAGTCTTTCCCTCCACATGATCTCATTTTTTCTCTCTTTTTTTGAAGTTAACGAAAAATGCAGGCTTTCATGGTACTGAGAAAGCAGAAAGTGCAGCCTCCTCTTTCCTGAAGGCCAGAGTCTCACGTTTCATAACATCGAACAGTTAAATAGCACAATATTCTGTTCATTAACACATTAAAAAATGCCTTTGTCAGCAAATCACTGTTATATAAGAGGAATACTCTCTCTGAAATATGATCTAAAAAACAACTCATTTTAAAAGTTTGTTTATTTCTCTACCATACTTCCCACGTCCTTGCGTTAGTGTTTAAGGTTACAGTGTTTCTGATGGCCTTGTTTAGTATTCGTAGGAAAAAAAGCATGAACCCAGTGACAGCGAAGAAACCCGTGACACAAACACATAAAAATGGATGGAAAATGATCAGTGTTGTTGCATTACCATCAATTAGAAGCTCAACTGGTTCCACTCTATAGCAGAGGCTAAATGTAAAGCTGCTTTTGACAGGAAGACAGACAGACGTGACCACAGGGCCACGACGAGCACCAGAGAAAGATCTCAGTTCCTGAATGTCTCAAGCTGCATCTCTTCCTCTTACACTTTTTCCTCTCGCCTTCATGCTCTGTCTGTCTCTATCTTTATCCCTCTTTCAGACCCTACTGAGAAAGTAAACCTGCAGGTTCTGTCTGCTGGCTCCATTAAGGAAGGCGATAACGTCACGCTGAAATGCCAGGCAGATGGAAACCCTCCTCCCACCAGTTTCAACTTCCACATTAGGGTAAGAATGCATTTCCTGCAGAGATCTGCTCCTCTGGGTCCTATCGTCCACCCTGTATATCAGAGCATGGAGAGTTTAGGTTCCAGTGTGTTGAACCTGACTGACTTAATACTGTATTAATAATACTGTATAAATATTAGCACATTTTTAAAATAGGAACTGTAAAAAAAAAAAAAAATAGTGCATCTGGAAGATTTAGGTGTCGCACATGTGTGACCTATATTTTCAGATTTGTTGACTGAGTCATAGGTCAAGATAAATAATTGTTACTAATATAAAAGAGTAAGCAAGCTTTTGGTTAAAACATCCTCTTACTACATTGCATATTATTTTTTAAGCTCATGTTATTTTCTCTTATAGCTTTTTTTGCTGTAATTGCTTCAATTTTAAAAGTGCTATATAAATAAAATTTCTCCTGTGTGCAGGGTAACAAGGTCCGAGTAGCCAACTCGGACGTCTACACTCTGTCCGGAATAAAACGAACTGACTCCGGAGAATACAAATGCTCTCTGATCGACAACGAAAACATGCAGGCTTCAACGAACATCACTGTCACCTGTAAGCACCCAGATTTCTTCTGTTCACCTATTCCTTCCTTCCTACCTCCCCATCACTTTTCATCTTGCTCAAAGTGACTCAGTAATATCTGCAAATTGGCCTTTGAGGGAAAGCCTCAAGCAGTGAAGAGTTCTCTGAAGTTATCTTTTTTTAACACATATAAATGAACATACGAGAGACATACTGATCAAATTGATCTCGAGCTCGGTGGGAGATCTGGGACACGCCGGACAGTTGGAGTAATTCGGGGTTTTTTGCGACTCGGGTTGAGCCGAGGTCACACTTAACGTCTACATTTTTAAATGCCATGCACGTTTGATTACTCTCCAAGGAGCATGTGTGCGCGTGTTCGCTTTCATATGTGCGGTGTGACGTTTCTAAAGCAACCTGCTTGTGTGTCATGCTGCCTCCACTGAGCAGTTCATATCTAAATGGAGCGTGTAAGGAGTGAAAACAATGGAAGCTTTCTCCTTATAGAAGAGTGTGTGTGTGGGTGTGTTAAAATGTGTCTCCTGAGTGGTGTAACAGAAAAGTGTTCACCTTATTGTCTAGAGATCGCAAGTTTGAATCACCACAATGTCACAGCCAACCGTGGCTGAGGGTCCAAGAGAGTAAACTTGGCCGTTCTCTCTCTGTGTGTGAGGGATTTCATACTCTCTCTCCACTATCAGTCACAGCAAAACTAGCCAAACATGAGTGTCTGGGAGCTCATGGATGTGGAAGAGCGTGCACAGCGCTTTCCTCCAACTGTGTTGAGCATTGGTTATACGCTCATGTGGATACAGCCGCGGACACCATGTACGCATAGATCGGCATTTTCCTCCACAAATTATTTTCCTAGATTTCCCTCCAGGATTATTGCACATTTGAATGTCTTTATATTGTTTTAAGGATGAATTACAGATACGAGCAGAGACAGACCTCTAGCACATGCGCACTAGACCCCTTGTAGCGTAGTTCATGCGGTCACAATAATTTGCAGGGTACAGACAGGTGTACACAGAGCCTCGTGTACACCTCTGGTGAAGAAATTTACTTCATGCAGACCATAGCGGACCATCGTGTACTCACATAACACTGAAAGCATAACGCTGGCCTTGTGCTGCCCAGTGACGCTGCATAAACAGCAGTTCAAAAAGATGGCTGGTTTCACCTGTCCCGGAGGCCGATTTATACGTCTTCGTCCTCTTTTTGGAGGCACTGTTGCATGAAACACAACAGAATGTTCTGCTTTTACACACAAAGGAACAGCGAGATGCGAGTTCCTCATCTCACTGTAGGAATAATAAACAGAATATAGCACAGACAAAATGTTGTTTTGAAACAATTTTACTGAGGGGAAAAAGAAACCTCACATGATTAATTATAAACCAATTGAATTCTCACTGAAAGCTTCGCTGAAGTGATTTAACTCGTCTGTATTCAGCAGTGCATTTACATTTACATTTATGGCATTTGGCAGACGCCCTTATCCAGAGCGACTTAAATACGTGCTTTGAAGCCTTTATCAGTAATTGCATTCTGATACTGGCTCACTAGGACCCGTGCTAAAAATACCATCAGTCTAGAAACTCCGTTGTCAGGTAATACAGTAAAAAAGCATGCAGACAAGTTTATTTATTTATTTTCTCATGTAAATGGATGCAGGGCTGTATGTGCGGCTCGGAGCAAAAGTCCCACGGCACGCTCAGGAATTTGGCACAAATGTAACACCATAGTGTTTAAACCCACAGGATTAGATGCAGGATATAATGATCTACAGCCGCTATAAAGCCTCACACTTTATATATTTATTTTACATTTATATTAACATAACATCATGATAGTAGATTTCCGATTTTCCTGGAGCAGAAGGAGCAGATTGAAATGCGAAGCTACCAAGCGGATCGATCACAGTTGTTGCTGTCTCGATGTGTAGTTACATTTATGGAGAGGCTACAGAGTAGGGTATGGCATAGACTTGACGTAGAAATATAAACTGACCTTTAGCCTTCATTCTCTCCGGTTAGTAGCCCTCGTATGACAGGGGAGTGGGTGGGAGGGAATTGTCCGAGACCATATTAGGGAGAACCAGAAATGTTCCCATAAAGAGAAAGAATATGCACACAGGGAATATGTGACAGTTTTGACCTTGTGCTTACATTTGGCTTGCCAGTGTGTGTGTTTTTTTTTTTTTTGCTGTTGTTGTTTGAAAACTAAAAGAGCCATTTCCTTTTTGTAAATTTACTTTTTGTTACTGAGGTCAAGGTTAAATTAGTGTAGATGAAGCTATAGCATAATTTAGCTACAGTAACATTGTGGAAAAATGCCAAAAATGATAGAATTACGCACATGTGTGTGTGTGTGTGTGTGTGTGTGTGTGTGGAGAAGGTGAGATTTACTGGACTGGTGCATGAGAGTCACACCTGCAGTGAGAAGATACAGTGTGAGACATCTGTTCACTGTCTCTCTCTGTTTCACCCTCAGTGTGCTTTATTGCTATAGCAAGTAATGGTGCATTCGCATTGCCAAAACCTGGTGTGTGTGTATGTGAATATTAAAATAATAAAACAGACAAATGAACAACATGTGTAAAAATGAAAGAAAAAAAAAAAAAATGATAAAGGTTCAATCTGTAATGTTTAAACCCGAGATCTATAATAATCATATAATTTCAATGACATATTAAAAACTATGTATCGCAAAACTACAAATCAGTGACTCTGCCTTGGTTTATTTTCAGCTCTAATATTAGCTCCACTTCCTGCAACTACAATTATAATTCTCCAATAAAGACTCTCTCTCTCTCTCTTTTAGATCTGGACCTGACTGTCAGTCCCTCAGGAAATATCCTGAAAAACGTTGGGGAGTCCTTGGAGGTGAAAGTAGACAAGAATTCCTCGCGTGAACCCACAGTGATCTGGACGAAGGTGAGAGCACCATGCGCATGTGCACCAGGTCACACGTTGTCCCTCTGCCACCATCACTCAAGCCTGGGGTTTCTAAGCTTATAGTTCTCAAGGAAAAATATTAGTCAAGGCTGATAAAATCTTGCCTTGTATCTGGTTTCAGCTGATTAGAATTAGCGTGTGTGTATGTACTGCAGTCATGTGACCGCTAGCTGAAACGGCCAGGTCTGTGTGTGTAAAGTGGCTAAAACCTATCACGCCTTGCCTCAATGCTGCTAAATAGGTTTCCTTCCTACAGGACAACGGCAGACTGGAGACACTCCCCAACTTCAGCAATTTAACATATACTCACGCAGGCTACTACGTGTGCGAGGCATCTGTAGCCGGAATCAAACGCAGCGCCGCTTTCAGACTGGATGTGCAAGGTAAGAGGTGATCACGCTTCACCTGCACCTGTCCCAGTCCCAGAGGTGTCATCTCACACCAAGAAAGCAACTACAAATTACTTAACAGACACATTTTAAATACATGCAGATTTTTTTTTTAAACCCTATAAATATACGGCACGTTCTTGAAGATTATGCAATGATGATAATTGCACAATTGTCTCTTTGTCCCTCTCTACATTTCTCTCTCTCTGTCTGCCTTTGCATCTGTCCTGAAGGCAGGCCTGTTATTAAAAGTCTGAAAAAAGAGAGTAGCGCAGACGGCAAAGCAATGGTGCTAATCTGTGTGGTTGAGGGAACACCTGAACCTGAAGTGTTCTGGAGTGTCAATGGAACCCATGTGAGTCTCACACGTCCTCTCTGTCTCTGTCTCACACACCACACACAGTGTAACTACTGTAAGTATACACAGAAACATTAGCTCTCTCAGATCTGCCATTCTACAGTCGAGATAGAGATCTAAGTACGGAATAAAACATGACAGGACGCGCCGTTGTAGGAAAATAATCAACAACAGGTTGGTGTGATGTGGAGATCTGTTACACCCTGCAGCTGATTACTGTCCTATGAGGGCATGTGCGAAAGTGTTGTACTCCTCTATGTGTCCTCTTAATCTCAATGCTAACATTTTTTATTTATTTATTAATGAACACATTATACTTTTTTAGTTACATTTAATGAAGTAGAATATCTGAAAAAGAAGTTACTTCCTGTTATCCCTTACTTTAGTGCAGCTGTACTAGCAAAAGCCTAAAGACTTTTCTTAAACCTTTATTTAACCAGGCAAAAACAATCGCTTATTTAAAATGGCGGCCTGTCAAAAGGTAAAGCCTCCTGAAGAAAAGGGGTAAAGGATAAAAATGACCAAAACTTAACAAGACAGTGGCACACATCCCTAAAACAAAATCCCATTCAATCACAACCGCTACTTATATAATTACTACAAGCATAACATGTTACAACAAGCATTACACGAATGCCATGCAGTCTAGCACACAAACATCAAACAGGTAGGTGGGATAACCACAACAAGACAAAAATAGCATACGCAAGAAGTAAGACAAACCAGCAAAACAAGAACAGCGGCAGCAAGGGAACAAAAATGCCGAAGTATGCATGACTCAACGGATAAACAATAGACAAGACAAAAGTTAGAAGATATCAGTCAGTCGGAAAACAGCTACACGTATCACTGAGAACGTCCAGAAGCTACATCTTTACCGCTGCGTGTTACAAAGCGCTAACAGTGGAGACTCCTTCCAAAAACTTCTGTCCCTTCACCGAAAATGTCACCATAGCAACAGTTGCACACGTTTTACTTCACATACCACGTTTTTAGTTATGTGACTCGTCTGTCATAGGAGTACCTGTGTAGGTTGTTCTTGTAGAAGGGGAAAAGTCATTTAGCACAAGAGCATTAATATAAACCCACTAATGTCAGAGTCATGCTGTTCGAGAAAATAAATCAACACCTTCTAACCAATCATCATATATATATATAAATGAATAGATGTGAATATGAGTCATTTACAAAGATAGAACATCTTCTGTATATGCCTAATAGTGACTTCATGATTAGCAGAGCTTCACTCAGAGACAAGTTATTTTCCTGTCAGTCATAATCATAGTGAGATTTCATGATGAAATCATAATCAATAGTGATTAGAAGCTGATCCTCATATTACAGCCACTAACCCTAATTTGCATCTGTTCATGCTGCAGTTCCAAATGACATAATAAGTACTTTCATCTTTCCTGCTATATTTAGGAAGCACTGGTTATACTGCCAAAGCACACAGGGCAAGCTCAGTGGTTTTGACTGAATGCCTCTTTTTCAGGGGGTTAATATTGCTCTAGAGAGCAGAGAGGGCGAGGTTCCAAACTGTCAAACATTTAACACGAGCCGTACTAACAAAGGGCCTCCTTTATTAATCTTTTAGTAAAGTTGTGTGTTAATGTTGGCTGATTTGCATAAGCCGAACCCAACAAAAAATTTCCACTGTGTTTACAAACGTGTCAGAAATGCTGTCTTTCTTTGTACTCACATGTGTATGTTGAACGCCATTCACCCGTAAATTACTAGGTGTGTGCAGGGCACAGCTGATTTGCATTCTGGGACGTCTACAAACCTCCATAAAAAGCAAAGCTCTCTGAGCTGTAATGACAAGTAAATGAAAAAGTAAAGATTTCTCATAGGAAGGAGTCAAAACAATTTAGACTCACATCTATGCTATTAAAAAATACACTACCAGAATATAGCTACTCATTCATAGGCTTTTCTATATTTTTACGTTGTAGAACAATACTGAAGGCATCAAAATGATGGAATAACACTTATGGCTCACATGGAATTATGTGGTAAACAGAAAAGTGTTAAACAACAACATATGTTTCATAGTAGCCACTTTTTACCTTGATGACAGCTTTACGCACTATTGGCATTGTCTTAACCAGCTTTATGAGCTAGTCACCTGGAATGCTTTTCAGCTAACAGGTGTGCCTTGTCAAAAGTTCATTAGTGGAATTTTTTGCCTTCATAACGTGTTTGCGGCCATCAAACAGTAAGCAATAAATAATAAAAATACAGTGAATAGCCTTATTTGACAACCATAGCAATCCATGTCATGTCCAGAACCGCTCGACTAAGAGAAATGACATTCCATCATTACTTTCAGACATGAAGTGTCTTTTAAGTAATGAAAATAAAGAAAAAAAATCATTGAATCAGGAGCCGTGTCCAAACGTCTGACTGGTACTGTATTGTTAATTAAGAATATATTATATAACAGCACTTGGAAAAGGTTCACGTCTAGAGAAAAATGACAGAAAAGGTGAATTAGATGTGAATTAATTCAGGTGAAAAGAAAATGGTGTGACATGAAAATGGAAGAGAAAAAAAGATCTGCATTGTACCCAGTTGATCATGGACACCAAGCACATTATTCAGGGAAACCGCTATTTTAAAATCGTCAAAAGTGCCGACAGTCAAATCAGTTCAAAGCATTTCCGTACGTCGCTCTGGATAAGTGCCTCTGCTAAATGTCAATAAAGAAGACATCTGACAACTTGATGACATATTCCACGTATGAAAATGCAAATTATATGACTTGAAGCTGGTGTACAGGGATTACAGGAATTTCCTGAGTACAAAATTTCTTGTTTAAATGCTGCTACAGTGTTTACAAATCAATCCGTTTGTAGCCAGCTGGATAAATGAGGCCCAATGGGTGAATAGTATGATTTGTACATGAAGTCTGTGTTACAAATGTACAGATTTACAAACTTGACTATGGATTTTGTGGATTACAGTTTAGCAATAGGAACCCACACTTGAGTGTTTTTCAGTGTATAAGCATTCAGAGAAATGAAAGAATGGGGGACAAAAAGCAAGACAGAAATAGAAAAACAGAAATAGAACTTCCTGATTAGACTGGTATGGGAAATGTCAAGGCATGGCCTAATATCCTACTGAGCAAACTTCTCCTGCTCCAGCAGTCGAGCAGTGAAGAAACCAAGTAACTATTTGCTGTTATGTACCATGTGCTCTTTGTACTTACAGAAGAACTTCAGCAACGTTAATGCGTCAGACAGCAGCAGGGTTCACAGGTTCACACAGTTCAGGGAAACATAGTTTCATTACAATCTAAAGCCTCTCTTGGTAAAGCCCCTTCCAGGTAAGGGAACAGGTTTAGAAATGCAGTAAACATTAGCTCAGGAATATAGAATGTTTGTTTGGGGAGGAAAGGAGAAAAACATCATGTGTAGTCGATATTAGTGTATAAAGGTGGGTTCGGGTCAACAGCTTAAATAAAACTACAGCTTCCAAAACAGCTTAATGGAGTAACTCAGAATAGGTAACGAGGAAAATAAATAAGCAATTCCGTCAAATACCCAAAAAGCTTTAATTTGATTAGTCAGTTCGTGGTATACAGAGGTAGAGGTAAACTGTATACACTGCATATATAATCTATATGGTCAAGAGTATGGAAACCTGGCATTACATCCATGCTTGCTGAACATCCCGTTCCACATTTAGTCCCCTTTTGCTGCTATAATAACCTCTTCTCTGCTGGGAAGGCTTTCCTCTAATTTTGGAACATGGCTATGGGGATTTGCCCGTTCAGCCACAGGATGCTTGCTACAGCATGCAAAGACATTCTAGACAATCCTGTGCTTCCAGCTTGGTGGCAACAGTTTGTGGAAGCCTGTATATGGCTGCGATGTACAGGTGCCAACATACTTGAGTGAGTGTGCATTAACTATATGATGTCCGGTAAATTCAGTAAACAGTGAAAAAAGAGCGTCGTGTTAGACGTGTTTTCTATAGAGATGTTTGTAATATTCTAGACTACCCCAGGACTAAGCACGTACTTTGTTGAATGTCATCTTGACACCAGAGAATGTCCTTCTAATATTTTTTGACATAACGTTATACAGCAGAGTAAAAACTGCTCGTTTTAGTGGAATGATCCTTTTTAGCTGCACGTATTCTCAGACTCGAAGCAGGAATGCTTAGTTTAGATTTTTTTTTAAAGTGGGGGGAAGGGGCGAGCATTAGTAGCTTTGTGATTGGTGATCACTTGAATAGGTACCACCCACTTTGAGAAAATCTGGTGATTTGTAGACATTGTGACTAATTATGCACACTGGAGATGCGTACTGTATGCCCACAAGGCCATATTAACCTCATTAAATGTCAATAAGAGGTTTCGCTTCCCTCAGGATTTTACTCTGCCTTACCACTGTCTTTACATCTGACTGCTGTCTTGACCAGGTCTCGTGGTTGTTTACCAGCAAGTTCCTGCTCCTGCTCGGCCTCATTATGATTTCACAACTGTATAATGAGCCGAGAAATACCGAATAGCTGTTGATATTGGGTTGGAGGGGAGGCATTCGCACTTTAGTGTTTGTATGTCTGAAGGCACTCGAGCTACATAATGTTTGTGTGTGAATGTGTGCGAGTGAGCAGTGCTCAACATGAACTAACCTGTCATTCTGTCACTCATTATCACGTCCAATACAAAGTCAAAGCCAAGCCGTCGCTGCTTAACATTCTCTCCTTCTCTTTCCCACTCACACACACAAGGACACAAAAAGCCCAGTAACTCAAAGAGGCCATTTAAATCAAACTGGCATGCACTGAAAGTAGCACTTTGCACTTTCTACCCTACTATACTATTGCATATTCCCGAGCTTCTTCTCCCACTGAGCCTGTTGAGTGCAGGTACAACACAGAACACACACCTGATTGTATTCCACACTGGGTTTGTGCCACAAGTGTTCATTTTCTACAGTCATGCGCCAGTGAGAGCGATGTGTGTATTTCAATACTAATGCAGATCTGTTACTGGAAGCTGTGAGGATAGCGTTCATACTCCACGGTCTTGAGCAGGAGGGAGCTTGTATGATACGGAGGTATGGATTTTACTTCCAAAAAGCAGAGCAGGGAGTACGCTTGCTTTCTATAAAGCAGCACAGCGATGGCATGAGAGCAGCAAGAGGCTGTGATCTGTTAGGGTGTTTTTTTTTAATGTCTCTAATGGCTCTGACGCTGGAGGGGGTTGGTAATTGGAGAGCACGGTACTGCGTGCAGTTTAATTGCAGGCTGATTATCGGCTCATAGAAGTTCAGTCACACTGGGTTGGTGCCTCTCTGTCCTTGTGTGTGTGCGCGTGAGTTTGATTTTTATCCACTCCGACTGTGCAGCATAGACTGCACAGGATAACAGCAATGTTGTATGGCCCTCTAGTGGTCATCATATATAAGCATACTCCAGCATTTTTTGCGGAATCTCTATAAACTGCATATGTAGCGTATGTGTGATTACCACCGACAAGAAGTGATACGTTTCTCCACATTGTGAAAAGAGCAAAAGAATTCACTGATTCAAAACTTTCAACAAAAGGCGACTGGTTCGGATCAATAAATGATTAAAATATGTGGTTGTACTGTATATGAGACAAATTCAATACTACAACCATTGCACTCTAACAGTAAAGGCTTTCTGATAAGAAAGACACAAGATACATTTGTGTAGTTAAGCTGTGACGTTTCCAAAACTGGAGTATCACCAATGAGACTCACATTTTCTTAACTAGACTATTCGTGAATTGAACACTCCCCTTATATCATGAACACACAGTAGGTCTGACTTTTTTTTGCTGCTTTTGTGGTGTTATGCTGACAAATGATAAATGAACTGCATATATTTGTGTTCCCTCACAGAGCCAGAGCCAGTACAGCAAAGGCGTAATCACTTACAAGCTAACCGTGATGCCCAGTGCGAACCTGACTGTCACCTGCCGAGTCAATAACACCCTAGGCACAGCCATCAAGGAAATTGAAGTGCAGTCCTGTGAGTACTGAAGGCTCTTGATGTCTGAGACTGGGTGCATACTAACATACTAGCTCCTTTGTTGTTCTGTCTAATCATTTTCTGTCAGTGCCTCGCTCATGCAAACACACACACACACACACACGCACAGTTCACAGCAGTTCACTGATTAGCAGATATAGAAACTATCTGAAGAGTGGATGTCTGCAAGAAACACGAGTGATTGCTCCACAGTGCAAAAAAAAAAAAGAGTGCAGCTCAATACAGATGGATGTGTGTTGGCTGACTTGGTCTGAGCTATGAAATGAAGTTTGGTGGCTCTCTGACAAAGCCTGGCCGAAACTCCATCCATTGCAACGGGGCCTAAAAATACACTGCGGTCAATGGGAGAAAAATGGATGGATGAAAAGCAAGAAAGAGATGAGTGCAGGTCAGAGCTGATTTCATGTGGGTGCTGGAGAGTTACCCTGAGGTAGCATATTTAGTTTGGTGGCTCTCTGATGATGATGAGTGACCAAGCAGGAAGACTTTGATGCTGAAAATCTGTTTATTTCATTGGTGAAATATAAATGACAGGAAAGCAAGAGAACAGGTGTATCTTTCCAAAAACTGCAAACAAGCAGACTAATCGGGCTCTGCGATCACACTAATCACTTTTTTAAACCGAAGATTGGAAAATATGTCAGTGAGCGTCCACTATAGTCTCAGATTCCTGTTCTTGCTTGAGAGAAGTGGAATATGTGCTGCTGTTGCCCAGCCACCTCAACGTTGTGCATTCGGAGGTGCTTTTCTGCTCAGCGCGGATGTAAAGCGTGGTTATTCAAGCTTACCATTGCCCTCCTGTCAGCTCGAACCAGTGTAGCCTGTTCTGGTCTGACCTCTCTCTCCTCAACGTGTTTCCACTCGAAGAAATTCTGCTTGCTGGATGTTGTTTTTTCACGCCATTCTGTATGAACCCTTGAGAATGTCGTGCGTGAAATCCCAGGAGATCAGCAGTTTTTGAACTACTCAGACCAGTCTGTCTGACATCAACAACCATGCCATGGTTAAAGTGACTGAGGTTACACTTTTTCCCTCCTTCGGCTCTTTGATTTGAACCTTAACTGAAGCTCTTGACCTGTATCTTCATGAATTCATTTATGCACTGAAGGCAGTTGCTATGCTATGGGTCTGGTGTACAGTCTAGACTGTGTGAAAACTGGTGAGTGGTAGTGAACTAGGGGGAATTTCAGTGTTATTTTTTTGCAAGTTAGCGCAGGCTAAATGAAGCGTAGCAACGAGTCGAGTTTGGCCTGCGGGCCTTGAGTTTGACACGTGCACTAAGCCAAACTCCTGTGAGTACCTGAAAGAGGTCAGGATTGCGTTACTGTATGATCACATTATATATGGTATGGATGATCGTAAGTATTGGGAAAAGGTGAAAGTGTGTGTGTGTGTGTGTGTGTGTGTGTGTTTGTGTTGACGACTTCTCTCCTTCTCTAACATGTAGTTATCATATACAGCATGAGGGTTTTTTTTCTCATCCTTCGGTTTTCTCTGTGTTTCCCCTCACACATCTTTCTCAACTCTGGTTTTCCGGATCTGTTTGCCGTGGGCTGGGGTGCTTGACTCTTCCTTCTGATGTGGTTTTCTGATCTTTTGCCTCTCAGGCCATCACAGCATGCTAGTAGCTTCCTCATTACTAAAAGCTGAAATTAAGAAATTACTTATTATTGTGAACTATAATTTTGCTTGTTTTCTCAAAACCACAGTTTGGTGGTGGGCTCAATCAGAACCTCTTTCGGTTTACTGTTGCCTTTAAAGTTAATCTGATTTCATATCTGATTTCAGTATCTCAAGAGAGTACAGATTCCAGAAAAGGTAAGCGATTGATTTGTTCTGTTGGTTTTTCAGTAGAATAGATTTTTTTTTACATGAAATATCCTGAAAAGCCCCCTCTCTGTCTATGAGTGTCCTGGAGCCCAGTTGATCTGGATGGGGTGTCAAGCATCCCGGCATCACGACATTGTTTTGTTTTTTTTCTTTCCACTTTTATCCTCTCATCTGTTAACTATTCATTAAAAATGGTATTCAGGCACCTTGTTGCAACAGTATAAACATTCTGTCCTTGACTCGTTCTTGTGCTGATGCTCGTATCCACAGATGATAACGATGACCAGGCCAAGGTGATTGTGGGCGTGGTGGTGGGTCTCATCATGGCAGCCGCAGTAGTGGGCATTGTCTACTGGCTGTACATGAGGAACAGGTATTCAGTTCAATTCATTTTAAGTATATATATATGTATTAGTGCTATTAACAGTAGACACGCTCACAAAGCAGCTTTATGGAAGCTTAGAGTTGACATGAGAAAGAGAAAGCAGACTGAACGGGGATCCCATTCCTGCTGGGTGACACTGATAGTGTGATTATAAATCATTACGGTATACAGGTGTATAGGAGTAAAAGCAAACAGTGTTGAAAGGATGTTCGGTATAAGCACATCGTACTTCAGTGGCTGTCTTCTTCCTAGTTGACTTTGTTACTGTGCTTATTAAAATCTAGGATTTATTTTTGTTGTCTTCTAGTAGGGTGGAAAGATAAACTGTTTAAGCAGCACTAAGAACCTTTTTATAGTTCAGATGTTTCTCCTTCCATACAGTTTGGAAGACGACCGCACTGCCAATTACGCTCTAGCGTTCAAGTGGTCTCTTTTAAAATGCAAGTGAAATCATTATAATAGGGGGGCTAGCTTTTCCATACACAGTATTTTTAGTGCAGCATTGACTCGTAGCATTCAGCCTGTGGGGTCAGGAGGTGAACAAATTGATGTCAGTATATCTGGGAGATTTTCAGCAAAGCTGGCTCCGGCAGCACACGTGATGCATTTGTGCGTTTGATGCAGTAGTGAGGCAAAGTGCATATGACGCTTAAAACACATTTGAACTGAAAGGTAGTAATTATCATTTACCCGGGTCATGTGACTGTTTTCATTATTTTCAACTCAATGTCCGGATTAAATCAAGTGTGTCTTGAAATCAGTGTTTAGATTCCGATTGACATCTGCGTCCTATACAGACAAGAATGCTGCTCACAGAGGGTCAAACGAAGATTGAAATGCATGTCCTCTGAGAAATAACTGCAAGCAGACACACGTACAGTTGCGGTCAAAAGTTTAAATACAGTCATCATGGACATGAATATCATGGCAGTTTTGGGCTTTCTCTGATTTCTTTGAACTGTTCTTTTTCTGGGAAAGAATGGTTGTACAGCATACGTCTTTAATAAAAAAAACAAACAAAAAAAAAGGATTTGGTGCACAGGTTTTAGTTTATTTTGGGTTTTCTGAAATCAACACAGGGTCAAAATTATACATACGGGGTCAAATATATATACATACACCCACCCACTTAGATTATTAATTCAGCAGTGCTGAAAGTTCCAAAATGTCTTTTAACTGGCCAAGGCCAAGGCCTCCTTCCTGTTATTGATCATGACTGACTATAGCTGCTAGCTTTTCTGTGCACAACATATAAAGGGTTTGTTTTACAAGGACAAGTTAATGGGAGGTGCCGCAACTTTGCCAAGGTCTGGAACAAGACCCAAACTGTCACCCTCAGCTGAGAGGAAATTGGTTTGGATGCAGAGCCTCATGTTCTGGGTTTGGTTTGCTGCCAGTAGAACTGGTGCATTGCACAAAGTAGATGGAAAGATAAAGAACCTCAGGATTCTTCAGCATGACCTCAAACCATCAGCTAGAAGTCTGAAACTTGGACACAATTGAGTGTCCCAACAGGGCAATGACCCCAAAGCTGTTGGATTGGATAAAGCAGGCTAACATTGAGGAAGTCCTGGCCTCAACCTTATGGAAAATATCTGGACTGTGCTTAAAAGCTGGGTCTGTGCCAGGAAACATGCAAATTTAACTGAACTGTACCAATACTGTCAATAACAGTGGTCAAATATCCAACAAGATTTCTGCCAGAAGCTTGTTGATGGCTACCAAAAGGATCTGTTGAAGGTAGAAATTTGACATTTATATTTTTGACCCTGTGTCGATTTTAGAAAACCCAAAATAAATGAAAACTTCTGCATCAAATTCTTCTTTCCCCCCCCCCCATCATTGAAAGCCCAACACTGCCATGGCATTCATGCCTGTGTATGTAAACTTCTGACCTTGATTATATCACAGCAGTTCACTATATTGTAAGTGTTTGCACTCAAGTTCAACACTACTCCACAAAGTCCTCAAGTGTGCACGGGTCTAAAAACATTTGGGACATCGCAGCAGCTCAATTACCCACTCAAATCGCTGTGTAATGACCAGTGAACGTTTTGTCATTTTCAATTTGAAGACGGATGAAGTTCAGACTCATTTCTTCCCCCAAAACAGAAGTTTCACAAGACCACACTGACAAATCCTACGCAGTAGCTCCATATAGATGAAATTAAGCAGTCATACTCGGTTTAATCAAATGCTGTTTATTCCACAAAAGCTGTAGCTCTAATGCAGTTTCAGTAAAGTTTAATTAATGAAAAGTGACACTAAGGCAATGTGGAATATCTTGCTGCATCATGTTGTGAGCTCTAAGCAAACTCTTCTGTGATTAGTCCAATATTAGTACTAAGTGATCAGTTTATGAGGTGTACTGATCCAGTAAGTAAGCAGGCACGCTAGTGTCGTATGCATCACTGTGGTAGAGGGTAAAGCCGATAGGATTGTAAGTTTAGAATGAGCCAGAGAAGAGTAACACCGTGTTGTATTTCTCAGACAAGGAAGCTGGAAGACGGGCGAGAAGGAGACGGGCACCTCAGAGGAGAGCAAGAAGCTGGAGGAGAACAATCATAGGCAAGACCCTTAGAGTGACACACAGGACCGAGACACAGAGACGGTCAGCTGATAATCTGTCTCCAATGCTCTGAAATGCTTTTTGTGGGTTTGTGGTTCGTGAAATCT
Source organism: Notoglanidium macrostoma (assembly GCA_030068235.1). Classification (NCBI taxonomy): domain Eukaryota; kingdom Metazoa; phylum Chordata; class Actinopteri; order Siluriformes; family Auchenoglanididae; genus Notoglanidium; species Notoglanidium macrostoma. Next base: position 9,493,540 of record JAQQZR010000009.1, on the reverse strand, counting down.
AATGAAAATATAATGGAAATAATTAAAAAGGCTTATAGAAAAGCACTGCGTGATGCTAAAAGCCGGACTAGAGGGGCATCATATCATAAGAGACGTATGTAAAATTCACTGAGCTTTTAAAAATGGAGACTTTAGGGATTTTTAGTAGAAGATAGATGGAGGCTATATATCTAAACTGTTTTTCTCTTTCTCCCTGAGGCAGAAGAGAGGCCTTGTCACACTGAATGTGCTGAACAACAAAACAACATATCCATCATCCGATCTGAGACTCCTGTTTGGCTGCATACATGCACATCACAGAATCTCCTGGAATATTTCTAGACCGCCGACTAACCCAGACAAACGGTTCCTCCAAGCAAAACCCCAGCACCATGCAAGAGTTAAAAACACCTGTGTTGTAAAAATTTAGTCTGCACTGAAAACTGTGTCTTTTTAGTTGTTTTATTTGATTTTCTTGTGTTCCTTGTGAATGCTCTTTTTTTCCCATGCGCGTTGCTGGTGTGATGGGTTCAGCTATCCTTCTTTGCCCCACTCTTTTTAGTAGAAAAAGAAAATTACTGTACACTTTTCAGGCCTTTGTAAATAAGTCACTGCTGAGCACATTCTCTTTGGTCAGTGCTGAGATTGCTGTATAATTCAGGTTTAAGTCATGCAGGAATTTGGAAGCCTGCTGAATTATGGAGAGATGAAGACTTCACTGCTGTTACACTCTCATTCTCTGTTTCGATTTACTGTGCTTTTTCTCCCACTCGATCAGTACCAGTTTAGCTTGCTGCCACCCGATATCTTGATTCCCATTGGTCCAGAAGCGAAGTTGATTTTCTCTTAATCGTTTAGGATACATTGTATATTGGTAGTAATAGGAATATTAGCAGTAGGGTTATGACTCTGTGGGTTTCAGTTATAAATTTAAGTATTGTTTAAAAAAAGGCATGTCCCCATGAAACCTTCACTGGCCTAACTGTAATTTACTGAAAATCGTATAGAAGGCCATCCCAAACCCAGACCTACTGGCTAAAATACACTAAACAGGGTGATTATATGGGACAGACACTAAGGCCTTGTTCACACCAGGCATTAACACACATCCAGGGTGATCTGCTCACAAGTGCTCAGCTCTAAATACACGTGTGAACGGGGTCAAATGCGTCCCGAAAACACAGAGATCTGATCGCTCAGACCACATTTGGAGGAGGTCTGGGCTACATTCTGGCCACGTCCTTTTAGCAATGTGTACATGAAGATGTCCTGGGCTACAATGAAGGACCACCTACTCAACTTACATCCTCTGCGTAAGCGGAACGTACTCATTTGCACACCAACGGCGTCATATTAAAATACGAATTTATATATGTATAATATTAAAGTCTATAGTGTACTGATTTGTGCTTCTTTTAATTTTTTGGCAGAAATTGGGCACGGGAAGTGCATTGTTGCCCCCCACTGGTTAAAAACAACACGTTTGGTCTTTTGCGAACAGAAATGATGTACGCATTTATTTGGATATAGGGCAGGGACGTGAGATCCGATCACAAGAGGCCATGCTAATCCCAGGTGTGAACCGACATACATACATGAAGCTGTCCACTTGTGATCAGATCACCCAAGACGCATGTTAATGCCAGGTGTGAACAGGGCCCAAACCCAAAGTCATTACTCATATTTTGGTGTTCATCAATCACGGACGCTTAACTATCCAGCACAAAGGGCAGAGTAGCATAAACTCCACCCAGTAATGACACTTCTACCATATTTTGCAGCCTTGCACAAAGCCTAAATGCCTACTTTTATTTGACTATTTATTTCCAAAAATAAAGAAATGAAGTTGAATTTCTCCAGAGGGAAAGTTCTGTCTTGATTTCTCTCAGCTTATGTAGGTTGTCTATGAGGTATAGTGCGTTTTTATTCAGACACATCAGCGTTTGATAGCTCTGTATGTTGTTTTTATTGTATTTATTTTTTATTAGTCTATAATATGACTGATTTAGAGTCCCACACTGTAGTTTTTAGCTTGTGATAGTCTGAGGCTTTGTTCCGTTAACTGTGGTCTGAAGAGGTTGTAAATATGCCCAGTCTTTGTGTCTTAGCTCATGTTTGGCTATTTATGTTGTGTATGAGGTTAGCTGCACTTCTGCCTGGGCATTAGTTAGCTATAAAATCCCCTCCTCCCCATCCACATACTCTTATTTATGTTCAGTATGTGCCACTGCAGGATGGGTATGTGAGCTGTTTGGAGACATGTTAAGATTTAGTTTAGTTTTGTATCTCTGTATGAATTTGGGAACTTTTGTCTCATGCATATGTTTATTTCAAACCATCAGGGCAGCAGTGAAACCAAAGAGGGTACATGAGAAGAAGGCCATAAAAGTGTTTGTAAATACCGACTTTTGGTTTTGTACTTTTGTTGAAAATAAAGTGTACATTTTGAAGGTGGTGTTGTGGCTTGTGGTATTGTGTCCCATCGCCGTTTCCGAATTAAAATGAACACTTTCAGTTAACACTATGAACTCTACCACTGGCACGCTTTAGTTTTCTTATCCTCAAGTAGAATATGAACCTCAGCAATAAGTGCCATTTCACTTTGGAGGGAAAGTCAATCCAGATCAAGTTAAAGATTGCAAACTGAATGGGGGACACTGCAGAAGACTGGTCATCTATTAACATAATCGGGAGACCTGCCTTACACTAAGCAGCAAAGGATGGAGCTGTTTGGTTTGGTTAAGATGTCTAAAACCTTTCTAGATAAATGTGCTTTTCTCACACAGTGGATGTCTGACTTTCATTGATTTGTTGGGTAGGTACATGGCATAGCAAAGGGGACATCAAATTTCAGACATCAAAATGTCCATGATGCTCCTGCACCAGTCAGAATGGAATTGTCCAATGCGATATACTTTTTAGGGGTAAGTACAGTTTAAAATGCTAGAACTAAACTTACAGACACATTTCCGTCCAGGAACGACTGAAGTTTTTAGAACTATATGCAATATAAAATGTCGAACTTTCACCATCTGTACCATTTTCCCAGACCAATACACATATGCCCAAAAGTGTGTGGACATCACCCGTATGTGCTTGTTGAACATCCTATTCCAAAATTCGTCTCCTCTTTGCTGTTACTAGAACCTCCACTCTTACAGGACGGGTCTTAAATTGCCAGGAGAACCTGGGCTCATTCAGCCACATGAGCATTATTGACATCAGGCAGTGATGTTAGTGAGGAGACCTGGTGTGGAGTCAGCATTCCAGTTAATCCCAAAAGTGTTTAGTGGTGTTGAGGTCAGGGCTCTTAAGTTCTTCCACTCTTCCCTTGTCTTCTTGGAGCTCACTTTATGCACAGAGGTATTGTCACACTGGAACAGGTTTGAACCGCTTAGTTCCAGTAACAGGAAACTGTAATATTTACAGTTGCATACGCAGACATCCTGGACAATTATGTGCTTCCAACTTTGTGGCAACAGTTTGGGGAAGGAACATGTATGGGTGCAATGGTCAGGAGTCTACTCACTTTTGGCCATGTAGTGTATATTGCTTATTGTACGTTAAATGAGATTTTGTCGGCAAACATGAGAGCCATGGGCCAGGACCAGCCCGATAAAGATATTTACTCAGTCCAATAAGAGGCATTTGGAATGAATGTTCTAAAATAAAAGTGTTTCATGGCACATACATGTAATTGAAATGACAGATAGGAAAAATGAGCTAGTCTCGGTTATTCCACAAGGGGCAGAATAGAGCAATAGACTCAAGAGCCATAAATGCAGCTACTGAAAAAATGTGCTAATGATATGTTTGACACTGTAAGCATGCGTCTTATTACTAATTGAGGGGTTTCACAGCAACCCTTCACATAAATGCTGATACATGAACACATTTAAAAGGAAATGTGTTAATGTCTTAATGGAATACTTAACCACATTTTTGTCTTTTTGTAATGTGGACTGTTAACTACAAGGAGTTTGACAGCCTTGTTTTAAGTGAATAAAAGTTTGGACATCGTAACCAAGGTCTCCTTTGTTTAAGTGACTGGAATTTATGTCGTATTTCTAATTCTCATATAAGTATAGAAGCTACTATTTAGACATGTTTTGCAGAGAAATAATCCAGTACTATTTTAAATGTGAATTATAAAACATTTATTGTGCTTTAATCAAAATTTGGTCAATTCTCTAAGCTTTTGGAGTAGAGATTCTCTATGTCCTCAGTTGCCAGATTCTCGTTTTTGACTTTCTTCTTTCAACTCTGTATGAGACTCAGATCACTACACACCGAAACACACAACATTAATGTTAATACTGGCTTTTATAAAACATTTTCACAAGAACAGATTGCAAGTTAACATCATTACAGAACAATGAAAATAATCTCAGGATTTTTTTTTAACAAAGTATAAATAAATTGCACACAATACATGATCCACAAAGGATTTTTCACTGAGGGAAAAAAACAAATCATTAAAAAATTCATTAAAAAAAAAAAAAAAAAGAAAGAAAACAGAAACTGTCCCACCCTCTGCAATCCTATCAAAGGCCACTTTGTTTGCGTGGGTTGGAAAGACGGGTGTGCACTATTAAGGACTTGAGCGCTGAAGCAAGGGGAAGAGAGACCAGTGCAAAAACAAAGATTTAAGTGAAAAAGTGTGTGAAGCAAATCTGACCTGATGAGGGATCAAAAACCACTGCTCTCATCTAGTTAACATTTAAAAGGTCTTAATAGTTTGAATCGTTAGATGGAGTGTTACGTTAGTCACCGCTAACTCATCTCTCCAACTCTGACTAGGTACAAGATTTAGCAGAAAGACCCATACGTCCTCATTTTGAAATGATAACGTCAGGATGTTTTCAAATTGTCTGGAAAGTCATAACCAGAGGAAACGTTTTCCCTGACGAATAGACCCGACAGCTGCAACCTGATAGCCTTCACAATGTAACTATTTAACCATGAAGGAAATGCTGTTTTAATGACTATCTTTATTTTTAAAGAAAGCGAGCGTGGCTGCTGATAGCTGATCAGTCTTGGTTATGACCTCAGGGTTCTACACACAGGATGCATGGCTATGAGACTGCATTCACTTATTCAAATGCCTTCCTCCGGAAAGGAAGCTCAACAGGAACCAATACATTCAGAAGCCTTTCATTTGGCAGCTAAAGAGAAAAAATGTGGCACAACAAAGCGAAAGAGAAAGCATGTTACAATGAAATTCAAGCCTTGATAAGGAATTGCTGCAGTTGGACCCTGTATGATACTCCAATAACTAGGACACCTTTAAGGCATAACTAACCATGCTTTATTTTAGGAAACGAAGCTCTGCATGGGTGTGGCAATGTCTTGGCAATTTGGCAATCCTTTACAATCAGGTTCATTCAGTTAGCAGCTTATTGTTGCTACTGTCTGAAGCAGAAGAATGCAGATTTACCCCAGTGTTTTTTTGCTCTATTCTGCAATGTTGGTCTGTAAGAACTAGTCTGTCAGAACCTGTAAGTCTTATTTGTTTGAGAGAGAAGTGACATAGGTAGAGATGTACTGCTGAGTCAAACTACAAGAAAAACTAAATCTGCTGTGGGCAACTGCAGTGACTCCTCATCCCATAGGAGTTGCCAGTGGCTAAAAGGAAATATCCTGTGAGAGGATGGAGGCACTTCCTCTGACAAAGCTGAGAGTAAATCGATATTCCACTTTAAGCAAGTATGCTGAATCTTTAATCATAAATCATTATACATCATACAGTGTATGCAGGACTTGATCTGAGATGATCATAATTTTTTATTTTTATTTTTTAAATGGTTGTGGTGCATCAGCACAATCCATTGCAGTCATCTTTGCCTCACTCTGTCTCTCGCTCTCTCTCTCTCCTGTGGAATGAAATGGACTTCATTAAATTGCAAAATGGGAGATAATGTGTCACTGTAAAAGGATGCACTCTACTGTTCTTCACTAGTAGAGGTTGTCTTTCTCACAGTTCTTCACTCAGAGGGAGGGAGCAGTCGTAAAAGCAAAGCACACACACACCCCATAGGGTGCAATTTAAGATTCAGCTGATCACCACCGAAACAAAACACAATTTAGATAGAACTGTAAAACTACCAAGGGTGTGTGTGCATGTGTGTGCGTTTGTGTGTGTGTGTGTGTGTTAGACTAAGGCTTGCAGCAGCAACAGCACAGCTGGCAGGAGAGGCAACAGCAGCCTGCAACAAACTGGCAACATCAACAGTCAGGACAGAGCTCAATTCATTTTCAATTTTAATTCAGTCGATTCCAGTCCTACTTGGATATGCAGCAGTCTGCAGCAAAATGTGAGCTGTATGAACAGATTGGCAGCTCCTCTACTAAACGGAGCGAAACAGAGTGGCACTGAGCAGAGAGCAGCAGCAGCATTAAGCCACCACGCGGCACAGCACTGTAAACACAAGGCTTTTTCACAGGTTCCATATTTTGACCCCTTTTCTTTCCTCCCGGGCCCGGCTGGGCATCATGCCCATGTCTCCCTCTCACTCTCTCCAAGTCCCAGGCTCTGCCGGATTCCTGTAATCTGAGCCAGGTCAGTAGGGGAGTCACCCTGCATGCTGCCCGCCTGGCACCCATGTCGAGTCAGACGGAGGAAGGAGGGCATTTGGCTACAGGTTCAGTCTTGGTGCCACCAGGGCAAACTCGCGCAAAATGTTGCGCGCTACGTCCACTTTATTCTGAGCGATCATCAGAGCCCTCTTGACATCGTCGAACGAGTAGCCTTCTCCCATCAGCTTGGCGATTTTTGCATCCACGTTCTCATGCGAGTACTCGGGGGGTCTCCGATGCAGGATCTCTGGAGGGGTCTTGCGAGGAAAGGGCTTAGGCGGTCTCGCGGGTGCCTGCAGACAATCTCCGGCCACTGGTGGACAGAAATTAAGCCAAGCTCCATTAAACAGGTCATAAAGAATGAATGAGGCCAAGCAGCTCAGATTCATCTTAAACTCACAGACAGACTAAGAGCAATGCCGAGTCATGGTTAATAATTCAGAAAGACTGCACTTATCTCTCACTAATGGCTTAACTAACATCCTAACACAATATAGTACAGGGCCATTACAGGACCTCTGACAGCACTTCAGTGCTACTGTATACATCATATATGTCCATGAAGTTAGTAAGATGGCAAACAGAGTCCATTCTGAAGACGGTTTCCTCACTCAGGATTGAACATCACGAGTGGAGAGAACAGCTTTTGAAGGATTAGTAGACATCCGTGTCATATAACGTAAGGACGTTTTCACACTTCTTATGTAGTGCAGGGTTTGTGCACAAGGTAAAACACGCCAACCATTGACTGGCTGACCTTTCCATGATACTACTTCAAGTTTTGAGATACTGTGTCAAGTTGTGCACTACAAGTGCACAACTTCCATTAAGGCTTTTGCAGTCCATTGCAGTGCGTCATGCATACACATTCACGTACAGCGTCAATTCAGCATAGTCAATCCTACTGGCATGTTCTTGAGAGGTGGGAGGAAACTGCAGAACCCAGAGGAAACCGGAAAGGACATGAGCAACTCCCTGGGCCCCCTGGAGCCGTGAGACAGCAACACTACCTGCTGCAGGCAACCATGGCATGTGCTTTACTTTTCACTTTACATATTATTTAAAGAATTGTTTATAAGAAGAATAAAGGGAAGAACCTCATATATCCCACTTTTCAGCAGAAGTAAATTACAGATTTGCTCAATCAATTTGCATTCCAAAAGAAGTAGTTTGTGTGAAAATAAACCTGCCATGATAAAGTCCTTCCCACAAACCCCAAAAGCAATCAGGGTTTGAATTTGAGATTCTGAGTGTGAAAACGCCCCAAGACTGTACAATGTAATATTATATCATTGATTTATTGCCATACTTGATGTAGGAGGCAGCTGGTCGTACTCTTGCGAGTTTCGGACTACGCTTTCTCCTGTCTGTCTCCGAACAGGCGGTAGAGGGGCTGAGCTGCTCAGAACGTCCAGGAAAGTATCTAAATATTAAACACACAAAATGGGACGCATTTAAAGCACGGTCATGAAATAAACACTAGGATAAGATTAGAGTCCATAATGTTCCACTGTGATGTTCCTGTCCTCGAAAGTCACTGCAGAGGTAAACGCCAAACATTTACAAACAAGAACTTGCCCAAATGGATGAGAATGGAAGCTGGGGCTCTAGTTCATTAATCACAAATTTGTTGTAACCAGTATACGTATATTGTTTGCATCAAAATTACCGATGAACAGCTCTCTGGTAAAAGGTCTCATAAATTTAAAGTTTGCACAAGTTGTGAAATAAAGCAGCAATAACAAACCATACAATTCTTTGCATGTGTGTGTGTGTGTGTGTCTTGTTTTGAGCACTGTATGAGTAACGGATAGCTACAAAATATGTTAATAGCCCTGCCCATAGTATCTGGTAAGGCAAGCAAAACTATGAAACTGGAACTGAAATCGTTAATAGTAGAAAAACACAATTTTTATAATAGTACTTAGGTGTCAAACGTAGTGGTGTGCTGCACGGTGAAAGTTACCCGAGCTGAGAAGGAAGTGTCCGGATGTGGGCCGAGCAGCCCTGCCGCAGGATGGAGAGGAGGAGGAGGCGTCTGGGAAACTGTGTCTAACAGGGGGTGGAGGAGGAGGCTGTGATGGTGGCGTTGTGTTGAATGGATCATCTGCTGGCAAGGCTGGAAAGGACATGAGAAAAGAAATTAATCAGGTGCATCTCCACACTTTCACCACTAGATGGTGACACTAAAGCTAGCACGAACACCATTTCAGCACATAGTTGATCAAAGATGAAATATACAGCTAAAATCATGTGGGGACTTTAAGAATGATTACATTGATCAAATCTTGAAAAAAAAAAATCAAATATTTATATGGTTATGAAGAGATCAGAGATTTTTCTTTCTATTGCATGGTCAAATATTTAACGTGATGTATTTCTGAATAAGCACTCATATCTCAATCATTAATAAGCAATCAGAACCTGATATCAAAATTTCATGAGGAATATGGATGGGCTACTATTTGCCTTTGATCAGCAAATTATCTAACAAAATCTTAATGAAGGTACCAGTCAGACTCGCACCCTGATGCCACTGATTTTATCCTGCTAATACTCCACCGCTAAAAGAATCTCCTTGATAAAAATGAACACTATTATGAACATCATACAGACATGTTGAGAATCAAAGACCGACAGTACACAGAAATGTGCTAATCCACCACTAAAGAGGTCAATCAGCAGGCATTTCTGTGAGAGGAGCCATGTTAAATTACCTTGTGGAGGCAGAAGGATGTCGTAGTCTGCTGGAGTCCGGTTGTTGTGAAGGGGACACTGTGTGGCAGGAACCACACCCGAAAAAGACATGCCAGAGTCAAACCCACCTGAGTGAGATAAAACCATTACACTCCTCTACTGCGCCATACACTAATGAGACACAGCACACTGAGCTCATGCACAGCGGCTGCTGTATTTAACACACACCCAACACCTGCTTTTATTTTTCAGCCTCGCAGTGCGCACACACTCGGATGGCTATGACGGTGAAGAGCTCATGTAAGTACAGCAGGAATAAACCGAGTGTTTACCGTGCTCTGGAGCTTTCAGCTTCTTCCCTTCCGAGCTCAGATCGGACGAGTTCTCGGAGGCCCTACACAACAAGACGGGGTGTGTTTGTTTAAACAGTCATGTTTCTTTTCATTGACATGGAACCACATTGAGAATCACTATTATCCAAAACTAATATTTATATGCATTTCAAAACTCATGCTTAGATTAAAAAAAAGATTGTTGTGACCTGAGAGTTAAAAAAAAAAAAAAGAAAAAAAAAGTGGAATGAAATGTTTAAATTGCAATGTCTTTGTAAACATGAGACAAAATTTGATTGGAGTCGCCTCACTTTATCTTCATTATATATTAACACTCGCTGTTATGAACACATACATGCCATCTGGAAGACTTTAAGTTTAAATCCTTTTTTTTTTAATCTACATCTAGAAATAGTGTTTTTAATACCAAGAACTGATATATAGGATGCATAAAGTATGCACTGCTCTGAATACACATAGAGCAGCTATTACTTCAGCTGGTTTCCAGTAGCAAGGGGGTGGCTTCAACTGTTTTTATAAAATGAATAGTGAAGGACTTGATACAGACTGTATAATTGCATTTTCATGCCATGCACAATGAATCATTTGGTTGATGCAAATTTGTCTTAAAATTACTGGCTGCTAATTAATCTGCTCCAAAGAAACGCTGCACTGCTCATCTCTGGATTTTATACAATGAATACAGGAGCTCCATTCTTCATCTTTAAAAGCAGTCAATTTTACACCAAACAAATAACCCAACCACTTGTTTTGTTCTTGTCAAAACCACAGACACACACACACACACACACACACATGTAAAATGCAATGAAACTGTTGGTTATGGAGGGAGGATGTGGCACATATCTAGCTGTTAGTCCTTAGATGCAACTGGCCAAATTTTTATAACTGTTTTAGCAAAAAACAGGAACAAGCTGTTCACTATGTAGCTCCTGGTGTTTATTACTTGAATGTAGTGACAGAGTTGAGCAACTCTTGCCATGCAGACTGTAGTCAAGCTAGAAGTATTTCTCTATAACCCTTAAGTTCATCCCACTTTGTTTATTTAAATCTGCCATTTTTTTTATTATAATCCCAACATCTCTAATGTTTCTTAACCTTTTTTGCTTTGAAAAAGATATCAGCTAAAACAGTCCCGAGTATGATAGACAACGCCAGTGAACATGTTCGGCAAAGCGTCGCTCGATTTGCTAGTACCAAGTTGTGTGTTGTGGTAATGTGTGTCACAAATAGCATGTCCGGCAGTGGCTTTAAAACTGAGCTGTATTTCCATAACATCTACTTTTAAGTAGGGATCACTACAGGAGGATTATATCTCCACTGTGTGTAAGAAGTGAGCTGTGAGTTAATTACTGCTCATATTGTACAATGAGTCTAGTACACTGACTGCTGTGTGCATTCTGCTTTGCTCTAAATAGGTGTAGCGTGTTGTCATTTTAGTCTGTGGGTCATTTTAGTATATGTGTGTATGTGTGTATGTGTGTGTGTGTGTGTGTGTGTGTGTGTGTGTGTGTGTGTGTGTGTGTGTGTGTGTGT
>JAQQZR010000009.1:9455770-9477195 GCA_030068235.1 Notoglanidium macrostoma | reverse complement strand
ACACACATACACACAGACACACACACACACACACACACACACACACACACACACACACACACACACACACACACACAACCTCTGCCATGCTGAAGTCACACGATTGTGATCCTGTGGTGATATTTAATGAGAGTCCCAATGAAGCTCTGGCTTCAAATGTCACCCTGGCAGGAAGAAGACACCACTCAAAGAGAGAACATGTGGAGATCTCTGCCGTTCCCTCTCTTCCTCTCTTCCACCCCCTCACCCACACATACTTCCTCCCTCAGGATGATGGGCACTAGAGCCCCTATTTAATACATAATACCCAAATCCCCCTGAGCTCTCTCTCTCTCTCTCTCTCTCTCTCTCTCTCTGCGTGCGTGTGTGTGTGTGTGTGTGTGTCCGTTTCGGTCTAGTTAATTCATGAGCCCACAGAACATAGCACATGCTGGCACACCAAACCTAAATTTGTCATCCAACAACTGTACCCTGAGGGTTTTGATACTTCTGTGAGAGAAATGAAGAGTGAAACATGGGGCGGGTGATGAGTTTTGTTATTAAATACATATCGACATGTCTTGCTCCAGTGCCAGTCTCGGCTCTTCTACACACCACATTCGCCCAAAACAGCCTGCTGGAGTGAATATTTCGCCTGTTGCTTAGTAACAGATTTAGGTAATCCTGACTATTGTCTGCTCAAAATAGAAGTGCAAGAGAACCACCAATCAAAAGGTACAACATGGTTCTGACCTGCTCGGTTCTGAATCACTTCGGGTCTGCAGTTATGCAGTGCTTATGAAAAGGAGGTGTTTTTCTTCAAACTCCAGTGCACAAACAGTCCAAAACTACACAAGAGCTGATACTACAATTTCAGATCACAATAACAAACTTTGTTTGTCATGGCTTACAATGTCCATCCATCCATCCATTATCTATACCGCTTTACCCGTCTGGGCCGGGGGTGGGGGGGAGAAGCTGGAGCCGATCCCAGCAGTCGTTTCGGGTGAGAGGCGGGGTACACCCTGGGCAGGTCGCCAGTCCACCACACGGCTTACAATGAGTGCAGTAAAAATGACATTGCCTTACAGAAGAGAACTACATAGTGATGTAATATGCAACACATTTACCAGTATGTCAACATGTGTGTGGTGTTCTGCAAAAACCTACTACATGTTGCTGTGCCCGAATTTGAGCATTGTTAACAAATCGGAATAGGGAGTTTCTGCCTATAACATACTTTGACAGGATAACATTAAGAAATAACCAACATACTCCATAAATGCAAATGTAGAAATGCTTTTATTTATTATTTTTAATCTTACCTTGTCTACCTGCCTGCAAAAATCATGACGGATAAGGAGCCAGTCTAACAATTATGGCAGTAAAAGCAGTCAGTCTGCCTCAACATGTCTAAAACCTTCCTAGCGAAGTGTGATTTAGCTACTGCCATAGCAAAATGGACATAAGACTAATCAATTCACTTTGTAATCAAATACCAGCTGTCAAAACATCCTCGACGCTCCTGCGCCACAGTTGGAATGGAAGCGAAGCTAAAATAAATACATTTTTCTTCCTTTTCACTTTTGGGGGTAAGCAGACTTTAAATTACTAGAATGTGGGATGCACATAAAAGAGAAATGCTCAGTTCAGGAGCTTTTGGAGTTTTCAGAACTATAAAAGCAGAAAAGGTGGAATCAGATTACCCCTTTGTTGATTATTTTTATTTACATATGAATAGTAATTAGTCTAGGAATATAAGATATAAGTTCGTCTCACTGCATGTTCTGTATTGTAGGCTACCTAGACTCCTCCCACATTAAACACAGAGATACTGATGATATTTAGTTGTGTCCGTCTACAAAAACAATATCTACCAGTTGTATAAATTTTTACTGGCACAAATCGACTCCAAGCTGCTCCTTTTGTGAGTGTGTGTCTCACCTTACTACAGTCTGTGTGTGTGTCTGGTCTATAGCCGATGGCGCTGCAGCTCAGGGGTCTTCCGTTGAGGTGAGCAGGAGCAACGTGGGCGAGTTTGGGTGAACGCTCCACTCCTGCTCTGCTCTCTGCCAGTTGGTTAGTATCTTTTGGGCTCCAGGCCTCTGAGGGCAGGGACAAGTCCCGGGGTAGCCCTGAGGAGGAGGTAGGCACTGCCAGCCAGGCGGCTCTGCTCTCAGGGGGGATGGGAGGAGGACGTTCAGGAGGTGGTGGAGGAGGAGGGTCTCTCTGAGGAGGTGGAGGTGCCGGTAGGGGCTTGTCCTGTTTCCTGGATGCACCTGGTGAGCCCTGGAGGAAGAGGATAATAGAACTACATTAAAATTCATGTTGGAATTTAATGACATTCATTCACGACGATGAGAATAAAGGGACGGATAGTTTATATTCAGGTCATTTAACCTGATTACCAAGGTGAAATTGAAGGTAAAATGACTGCTTTGCAGAATATAAAACAAAAAGGTGGTTTTAGTCTTGGTCCCTTTCCCTCTATCCTTTACTAGATATGTTCATATTTCTAATAATGTTAAAAAAAAAAAAAAAAAAGAAAGAAAGACACATAAGTGATAAAGCACTGTAGAATAAATATTAGAGCTGCACTGGTACAAAAGCCACAGATAATCAAAATCAGAAGCATTCAGGAAAAACAAAAACCTATTTTGAATCCCACTAAGAAATAACCCCATAATGCCCCAAATACAGAAACCCTACAGTCTGCAACTTGGACCCATAAAACATGAAGACACACCACACACCTTTGGTGAGCCAGTGGGGCTGGCGGCAGGCGAGCGGATCACGCCCTTCTGGATGAGGTCGAGGCGGGGCGGTACTGGAGGCAGACCCAGATGCTGAACACCTGCATGATCTGCTATGGGTTTCCTGCGCTGGTTTACAGGAGAAGAGTTGGGAGACACGATGGGGGAGTTCTGGAGCTCTGTACACTGCACAGGGCAAACAAGAGAATAGGGGGGGCAAAACCCAAGATTATTGCCGCTACAATACAATAAAAATAGCAGAATTACACAGAAGAATTCATTATCCGCTTTAGAATAAAAATAAAATGCCAATTAAATTTTTTTTTTACATTATCCTGTCTTGCTCATAACCATGACAGAGATTCAATCGAGATTCAACTAGTATATTTAGCTACAATATTATAGTCACGGTGTAACATGCTCTTGAAATTGCTAAAAGAATTAAGAACTGACTGGATAATGCCAAGCAGGGTTCTGCATGTCTGCAAGGAAGCGAAGGCAGATTTCTTTCCCCTTTAAAAGTGGCGGACAGTTCTACCAGTAAAAAACAGAATGTCCTCTTAGTAAGGTGTCTGCTGTAGAGCATAGATCCGCTTCAGAGTCGAAAGATTTGTTTGAAGTGGAGCATGAAGGAAGGACAGAGAGAAAGGATTGGAGCTGTAACGAGCACTGTGGCTAAAGATGCTACCTGCTGCCAGTGCTAGTTCAAAACAACTTCAATCCTAGACGTGATAAAAAACAAAGTAAGATGTATGAAAGCTGGTTTAATGAGGAGATAAATGGCTGTTTCTACACTAAGCAAAGCTGCAAGTCTTGCATTAAATCTTTGAGGGATTACCAGACTAAGCCAAAGCTTGAATCAAGTAAACCTGTGATTCTGCACTCTTGCTGTAAGTCTATAACTAGATTTATACAACAGCACTGCTGAATTCTCCAAATACCATTGGTCAGATGTATATGTAAGCGCGCATTCACAGGGACTTGTACGGGCTGATGCTCTATGTAATATAAAGCTAATAAGCATTTAAGAAATGTTGTTATTTAGCAAAGAAAAATGCATCATTGTTGATATGGTGAAGCTTGGAGATGTTTATTCAGCCCACATTGTGCTTTCTGGTTTCTCTGCACCACTCAGCTTCAATTATTTTTTCCTAACATGTTAACATGATCTCGGACTTTTGTGACGCTTTGTGAAAGAAGACATTAACATTTGGGGAAGGAGTCTCAGTGCCAGCATGAGTATACAGAACATTGTGCTTGCCGGTTGCTTAGTAACGACAAACTGTGGTGGGTTTTTTTTGGGTCTTATCAGCGTTGTTTAAAAAAACCCCAAAAAAACAAAAACAACCAAAAAAAAACCTGGGGGTCGGAAAGGAAAGACTGACTGTTTTATTTATATATATATATATATATATATATATATATATATATATATAATGTTGTGTAAAAGAAAAAAAAAGAAAAAAACAACAACAACAAAAAAAAACCTTTTTTTGATTACTTTTGATTATCACTCAGTTGATTATTTTACAGTAACAGAGTGCCCCTTCCTGCTGAATACCTTACATGGTTTGTGATTGGAAAACCAGACTGTAGTATGATTTAAAATGTGGCTTATTGGCACCAAGGTCAGCATATCAGTATAGCACACATGTTGTGTGTCCTTGATACTTTTACACATTTACCTTCCTGATGTTGGTCAAGCCGTTCATCACCAGAGAATCATCTCGGTCATCGTCGTCATCTAGATCTAGCATGGGTGAGTTAAAATGTTCCAGAAAGAAGCACTTGGCGCCTTCATTCCTGGGGTCAAACGGGTCCACGATAATTGGCTCTGTGCCCTTGATCTCACAGCGACAGAAGGGACAGCCCTGACCATCTGACTCCTGCAGGAGGGAGGAACGTTACAAATTAACTCTCAAGAACAACACACACACACACTCATATACACACACAACTCCAATACAAATCAAAGTGCCTTAAATAGTCCGCAACCCTTTTAGCAGAAAGAGACACAGGCATGCACTGACGCATGGACACAATCACACACGAACTTTGGTGCAGCCTGTCCCAGCAGCTCGAGCTCGCTTATTTGTCTAAAGCTGTAAACAGGGTCCTGCTGTGGAAACAGTCCGACTACATGAGGAAGTGCTTTGCTTGCTGAATCGGAGGCGACAAGAGCAGAAATCACCACCAGCTGCGGAACACATGCGCTCGTTCAGCCCTGATCTACGAGCTCCATCATCTCGGTACTCCCTTCCGTATTTTAAACCGCACTTTGCAAACTGATTCAGGACTTTACTACTCCTTGAAATAACCTCTAGCAAGATGGATTGGGTAAAATGCCATCTCAAGGGCTTCAATGCCTGGTGACAGATTGCACATGGCAGGAAAAACAGAACATTCATCTTTCATTTCCTCTACTTAAACTTGCTGAATCAAAGAGTGTCAATATTTACAAGAACAAAAGATGATTATGGAGGCCATCTGGACGGGGACTTGCACGCCACATCAAAGCACCGGCTGAAAGCTAATACTAATTAGAATTGCGGGAACGGAGAACGAGAGCTCTCTATTATCTAGTGCTATTAAAGCTGTTCAGAACGAGAGGGAGAAATGCCTTAAGATGTAGTTTTTAAAGGCTGGGGGTCTCACAACCCACCACTATCAACACTTTTACAGTTATGAGTGAGTTATCAATATTAGCCTAATTACTTCACTTTAATGGGTTTATTCCAAATCTAAAAACTGAAAAACATCATAATCTAACAAATAATATCTATAGCTTGAACCTATTGTGTTGACAGGATAATGTTCCAGAATAAAAGCTCCAACACACAGCTGGAATGTTACTGCATACATTTAAAGGATGTGTTTAATGTAGGAATTGTTGGATTAGGTTCGCAAAATAGACGTGCTGGGATCTGCGGAAGTTATTTCACAGTTAAAGGGGTCTCTGGCTATAAAAATCAAACGCACCAGAAAAAACGCAATAAACATTAATGTCCCTGAAATTTAACAGTAAAGCAACAGCAATGAACACAGACAGCGTCCCAGTGACACAGCAGAGATGCCGCAACGTGATGGAATCAGAAAAACAGATCAACAATAATGTCATTTCTGCTTATGCAATCTTCTGTAGACTTCATGTACACTATGGAGTGGATCAGCTATATATAAGCTACTATACACCACTGCTAAGTGCCTCAATAGGACTACATACTAAAGACTAGCTGCTTGGTTTCAGAAAACTGTCCTTGTAGAGCTGCACGGATGCTTTAGCGACAATTTGATGCATAAAACCTCAAATCTCAGAGTCATCTTTGAGCAATCTCAGAGATAAATATAAACGCGCACATCTATCCAATTACGCGCGCACACAAAGGCACACCATGAAAAAATCTAACACGCATGTATGCAATCTGGCACATACTTTCCCTCAAATTTGTGGGTCATTCACTTCCCTGCTGTTTTATAATATACAAAGAAGGTCACCAGAAGGACAGGAGGGACATACGGTCATCATTCCCAAGCTGTTAAGATATATTAATACTCCAGCTACATGAGATATAGTCTAGGGTCACAACACACCAAACCATTAACAGAATGCTTCATAGCGCAATGATTCTGTATTCATTTGTTTCCTGTTAAACAAATAAAACTAATCCATAATTTACATTGCACACCTGATATTGTCCTTCAAAGTCAATTTGCAAGGTTTGAGTAAACAAATTTTCTTACAGTGCAGGGAAATGTGCTGAAATTCTTGTTTACTACGACAGTCCTTCCACTACAGACGCAGTATATACAGTACGTAAATAGAATATTAAACATTGCTTAAGTGTTCCTAGAAGTGAGAGCTGCGCAGTGCTGTAATGGCAGAAAGTGTGTGTTTTTCTGCCTTTAGAATAATCCCACACTGTGTTGCACATCCCCAACTGCCTTTCATTTCCACTTTTGCAGTTCAGCGAAGCTTGCCTTCAGAAAAACATACTGACCTGCTGATAAGATTCATCATGACCATCAAGACCCAAAGGCAGCAAGACATAACCGAGGCTCAGATTAAGCTCTAGAGCTCCCCGTGACCTACAATACTGGCTTACAAAAACTACTCCTGACTGGCTGAAATACATATTTCAAGAGGGCCAAGTTGATGTACCTGCCACGCTGTGAGACAGGAAGTGCACATCAGGTGCCCGCATGGCTCGATCTTTACGTCTTTATCGTTCTCTGCACAAATTTTACACAGCTGAAACGTGGAGCCCATCTCACAGTACAGCTCGTACTGTTCCTGTGGAGAGGAAAAAAAAAAAAAAAATGGCACAAAGTTATGAACATTTGCATTTTTATATGCATTAACGCATGACAGCAAGTGTGCAAAAAACATGACCCCACCCACCCAAATCTGTTCCTCACCTGTGTGACTTTAATGTGGTCATGCGGGGTGGGTTCACAAAGGCCAGTCAGGTCTGGGTTATAACTGCGACCGTCAGGAAACAGATAACTGCAGAGGAACAAAAAGCATGAGGTCACTGCATAAAGCAAAAATGAACAAAATACATGAGTAGCATGTAGCACTTGAAGTCTGCAGCAAGCCTAACCCTGGGTGCAGATAGGATCTTTTCTTCCTGCCAATTCACATTACAGTGACCTCTCTGTACCTCTCTATCTGATCACAAAGGCCAGCTTCAGCCCGTGGAGTGTGAGAGGAGCAGTCACGCTGCATTAGCCACAGTTATACAGTCAATCAGCCAGGGCAGGCTTGAAAATCACACAATCAGACAAGGGGAAGGAGGCAGACGTGTCTGTATTACCAACACCAGCAACCATCTGAGAAAGCACTGATATGGCAGTTTACCATTGTGTACCTTGTGCTTTTCAAATATGGAAATATTAAGGGGGAAACACGTATTTTGTTACAGTGGCGGCTCGACCGCGTCAACTTTTTAACAAATGTTAATCTTTGTAAAATCCTCGTTCACAACTTCATGCCTTTTAAATTCCATTGAAATACTAATGACATCTTTTAGGGAATGACGATTTAAAGTAAGTTACTAATTGGAAAATATATGCCCATGTTTCATTCATTTCTTCACCTCTCTAAATGTTAATCTTGGAGCTCACTGGACCATTTAGCTCCACAGAGTTATAGCACCTATTAACTCGGCAACAAGCACTAATAGAGGCACTCTGGGGCGGGAATCATGCTGCCCCATGCTTGGGGGAGGAGCAGCGCACAGGACAATGAATGACAATGTTGCCATGGTTGCAAGTGGGATAGTTTAAAAATAACCATCAGCCAACAAAATCTTGTTTTATAGCAAATAATCACATTTGTGCAAAGGCAAAGTGAAAGTGCAAACACCGTGTCTAAGATGTACACAACCATTTATATTGTAAGATACAATATATACTTCAAAGACTGGGGGAGGAAAACAGGATTATGGAGTGGATAATGTCCGGAAAAGCGTGTGCACCATGGTGACCTTGTTTCCCACTGAACGAGAAGAAAGTGTCTCCTTTTTCCAATGCTCAACTTTTTGGGGGAAGTTTCAGGGCTTTTGTGTGGTATTAGGACTGGACATTTTGCTGAGACCTGCTATTAGCACTTCAGGAAGCATGCCTTCTGTGTTAAACATAGTTGAACAAAGGTACATCTAAAAACTCTCAAAAGTAGTTGCTAGACTGTGTTCTGGATGATGTGTGGTTAATCAAGCATCCTAAAGCATAAGTCAAGCATGTCAGTCTCATATTTAATTTCTTTTATTTATTATTATTTACATCATTCTGCTCCACCGATATCTACGGACACGGGCCACCGCTGCGTTGTTACAAAGCAAAATATGAGACACTCAAAAAGCCTAATAGAAACCGGATGTGAAATCTGTGAAGCATACAATGACTAGCTCATCATGACAACAGACTGCTCATATGGATCTGACTGATGTAAGGAGTGCTGTGATCTCAACGGCAGAGTATAGTCAGCGACAAAGAGATGTTCAGACAGACAGAACCGACAGTTAGCCACTGCTAAACCTGACAGCGACACTTTCAACTGATATCAAAAGAAAAACGCTTGTCGGAAATCAGAGAGATTCCACAAAGGTCGATCAGTCCAACACTGAGGTTCTAATTTACTTACAGTTTGTGAGTGTGAAAGCAGTCATGCTTGATAGCAGCCGTAAAAGCAAGCAAGCTGATTTACAGGGGTTTTTTTTGGGTTTTTTTAAGATTGGGCAAAATAGCAGGTGTTGTCTGTTTGCACGTTGACCATAATGAAAATGCAATGCATGTAGCATGCTGCCTTACAACTCCACGGTCCTTGGTTTGAGCCAGTTTAATCTTTCTTCAAAATCTAAACCCAACATTCCCATTTAGAACAATTTAACTTGTGCAAAAAACTCAATCAAGTATCATTTCCTGCCCTACTTCTTTACTCGAATTTGCTATACTTCTCAATACACAAATCACATACAGGATTTACTTGCACACTCAAATCTCAAATTAGTACTCTTTCATAACAGTTTTTTTTTTTTCTTTTGTACTTGGGCTTTATAATATTCTCTCTAGAGTGTTGTGTGTGTGATGCAGCACTTACAAGCCTTCCCGGCAGCCATCGATGAGTGCCTGGAAGAGCGGCTTGTTGTGGGGGATGGTTTGCAGGATGTTCCCATCACCAGTGACATAGCCGATGGCCCACTGGCCCAAACGGGTGCAGCTCAGCCGGAAGATGTAACTACAGAGAGAGCGAGAGCGAGAGAGAAGCCGATTTATTCCTCTGACACAGAACTTATTCCTACTTTGCTCAATGTTACGATAGTGTATTAACAATAAGCGCATTGAGTATTTATGTCAACTCATTAAGTAAGTATTTTGTAGATAAATAATTAGTGACAGAAAAGTGTGATGTGGTCTGATGCAAAGGCAGAGTTATTAGTATTACCAAAAAGTTCCTGTTATCACTCATGTCACAGGTTCCCAACCCTGGTCCTGGAGAACCCTCTGTCCTGCGCATTTTAGTGCTTTCCTTGCTCTAACACGCTCACTTCGATTGAAGAAGGGCTGTTAACGGTTCTTTCTGATTAGCCTTTACATAGTAACGGTTTCTAATAAGCCTTTATATATTAGCCTGTGAAGGAGTTGTTTCAACTGTCAGAGTTGGCCTTTAACAGAAAATTAATCGACACTTTCGAACCAGTTAGATTTGAGAATTCGGCAATATTGTGAAATAATGTCAGTTAAGGGAACTTTCATGTGAAGTGTTTGTTGTAAAGTTTCATTTATCAGATTTGCTCAATATCAATTCAACTCTAAGTGCATTGTAAGTGAGTATACAGCCTGAGTACTTAACAACCCAGCGGTTTCCCTCATGTCAAGCAAGGAAATCACTTTAAAAGCTCTAACTTCTCAAACTTACAATGATTAAAAGCCCTGACTGCAAGTAAACCAGATTACATATGCAATTCCATGTTTTTATGGTGTATATTTTTAAACTTATTCAGTCCTTTACAAAATAAATGCATTAGCAGGTGTTTAAACATAAAGAAAAATAAGCATGTAAACTACATTACAATTGGTAATAATGTGGTGCTAAACTGCAGACTGAGACTAAATGTATTGTACTTCGAAGGTCTGAGCTATTTAAAGACTCCTCTCAATCACCTAGCAACAAACACTTCAGATTTCACTATGCTGAATGCAGAGGCATGTGAGGGCACATCATGGCATGGCTGAACCGTTCAGAGGAATCAAACACTATACTGAAGACAGAAAATCTCTTCATTCCAAAGAACAGGGTCAAAATGAGGAGCAAGTGCTTGCCAAATTAAGGCCTGTTTCCACCGGCAGACATGTCACATGACTAAATCCATAAACCGACAATGAATCAGGGTGAAATAATAGCACTTGTGGGTTTTAAGTGCTTCATATAAACAGTGGCATGCACATTTACAGTCCTAAAATGAAAACGGTTTTCAGTTACAACTCACAAACACACCCTGCAAGGAACGTTTCATACTCCGACATCTACATGTGGTGTACACTAATGCTAACAGAAGTCAATCAATCACACACTGCATAAAACCATGCAGATACAAATCAACAGCTTCAGTTAATGTTCACATGCATTAGAACGTGGAAATAATGTGTTCTTATTGACTATGATCGTAGCATGGCTGCTGACACCAGATGGGTTGGTTTGAGTATTTCAGAAAGTGCTGATCTTCTGGGATTTTCACACACAACAGTCTCCAGAGTGTACACAGAATAGCGAGGGGGGAAAGCATCCTATAAACAGCAGTTCTGCAGGCAGGAATGCTTTGTTGTTGAGAAAGGTCAAAGAAGAATGGTCAGACTGGTTTGAGCATACAGGAAGCAGGCAGTGACTCAAATAACCACTCTTTACAGCCAGGGTGGGCAGAAAAGCATCTCAAAACGCACTTTAAGGAAAATGGGCTGTAACAGAAGTCATCTCCACTCCAGAAATCTAAGGCTACACTGGGCACAAGCTGGAAAAAAGTTGGAAAATTAGAGTTAAATCCATATATAATAATACCACTAGCAACATCGTCAAACTTGGACTAGCTCTCAGAAAACACTGACAGGAAATGACTATGTTCAGCCAAAGCTAAGGACAAACCCTTGTTCAGAGCAGGAAATCTAGTGTCTAGAGCCTGGACGTACAGCCTACATGACAATGGCCTCAATGTGGTTTTCTTTCTTTTAGCAAAATTACATAATCCTTTGTTTATCCATGAAGCCTGTCTGCTATGACGGTATAATAAACAGCGGTCACCAACAATGGCTGGCAAAAGAGAAAACTGAAATGTAATCTAATTCATCCACCCAAAACAATCACTTTAACCCAAACTGGTCTATGCTACAGAGATACAGGAACATGAATACTTGGCTCATTCTTTAAGCAAGCAGACTAGAAAACGCTAACATGAACTGAATGAGGTTAGCCATCTTAGAAGTGAGAACATTTCAGGACTCCTAAGTGAAAAATGTTTAGTCTAGTCGAATGTCAACTTTGAATCCTAAAGATTACACAGCCAATAAAATAGGACCTGCTCTCTGGGTGGGAAGACTGACATACTTGTCACTCCTCTGTCAATCACAGAGACACTAGCGAATCATGGGTGTCCAAGTATGTGGAAGAGGGCAGGTAGCATTTTCCTCCAAGAGTACACTGTGATGCAAGTCGAACATCAGTTTGAAAAGATGTATTGATTGGCTTCACAGGCCTCAGAGGAAGTACATGCTAGCCTACACCCAGCTAGGTGATAAGGTAGAGCTGGCTTGTGAGAGGGAACTGGCATGTGACTAAAAAAATGTGTGAAAGTTTCAAAGGGTTCAGCAGAAAAGATCTGGTGATGCCTTCTTTAGAAAAGACGAGTTATACTTTAACAATTCACTTGACATTGGTTACGGTTTCTTGGGTACTTGGGAACAGTACTTGGGTACTTTTTGTCTTGGTACTGCATTGTTGACAGCTAAGGTCAACTTAGTTTGTTGAATTGAACCCTCTTGCACCAACCTCGTTGTTGAGATCTGTTTAGGCATGAGAGAACACATGAATCACACTTAGGCATGGACCAAAACAACCCTCTCTGACAGAACCTGTGAAGTGGTCTCGGTCCAAGCGAAGCACAGTGCGGTAAAAACATAACTTGGCGCTGATTCAATACAGCTATAGCTACTCAACCAAACATACTGCGTATTCGGGGTGGCGGGAGGTAGTTTTCTATGATGCAAGTTGCTGAACAGACAGACGAGGAGCAAACTTAGCCAGATGATAAAACTGGAGTGCTGTAACAGTACGGTCTGAAGACCATTAAAAAAAGAAATTAAATGCAGGATTTAATAACGGAATCTGAAGACCATTAAAAAGAGAAATTAAATGCAGGATTTCATAACGGAATCAGTGATTTGCAATAACTCCGTGTATTCTGTTTAATAGACAGTGAAACAAATGCAGTCTGTGGGCTAGAGAAATAATAATAATTAAAAACAAAAAAGATAAAGGTAAGGAATTGTTTTATACAAGTATGAGCTTGTTATCCTGAAACAAAATAGAATTAAATCATAATGTGCACTCCTATAACCCACCGGTCCTACTTTTCATTTATCTGCCCTACACAGTTTGTAAGCACTTTCTTATAGCCCAGGGCACAGCAGCTGTGCAGACTGTGGAGAGTTCCCTCTCTCTATTGTGTTGTTGAACACAATATGAGTTTATGTTGAGAGAATTTGGCCTATACACTAACACATGATTTAGTTATATGCAACAGTCAGGCTCTATTTAAATGCCATTTTGGTTTGCTCGGTGTGTAATCCGGTTTACACTGGGGATCATATAACGCTGTGTAAATAATTATATAGCACCGTAAGATTTCCTATAAAAATGATTCTAAATCATGATTACACAAGAATTGTTAGACGCAGGCTTAATAATAGGTGTAGTGTCATCTCGACTTTCAGTCTGACAACGTGCCCTGGTGGGACACCGCAGGAGTTTCACTATAATTTGATTAGTGCTCGTGGGCCACACTTTAATCTTGTCTGCTGCTTTTTAACCTTCACATTTTATTTCCATTCTTCATAGGCTCTCGTCTTGCGCGCAGCTCATGCTGAGCCTGCCTCTGTTCTCTCGGTGTAGAGAAAGCGCAGAGCTAATAACATCATCTACACGCCACACACTGTGCCTTATACGCCACTCATTTATTTATCATCTTCATTTTATCTCGTTATCAGCATATTCCTTTACTTGAATTACTTAGAATTTCAATGAGGTCTCGCTTAAACAATGAATGCAGGCCATGCAAATGGAGACACGAAGAACTGGTCCATTAAACAAGGCTGCATATTCTTTCACTCTGACAACAGCATGAGTCAGGAAGCGATGAAATTGAACAGAAACAGAATCCCAGACGTGTACATCAGCATGTTTTCCCTTTGGTGTTGAGCAACAACACTGCTCTATAATCTATAATTCAGCTTTTGAGACGCGTATTGTTCCTTCAGAGCACTATAAGTGTCTTAGTAGCAAGAGACAGACAGAAAGAGAGAAATAGGCAAATAAAGAGTTATTATCTCTCTATACACTGTGTAGGATAAGATGATTTCGGCTTAATTAAATCGGCTGAGAGGTGCGGCACTGTGGACAACAGGAGAGCCGGAGCTTCAGGAAGTAGGAGGAGATCTAAGAGCTGGGACCAACAAGGCAGGCTAATGAGCCCGTTCCCTAAAGCCTTGTCAGACGTGCTTCTGAGAACGAGCAGAAATTCATTTCTGGAAGCCTGGAACGTTCAGTAGGAGACTGTTTGCTATTTGTAGACTGTCTACCAAACAAGTAAGCGGAAAGTAAACAGCGAGTTGAAATGGGTAGGAGGTTCATTTTATTGTCTGTTCAAATCAATCTGCAGTAAGTACTGATGAAGACAATTGTGTCTAGAATTGCATCATCTCCGTAATATTGGGATAAATTTTCCAAAGGGGGGGGGGAACCAACAAAACAAAACGCTGGATGTTGCTGTGGCTGAATTCTAGCAAACAACCCAAAAGGATGAAACATCTGGTTTCTGACTATCACACACTTTGACACTGCAATTTTAAAATATATATTTCAATATATATATATTTTTTATATATTTTATAATCCTGCCTAAGCTGTCTTCCAGCTAAAATCATGTTTAGTAAGGAGCCAGTTTAACAAATGTAATTTTTAATTTTAGTTATAAATTACCCGCTCCATATCCACAGTCAAAATGTCTGTAATGCATGTGCCACGCTTAAAATAAAATGCTTTTCTTATTTTACACAGAGGTATGCATACATTAACATTTCACTTCACTCCTGGTTGAGATCCATGGAACAGAAAAACATATTTCAGAACTATATACAGCAGAAAATGTTAAATACTACAATGTGAATGACTTTTCTTCCACTTGCTTCCAAGCATCCAAAAATAAAACCCCAGTCACACACAAATATTTGCACTTTATTGTACAGTGTCAACAGGCTGAGCTTCTGGACAGATGTAAGTTGACATAAAACAGGATGGGCATCTGTACGCGGGATTCTACAGTAATGTTGACATTTGTATTTCATGTCCAGGTAACACAACACTGACACACTCATGTTTCAGGATGATATGTGTAGAAAAACACGTTTAGGTGTAAGGTCAGAGTTCCAAATCTGTGTAAGTTATTTGCAGATCACTGGGACACTTCATCAGACCTCAATCGGTCAGAAAACATGTGGGATAATTTGGAACAGCAGGTGAGAGAAATAAATCTTTACCTGACAGTTGGTGCTGCTGTTAAAGCAAGGGCAGGCCTAACTCTGTACAAGAAAGGTACAGACTATTCATAGATTAGAAATATGCACTGTGAACAATGTTGGGCGCAGAGGCTGTTCTAGCAGCGGTCTCGTCAGCCCTTCACTGCGGACTCACTCAGTGCTAGTACTCGGACTCTGGCGGTGACAGCCTGCTGCCCAGAAAGTTAAATCCATCTTATCTTCAGCTTCCTTTCACTCTCTATACTTCCTTTTATTCCAAAGAATTTGGTGACACTAGTCTCTTTGTCCATTGTCTATGCTTTCTCTTGTACTCCATGAAAAACTGTCAGGAGCAGTGACACAGGCTTGCTTTTGTCCCAGAAATGGAGCTTCACACCTCGTCTCATCTCAACATCTCGTTCCTTGAATTTCTTGCTGTAACTCTTCTTACTGCTGTTATCCATTGACTGCCTGACTCCCTAGGAAACTTCATAGCAGGACTGGATATTATCCTTAGCCTTTTCCCTTCTGGTGGAACCTCACTCATGCTCATTCAATCTGCCTCAAGACAAGCGCCAGTCCTCCTGTCTCCTCTCTCATGCACAACTTTGACCTGACCTTTGACAACTGCCCTCCCACACACATTCTGGATTTGAACCTGCTGTACAGTCCTCACCTACATACACCCGTGTGTGTGTGTGTGTGTGTGTGTGTGTGTGTGTGTGTGTGTGTGTGTGTGTGTGTGTGTGTGTGTCTGTCTGTGTGTGTGTGTGTCTCCAAATATCCCCACTAGGATAGGAATATCTGACAGTGATGCCCTTTGACCTTAGACAGAGACAGACTCAAAGACAGAGACCAACACACAAACTCACAAACCCGTGTGCGCGCGCGCGCGCACACACACACACACACACACACAAACACACGCGCGTGCGCGCACACACAGACACACAGACAGAGACCGACATGCAGATAGTCAGAGACAGACAGACACACAGAGACAGACACAGACATTAAGACACACTGACACATTGACAGAGACACAAAGAAGCACACGGACAGATACTCCCACGCACACACCCACCCAGCTGTGGATGTAGAGGAGGTTGAACACTGGAACATTTTTAATGAGGCAATCAAAACTGGATTTTTTTTTTACAGGAGCGTTCTGTGCCCGTGTGTGAACGCAGACATGGAGCCGGTTAATAACACAGCAATAAAAGAAATAGACTGTGGGTAACGGTGGAGACGACTGCTGTCTGATTCGCACTGGGAAACTTGAGGTGCGTGTGTGCATTTGAATGAAAAACAAACAGAAGGAAATGGAAGATGGCAGGTGGTCATGCTGAACTGTTTCTGATCCGCAACATGCATATACTGAATTACTGAAGGGAAAAAGCAGCTGTGTGTGTGTGCGCGCGCGCACATGTGTGTGTGTGCGCGCACGTGCGTGTGATTAACACAGATTAGCAAAAAAAAAAAAAATCTAAATCCCATTACTGTGAAAAGATTATGAGGAACATATTTTCACAGAACACTTAATTTTTTTGAATTAATTTTCAGTCAAAAGTGCTTTTAATTTCATGAAACATTTCAGGACAAGTCATGTTAATTCAAGGCATTCTTAGGACTGGGTTTTTTTTTTTCCCTTCTTCTTCTTTCAGATGACGAAACATAAATACGGAAATGATTCCATTTCTGCTTGATGGTGCACAGATACCAGAAAACCCTGGGGAAAGCTTAAACAAGCATTTTTGAGAAGCGTGCTCTTCCAGTTTTTAACTATTGTGCAGAACGACATAAAGGCAGCTCTGACATTCTAACACATTCTCTCATGTCCGTTTCATTCTAGGACCTTTGCTGTTAGTGTGGTAGCAGTTATAATTTTGCATTTAAATCTTTTTTTTAAACTAAAAAATAAAAAAACGTTTAGCAGAAAAGTGCAGCAACTGCTCTTAGTCTTGCATTATAAAGGAGTTTCGGGAAACACGGCTTTCGCTCAGCTCAGAGAAACACGGTGAAGTTACTGTCTGTGGAAATCATATACGTGTACACTACAGATGCGTGGGATATAGAGTAGGGTGAAAACGCTCGGGTATTCCTTTAACCCTACTGAAGTCACAGCAATAACCTCAAACTAGGAGAGGAGGAGGAGGAGGAGGAGGAGAGGAGAAGAGAGGATCTGTTTCTGTTCATCTTTTCACCCCCTGTAATTAGCTAACGGCTCGGCCCAGCCCTCTCTCTCGGCGGCCGTCTGCCAGAGAGAATGAAAAAACAGCTGCTTGAGCAGCATGCTACACAGCAGATGGCACATCGATTACAGCTTCCAACTTTAACACAAACACACATGGTTATTTCCCCACAGATCCTACCCCAAACCCTGCAGAGTAAGTACTAGCAGTCTCCCTGGTGTTCTTTTAGGTCTCCACTGCTCCTGCATCGAGCGTAACTCTTAAAAATGTGATGGAAAGTGGAGAGCTTGCCATACCTGCCCGGCTTGTTGATGTACTTTTGCAGTCGCGCCTTCACCTCGTCATATGTCAGAAAGGCCATGTAGCCTGGATGAGTCACTGCCAAGAAGTTCCAGTTCCTCAGAATCGATCCCCAAGGCTGGATAGAGAGAGGAAGAGAAAACGTAAGCAGAGAGTCTGCCCTTTTACGTGGTGATGGAATCTGATGCGGAGTGATGAAGTCGCTCAAGGTCAAATTTGGTGCCATATTTATTCAGAACATCTCAACCATTTATCAGTGGGGGGGGAAAAAAGCCAGGAGTAATGATCGGTCAGCACCACAGACTCCTCAAACAGAACTCGCATAATGACTACTGTTCCCTGCCACAGACCTCCAACAGTGCTGACTCAGCATATCCACGCTGCTCAGTATCATGCTGCCTGCTGATCAATAAGGAACCACGGATCATTTATTTTAAAAAAGAAAAGAAAGAGAAAAAAATGCCACCATTCATTTAAAGAGCCTCAAACCAGACTACTGTATCTTTCTCCTCCAAGCTATAATTTACATCTGACCTTAAACCAAAGTGGAACTGAGCTAAAAGCCAAGCAGAAGAGGAAAAACCTAGTCATTCTGCTGTAAATGTGCAGCTACAGACTGACTGAAGTGGGGCTGAATGTAGGCCTGTACAACGTAGCCAAAAAAAATCATTTCGCGACACTATTAGTTTTATTACTAATAAAAATGCCATTTTACACATAATAGAAAAAGAAATCATAACCTTTTTACTGTTGTGTGATGTATGCTCATGCGAAACAGGTTCACTGAGATTTTGCTCAATGATAAGAGTTTCGGAGAGGGTGTGGTGCGGGTGTTAAAAATAATATACCGTGTAATGTTCTTCAGCGCAGGTGAGTGACACGCAGAAATCAGAAAACGTTTAGAGGCGGGTTTTGATCGCCACGGATGAATTACGCAGAATACTGGGTTGGATTTCAATAATTTCCAAAGTCTACTAAAATAAATGAGTTAACATGAGAAAAATAAACACCTGGTACAACAAATGTTAAACAATGGCGTTGGATGGTGTTTTGAAAAGCGTGAGGATTCCAGAAACATCCTCAGAAAACTACACTGCATTTGTAAGTTACTGCAATATTGACATGAGAGGTTGTATTTGTTTGCTTGAGCTGTAAAGTCAACCAGGCTCTGTGATCGGGCACAGCGGAGGTGATATGAGGACAGCCAGGCACAGAAACGGGTAGGAGCGCAATGTGGGTGATAACGGCGACCTCGGAGAAACATGAGGTGAGATTTCGAACACAACGGAAATCAATACCATCTCGGGCATGTTTCTCTGCGGCGTCAATTTACAGGAATCCTCACTAAACTCTGACCACAACACGTTGCTCATCATTAGCACTGAAAGAGCCAAAAGCCCTGACAAAGAGCCAAACTGATGCTTTCTGAGCAGGTTTCTGAGCAAGGAAATTGTTTCGCACCGCATCGCTGTTGAATTCTCAAACCTGATTGGTCAAGAGGTGTTGATTCAGTTTCTCTGACACAAGTTGCAGCTGGAATGCAAATCACAGGTTTGTATTAATGCTTTCGTTTTACCGTTTCTATAGTGACAACTTACACAGGGATTAGACCTTCATCCAGCATTTTTGGAAGGAGTCTCCAGTGTCAGCATTTTTGTAACCGAGTGCAATTCTTGGGGTCATGACGAGCTGAATCGTGAACTTCAAGCGAGAGGTAAAAGAGTGAGGCTGGTAAGCGACCGCGTGCTCATAGCTGCTATAATGTAAGAGATAACAGGAACTTGTTTCATCGGCATTCCACAACAAGAAACATAGCTTTAAATCCATTAAAAACCATGTGTAGCTATTTAATAAAGAAATAATGATTGTAAAAGGAGAGGGGGAGAAAAAGGAGGAAAAAAAAAAAAAACTTCATGAGGTGCCCTTACTGGAAAAAGATCTACGTCAGGGGGATATTGCATCACCCATCGTTTTCATACAACAGCATGTCCCATCATGCTTCACAGGCAGGTACACAGGTAATTGGCGCAACCTGTTTTTACTGTAAAGATGATGAATGCATGCGTAACAGAGGGATTCCTCGGTAAGCCACCCACAGCGGAGAGAGAAACCGAGCGAGGGCGAGTGAGAACATCAGAGGTGCTCCCTACATTTGGAGCTCCACTTTCCATCACCCGTGTCTGGAGACGCTCTGTGGTCGCTGACTCATACTGCGACACCCCTGGAGGTACGCGTTATGATGGATTTGAAACTAGCTGCAGCATTTCACAAGGAAGAGAGCCCCTTTGACTATTCTTTTTATCCGCCCCCCCATGGGGGACCGAAAGAGGGAAATGACAAAAAAGGGGAGGAGATCCCTTAGTTTCACTTTCACTCTGACTGCAACTCCACCATGAGCCTCTGACATTTCAACTGACATTTAAATATTACCCAGAAATGATCTGCTCTTTGATATGAAAATATGACACGATATGAACTCTGTGTATTATGTTTTATTCCCTGCCATAAAAGAGAGGTCGAGTGTGTGTCAAAGCATACTGGTTAAGAAGCGTACCTGGAACAGACGTGTAAAAATGTCAAACTCAAAGACTGAGATGTAGTCGTTGCAGGTGAGGTCGATGGTGGATTTGAGGGCCATGGCCTCCAGACCTGAGCTGATGGGATGCATCTCGTGAAGGCACTGACGAAACACTTTCCATGGCACTATTGTCCTGCAGAACACACACAAACATGCAGATACTTTATTCAGCAACTGCTACACATTTCACTGATCAACCAGGCAGCATGTCTTTACCTTTTCCAGCAAAAGTGCTGCTGTTCTCAAGGAACAGGGTATTCAACAGGGTATTTTTAGATCTGACATATGCATGACACGTGTAGATCAGAGAGTGCGTGATGATTGTCTGACATTTTAACCGACATGCATCGAAAAGAAGAACGAAAGAGTGACCATGAAAGCGAGAGAAGTAGAGGCAAAAACATCTCTCCCACACACTGAACCGTCTCCCTTTGTGCACACAGCTTCTGAGGTACAGCACCTTACTAACATTTATGCACAGGAACACACACACACACACACACACACACACAACAAGACAAGGTGTGATACGATGGTATTAAACACACACCAACCCAAACCTATTGCGGTGAACAAATAAAGGTCAAAGCAGCAGCATGTGATGTTGACAGAGACGACATGACCATCCACAGAAATTAATGCTACAGACAAAATGGCCAAGATAACTTTCAGCATGAACGCTCTTTTTTGGGAGATGCAAGACACAGACAAAGAAAGCCTTCAAGTGCCAGATGTATCAAGTTCCTCAGAACACACACACACACACATGCACTTTAAAAACACACGCACACAAACAAGCAGCTTAGTACACAGTATATAATTCTTTGCATGAAGTATTGAAAATGAGCAGTTTTTCATTACTAAAGACTGGCAAATAATACAATGCAATTTGGAAACTTTCAATACTGGCACACTCTATTAAGGCACAGACAGTCAAACACTGCTAATTTGACTCGTGAATTGTATGTAGCTTAACTTAACACACTAGTGCTCAACACAAACTAAAAACAGAAAATGCAAATAAATAAATAAATAAATAAAAAATATCTTTTTAGGATCTTTAGCTTTTTTAGGATATCTAAAAAAAATACAGATTTTATTCAGTAACACACATCTGCTTTTAATCCTAGAAACAACTGGTGCAGAAGCATTTTGTTATTAAAAGACTTATTAAATAATATTAAATAATTATTGAGGAACCAAATCATCTGACATGATCAGCAGCCTGCATCAAGTGACAGATGAAGCACAGAAGGAAAATGTTGTTTTCTATAAAAAAAAAAACTCTCTCTCTCACAAACAATATACATACATACATACATACATATACACACACACACA
>JAQQZR010000009.1:9417192-9430739 GCA_030068235.1 Notoglanidium macrostoma | reverse complement strand
TTACAGGCCTCTCATCTTTTTAAGTGGGAGAACTTGCACAATTGGTGGCTGACTAAATACTTTTTTGCCCCACTGTACGTCAGCTTGCTCATCACTATAAGAACGAAGAACAAACAGACAAGGACTTAAATCCTGTCTCGTTTTACAATCTCTCGGAGACTCGCGCACCTTAATGACATCAAAGTGTGGCCTTGAATAAGAGTTCAAAGTAGGGCTTAAAGCATATTTGTGAACTGGGACTAGACAGCCAACACAGGAGCAACTCAAGTCTTGGAAAGTCTATTTGAATGTATCTGAAGGGAGAAAAGGTTTTTTTTGTATGTTTTCTGCAGCGATCACATGATTTATCTTAAAAAAAGAGCAAATGAATTACATTTGAAAATTCCTATCATCCGACTCTAGAACACTGTGACTTGGAGGTTCTTGAAGTATTAGTGACTTTCTAGCCCAACACACCCACTTGTCTTACTTGCCAAAACTGGTCAAATAATGTTTGTTTAGGAAATTGTCTTGGCTCATAGCTAGCTCACTAAACTAATAATCCTTTAATCCTAAACGTTATAATCTTGCATTTCACTTAGGTTTAAAAAAATAAAAAATAAAATAAAATAAAAAACACTTTTATGGAAATATATTTACTTCACGTTCATTGACATGAAGTGGTTTAATTTGTCTATTTTATAAAAGTTTTTATTTCTATTATTTATCACATACAGAATAGAATAATAATAATAATAATAATAATGGATCCATATTTAATGTGATTACACACACCTGCACACAATGACACAAATATGTAATGCATACAAATGTCTCATCACTGGTGGAGTGTACACATGAGACATGCTCTAATAATAAAGTATCAATCAGCAAGTCAGGCTTCAAAAGAAAGGTGCTCGTTGCTTCATCACTGCTCTATTATCATTATTTCCTTGACGGTCTTGCCAGGCCCGGTCACATCTGCACTTTTTCCACCCCGACAAACAGAAATAATATAGCAGCAGGCAGATACGCATTAGGAAAAAAGAAAGAAGGAAAAAAAGAGAGAGAGAGAGAGAGAGAGAAGAAAGAAAGAAAGAAAGGTATAATCCCTAATTCACTGGGAACAGACAGTGTGATTCTTCACCCTCCCACAGAGACAGGAAGCGCTGCAGGAAATTAGCTGGAAATGATATTCGCAGCCTTCTGTCAGCTCCTGAAATCTGGGACTGCATCAGCTCACATGAACAAAATACACAATACAAAGTGAACAATTATGTTTGTTTAGCAGAGCTGCTCTGGCTTTTAGACAATAACACATTCGCCCAATAAATCTGCTCAGGAACATGAAGACAAATAGGAAACCTTTTGGAATTTTCCCGGGGTTATATAGCACAAAAGACGGTTTAAAAATGAATACAGTAGCCAATGCCGGTCATTATTACTACAGTTACTACATTATCACTGTAGCATTACTACAGTTACCGCCATAACTGATTAATTTTGACAGAAATATGAGTGAAGCTACAGACACATTTAATAGAAATACAGTTTACTGTGTGATGTATAAATGGATTGATGATTATAGTTTTACTACAGAACACTAAAGTTACATAAGATGCAGAAGTTAATAAGGTAACAATGCCAGTTACACACTTCAGTTGTTTTTCATAATACCAGCCTTGACAATGTTAACCTCTTCCATGTACCAGGTAACAGCCATAATAATGTCACAGTCAAAAATGTAACCATCCTTGCCATCGTTAGGAAAATCAATGCTAAATATGAAGCAAGAATTGGTTAGTTTCTTATTCATAGTTTCCAGATGGGGTTGTATGTCCAACAACAAAAACATGGCACCTTAATGCTGTAACTATAGCTCATGCTTCCGAATCCCGTCGCCTGCTACTCTGCACACATCAACCAGGACACAATCTGGCGGTCAGTAGAACGATTTCTACTACAATCAGGAACATGCAGGTAATGTGGAAACCCTGATGACAATGAGCCACAATAGCACAATAAGGCACCTCACAGTTAAACATATAGAGAGATAATAAAGAAGCTAGCCAGACTCAACGAATATTTTACTTGCGATGTAAGGGAAGGACAGAATGCCACAGCTCACAGCCCAAACGTTCGTCCCAGACTTGATGACATTTTGGTGAAGTAGCAAAAATGACGTGTTGCAGAAAACACATTACCAGGACAGGGGGAAACTACATTACTACATTGTTTTAGCTACCAATTTTAAGCGTTGCGAATTCACGGGAGTTGCCACTTGCCTGGTGGGCTATAGCTAATGAATGCATCATTTGGCCAAGCCTGCAGTATTCTGGTTCACAGTTTGCTAACCAAATGACCCATTACTGCATTAAATCCATAGCGGATCTGAGCGATCTGAACAATGTGTTATGAAACACATTTTCATAAGGGTGAAAACAGGAAAGAAAAGATTCTGAATCCACTACCAAAACACCAGATAAGACGTGTTTTTAAGACATTTGTATCTGTTTCCTTTCCAAAGTCTCCAACAGTACAGCCTGGATGACACGCCGCCGCCCACGCACAGCAGACGCGCTCTTTGGCACTGCTTGGAACATACAAAGGATACATTATCACTAGAACTGCTGCCTCAACAACAATGCTCACTTCCGTTCAGTCACGGCCTAGCACATGGACTCCAGACTCCCAAAGAAATGCGAAGTGGCCCCAGCCTCAGAGGAGGGGATGTACAGGAAACGGTGCTGATCTGCTGAGACGAATTTCCTGTATGGCACTGTTGGCGCACCTGCAGCCAAAAGCTTTTGGAGGTTGGCGCTCGTCCATGCGGTGCTTAACACGTAAGAGAACCGTAAATTCTTAACGAGTGTATGATCTGAACAAGAGAGGAGAAGGGAAACCACAGAGCAAGCTTCCCAGCATGAGTACTTAAGAAGGATGGTGGGGAGAGAGTGGGGGTGGATGTGGGTTGGGAGCTGCCTCAATTTGTCATAGATGCCATATAAGCTGTGTGTTTGTGTTTGCGTGTGTGTGTGTGGAAGTGCATGTTTAATCGGGGCTTCCTGGGTGATCCCCAACTGTGTCATGGGTACAATCTGGTTATTCTCTGAGTAACAGTTTACTGCTAGGAGTCACTCATCTCTTCATTCCATGAGCCTCGCTCATGCTTTCATTCCCATCATCTATCTCACTCCATTCACACAACTTTACTCACTGTGCATGAACAAAAGACCCCTCGCTCACACACTTCCTTAGCAGATGTCTTGGGTTACTGACGCTCACGGCGTGTGAACCCGATCACTGGCAGAAGAGTCACAGCTCATGGGAAATCAGCTAATGAAGAGGCATATGGGCCTTCTCATACAGCAACATGTCATCACCTCAATCTTGATGTCTGATTAAGACGACGGTCCGAAGCAATCATGGCCTCTATGGCTAACAAACCCTTTGTAAAACAACTTACAGACATAAACACAACTACTTGCTTGTAATGCTGGATCTTAATATTTGCAATACAGTTTAGATAACATTTGCGGAGTTCTAGTTGGAAGGTAGTTGCCTGAAGAGGGCTTCATTTGTGTCCAAAATAAATCTTCAGATATACTCGGAGGTCAGTTGTTTTGGCCAACTGTGAAATGAGTCTCTTGTATGCAGTTTGATGGTGAACCTATAATTGTGTTTATCAGATCAGAGTTTGATGACCAGGGTTGCCAGAATTCTTTAAAAACTCCCGAAAAGACCAGAAACTAGTCAAAATAGGTCAGGCACTGGAAAAGGAAAAAACATTTATGTATTTATTTATTTATTTTTTTATTTCATTTCAGCATTAAAAACAAGGTCACTGTGGAGGAGTGCACACATTTCTGATGTGTAGTATTGGCAACATGCCTCCATAATCCACCTTTCCCTATCCCAAACTTTGTGATCTATCCTACAGCAGAATTAGTTCTTTATATATATACCTGCATTTATATGTACCTTTGTTTAACATAGCATAAACCATCCATCCATCCATCCATCCCCTACACCGCTTTCTCTGTTAAGGGAGGCAAGGAAGCTGGAGCCAAACCAAGCTGAGAGAGGAGTACACCCTGGGCAGGTCTCCAGTCTATCACAGGCCTAACACAGTGCACAGAACAACCATTCACACTCACTTTCACACCTATGAGCTACTTAGAGTAGCCAGTTGACCTATTCTGCAGGTCTTTGGACCATGGGAGGAAACCAGAAATACCCAGAGGAAACTCCGCACAGAAAGTGTGGAGGTGACAGTGCTAACCATACAAACAGAGGCCTTTTTATAAACTAGCACTAAAAATTATGACCCACGGTCTTCCTTTTTCCTCCCACGACCTTGTTCCGTGCACCTGGCAACCGTGGCGTCACGAGCATAAAAGACAAAACTCTCACTAGAACTAGCAATATTATTTTTGTCTTGGTATTCAGTGACCAGTAGTCTATTTGCATTCTTTCCTTATGTTAAGCGGGAAAACTACAGAGGGATAGTGAATAAACTAATGTAATGGAAAGATGATGACGCTCATGAGAGGGTTAAATGGTGTGGGTTACAACCTCATTTAAAATTCTTCCTAACGAGATGGACACCTCTTAAGGAAGTTGCTAAGGCAGCTGTCACTAGTAATACAATTTGTAGATGAATTTATAGCTTTTGTTGCTTATTTTTCCACTTAGGCCTATTATTAGATGACTTCAAAACAGTTACGAGACACATAATTAAATTAACTGGAATAGCTAGATATTCATACATCCATCTTCAGTATGCGCTTGATCCTGGTCAGGGTTTACAGTGGATCCAGAGCCTACGTCGGGAACACGTAGGGGAAATCCAGAGTAGCATTTTCAGGAGGTATGATGAAAGCAGAGGAAACCCACACGGACATAGGGAGCACATGTGAAACTGCACATAGTCAGTAACCTGAGCTCAGGGTTGGAAAGGGGATCCTGGAGCTGTACACTGCTGCCTCAGAAATATTCACTTTGCCCAATATTAGACTTTACATGCATTGGAGAAAATGGTCCCTAGACACCTTATTCCATGATGAAATTCTGCACATGGTTGGTGGAGACTGATTGTGTCTTTTCTGTGGATTAGCAGTGAGTACTCTGGGGAAATCCTTCTTCCACTTAGAGTGCCCTATTTTCTCCAATACCTGTGCAATACGTAACCTCACTTTTCCGGCTGAACATCATCTTCTCTCGCCCCCAACGTCAGCACCTTTGACCAATGACACATGCCATCCTGTGTGTGCTCGAAAAAAAATCCGGGACAAAGGTTTTCCCTGACCCTGATTCACCCTTACTCATTCACTAGG
This sequence comes from Notoglanidium macrostoma, assembly GCA_030068235.1. NCBI lineage: Eukaryota > Metazoa > Chordata > Actinopteri > Siluriformes > Auchenoglanididae > Notoglanidium > Notoglanidium macrostoma. The sequence goes on along the minus strand of JAQQZR010000009.1, from coordinate 9,425,424 downwards.
ATCGTGTCCAAGTTTTCAGAAGGTAGCCTGTGCTGGTCATGTCATAAGCTCCCAAAGCCAACAGTGACAAAGATCTTCACCTTGAGAAGAACTGCATCTAATCCGATATTCATTTTCTCACTGCTAATGAGAAAAGAAAAAAGTAAAAAAAATAAAAAAAGGCGGAGGCTGTGGGTTGTGGCCCCAGACAGTGCTCAGACTCTCACAGGAAGTCGAGTGAGCAGAGTGACATTACGGTCGTGTGAAGGACACTGCGACATGGTTGCTTCCTGTACAAGTGTCAGTGTCCATGGCGATAAAATCAGCACATGCTCAGAACAGAGTGTGAGTAAGATTTCTCTGGAAGGAAACTACTTTCTGCATGCCATGCAGAATAATTGCATGCGCGCGCAAGCACATTTTGGTGGAGACCAAAGGACAGGAATATTTGACAGTTTTGATCTTGTGGGGACATTTGGTTGGTATAATAGTGAACTGCATCATTATTTCCAGATTCATGGTGTTAACACAGGTCACTATACAAAGACGTAACAGCTCTACAACAAACAAACCAACATGGCTATGATCAACAGAAGCACAACACATAAAAACAAGCAGAGCATACCAAACCGAACAGTCACAATCACATGACAGGATGTGTCAATACACTCTACTTAATGTCAACATCAAAAAAAGAACGTGTGCATGTATTAGAGATACTATAGGCCTACTGCAAACATATAGTGAGGGCCTGCCGTTCATTTAAAGCAAGCAGTAAACAAAGGGATGGATAACTCTGTTAGGGCTGCATCCTGTTTCCTGGAACAGTGCTGTTAAAGCAGGATGATTGTGCACGGATCACTTTAGGAAGCAGAAATAAAAGGAGTCAGTTACAGCGGCAGCAGCTGCGCTCTTTTCTCATGATTGTGTATGTACACTGCCACAATCAGATGCATGAGGCCTCACACATGGATGTTTTGGTAAAGAAACAAAGCTGGAATTTACATTTATAGGGCACTTCTGACTCGGAAATGTCCTCTAGCTTTCATATCCAGATAAGAAATGTAAATTGATTCTGCAATAAATGGCAAAACATGCGCCTTTGGCCAGCATGGCTAGTTAATAGCACAAACGTAGATATTAAAATCATTTCTCCTCATTAAACAATATGTTACGTAAAGAATATTACAAAGCTCAACAACATTACGTGGTGTTCCTGTTACTACATATGACAAACGTTGTGATAATTATTATACGATGTGTGTTATAGGAAATTATTTTCCTATAACAACATGCCACAAAGAGTTTTATTCCTCTCAACTGCAATTTGCCAGTGATTGTTTTTATATATTTACAAGCCTTATTGTTTTCTCTCGGAAAAAAGGCAGCTGTAAAAATGCAGTTATCAGAAATGTGAAAAATGAATCAACATTCTTAACATATAAATACTGCATTAACGTAAACCTTATTCAACGTGTGCTGTGCCCCGGTATTCACGTGTGCTGTGCCCCGGTATTCATCCATCAAAGTACAGCAAAGTACACACATTTTGTGGGCCTGTGCACGTCAGTGTGCATGTACAGCAGGTAAACTATAACGTGCCTGCTTGCAGCTATCCATGTGTCAGCGTGCAAAACTCTGTGCAATTTGAGAATTCAGGTATGGTAACATGACGTGCCAAAAGTAAAAATTTTTTTTTTTATGAAGCCAGTGAGCTTATAGTAACTAAAACATTACTGAATGACTTCTGTTGATGGATATAAGCAAATTCTTTGGACGAAGCAGAGACAGGGAAGCAGTAGATGAGGGTGAGGGAGGTAAGCTCTGGCTGAAGTTGGTGATAAACAAGCTAGCTAGTTAAAGTAACGTTACTTGTGAGTCTGTTAAATGTAAATGCCCGAATTATATACATGTGCAGAAGGTATAGTTGATCAAATCGCATTTTTTGGATGTTGCTGCTGCAAAGGAGGAGTATGGCAGTGGCAATAGCAATGAGCTAAGCAAGCAGAGCTTATTGTCTAGCAATGCCCTGGTCACATACACTACACAATGTTACCATCTCCCCAAACATGCAACGGTCATGATTTGCTCCTTGCTTTCAGATGGATATAGAAAATATCAGTAGTGTAATATAAAAACCTTAGTGCTGTATTTAAAGCATCATATTGCTTTAAGACAGGATCTGGCAATAAGACCGTGGAGGACATTTCCTAAATGTGTTCAAATTTCGAACTATTTTAGCATTTTCAAATTAATCTAATTTGAATTTGTAAGAACGACCCAATATTGCCTAACGACCAATCCCTGATCACCACTGTTCATCCCACTCTCTCATCTCGTCGTTCTTTGTGATCTCTCTTCTTGGAGATATTTACAAGTAATAAAAGTGTGTAACCGTTTCCTTCATGCCTACTCACTTCACTCTTAATAGAAAGTATAGTCATTTGTAAATGCGTAAAAGAAAGGTTTGTGGTTCTTGTAGAAGAAATAAATATATGTATTTTTAAACTATAAGCTATTATTTTCTAATTTGATAGAACGTCGTTCTACTTTAATTATATTCTATATGAAATGCTTCCTTCCTCAAGTATTTGTAGTTTGATATGCCAATGATCATGACAAATATATTATTTAAAATCAGCCTATGATGTCAAATAGCGACTTCTGCCGACTTTTTGAGCATGCTGTAGCCGCTTTCCTCCAAATCTGAATATCGCAACTAAAGTCTTACAAAGTATAATCTCCCAATATTCAAAAGATTATTTTTATATGACTCAGCCCAAAAGCCAGACAGTAACTGGAGCAAACATGTCTAGTTACTAGACAAAGCTTGCTGATGGCTTAAGCAAGGAGTCTTTCACTCTTTGGACTCGTCCTGCTGTGATGAGACACAGGGACGGAGAGCAAGAGGGAGAGAAAGTGAGAGGAGCTGAGCTCTCCTCCTGCCGCTCGTCCTCCATTCTCTTTGTTCCGGTAATGAAACTGTTTATGGCGTGCCGCTCCCAGATCAATATGTGCTCCGGTAGAGCAAAGCTGCTTAAGGATCTACTCCAGGATCTCTCTCGCCATCAGAAGGAGGGAGGGGTGAGTCAGGGCACTTCCGCACTGTAGCTGAAGTAAATGCATCTGTAGCATATAGCGGTGTAATCAGGCTAATTAGGGACAAAGTTACCAGCGGCCTCGCACAGGATTATGATGAATCTAAAGATAAACGCATACACACATTTTCTTTTTTCAATAGCTGCAAGGTTGAAACAGGAAATGGGTCTGTTTTGGGTATGAGGTCACTTAACCGGTTACATTCAGAGAGCTCTTTTTTGCAGAATGGACCATGTGTGTATGTATTCGTCTGTGTGTGTGTGAGCGTGTTATGCTTTTACGTCTTTGTGTCCCCACAAGCATAAACATAACTGGCACTTTTGGCTTTGTGGGGACATCTGGCTGGTCCTCATGAGGAAAACTGACAAAATATAAAAACTAAAAGAGCTAAATGGTTTCCATTTGGTTGCTACTGGTTAGGAAGTTTATGTTTAGGGTTAGTTGCAGGTGAACAGCCAATGGAAGGTCCTCTATACAGATAGCAAAATGTGTGTGGTGTGTTTGTGAGTGTGGTTTAACAATGTGGAAGCTAAACATCGTGCCTCACAGCGGGTGACAAGTCTTTCACTTTGAATGATCAGCAGCAGTAGGACTAATGTAACTGTTAGTCATGTGTTAAGCGGGATTTCAATCTACTCACAGGCTGTGGCGAATTCAGTGAAACTTCCAGGTGTGTGTGTGTGTGTGTAAATCATCTCAGATTTGGTTACACCAGGATCTCAAAGGGCCCTGGTTTCCATGGTATTTGCATCATCACCTAGTCATCTTTAGGCTTTCCCACAGCACACAAGATAAGTCCGGACCAACTGTGCACCCTGTCTGCTAACTGTATTGTGCAATGGGGTGCTTTTAGAAGTGCGTGTGAAAAAACGGTGTGAAGTTGTGATTCTGTTCTGTATGCTTAACTGCTCAGTCTCCGAGCTGTTTTATTATTTTTTTTAATCCACAGCCTGTCTTTAGTTCTGTTCATGAGGCTGGGCTGATCTGAGAATGTGTGTGTGTGTGTGTGTGTGTGTGTGTGTGTGGTGGAGCGTACACACTTGGGACTGGCGTGTATGTGCTTCATGTGGTTATTGAGGGGGCTACATGAGCCTGAAGGCAGAAAAGTAGGCACGCGCAGGCAGATGCGCGCACACACACACAAATGAATCAACCATGTCAGCCAGACTCCCAACGGACCAGGGCCACAAAGACGCATCACTTACGGACAAAACATCTCCAGACAATCTTCACGCCCCCCGCTTCTTAAAAAACACTCCCACTCTGACATGCACATCTGCCAGCAGGAACTGGGCCAACCTACAGCACAAGCACTGACATGAAATGGTGGACTCGTTAAAGAAAGGAGAGAGAAGGGGGGGGGAGAAAAAGCAAAAAAAACAAAACAAAACAAAAAAAAAAAAACCACACACACACACATGCACAAAGGCCCCTTTTACTTCTCCCCCATCCCTTTTGTCCGTCTCTAAATATAATTTTAAACTTCAAGCTCCAGCTGTCAAGATTATTATTGATTTTTTTTGCCCTCGGCAATCCAAATCGGTCCTGACGCCTCACCTGCTCCGCTGGAGGAAAACTGACGGTAGCGACACATAAGGAGAGGCTTCGAGACTGACGGGTGTTCGGGTGGAGCGCCGAAATCAGACACACCGCTGCGTATTCACACTGCTATAAGAGCTGCAAGTACAAGCTTAAACATTAGACACAACCCTGATACTACAAAAAAGAGAAAGGAAACGAGGAAACCAGATGTTGTGATGTTTAACAGAGAGACAAATACAAGCCACTCTGTGATTAAGAAAGTGCTGCACTGTGTATGCGTGTAAGACGGCATCGTTAGTGAGACGTCAGGGTTTGATGCCACATCTTTTCCACATGACACCAGATGAAGAGCATCCTCCCCTGCCCCATCTGTTTGGGGAAATGTCAGGAGCGGGTGGCTGAGTTTACTCGTGGGGATATTTGGCGGAAAAGCAGAGTAGTAAATAGATCTTTGTATATGTGTGATTTAAAGTGGATGGACACGTGTTTGTGCATCTGTGTGCCTTTATGTGTGTGTCTCAGGTGTGACCCTAAGAGGACTGAAAAATCCTGCACCAGATTTAAGGTTGTGATGTGTATGTGTTTGTGCCTGTGTGAGCGCGCGCATGTGTGTGTGTGGGGGGGGGATAATAAGAGGGTATAAGTAGAAAGGAAACACATGAACAGGATGTAACAGGGTTTTTCCCCCTCCCTGCGTTTACTCGCTCTGTTCCCAGAACACTTAACCTCCGGCCGAGAGCAAGGAGCAAGTCGCTCTATTATTCTGAGGAGATTCAGACCTGTATAACTTTCAACTGCTGATCTCTGACCTGCACAACCGAAGCCTAAAACTCAAATCTTAGCTTGATCTGAGGTTTAAAGTGATAATGATATTCACACAGCAAGAACGCACTCAGTGCCTCTTATTAGATATCTGATCAAAATCATCGTTCGCAGCCTTTTTGTTCAATCACAAACGTACCACAGCCTGAACCCTGGAAATGGAAGTGTGAGGGTGAAATACGCACATGTTCAGCCGTAATATGTAAAGCAGGCACACAAGGCGTTTCAAAATCGTACAGCAGATGAATGCGATTTTAAGAAAGTACTATATTGACCGAGGGTGCCTTCGCACCTTTTAGTCTGTTTGCCAAGTCCAAATCAGAGCTAAATTGATTCTTTTGGTTTGTTTGATATTCGGTTTGGTGCAGGTCCACACCGCACATCATATGCAGTAGAAAATCCACACAGGCGACTGTTTCAGCACCTCACATCTACAGACAAAAGCTGCAAGTAAAAACACACATCATGTTTGCTTTACTTGCTGTAGGTTGGGTCTGATTCTTAATCAAATCGCTTTTTCACTCTAGACTTCACCAGGGACCAGACGGACACCACCTCGCTCAGACGGTCGTGGAATGTTATGGTCCATACAGGGGTGTGACTGCTGGGTTTTCACCTGCACAAAAGAACCACACCACAGAGGAAAACCCCAGGGTTCAATTCAAACCCCAAAAAGTAAGGTTTGGTTAAAGATGCACTGCATGCTTGTCTTTTGTTGCGAGACCTCAATCAAATGGTTGCCTGTGTCACTACACAGAGTTTGATTTCTGCTTTGCCTGTTTGCCCATGGGCCTCCGTTTCATGTCATGAATTTGACATAATTCACAGCCACCAAAACCCAAAACCTTTCAGCAATGGCAGAAGTGTGAAGAGCTCTGGAGAGAAAAAAGAAAAAAAGAAAAAAAGAAAAAAAAAAAAAAAAAAAAAAAAAAAAAAAAAAAAAAGGACAGCAGATTCCTCTCAAGCATCAAGACATTTTATAAAGGGGTTCCCCTTTGCTTAAGAGAAAACCTTATACTGTATGTTTCTAAATAAAACCTTTAAGATGTTTCAGCAGATGGATAAACCAAAAGAAGCCTTCAGTGTGCTAGATGGAAACTTTGACTTATGACTGGAGTACACAGCTGCCTTTATTCTCAATTTAGGTCCTATATACACCCACATTTTTCTAGAACCACTCTGGACTAACAGCAAGAAACAAGAAGAAGAAACCAAGCCAGTCTTCCCACCCAGCAAGAACGCAGCCAATTCTGCTCTATTAGATTCCAAGCAACACAGCACAGCTTTCAATTCATGAACTTTCTTGAACTTTCTATCCTAAGGAGTAAAAACGTGCGAGTCTTTTTAATACTCAACAAACAGGAAGAGCAGCAGCATGTAGAAAGTGTAGATAAAGAGAACTGTTCATGCGTGTCAGCTGATCATAAATACATTAAATGTGAAATAGAAAATTACTTAATAAGCACAGCAATAACAGCGCCTCAAAAAAAAAAAGAAAAAAAAAAAAAGGAAAATATGGGCCCTTGGCATGTATGTACATGACATGAAAGCAATATGTAAACGAAGAGGTGAGGGAAATTGGAGGAAAAAATAAAAAAGACAAGGTCTTATTTTACCAAGTCTTTTTTCAGTCAGAAAGACACTTCAGCACAAAGGACCCCCTTTTGAAGACGCATTGAATACATTGAGGACAGAGAAACAACTCGTCTCGGAGACACCACTTATGACAAAGCGACGATGCCGTCCTGACAGGTTTACCCCAGCGGTTTCATGTCAACTCACAGCTCCAGACCCTGGTGTCACATCAATCTCATGATGTGCTGAATGTTAATCACAGACGGTGTTTAAACAGATTTTCCTTCTATTCGGTGGAACGGAAGACGTGCCATGAATGGTGAAATGGCTTTGATGTCTGAAACACAACACCAGTCACTAAGACACTATGTTCAACATGATCTGGATGACTGAAAACCTTCAGAGACAAAGAAAGCAAAAAAATAGGACAGGGCAGAGCCCCCTTATAGACTGGAACATCTGGTCACCCGGCCCCTGCTTCAGTGTCGTTTGAACTTCACTGAGCTGGTGTGTGCACGCGCATGTGTTAGATGCAGCTGTAAGGGGGCTGGGGGAGCGTGAAGGGGGTGCGAGGAGGGGCAAATAGTAGTGAGAGGGCCCATTTGGGATGCAGGCCCTTAGATGAGGGAGGACATACTTTCCTTTCATCCCTTCTGGGGTCATTAACTTTGAAGGCCTTGGGACTTTAGTCTGTAAATAACTAAAATGAGCAACAATCAGAGCAGTTTTGCTCCCTGAAAAAATCTAGGGTGGGTCAGGACAATTTTTTCCAAATGGAGTACGAGTATAAATACATTTCTTCGACGCTCATCATCGATAACGATACCAACATGAGTAACCTACTTAGCATTAAGCAATCGGGGCATCATGGAACATTTTGTTCAGATCTGTTTATTTTCCCCCAGATTAAATAGTGGCCATGAAATGCACACATATGCTAACAGACTAACACACTCGTTCTTCATAACCCTAGTTATCTGTTTTTAAACAAAGTGCACTTGCTAGCTATGCTAGTTACCTCCGATCGAGAAGGATTGCAGGGTTTTGTTGCACTTGGTAAAGGTGCTGCTGTATAGATGCAAGTACATTTTAGTTTAGATTGCATCACAACCCCTAGTATTCAATAACTGATAGTCAAGAACTACACACACACACACACACACACACACACACACACACACACACACACACACACACACACACACACACACACAC
>JAQQZR010000009.1:9402729-9412986 GCA_030068235.1 Notoglanidium macrostoma | reverse complement strand
ACACACACACACACACACACACACACACACACACACACACACACACACACACACACACACACACACACACACGGTTGGGATCAGGAGGTGTAACATAATTGCAAAAGCACATGTAAGGGCCTGCATGCTGATATGTTCCAGCACCACATCTTTCTCTTACTAAGAATTTGCACTCATACAGCGCGTCTCCGAAGTCAAAGTATGCTTCACAAACAATTATACACAAGACAGATGGACATAAGTGGACACAAAGGGCTGACAGCTGACATGTGAGGGAAAAAAAAAGGGCATCCGTGGAGGATGGAGGTGGCAATGGCACAGCATCATCTTTCCACTCATCTTGCCACCTTTTACATTTTCCCCTGAAACACAGACATGGTACAAAAGCATGTCTGTCCACTGTCCCCTCTTCTTTTGTCTCCAGTGGGAGGCGTTCCCATTGTGCAGTGGGGCCTGGAGGGCAGTGGAGTGCATCTCCCACTGGGGGGGTTTAACACACACACACACACACGGCAGAAGTGACAGACCTTCGGCGTAAACTTCTCCTATGAACACACGGTTCATAGACATGGAGTTTGTCGCGACAGCCTGTCAGCCAGTGACCTCAGGCTAGCAAATGCTCCTCTTCTTCGACCCCAACACACACACACACACACACACACACACACACACACACACACACACACACACACACACACACACACACACACACATTTTTTCTTATCTCCATCACTTTAAAAACACAGGCGGCTCCTCACCAGCAAGCCTGTTTTCTCCATCGCAGCACACACACACACAGACAGACAGACACAGACAGACAGACACACACAGACAGACACACACAGACAGACACACACAGACAGACACACACAGACAGACAGACACACACAGACAGACACACAGACAGACAGACACACACAGACAGACAGACACAGACAGACAGACACACACAGACAGAATCAGGGATCAGAGCTTGTCAATTCACCACAATTAAACACCTCTGCCAAGAAATCTTCCACAATCCTCATCGAGCATCCACACAGAGAAAATACTGGGAAAAGAACCAACCACCAAAAACGCCAATGTTTCCTGGCAACATCCGAGTACTTGCTATGCTTTTCAAACAGGGCCTAAACAAAGAATAACTATTAAATATGATACTGGCCTTTCAACCAGATATTGGAAATTACATTTGGCTATCAAGAAACCAGATTTTCCTTTTCGGTTACAGAAACAGTTTGTCATTTTGGGTGAAGTGCAAACGCAGTGAGGACACTGACAAGCTTTCTTCTTCCCTCTAGCAGCTTTGCAAGTTGCCTTTTGAGAAAAATGGCTGAGCAACTTTGTTCCGCCCAGTTAAAGAGCCCATGATGAAAACGGAAGCCTACAATGAATAAACCAGTATTAAAAAAAACAAAACAAAAAAAAAAAAAAATTTGCATGGCAATACTGTGAATTAGCTTTTCTATGAATTCTTTAAAATGGTAATCATTACAGGTCTGTAGAAACTTCTCCACAATACAAACTGCACCTTTAAGCCATTTGCCAGAGAAGGAGAGAATAAAAGCCCAAGACTTCCTACAAAGAAGACCTACATATACATCATCAAGGAGTATACAAAGCATGAGCACTGAGACAGGATTGCCCTTTGACCCTACACATTTCCAAACGAAAAGCAGACGCCTGACTCTGTCAAGTTCGTGACTGTTCTTTCAATGTGGATCTGCTTCATCTGTCAGACCTGGATTTCTACGGTAATTAAGAGTTCTTCACACTAGCATTAAACACCAGAGTGCCGTTATTGCACCGAATGAAAATAAGTCACATGATCTGACCCCTTTTCAACCTCCTTCCTCCCAGAGGCACCATCAGAAAAGGAACAGGATCATCCAGGGATTAGACATGAAAACCGTGTTAACACCCAGGTACCTATCGGAATCAAAACACTCGACCCACTGAGGAAGTGCAAACTGTTGAGAAAACTGCAGACCCACGCACACCACATACGCCGAACACTGCTTGCTAGATTCCTCTTTGTATTCAGGCTATCTGAGGGATAAAACTCTGTTTAAGTTGCATAATAGGGAGGTAAAAGATGTGGAGCAGAGAGCCTACCTGTCCTGGGACTGCTCCTCGTACATCCTCTCCTTGCCCTCTTTAAAGAGACGGATTGCTCTTTTCGACTTCTTCATCAGGCTGTCGATGTAGACTTTAAAGTAGTCGTTCTCGCTGAGCTGCGCGAGTTTCTGGTTCTCCTCGTATTTGCACAGAATCATCCTCAGGTGCTGGTACGTGTCCGGGAGGATGTCGAGGATGTAAGGAGGGCTGTTTTTCAGCTGAAGCCTGGGGTTCTGACACAGCCTCACCTGGAAGGAAAGCGCATGCTGACTTTGTGCATTTGATTCACATCTATGTCTATCGTGTGCTCAGGCCTCAGGGACATAAAAGCAAGGTGAAATGTATAGCTGCGCACGTGGACAAACATGTTTAGACAGCTTAAAGTTTCAGCATGCACACATTCCACCAGAGATAGGAATAGGAAGTCACACACACAACCATTCAACTGGAAATGTGAACGCGGTCGAAATTTCAAAAAATTATTTTAAAAGGTACATAACTGGACTTTAAGAATTTAAAAAGGAAACGTACAGCACATGCACTTTCCCAGGTGAAAGATCCAAATGCAGGGAAAAAAGTTTTTTTGATGCTACAACCCCAGTGACGAGGTACACCAGTACGTTTACAAGGTGTCCCAAAAGTCTCCGTACACAGGGGAAATGAACACTTTTTAGCAAAATGTTTTTGTAAACACACACAAAGTCGCCTCCCTCACACGTGATGAGCTCATGTTAACACATCTGGTGTTAGGCATGTAACTGCACTTTGAACGCTTGTGCTGAAGCCAGAAGAATGATTTCAATATGTTCTTCTTTTGTCAAAGGCATTCTTAAAGGTTATCTGATCAAAAAAAATACATATAATATAAACCAAGTAAGGAAAAGTTTGGAAAACATTTTGCTTAAGTGTTAATTTCCCTTATTTGTGGACGCTTTGGGACACCCTGTGCTTACTTCCCAAGAGCGTAGGTGTAGTAGAACTGCTATGAAGAGATGGAAGTCATGCTCCAATGTTTATCATAGGGTTCTTGCCAGATTCCTACTTTCTATATTCAGGTCTGTGGTTGTTTTAATTCTAAGTTGCTGTATTATAAATGAAAAGAGAGGGAGGCTGTGCATAAGGGAATGTCTTAAATCTGTTGTCATGTCCCCGATGTCTTCATTCTGGATTACTGAACAACTGGTTTTCCAAAACATGATTTAATTTGGCTTAAAATTCCAAACTTTCTAGACTTGCGCAAGAATCCTGCTTCAAGAAGGCATTTGTTTATTGATAGGCTGTTACACTACATCCACAAACCGCTCATGAGACCTGTGTTGCCAGATTGGACTGGTTGACGCTCATTGAGCTTATGGAAAAATTGCCTAAGGCTGGAATTTTGGGAGGGCAAAAATGAGTTTTTTGGATCGGTTTATAATATGATTGCGGCTTTAAAGCGCTACTAAGATGGAAACACGATGCAAGCTGGCGACTGTGTAAACTACTTTGGGTTTAGTTAGGGAAGGCTAAAGCGATTGCGTCATCGCGAGTGGAGCCGGAAGCACAAGCCACACGCTCTTTTACCACTTTGTCCATGAGTTTCCATGTTTTTTCCACAGCTCGCCGGTCGGCCGCGGCCTGTTTCGGGGGTCCCACCGCGTCCTGGATGGCGTCGATTATTCCCAAAATGCGCCCTTTCCTGGGGTTCGGGGCGCGCGCGCCCACACTCCGGCCACCGAGAGCGGTTGCCATATCCTCCTCACTGTAAAAGAGGGAAAAGCTTCAGCGCAGGAAAAATGACTCGCAGCTTCATCATAATAGAGCGAGCGAGCGAGCGAGCTCACACAGGCTGGGTCCTAAACCACACACTAGGCTACTAAATAGCTTGTCTAACAAAAAGCCCACATTAAATGTAGGCTACTATTTTGACGCACGGTTTAGTGTTTAGTAGGCTACTGTAGCGGTTCAGGACGCAGCCACTCCGACTTCAGAAAAACACTGCTGGGCTACAAAAAAACAGCGTTTTCTTTAAGGCTGTTACTAACTATCTATCACAAACATTCCCCAAACTTTGTACCTCACTTCTTTTAACAGTTGGGACACTGTACAAACGCTACAATATAACCTGTGTTATTATACACAAATATAGACTCCCTGTATATACACAAAGAACTTTAATTGCTTTTTCCTTCCCTTTCAGTTTTCACTCAGTCATGACATTTTACCTGAGAGCACAGTTGCCTTACAAGGTTAAACCAGCGCCGTTTGTGTTTCAGTGTTTACAGAAAACCACTTTAAAAACAACACCAACAACCACAACGCAACGTTCAACAACATCTGCGCGCACGCGCCCGCTAAACCGAGTAGCAGGGCGCGTTCACAGTTTCTGCCTGATACATTTCTGGTTCTTCCATAAACTCCAGCCAGACTTACTGCGGCGAAAGCGGAGGAAGAGCAGGAGAGAGGGAATGTCAGCGCAGACTTCCCGAGTTGAAGCTCAGAGGTCCCCAGCGACTAAACCAAAAGGCGAGAAAAACAACACGAACACATCTATCCCACTGTTGTGTCAATAAACCGCATTATTCCGTAAATCCTTCCCAAACAAAAGTAAAATAAAAATCGGCTAGTTTAAATCCTGTTTTCCTCGATATGCTGGTTGGCTAACACAGCTCGTTTCCAAATCAGTACGCTTTAAAAGCCGTGCACGGGTTACGTCCCGCTCCGCTCCCTCCGAGCACCAGGGCGGGGCGGGGCTACGGCGCGGGGCTACGGCGCGAGCTCTCCTCGGTGGGTGGGATTATGTAAATAACGGCTCCTTTCCAGCCAATCGCATCCGAGTGATTAAGTATATGCTTAATATTCATACAATGACTAATGAGATAGTGTGAAGTGTTTGTGGGTGGTTGTGTTTGTTATTTTGAAAAAGCTTATGATCGTTTTCCAGCGGAAACAAATGATGTTGGGTGCCTTCATGCGACATGGGAGACTGATGAACGGTTATGAGTCAGATTTACCCTACGTTCACATTAACAAGTGACAAGCCAGTCGCGTCGCTTGTAGTTTGTCTCTTGTGGGCATGTAGAGACCATGCCTGTTCTCACTTATGAGCTTCTAGTATTTTTTATTTGTTTTTTTAGTAGCCTGAATGCTTCCCCATGCATGCATCGGTTTCTTCCGGGTGCTCTGGTTTCCTCCCACAGTCCAACGACATGCGGATTAAGCTAACTGGCAACTATAAATTGCACATAGGTGTGATTGTGAAAGGCTGTCTGTCTCTCTGTCTTAGCCCTGTGATAGACCAGTGACCTGTCCATGGTGTACCCCGCCTCACCCAACCTGTCCACACTGACCCCACATAAAAGCTGGGATAAAGATGTAGAAGAAGAAGAAGAAGATTAGTAGCCCAAATGCTTCCAAACCTAACTAGGTAAGCACAAATTAAATAATGCAATAATAAGTGCAAAAAAATGGTTGCTTTATGTGTTACATTCTAGGTTTCATACTAGCTTCAATTGGCAGAACAGTCAAGCAAAACTTAAAAAAAAAAAAAAAAGTCAAAGTTACTGCATAACTACATACATACACACACCAAAGGCACCAACAATCCCTGCTACCTCTGTGTAAGATTCATTTATCTTTGTAATGTCTTTATTATACATTTAATGAGAGCCCACAAATGAGGAAAATCTACACATGTGTTTTTCTTCCGATTTTGTACATCGATCACTCAGTGGGTAGTAAGAAGTTGTGAGCAGAGAAATGAACAAATGTCAGACCACACATTAAACTCACTAGAGCCAGCCAGTCATTTGGACAGTTGTCTCTTTACCTCGTACCTAATTTTGTTATTTATTAATAGAATTGAGATAATCTCAGTTGGAAGGATGCCTGAAATTGTAGCTTACCTCTATTGCTGCAGTCACAGTTCTGTCACGAACATTCAGAGAATCTGAAAGGTCACATGTTGCTTCGACACTTTCTAGCATGAAAGCATGGTTACATGAGGAGGATCGCGTTTATTACATTGTCAAGTATATTGCATTATCAACCACATCTGCTGCCCTCCATTACTTAACCAGGTTTGCCAGTTGATGCTACTCGGTGAACTAGCCTTTCTGAGTTTGAGAAAAGGGATTAGCAATGTGCCCCCATATTTAAATGAAACCCGAATACCACCAATGCTTCTCATTCAAACCAGAGCCCTTGTTTTGAATTTGTCCCTGCACAATTCTGTTGCTGCACTATTTCTGCACATCAACACAGTGGTTTATTAAATAGAGAAGTCCATCAATTGTATAACACATCATGTTTTTGCATGAGCATGTGACTAAAAATCATTTTTTGCCAGACTGTGATAACTCATGATCAAATGCATCATGGTAAGAGAATGGTGAGATTCTCTATTTATCTTATTAAGGAGGAGATAACAGTCCAAAAGACTTTTAAAAAATTCCTTGGAACAAAAATCCTTGGCTAAAAAAAGATACTGGGAATGCACTTTGGAAAAATTTACAACAATCTAGAGCAACTGTTCTCAAACCTTTTGGAGCCATGTAGGGACTGCTTTAACTGTTAAATAAATTCCACAGATCACCTTAATACAGGTTTATTTCACAAACAACAATCAACTATCTGTCATTGTATTAAATTGTGTATGATACAATTCTGGCTGTTTATTGGAGCCATGGAGCCTTTTACTGCATTACATTAACAAGAGTGGTTGGTCTTGGATTTCAAGTTTTACGAAGTAAGGATTTCACTGAAAGTATGCACTAATTTGCAGATAATAAACAAACTTTTGAGTTTCAGTGTGTGGAAGAAGGGCCAATTTAGCATCAGTCTTATTGCTATGCAACACTTTTGGACAAGAGTGCACTGATTCATCCAAATGAAAGCCATGTTGAACAGTCATGGCTTGTTTCGAAATGCTGTTAGCAGATTATTTGGTTCATTCCCAGCCTTTCTGACTTTGCAATGAACAATTCGGAATATTTGAAACCCGGGGACATGTTACTCATCAATTCATGAGCTATTTCAGCTTGAATCCTCAGTCAGCAGAGTGAGCCTTGCCTTCATGCATACACATAACAGTCATGATGCTGGCAGTGAACTGAAACCCCACAGGACTTCACTGGTGGGTCATCTGATACAGCGACACTCTTATTAAACTAGCCCGCTCTCAGGCTCACCGCCCTCACACTCCACAGCGCCAACGGATCCATGCGCTCCGGGGCCCCGTGTGCATGGCTTTCATCTAAGAAAGAATAGAGGGAGAGAGAAAGCATGAGGGAGAAGGTGTGAGGTTTGGTTTGCTTTGGGTTTATTGTTATATACAGGAGGACCACATACAGAGTTGCATTGCTGCAAATTGCTTCTTAACCTAAGTGCAAATATGATTAAGGAAGGGAATTCATAAGGGGGAAAGATGATGAGGTCTGAAATGGTAGAGAGGTCAGAGAGAATTGCTGATTTGAGATAGTTAGGAACTGCTGATTTGCAATTTGAAAGCCCAGATAATCAGCAGAATAGGTATGTGTCTTCTCCGCTGGCATGTGACACTCCTTCCCCTTTCCTGACTTGCAGAGGTCAAGCATATTGTAAGGGCTCAGTGAGAGCGAGAGAATCAGGCGGATAAAGCACATAAAGATCTCTTGGTGCGGTTTTCCATTCTGGAGGACTTCTAAGGTAAACTCTGCCATGTTACGGTAAATGAGTGAGGGATAAGAGTTGCGGTAAATTTGTTGATCGCGACAAACCACAAAGTTTCACAGCTCTTATACAAAGAGGCATTAATGTTGCATTTTCGAGCTTGACTTTTTAGAAACATCCGAGGTTAGTCAAAATCTGCTTGTTGAAATGTAACAATTTATAAACCGCCTTTCCTGTCCCTGCGTCACATAGTGGAGAACCGAGGCCTCGGCTATGTGCTGAAATGTGATGATCAGTATCGTTGACATTGGCATGAGTCATGCAGTGACTAAGCCAGTGTTTAACAGGGGTGAGTGGTGCTTTTATAACATTTCACAGGAAGTTCGAGGCTATTTGATTGTTTGGGAAGCACTCTGAGTATGCACTGAGTATGCAAACAATGCCAATAGAGGCATTTTAGAGTAAATGAGGTCGTACTGAAGGGGCCAAAGCTTTGCACAGTTTAGAAGGCACCATTCCATAACCTCTGGAAATACGACATGTATTGCCAAACTGAATTCCTTTTGTTGCCAAAAAAAGGCTAAGCGTTTGTGATGATTCAAGATCTACCCAGCTGCATGTGTTTTCTGGTAATACATGGAAACTTTCAGGCAGCATGTCAGCACTTTCCCTATGAACCTTGTCCTACAGAACATTTCTTTCTGCTATTAAGTTGTATGCAGAACCTGTCAGAGGGTCCATGCTAAGTTTCAAAGTAGTAACTGTATTTAGACAGTTTTGCATTTTGCATTATGCTGAGCTACTGAATAATGTGCACAGCAGAGTGGTGCAGCAGATAGGATTGTCACCTCACAGCTCCAGGGTTTCCAGATCAATCATGATGCCTTGCAATGGAGTGGCATCCCATCCAGAGTGTATTCCTGTGTGTTCCATGCCTGGAACAGGATCTGGATACACCGTGACTCTGACTAGCATAAAGCAGTGACTGAGATGATGTGAGTTAAAAAAAAATTATTGCAAAAAGCAAATAGCAACATGTAATTAAACTGGCAGAAAGGAAGTGATTAGTTTGAACCTATCACCCAATGCTACTCTAAATAGCCCATAGGTGTGAATGTGAGTGTGAATAGTTGTTTGTCTCTGTGTTAGGCTTGCGATAGATTGGCGACCTGCCCAGGGTGTACGCCTCTTGCCCGAAGTCAACTGGGATTGGCTCCAGATTCCCTTGTGTCCCTGACAGAGAAGCGGTGTAGATAATGGATGGATGTCACCCGGTGCTTAATTTGTCAAATATGAGGTTGCACAACACAGAGGGGTTGATCCAGCAAGAGAACAGGGAGGGAAAAAGGTCCCACGATGTACAGAAGTGTTGATTGAGATCATAGACATCAAATTCTATAGTGTTAAATCAACTATGAGACAGTTCATTTTAACAAAATACTGGTATTTATTTTGTCTCAATCTTTGCAGTGTTAACACTTTCTAGAGTGTTAATAATACAACTCAGATGCAGAGTTAAAATAATTCTATGCATAATTTAAAATTAATTATGGAGCGTGGTCTCAAAACACTGTAGGAGTTGAATCTCCAACACCTCTCAATGACACAAAATCTCTTGTACAATTGATTCCTTTAGTATTAAACCATATTTATACAGTGTCAATTCAACTCTTTATAGAACACTTCTAGGTTAACACCAGAAAATCAACTTTTGCCGTGTAGACCTGAGGCTAATAGCATAGGCATGATGGCCATGATACAATGAGTGATTGCAAGCATAACAGTGATGCAGAAAGAGGACTGAAGTCCTCATCACACTATGTGCTCAACCTCATAACAAACATGTTGCTCAGAAAGGTTGGTCTTTTCAAAAGTACACCATGCCCTGTAAACTACATATAACATGAATACTGATATCAGTGAAAAAAGACTTGCATCACAAGACAGTCATGCAAATTACAGTCTGTCCATGTTGCGATTTGCTCTGCTAATTCTCACAGTGTTGAGTTGATGATGGTAGGCCAACAAGTTTCAGAATCAGAAACTTTGCTTGCTTTTTTTTTTTAGAATCCTGTTCTGCCCCGTTACTTTTGCTTACTAATTTAAGAGAGCAAAGTCAGCTTTAAGAAAACAAAGTCAGCTGCCATAGCCATCACGTGTGAGCACATGACCGGTCACACAAGTGCACCATGATTACTGTTTACCAACTGGTCGTCATGGAAATGAGCCGATCATATTTTCGGCAGCAAGGTGACATATAATGATCATTTTTTTAAAATGTGGTATCTGCTCCATAATAAACTGCAACATTGCTTTATATAACTGGTGAGAATTTAATAAGCAACTTTGGTCAAGGTTTCTATTAAAAACAATTATTTTCTAAATTGCTTATTACAGTTCAATTTAGTTTGTTTTAAGTAAGATTTGTAAGCAAGTATTGACAATACATATGACAATAAGCAATATTTGAAACAGGGTGTATTAAATATAAGACACAACAACAATGATAAC
>JAQQZR010000009.1:9357581-9380610 GCA_030068235.1 Notoglanidium macrostoma | reverse complement strand
TGGAGAAACGCTGTCTTGTTTCACTGTAAACTGTATTACATGTATATAGTTGAAATGACAATAAAATCCACTTGACTCTGAGTGCTTCAGCATGCCAAGAGATTTTAGATAATTTCATGCTCCCAACTTTGCCGAAACAGTTTGGGGATGGCCCCTTCCTGTTCCTACATGACTGCGCACCAGCGCACAAAGCAAGGGCCGTAAAGACATGGATGAGCGAGTTTGGTGTGGAAGAACCTGACTGACCTGCACAGAGTCCTGACCTCAACCCGATAGATCACCTTTGGGAAGAAATTAGAACGGAGACTGCGAGCCAGGCCTTCTCGTCCAACATCAGTATATATACAGTGTATATGTATATGTGTGTATATATATATATATATATATATATATATATATATAAATTATTTTTATTTATTTATTTATTTATTTTTTCCTGTCTCATAAAGCTCTCAAAGTCATTCTCAAATAAATAAAGCTCCTCCCTTCAGTGTTCCCCCACAGCCCCACCCACAAAATAGCTAGGCTACAACATCTAACTGCTGGTGCAAGATTTCTAAACTTGCATGTAACGTGATTGAAAGGGGATTGACGCCTCACTGTTTTCCTTGTTGGATATTGCTGACCATTTGTCCTGGTCCTGTTTACATGGCCTATGGCAGCAAAAGAGGGTCCTGATTAGTCTAAGAGCAGATATTTTACTGACAGTTTCCAGAATGTGAGGAGAACTCACTCATTCAATTTCAGTAACAGGATCCTATCTCTGGAAGACTGGGCACAAGGTGGAAATACAGCCTGGACAGGACACCGTTCTATCAGAGGGCTCTGTGCATGCATACATTCACACTCTCATTCACAGCTAGGGGCAATTTATCTTAGTCGGTCCACCTACTGGCATGTTTCTGGGAGGTGGGAGGAAACCAGAGAACCTGGAAGAAATCCATGCTGACACAAGGAGAACCTGCAGAAACACTGGAGAGATGGTAACCTGAGTTCAGGATCAAACTGAGGACCCTGGAGCCCCTGGAGGACCCGCTGCACCTCCATGCCGCGCCACGATGAGAATGAAATACCAAATATTATGAAAATTATTCTGTCATAAAGATCACTGAACCCCACCTTTGAAACAGTATATGTAATACATTTCCTACTTTTGTGTTAGGATGTGTTGAATATTGCAGAGCAATATAGAAAGTAAATATTACGGAAAAAAATAAGATACTCTTTTTTTTGTTTTTCTTAAACGTACTGCTTGTATGATTTTTTTTTTTAATGAAATGCATGACTATTAGTTATATTTAAATTCTGTATTGTTGCCATAATGGTGGTCTATAATATTAATTTCCTGATAATTGATTGTTTTGCTTCATTTTACAATTCTGTGCTCATGAGCATACCGCTGTTTTACAGAAAAGGTTGCTACCTGACATAACCGGGCTGACCTGAAGACGTTGTCCCTGTACCATTGTTCATGTATTCACTGTCTTTTCATCATCAGGAATAGGATATGAGACAGTGCTGAATCTCACTGGACACACACCACTGATCTAACGTAATGGCTTCCTGTTGGTTAACATAAATCTGAGTTAAGATAATGACTCTGATCAATGGGATTGTTTAGGAAATGTCTAATCGAATCGGCCTGATGCAGCTCTTCCTCCCTATAAGATCTGATGCTAAACATATTATCTCTCCATTTTCATCAGGCCTGGGGCGCTCACTGTTCCAGCCTGCCTGCCGGGGCATCCATCTCAAAGAAAGAGAGAGACAGACAGAGAGAGAGAGAGACAGAGAGAGAGAGAGAATGCTGGTGCTTTTGATCTTAATGACATATGGCATGCATTCCTGTTTTCACCAGAATCTAAACTTTACTTGAAAAATTCTGAAAGTGAATAAAGGTGACATGTTCTCAATCTTACACTGGGTTTCAGTTAAATTGTATATATAATGAAAATCTTGCTGGAGCTAAGTCTAAAAGGTGTGCATATTAAAATCATGGTGTCTACTGCCTCCTTGTGGACAAAACTTTAACCTGCATAACCCATCTTTTTTCTCATTACTCACTGGTGATACTACCAGCAGGGTATCTTGATTAGGTATGCAGTAGAGCCGTAGCCTATATTGGGATCACTGGTCATTAACTGTGGCCACACCCTGCAGAGGAAGTCATCATCATGCATGCCAGTGTGTCACAAGGCCCCATGCATACATGCATCATACGTAAGAGAAACTTAGCATAGTCAGTCTTGAGACCTCAAACTCAGGACCGTGAGGTAGCAACAGTACCCTCTGTCCCTATATATTATCCATCCATCCGTTATCTGTACTGCTTATCCATCAGCGTCACAGGGAAGCTGGAGCCAATTCCAGCTGACTTTGGGAAATAGGCAGGGGGCAGGTCGTCAATCTATCGCAGAGGATAACATGGAGACAATTAACCATCCACACTCACATTCACACCTATGGGCAATTTAGAGTAGCCAGTTGACTTAATCTGCCTGTCTTTGGGCTGTGGGAGGAAACCGGAGTGCCTGGAACAAACCCACACATGCACAGGGATAACATGCAAACTCCACACCCAAAGGCCCCAGCCATCTGTGAACTTTCTTGTTATGAAGCGATATTTATATTCTGATGTATTAGGTTCAGCTGATGCTTTTAAACTGTTTATGTACAGTTCCACCTTTATTAGTTACTGATTTAGTCAGTAATTACTTTAATCCTTCCAAACCTTTTTCCAAGACCCACTATCGATAAACATATAAACACACATTGTGTTATAATCATATCACTGAGGTAATTAAAACCATTTAATGTACATAACAGCAGCACTGTTGGTCCATTTGGGCAGTTACTCACCTGATTTAGGGTTAAGAAGCCAAGCAATGATTTTGCTAATTTACAATTGTAGAATTAGCGGAGTGTAGAGGTGGTTGGACCAAAAGCTAAATAACATCCAAGCAAATAACACTACTTATGTCGCAAACATACTTAGAAGTAACAACAGGCCTGGCTGGAGTAACATATGACACAGCTTGAGATATGTTGAGATCAAGCCACAAAATTCAAAAGAACTTTTCCAAGCATCATTTCAAGTCTACTTGGAATTCCATGTGAAAAGTGCCTGTTACTGGATCGTCACTGTTAATTCAAATAATATTTCTCATTACATGATTTCAAGTATTCACTTCTTGAAAGAAGCAAAACGATCTGCCAATAGAATAAGAAATTAGCAAATAGGTTTAATGGCCGTATATTTGCTCCATAATTATTTCGTAATGAGAAATTTTAGATTAATTCCACTTGTTCAAGATACCTTCACTTGCTAATATACCATTTTTTGCAGTGCAGCTGCCAAAACACAAGCCGAGCCGGTCAAACTGGTAGACCATCTTTCCCAGCTGGTAAGTTGTTTTCCAGCTTCCTTATTAGATGGCTAATTTAATCAGTAAATATTTGAGATTTTCTGATTGACTGAGTGTTGCACAGCATTAGTAGCACTAATAGAGAACATGCCTCCTGTCTATCAGCACTTTTTAGCTATTATAAATGTCTACCAGATTGACCAATCAGCCTGTGTTTAGGCAACTGGTAGCTCTTCCGACCACGCTGCATTTTTCCGTAGTGTTTTCAACGCCAACAGGAAATTGAAAGGTTAAATTTAAGTTAATTTAAGGTTAGTTTTTACCCTGATGTGCAAAAGTCGTCTTCTTGCAAAGAAATGGTGTAAAATAAAGATGACGTCAAAGAATGATGAATTAAATCTTTGTTCTTTAAATAAAAATACTACAATATGCAGTAAACAGTAATAAATTAAAATCAACAACAATACAACCCTTTGCTTCTTTTTTAAATAGTAGTCCCATGTACAATTTTTGCAGCTTTTGTAAGGAAATGAGCTGGTGAGTTTTACTGAGCATCTTGTGCATGCAAATCCCTTTTTTTTCTCAAAACTTCATTATATATTTTTTGTTTGATAAGTGGTCTCTTATGCTACACGTTGCTTTCTTTACTGACATATAAACGTTTTTCAAATACAAATAATTTTTTTGTAAAAGTAATGTTTGGAAATCTAAAATGTTTTTCTACTCACTCAATAATGCAGAATTCATATAACAAAATTTGTATTAAGAAAATCTGTCAGTCTTTGCCTGATACTGCTTAAGGACTGCTTTAACCACAATGCTGTTTGCTGTTATTGTTACTGACATCCTGACTTGTAGCTCATTAGTTAGTGCAGGGGAGACATTGAAAATTTAGGGAGAGACAGACTAGGAGATGAAGGGAGAGAAAGAGACAGAAATGAAATACTGACTCCAAATGCCAGCAACATCCTGCTGTGATTGATGATGTTCCTAAGCAAAGGCTCCACTTCACTCATTAACAAAAAATGCAGCGTCGTATGAAACCGGAAAATTGACCCTTCTCCCCTCTGCTAAATTAGCCTGCTTTTTCGCACTAAGACAATTAACATGTAATCCCCTCTTTTTTTTACGCTAATGAGGCATGCCACTCCTGGTGTTCCTGCACCATCCGTTACTTGGCCTAAGGGACGTGCCAGTGAGATGTGGCACAATGAGGGAACCAGGGAGTCATTTAGTCTGACTCAAAGTCATTATTATGCCATTATAATAACTAACAGGCAGGAAGAGGCTCATTTTAAATGGTGTTGCAGTATTCTGGTATACCCGAAATACATAGGTAAAATAGATTCTTGTGCTGGCGTCGAGTTGACTGAGGATGGCTATAGGTTATGTAGCTCTCTGTAGCCTCTAAGAGCCATGATGCTCTGTCATGTCACTCTCTCACACTCTATCTTTCACTGTCTCAGAGCTTCCTGAGCCTAAAGCACTAACCTAGAAATCCCCAGCCAGCCAATCACATACAGACACACAGATACATTCACCTCTTGCAGTGCTGTTTAACTGTGTCAACTCCTCTCTGCTGTATTTCTTCTTAACACTTTGCTTTTGCGTCCTCGCTTTATTTTGAACTGCTTGGAGATTATTGGGTCTTGAATCACCTGCTGCTCTAATATGGATCATTTTGTATGCTCAGTGTTTCAATTGACTTTGCTCAGCATGTCATTATTAATTGTTATTTAATTGTTAATTAGTACATCAGAACGGTGGTGGAGCAGGTAGTGATGCGGCCTCACAGCTCCGGGGTCCCTGAGTCCGATCTCGAACAGGTACGGTTCACATGTACAGTATGTATCTCTTTCACCGCTTGGATTGTCAGTTCCTCAAAATGACCACTAGGGTCAAACAGGCGCAGTTACCCAGATGAATCAGAAGGAGGCAGCAGAGAGGAGCAGCCCTCAAAGCCTGGTTCTTCAAAGCCCACACTAGAGAGTGCCAACACACCCGTCAATGCCATTCACCGAGGTGAAGAACACATCGGCTCTCTCACAATTGAATGTGCAGAAGCACCACATGGGGTCTTCTAGAATCAGCTGGAAATCAAGGACCACTTCAGTTCCCTGCTCTTCCAATGTAAAAGCAAATAGCAGACATTTGCACTTATCTTCAGGAAGAAAAGAAGAACCGTTCACAGTTTCTTTACAGGTTCTCTTGGGTATTCAGGGGTTTACATTTGTTTACTAACAAGGTTCTACTGGGACCCCGTTCTGATAAGGAAATATTCAGCTGTTTAGTATAGAACTGACTAATGCAGATTTAAACTTTTTATAAGAGTATACCACTACTTGCTATATCCTTCAGCTATAATGGCTGGAATTCTTGCGAATACTATCTCTTTATGTAGATACAAAAACATGTTAGAAAATGTAAGATCTAATATAACTAACCTTGGCACCCTTCCTTCACCTTTCCCAGAGCGTAATGTCCTTGTATCATATGTCCTTGTATTGAAGTTAACACAGTTATATTGGTTGAATGTTTATTTTTTTTAAGTGCTCCTCCCTGTGTCATTTACAACAATTAAAATTAGGATTTAGGCCACATGAAATACATCGGTGTAAAAGGAACTGCATTGCTTTGTATCAGGCACACTTTTCATTTGCCTTAATTTACTAATAATTCCAGTCTTTGCTGAATAATACTGATGTTCTGATTAATACTTTAGGATGTCAACTTAAGCTTACACCTTTTATATTAAAGCCTGTCAAAGAAGAAAATAGTATCTCTAACTGGTGTGATAATGCTTAACAAACATGTGTGACCTTCAATACAATACTCAGTAAGATTTAATGAGGAAGGGAGCGAGGGGTTGGAACAAGGTCCCCTTTGTAACCAAACATGCCAGAGATATATACTGTTGATGCAAAGTTTAAGTGCAAAGCTGGATTCAGGCTTCTATTATCATATGAGCTGTCATTATTCAAGGGGTTTATTTGATATACTGGAAATACTATCATGCTGTAAAATATTCTAAATGTAGTATTAAACATGGCAAGTGTTCTTGTAGGCTATCATTTTTATTTTTTGGCGAAATTTGGTATGCCGCACATTTAAGTCTTCATTTGCCCATAGACTGGTCACTAGTGTCACCATTCTGTAAGTCCAGAGGCTGCATATGAAGCCTGTTATCAGTCAGACCTGTTATTACTCTAGCGTACTCCAAGGAAATTTGAATTCCTGTCTTTAGTGTTCTGTACAGAATGGTGGCTTTTTTCAGTCAAGAAATTCCTGCTCGATTATTAGCATGAAATCTAGATGCTAGAAAGTACTTCAATTTCTCAACATATAAGTCAAGTACTGTTTGTTTTTATTACATTTTTATAACATCATCCAGAATTTGTAATGTTATATTACTCACTCAACACTAATAAGCAATCTTAACAACACAAATGATCACATAGTGCATATAAACAGGGTGGATTTAGTTTAGGGCATTTTTAATGAGATAAAATGAAGTCCTTAAGAGATAATTCAATCCCTCACTAGCTTTATTAATCATAGCAGCATTTAGCTCAGGGATAGAATATTAACTGTTGTCGTGACATTTGTGATTGTGGATTATAATCAGTTTTTGGCTGCAGTAAACCCAACAAAAGCATAATTTAAAATCATATACTATTTGAATCATTTAATAAACACAGACAAATGTTCTGGTTGAGAGGTGATTGAAAACGTGTTAATTGATTTCTCTGCAGTGTGCAACACTTTATACATAATTTTGAAAAAAAAAAAAATGAAACAGGTAGAACTATTAAAACAAACTAAAAGTGTTATTTTCACATCAACCATTTCTGGTTATTAGATTTTCTTGCATTTTGTAACATGCCAAAATGCTTTCTGTTCTCACATCAGTCTTTACCAGGGAA
This sequence comes from Notoglanidium macrostoma, assembly GCA_030068235.1. Taxonomy (NCBI): domain Eukaryota; kingdom Metazoa; phylum Chordata; class Actinopteri; order Siluriformes; family Auchenoglanididae; genus Notoglanidium; species Notoglanidium macrostoma. The sequence continues at coordinate 9,373,322 of JAQQZR010000009.1, read as the reverse complement.
TCTTAACGTTGTGGATTTACTACGTGGATTTGATTTCCTCTCAACAGCCTGAAGTATTCCAATGATATGAGTACTATGTCATAATATAATATATCAGATCCACATGTTAATAGCTGACTAATAGCTGACTAAAATGATGATCAAAGCAGGCTGCCGATAAGGCTTATTTTCATGTCGAGAACCACTGCACCAACACCAGAGATTGTTATCTGTTGTCACATACACTGTTATCTTATTCCAGTTAATAAGAACGTCGTTTTTGATTGGTGCTGAATTCTTTAATCTGTTACAATTGTGTCAGACATGTATGCTGGAATTTGCTGTGTGCCCTAAGCATGCGTCTTCTGCTGTTGTCTATTGTGATGTCAATTCTACTCTTTCTAAACCTGGGTCTATGAGCATGAACAATGAGTAAAGAATGCCTGTTCCTTCCAGCCTTGTGTATATTGTAGAGGAACTTTACCGGCACAGTTGATGAAGGACATTTCTCGGAAACATGCTGTTTCTTTTGAATTTTTGAGTACTATGCTCAGCATCTTCTACATTCAGGAATACCTGTGCACCTGCTCATTCGTGCAGCACAATGCATAAAATCATCAGTTGAGGTTTACATCAGACATCAGAATGGGAAAAATGTGTTCTTGATGAATTTGGTCATGGCATGGTAGCTGCTGCCAGCAGACGGATTTGAGTATTTCAAAAACTGTTGAGCTCCTTGGGGGAAAAAAAACACATCCAGTGAGCAGCAGTTCTTCAGGCAGATACACCTGGTTAATGAGAGAAGTCAGAAAAGTATGGCCAGGCTGCTTTCAGCTGACAAGAAGGATACAGTAACTGAAATAAACAACCAAACCTCCTGCTCATGCAACATTTTTCCAGTAGGATCCTAGCCTTGATACATACTTTTGTGTATCTGTATTTGCATCTGTTTAGAATACTGTTTAGAAGAAATGACATTCAGTGGGCTTCTGAGTTTCTGAGAGTGTTAATGAGCTCTTTTTCTCTACGTTAAGTGGAGAAATTGAAAAAATTATCATCTAGTCTCCTCTTGATTTTTTCAGTATACAGCTGATTGCGCCTATTACAGGAAAGACAATAAACAACTCCTGCAGGGATGCATGAAATATGATGGGTGAGAAAAGCTAATCCTTTAGGGGCTGTGATTTTAGTGGCTGTGATAATAGATTTGCAAGTGGAACATTTTGAACAGTGCATGCAGAAGTACCAAAGTTACTCTTACACTGAATTAATTTAGTCCTGACAAGCATGTATTTGATGATTTTATCCTGTCTGTAGGAAATGAGTGGATGTTCCTTAAAAATGAATGCAGTCTCATCATCATCCTGGAGACTTTTGTTTATTGGTAGGATGATAAGTGAATACCAAAGGAATTCCCTCTAGAGGTCAGTGTATCTGATCTATCAATAGTGCTAATGCTGACCATGGCATGACCTATGATATTCCTAGTAAATCCACATTTATAAAAAAAAAAAAAAGAAAAAAAAAAAGAATCAAACATTTCTTCATTTTTCTAGAAATTTTTGTTCTCACTGCAAATGCGTTTAAGTATCATTAGATTAGGTTTACTTTATTGCTTTTATTAGGAGTACTTGGGATGGGAAGAGTTGCTGTGAGTAAGAATGAGAGTCTGTAAGGTACTAATGGATGTTGTTTTTCAAATAATGATCTTCCGGCATGACAAAAAGGGTTGTTCTTGTGCCTGATTGTGGGTGCATGATAATCCAAGGCTTCAAGGCTGGGTAAAATGTGGAGAAGGAATAAATAAACATTTGCATAAACATAATGATCTCCAAATTCCATTGGTGTTGCCAATGTACCTAAGGAACAGTGCAGATATTGTACACATCCAGTAAATTGTTTTGCTCAATAAATCCAACAGCGATCTGAATAGGAAGGCCCCATATTAGTGCCTAAAACATTATGGCGGAAGCAGTTAACACACATTCTGATAACCTTAAGTTCAGTAGGTGAGTCCTTTTCTGGTCATACATGAAGAAAATGTTTTAGAATTCTCAGTCCATTTACATTATTGATGACTGTAGAGACTTTTGAGGTCAATATAAAAACGGAGAGGAATGTCATGCAGGGACTGTTTTGTAAGTCATTCAGAGATTTACGAAAAATGTGAAGCGTCTTTAACAAATGAAGGTAAAGACTGGACAATAATTTGGAAAATGTCATTTAGAAAAATGGATATTATGTCTTTGGGACAAGAATAAGCTGCAATTCATGGGGCATCTGTTTGTGACCAGAGAGGAGACCATCAGGATCCCACAGACAAAAAAACCTGTCAGATATGAAGCTCAAATAAAGTCCGCCTACATTAACATGGATGTGTGGTTGTCCTTATTAACTACCTGGTCCAGGTTGTGGTGGTTTGAATTAGGCAGCTAGTTTCTTTATATTTTGGAAAACAGAACCAATTAAATTCATTAGGAAATAATACGAGCAGGATTAAAAACAGTCCTGTGCACAGCTCTTGAATAATATGAGGTTGACGGACTGTCCGAGCCAGAATTCGCAGACTTATGGTCACAGTATTGGTATTTCTGTCACTCTTTTTTCTTGTGTTTTCCAGCATTTCCAGGAGACTACTTCGTAGGGTTCATATTTCGTTATAAAAAAACTTTGACTAAAACCTAAATACAGATACAGTTATTGGCATTGTGTTATATCCCCAGTATGGTAACTCCAATCACACTTAAGGCCGAAAGTTTACATACACATAGGCTAAAGCTATTTGATGTCAGTTTTTCACAATTCCACACATTTTATGTTGCCACACATTTGTTTTGACAAGTCAGTTAGAGTCTCTACTATGTTCACACCAGGAATAATTACAAGACATCAGAAAATTAGAAAGTTATAACTGTCTTAACTGGGTCTTCCAGCGGGACAGTGATACCAAGCATACCAAGTAACAAAATGGCTTACAGACAACAGAGAGAAATTATTGGAGTGACCCTCACAAATTCCTGACCTGAATCCCATAGAAAATACGTGGACCGAACTGAAAAGGCGTATAGCTCAAGGAGGCCCACTAACCTGAGTTACACCAATTCTGTCCTGAGGAATCAGTAAAGATTTTGGCACAGAAGCTTGTGGAAAGCTACTCCAAGTGTTTGATTCAAGTTCAAGCAATTAAAAGGTAAAGCCTATCAATACCCACTGAACATCTGAAATGGTAAATAAAAGCTGAAATCTGTCTATTAAAAGTGGAAATCAAGTAGACACCCTAAGTGACACAGGACCTGTCACATGAAATGTGTGGACTTTGAATGTCTTTAGGTGTATATAAACTTTTGGCCTCAATTGTATACCCAAAGTTCCTGCTGGACCGACTGAGGTGGGGTACACATGATTCATTTCAAAAAGGTAGAAATTCATATCTGCAAATCATGAACTCTTGTTGCTGGTCTTATTAAAGTACACATGGTTGTTATCTACAGCAACAAAAATTGAGCAAAGTGTTGTACATAGCAAAGAACACATGTACTATAAATGTAAGAAAACAAAACTGAGAACATATAAAACACTAGGAAGAGGACAAATAATAAATGACCAAGCCACAATGATAAAAAAAAAATCATTTATAAAAGCATGCTTTCAGTCTGGGTTTAAAAACTCTGATAGAGGGAATACACCTGATGTCCAATGGTAGGCTGTATACTTCACCCTCCTACTCACATATCTGAATACTTTTACATTCGGTTCACTATCCTCCCGCTATCAAGCCTCAAAAACCTCCACTCTGCATGTTTTAATCCATCCTAAGCTTAGCTCCCGCTCTACAAACCTACTTATCCTCCCTGATTTCCTTATGCCTTCCCCTTCCTCAGAAGTTCTTTTCTCTCAAAGTAAACAAATCCATTCACTCTTTGCGCTTGCCTCTGTACTCTCCAATCCTAATCAGTGGACACAGTATCTTCTAAGCTCTGGCTTCCTGGTGCTCTCTACAGGTCCAGGACTATAGATACACATCAGGAATACTGAGAATTGGTCAGTCAAAAGTCAAAAGACCCCACGAATGTGATAGAGTTTTTTTTCTACTTGCACCATTACAGGATAATATTAACAACACATACATTTTCATCCACTTTCAACACCCATCTCAGCCCTCATTTACCTCCATTACCTACATCCAATGGTGATAAGAGTACATAACCTACTGACTTGAGTAAAAGTAACAATAATTCACCTGAGTAAAAATGATCAACGAAATTACTTACGGAAAAATTTATAATTCGTCTGGTGAAAAACTACTTGAGTAATTACAACTGACACGACTACTCTGAAAATATTCTGCTTTCTATTCTGTTTTTTGTTAACTACCAAAGTGAGCTATACTGAAGTGAACACCACCTTGATTATCAACAAAATATATAAAAGACGGTAATATTAGCTGGCTAGCTAACTTAGCCAAACGCTGTTGACATTCAAAAGAAAATTGCTTTATTTTGATTAAACTGATAGATGTTGTCATCTATCCCATCAAGATTCACCAGGAAGTTTGAGGTAACAATAGATTACCAGCTTGTCTTAAGAGACCACTGATCTTGCACATTTTGTCTGTGTAACACCATGAAGAGCCTACTGTACTTGTACCTGATATGTGTTAAGATATTTGTCAACTCTGCAATGATAGCGCAGGGCATCATGTACACACATATTCACACATTCATTACACCCAGCGGCAATTTATCTTAGCCAGACCTCTTTCTGGCATGTTCTTAGTGGTGGGAGGAAACAAAAGAACCCAGAGGAAGTCATTTTTGGTACACAGCACACTAGGAAGTATATAGCACATTGGAGCTTGAGACCTACCAGATCAGTCGCTTACTGGAGACTTAGTGCTGACTCTAATGAAGTGTTGCATAGCATTAAAAGAAGATGCTGTGGCAAACAGAACTGCTTGAACCCATCCTCCTCTTATACAGTGGCATTCTTAATGAAATGACTTATTTCTCTTCATTTTATGGATTTATGTTGGCTTGATTCCTGTATTTTATTTTTCATATTTAGTATTTCTTAATAAATGCCATTAACATGAAATCACTGTCTTGGGTGTGAAATTGAAGTAAACAAAATATTTCAACTTGACAGCATAATCTGTATACAGTATATATGGATTTAAATGATTTCATTAGTCAAATTTTGCATAATGTACACACACACTCAGGAGCACAAGTTAGATAGGAACATTCTTTCCAAAATTACAGAACTTTCATGAATACCAAATTTCTTGTTTAAACACTCATATGAATGATTTATGAATGAATCTTTTCGTATCCAGCTTGATAAATAACACCCCATGTCTTTGAGAGTTGCATATTTATTTTTGCCCAACTATGCTATTAGCATAGATGTGTGATTGTTTTCCATCGCACTGTTCTGTATTCTGCTCGGGTTCATTACCAGTTCATCATTTCTGCACACTTAAATATATTTTTTGAGCTGTAAACTAAATTATATGAAGGTACTGTGACGAAACACATCAGCGTTGGTGGTAATATTGACAAAATTACAAGATCTTGATAAAAATCTGCGTTTTATGGCTTGAAAATGGCTCGAAACGCCATCTACTGGTTAAGACCACCCTGAACCTTGGAAGGCCAATGCTAACTTAGAGATGACCGTTTGAAACTTGTCTAGTCGTGCACATTTTATTAAAAAAAAAAGTAATGCACTCTGATCAGAGGTGCATGGTCTACCTGTCCCAGCCCTGCCCTTGAGTGGGAATCTGTGATACTGTGCTAGACTAACTGAGCAACTCCTGTGTCACACATCCACACCCCAGCAACATACGGAGTCATTTCTTCATAGAAACATACATAAGTTACAAATTGTCTTTAAAACAAAATCACTATCGCTCTGCACAATTTAAACTGAGCCCTCAATTTGCTATTTCAAACTGCTGAATCAAAAAAATGTTCAATTTGTTGCTATTAATGCTCTTTTCTGAAATAAAATTTATAATTAAAATTAAACAACATTGGGTTTCAAAATAGAACAATTACATGGCTGCAAATACTTATTTTTTAAATAACCAATTAATGTACTGATCCCCCCCATTAATCTAGGACTTGGATTATTTTAACAATATTCAAAATACTAAAAAATATTTATTTCAATAAATTAATAAAATTACTAAATAATGTCTAACTAGGTCTTTAACGGTTAACTAACTACAGTACAATATTACTGACATTTTGGAGTGTGGCTGTGGGATTTGTCCATTCGGTCACAAGAGCATTAGTGAGGTCAGGCACTGATGTTGGGTGAGGAGGCCTGGCATGTAATTGGCGTTCTAATTCTTCCCAAAGGTGATCACTTGGGTTGAGGTCAAGGCTCTGTGCAGGTCACTCAAGTATTTCCTTGTCAAATCATGTCTCGCCTTGTGCACGGGGCACTGCCATGCTGGAACAGGTTTGGGCCCCTTAGTTCCAGTGAAGGGAAATTTTAATGCTACAGTATACAAATATATTATAAACAATTGTGTGCCAACTTTAAGGCATCAGTTTGAGCAAGGCCCACATACAGGTGTGATGGTTAGGTGTCCACTTACTTTTGGCCGTATTTTGGACTTTCTAATATAGCAATACCTTCCATGTTTAATCGTGACGCTGAAGATGAAGGGCATAAGTGATAGACTTTCAGCAGTGTAACTGCATGCTCGTGGCTAATAAGGATGGAGTGCTATCCATCACTGTAACAATCATTTCATAGTGCCTGTCAGCTGTCTATGCTAAACAAGTCATTTTCTGCAAACAAATATAGCAATAAGTAGCTACATTGTTAATTGTTACCATTTATCATCAGAAGGGTCAGAAGCACAGAGAGATCAAGACTGCCACATAAAATACCACAAAAACACATGCTTTTATGAATGTGTTTTGGAATTTGCAATTCTTCTGGGTATCTGAATGGGACATCAGTGCACACACACCATCACGGCCATATATGTATACTTACAAAGAGCAACATGCACACAGTTGGAAGTTTATTAGGTACATCTACCATATAGGTGAACTTCCTAGGTACTTAATTACTGACTGTGGCCCATCTGTTGCTTTGCGCAATTTGTCAGAAAACACCCCACCCCCCATCAAACCACCACCACCAATGTGGTTAAGACATTGGACTAGTGATCGGAAGGTCGTGAGTTCAGATTCCTTGAGCAAGGCCCTTAACCTTCACTGCTATAAAATAAGATGTTTGTAAGTTGCTCTGGATAAGGGCGTCTGCCAAATGACATAAATGTAAATGTAAGGAACACACACACACACACACACACACACAATTCATGTATGGAAAGCAACCATGCAACCACTGCTGACCAGATAGTGGGTGGTGGACCATTTGTACATAATGATAATGAGTATGTGGTGCTAGTACAAGTGTACCAGCAGGTACAGCAGTATGCGGCGCTTAAGTTTTTACTCACTGTGTACATTTAATAACCTCTTTATTAGACCATACAGTTATACCACCTTACATGTGTACAGTTAGAGACTGTAGCTCATCGTTGTTTTGCCCTTAATCAGAGATCAGTTTCAGATTAAAAAAAAAAAAAAAAAAAGGCATTTTCTCGGCAAGCTTTTTATTGGTTGGGACACTGCTCCCAACCCAACAGTGACACCGAGATGTCTATAATTCTCAGCAACATTATTTATCAATTTATCAGACTATTAGTTAAGAATATGACATTGTGGTTTATCACGATTTTTTTTAATGTGTCTAGGTGAGGATGCAACATGGATGCACATTTATCCATACATCCATTATCTATATCGTTTATCTGTTAAAGGCCGCGGGAAAGCTGGAGCCAATCCCAGCTAACGTCGGGCATGAGGCAGGGTACAGCGTGGGCAGGTCATCAATCTATTACAGGGCTAACACAGAGAAAGGAAAGGCACAGAAAAATCTAAACACTTGATAACAGGAAATTACACCTTTTCCAAACAGTGGCTTGCCACTCTCCTGAAAACATGTACCGTATTATACTAAACTGTACTGTCACTGGGCTGAACCTCAGATACAGCTATTGTACCTTCAGTATTTATCTTTTACCTAGAATGGTGCATGAAAAGTACATTTAAAGCTGGACTCTGAAGGGTAATTACAGTCCAACTCTGCACCTTAAATGTTTTTTAAAGGTACACTATATGCTTCAAAGGTGGAAGAGATAAGGTAAAACAGCAGCGACACGGAAAGAAAGGTACAGTTTAGGAGCATAACTGTCGTTTGTCACTAAATTACACTGAATTTTTATTGACAGCATCTTGTGACTATGGTTTCTTCACACAGTCCCCTTTTGAATGATTAGAGGTATAAGACCAGAAATGCAAAAGCCAGGACTTGCAATTGCATCAATTTAAGGCTTTAACAGTGGCTTTGTCGTGAATAAGATTGAAGTAGATTAGTAATCAACTCGACTGTATACTGTATAACAGATAATATTCAGTCTGAACGCTACTTGAATAGATAAAACGAGTCCCCGGTAGTATATGAAAGCAAACCAGCTCGAGCACACCAGCTACTGTATACAGTAGGCTACTAACTAGAACTGACCTAATCAGCATTCACTCATGTTCATCACCAAAGCTTGCCTTTTGTTTTGTTAGCTATAAGCTGTGAGCTTGTTAATGAGATGAGAAACGAGATTACAGGATAGATAGCGTTGTGTGTTGTTGATAAAGAGGGAAACGAGGACCGTGTGAGAGACAGGAAAACAGTGCATGGACGCCCGAAGAGCTTTTTAACACGACTCTTTTTTTTCTTTTTACACGGAAATTCCAGATTAGCACTAAAAGTCGTATCACATCAGTACTGAACTAGTGCGTTTGTGTTTTCACTCGAGTGGAGGGAGGGGGAAAGAAAGAAAAATAATAACAACGCTGGATGTTTGACATGTTTGTCGCTGCTGTTTTGTCAAGCGAAATGAGGCGCCTCCATGTCGTTGCTGTTCACATCGACTGAAGGTTTCCTCCGTGAACAAAACGAGCTGGTTGTGTATAGTGTAAGTGTGAGTGTATAACCAGCAAGACATTAGGATGTTGGATTAATGTATGTTTCGGATGGGCGTCGAAATGTTAAACGCTCTCTGTGTGGCTGCGTGTCGCTGCCTCTCAAGCGCGCGGCCAATCGCGGCTGGCGATACAAAACACACATTCATACACACTCTCTGTGTACAGTAGCAAAAAAAAAAAAAAAAGTGAACGAGAGATACATACTGTCGGGAGGGTGACAGAGGTGGACAACGACACAATTGCAGCAACACTGTGTCCGCCGAGTCACTTTAAAGTGCCCTGGCTGTGTCAGGTAAGCGCCCGGGAGACAGACGGCACTCACAGGCTTATATATCACAAACACTTAACTGACCATTTCTCTCATACAACACCCAGGAAGCATTAAGTACTCTCTCTCTCTGTCTCTGTCTCTCTCTCTCTCTCTCTCTCTCTCTCACACACACACACACACACACTAGCTCGGTGGTCTGCTGCCTTCTGTATTTCGATATCTGAGAGATTTCTGTCAGACTGAAATGCGAAAAGTTGACGCTAGGCCGAAATTATGATGCTACTTAATAAGTCGCTAGGCCAGTCAACACAAAGCTATGGACATCCAACATAACACACGCTACTCCAGGCAGTTAGCCTAGTGGGGACGCAGTGTTAGGGGGGAGGGCTGGAGGAGGAAAACATGCACAGAAAAACTGTTCGAGTGAATCGAAAGTAGTGCTACAGCGAGTCGGTTATCCTCAACACGACTCGTTTAGAGGATTACACACTGTTTCTGTTCACTTTTTGTCGACTTCGGGGACGGAAAAGCAGCAGGCGCTTGAAGTGTGTGTGTGTGTGTGTGTGTGTGTGTGAGAGAGAGAGAGTGTGTGTGTGTGTGTGTGTGTGTGTGTGCCTGCCTGCTCTACTGTACGGCCAGTGCAGAAGGATGTGTCAGTAAGTTTAAGGTGGACGGAGGTTGGAATGACAAGGCCTTGGTGTTTGGGCTCGCCTTCATGGGGTAAGTTTCCGTTTTTCGAAGCCGTCATGACAGAAAACTCGGATGTATTTGCCTCCTAAACAGCGTCAGTGCGGATTTATTGGCACCTCGCGGCTATTCGGTGCGAAATTTCGTGTCAGTTTTGTTGCACCGTGCGGCGCGAGAGAGCTTCGCGACTTAACACCATTTCCTCCAGCGGCTTCACTGATCCACAAATCGCGTTTACTGGTGTGTCACTCTGAGCACACAAATAAATAAATAAACGTGTTATTTACGTGAAATCGACCGTGCAGAATAACATGTACGACACAAGCGGCTTATTTGCTCTCATCGCAGCCGGAGAACAGGGCACTTCCCCTCATCAAATCAGCAGCTTACACACACAAAATGCCAGCGAGCCGGCGAGCACGCGTGCCCTAATCATCAAAACGGCCAATCTAGCAAAAAGTTTGAGTTACCAAAGTGACACGATGTCGAGGCAGAAGTAAGCAGGGCTTTTACCCGAGATCTGCTCATGACACGTTCGCTGAGCAAAGCAGCAGTTCGCATCAGTGAGCTAAGCTAGCTAGCGAGCTACTTTTCTGTGGTGTAACTCAGTTGGAGAGACCTGTCGAGGCCGCCTTGTCAGAAAAGTCTTCACTGGAAACTCCTTTTAAGTAACTAAACCACAGGGAGAAGCTCCAGAGGGAGCAGGTATTTCTTTGAAAACATGTTCCTGTGAGGACTTTGACAGGAGTGAGATTTCTGCTTCGATTTCCCTAAAGCAAGATGGACTCTCTTTGGCTTGTCTGTCTTGTCAGACCCCAGATCGACATTTTGCACCGAGATGTAAAACCGAGCACGCTTTGACTAGGGCTCAGTCGGCCTCAATAATGGCTCTTGTGTGGAAATGTACCAAATCTGGGTGATATGTGAGGTTTTTAATGTACTTCTTGATTGATAACGCTGATCTCGAGGGCTCTCGGTTTGCACGGTCTACCTGCAAAACTCAATACTCGATCATCGTCCGGTTTATTCAATCACACATCGAGCAGGTTATGAACCGATTCTGGGCTTCGGTATCGTTAACTTTACGATTCACCGACAATAAATGAATAAGCAACCCGCTCAGTTAGTAGCTTGATCGCTGCACGTCTCTCTCTCTCTCTCTCTCTCTCTCTCTCTCACACACACACACACACACACACACACACACACACACGCGAAGCCAAACAGACTAATCCACAAACACGACGAGGTGAAATGTCCTCTTAAAATGTCGCTGACCGACACTGTGTGCTGCATTAGGCTGTAGTTCCTGCATTGAGGACGAGGTGTGTGTGTGTGTGTTTTTGTAGGTCACCATCATCGCATGTCACAGCCTGACTGACAGATCCATCTTCATCTTTCAAATCCAGCATTTCCATATTCTGTGATTAAGTAAGTACACCTCCAGATCATGCCATTCTTTGGTTTTGAGCTCAGACACCACACAGGCTCTTTATACCTCTTCACTGAATCTTAGCATCACTGGTATATGTCAAGCCTGGCTGCAGATCACATCATCGTTACTGTACGTCATGATCATACACCCATACCTAACCTGCTGAAGAATACGCAGGGATTAGTCGGGTGGAAAGGTAGCAAAGGTTCATGGTAAGATATCTGCAGGAAACAGGAACACGAGCATCAGTAGAGTCTGTTTGCAGTTTTTCTTTCTGATCGTAGCCCAAGCTGCAACAGCGTAAGTATCAGACTATGTGATGTTACTAGAAGGGTTGTAAAACAATGTATGAAAAAACATTTTTTTTTTCGGAAAAGTAGTGAATTCTCTTTTAAAAGGCATTGTTGCTTAAACCAAAGGACTGGAAATAATAGTATGTGTAAGCTTTTCCCTAATGTTATAATGGTAATAATGTAGCTGCTTGAGATTTACTTGTTACTGTGTAGTGTCATACTGGTATACTGTAACACCAATATTTCTGTATTAGCTAAACACACAGCACATTGAATTAGTATCAGAAACAACTGCATGCTATTATTTTCAATGATATTTTGCTGTTTAAAATCAATTAGGATCGATTATGATTGAGTCGTTTGCTAATAATATATGCTAATGTGATATGATATCGACCAAATGCTAAAATGACTACAGGGCCCACACAGAACTTGAATGATAAGTCGTTGTAAGTGAATCAGGAATCAGGATTACTAATTTTGCATGCATTATTGTTCTGGCTAACACCTTAAACACTCTGACTTGCATTCCTCAGTCTACACACCATTCCTATTTAGCTATAGTTACAGAATAGTTCATAGTAATCACTAAATAATATGCTCATTATATACTTAATAAGCCAGGAGCATGAGGAGTTGTTTTGAAAAAGTACATGCAAATCTCTTCCAACATCTTTTAGTTTATTAGCCATCAGTTTTAGGTTGTACTCATTTATTTATTTATTTATTATTATTATTTTTTTAGAATACTTACACAAGGAAGCAAAATTTAAAGGTGCCGGCTTACCCTTCCCAGTATCTGATTTGTTGTTTTTGTTTTGAAAGCATGTGACCTCTACCTGCTAGCTCTCTGTGCAGTAAATCCTCCAGAAATTCACTGTTAGCGATCCCTTCGAAACCCATCTAGAACATTTTCTTCATTTATGCGTCACACACGGAAACTTTGATCAAAATATGCCTTATCTTTTCTTCCCTTCGCGGCTGCCCGCCAGATTGTCAAGGCCGGTTTGGGTACATTACCTATGGAATAACCATACGGAAATGGAATGGATCAGTCAAAAGAATTTAAAATATAGATCATTTGACAAAATATTTTCAATTTCCCTTACAATTTGAGGTCTATGGCCTTGGATGTCACAGAATTGTTGAGGATTATTTTGGGAATATTGATGGAATTTAAAATGGCGATTTGCTACTTGGTGCAGAGGATTCTGAGAAAGGTGTGCCGCCCCTTTAATAGATACTGTAGTCCAAATGTATGTGGCCACCTGACCATCACACCTACATGAGCTTGTTGGACATCCCGTTCCAAAACCATGGGCATTAATATGGATTTGCTCCAACTTTGCAGCGTAAACAGCCTCCACTCTTCTGGGAAGACTTTCTACAAAAAGAGTTTGGAGTGGAGTGTGTCTGTCAGAATGTGTGCCTATTCAGTCAAAAGAGCATTCGTGAGATCAGGCACTGATGAAGGACAAGAAGGTCTGAATCACAGTTGATGTTCCAGTTCATCTTAAAGGTGTTCATTGGGGTTGAGGCTCTGTGCAAGCCACTGGAGTTCCTGCACTCATCAACTCCATGTTTTTATGGACTTGTGCACAGGGGCAGTGTCATGGTGGATGTCTTTCCCAAACTGTTGTTACAAAGTTAGAAGCATTCATTTGTTTAAAATGTCAATGTATGCTGTAGTACTAAAATTACCCTTCACTGAGCCCAAAACCCAGAAAAACAGCCCCAGACCATTATTACCTCCTCTACCAAACTTTACTGTTGGCGCCGTGCGTTCTGGTAGGACACGTTCTCATGGCATCAGCCAAACCCAGATTTTTCCATCATATTACCAGACAGTGCTCTAGTGTCCACTGTAGCAGATGCTTAAACGTGATCTTAGGTTCGTGTGTGGATGCTTGGCCATAGAAACCCATTTCATGAAGCTTCTGGTGCCGGTGTTTGTCTATGGAGATTGCATGGCTATATGCTTGATTTTAGCAGCTGTTAATTCAATTCATTTTTTATTTGTATAGGACTTTTAACAATGGACGTTGTCACAAAACAGCTTTACAGAAATATAGAAATTTCAGTTAAAACTTTTAAACATATGAATGTATCCATAATGAGCATGCCCGTGGCAAGGAAAAACGCCCTTAAACAACATGAGGAAGAAACCTTGAGAGGAACCAGACTCGAAATGGAACCCATCCTCATTTTGGTGACACCGGATAGTGCAATTACAAAAAACTCCAAAAGTACCATTGTGTAACCAGGAAATTCATTACAGTTTTAACATGAAGTCTGTTTTGTTGAAGTTATGAACTTCAACAAAATAGTTAAGAACTTTGGGGTGGGAGAGAGGAGTTAACAATTTTGAGAGGTGGTGGGGGGAGGAGAGAATCACAAATAGTTAGGTATGCTCACTGACATGTAATGGTTTAGCACAGTGTATATCGTGTGCTGAGTGCAACTTTTTTGTGCGTTCCCACTGCTGGAACTGAGAACAATTGTAGTTCTTAAAATGCTGTTTTTAGCTCCTACTTCAGGGTAGGTTCTTTCCCAGCACAATAGGAACCATGAGTGATGTATGTGAATGGTCCAAAGTGAGTGTGAAGTGAGATCCTTGCAGTCGAGCAGTTGTTTTTTCTTTTTGTCATTCAGCACCACAATAACAGGATAAAACAGACAGAAACTTACAAAAACGAGCTTGCTAAAAAAAATCCATGTGACAGCATGTGCTGGTTAATAGATAAGAGAAGCTGAAACCTGAGGTGGAGTGGTTGGCAAACTAAAATTAAATAAAAAATAATAGGCTATAAGAACTTGATTTAAACAGAAATACATGTGTGCAGCCAGTCTTATTCTGACAAATCCATATGGTAGAAAGTAAACAAACAAAGAACAAAGAGTAAGTGCGCTGCAAGTTGCACAAAGAGGTGCGGTGCAAGGGGAGAACATGTGAAATTCTGGTCAAAAGTATCACTAAAATCACTAAAAAATGATCACTAGTGGCTTTTGTAATTTCCAGATGGTCTAGATGAAAAATCTCCACGTTTGTGTATTGAACAGCCAAATCCAGTTCGACTAGAAAAATTCAGAGTTGGGTACAGCCTTACATCGATATAAAACGTTAGCGGTGTAAACAACAGCTCTTAACGTTAGCATTAAAAATAATTTTAAAAAATGGATGAAAGGACTGACAGTGAAGTCCATACGTCATTGAACTTCATGCAATGGAGGAAATAGAATGCGATTTTGCTGTGGCCGGCTTACTTCACTTCAGCGTTCCTACTGGTTGCGAATTCAAAGAGGAAAAACAAATGTGTAGTTCTTGGGGGAGCTCCCCAGGGGGTAGTTCCTCTCAACAATTCCCTAGAAGTGTTTGGTCCAAAACCACCCTATGACAGCATAACTAAAAGGGAGAGCCGAAAGGTAACACGGACCTGATGCACCCTGGGACATGGAGCAGCTATCCACTCCAATGTCAACAAACCTGAGTGAGTGCATGGGAGTTCTGGGCGACAGCAACCAAACATCCCTGTTTACCAAAACACTCCATTCCCAAGAACCCTCCAGATCTGCTCCTATACCTAATAAAGAGCCATCAACAAAAGGCTTGAATAAACAAATGTTTTCAACCTAGACTTAAACACAGAGACTTGTTTCTGAGTACCAAACACTAATTGGAAGGCTGTTCTGTAACAGTGGGGCTTTGAAAGAGAAAGCTCTGTCCCCTGCTGTAGCCTTCACTATTCAAGGTACCAATAAATAGCCTGCAGGTTTTGGTCTAAGTAGGTGTGGCGGATCACAAAAGACTCAATGTTCAATGACACGAGACTATTCAGTGCTTTATAGGTCAGTAGTAGTATTTTATAATCAATATGAAATTTGATGAAAGTGAGCCAGTGAATGGGGATAAGATAGGGATGATGTGTTCATACAGTGCATCCGGAAAGTATTCACAGCGCATCACTTTTTCCACATTTTATGTTACAGCCTTATTCCAAAATGGAT
>JAQQZR010000009.1:9339134-9354312 GCA_030068235.1 Notoglanidium macrostoma | reverse complement strand
CTGTGGTGGACTGGCGTCCTGCCCAGGGTGTACCCCGCCTCTCGCCCGAAGATGCTGGGATTGGCTCCAGCTTCCCCACGACCCATACGGATAAAGCGGTATAGATAATGGATGGATGGATATTCAGACTTGGTGTGCTTAAATGATAAAATGCTAGACAATAAAGTCTAAAGAGTTTTTCGTGGCATCCAGTGTGTTCTGTTGTCTATAGACAAATTAATCCAAAACGGTTAAAACAGCTCGCAACAGCAACAGATGAAATTCTGTAATTCAGATGACATTCTGGAATAAACCGTTTCTCACACTGGTGTCATTTTCCAAATGCTTGATTACATGAAATTTTCGTCAAGGATATTTTTTTTATTATCAAGTATTCACGGCCACTGTAAACTCAAGGTGAATAAGGCATTATTTTGGAGACATTACTTTGAATTAGCTTGCTATTTGGTGTACATGGCTTGTTTTTGGTATAAATCATTTTCCATGCTGAATGTTCAGGAAATGTAGTTGAAACATCTAGAGACACCGAAGCAAAATATTCTGTTAGTCTGTAAGCCTTGTTGCGTTTTATGAGTTGTGTTCTGGGAATGGGAAAAGGAATGTAACTTAAGAATACCTCTAACCACAACACCGTTATCTTATTTAAAGATAGAGAATCCCTTGAATTGGCAAATACCAAGTATAATACATGTTAAAGAAAGATAGATCGCATGAGCAGTGAAGCTAATTGATCCAGCAGTTGATTGCACCAGCTACTTTGTGTAAACAGCAATTTCAACAAGTCAGGTGTAAGATTTAGCTTAAGTACAGTTTGTAGTGTAATGCTAGGTTAGAGTGAGATTATATGCATCTAGCGGTGACAGTGTCTACTCAAAATACCTTATGAGAGAGACAGTTTCACCTGAGAATGGAGTGGAGTATCTTTTATTGTAGCAAAAGCTAAAAAGGAGTGCAGTGACAGGACCATTAGCCAGTTTCCATTCAAAGACTTTGGGTTATAACGTTCTAATAATATTAGAAGTCCTTGTTTGCATTTACTCATTTGACAGGCACGTTAAGGTATCACAGTCACGCACATGGCAATCCTAGCACGGAGCTGTTAAAGTATTGGATATTGATATAAGTTCTGTAATTAAGTGTCCACCAGCTGACTAGAAACAAGTGCAACATATTTCTAGGAAGAACAGAAATCTACAACCGAACGTGGTGGCCGGAGAGAGCATTAACACTCTGCAGTGCTACCACAGACTCTGCACTGTTAGGAAAAATGGTTTTCCTCAGGGGTTCGGTGGATGGTTAACGATTCCAGCTTTATGAAAAGCTCTATACCACGGCGCTGTTGAATTCACGAATTTGATTGATCAGTTTTCTTTAACCGTAGCTCTGACAGTAGTGCTGGCTACAAGGCAAAACACAGGTTTATATTAATGCACTCATTCTAATGCATCTGATACATTTCTGTTGTAGCAGCCAATTCACAGGAACTTTACTATGGTGGATGCTTCACTTTACCTAATTCTTGTAATCATTGCTATGATGAAGCTTGGAGACTTTTATTTAATATGGAATATTACGGAAGGACTCTCCAGTGCCCGCACATTGTACCTGTTCCTTTACGTTTCCTACCATGATAAAGTCTTCAGGATTGAGGACTTTACATTGTGCAGGTTCCCTGTCCAATCGGCATGTTCTGTGGGTTGATGGTTTTTATTTAGCGCTTGCTGTTCCAAATGTTCCTCCATAAGCAACTCTGGCCTTGCAGGTATTGCGAATTTACGTACACGCTGATGACGTGTCTGTATGTCTCTGTGTCTCTGTTGAATTTTATTGATTTCATCAACTGATTGTTGCGGCCATATTTGATTCCTTCCTTAAGGATATGTAACCCAGAAACTGTTAAGAGTGCTGGATAGAAGTCATGGTTACCCCTGCCAAGGAGGTTGTGTTTTAGGTGCGGTTCGAATGCCATTGTTTGTCTGTCTGGATTGTGACAGGAAGCTGGATTGCCGAAAACCTACCAATCCAATCCTCACATTTAATTTCGCTTTTACTAATACTGCGAGATAATGGTAGTCTTCGCTTAACAGTACCAAACATCTTATAATCCAGTCGATATCGGTAAAGGTCAATAGTGACAAAACATTGAAGGGAGGTTGTGCACATCACTTGGCATCACTTTTCCACTGGAACATGCCCCCGCTGTCAGACTGAGTGGCAAAACTTGGTGCAAATGGTTGCTTTTAGAAGGAGAAACTGTGGAACCTGGAGTAAAACTTAAGTAAATTAAAGGCATTTGGACTCAACAGTGATCCTTATTTTGTGTTTTTGAGGCATACGTGCTGAACGCTAATGGTGTCGCTCAGTCTTTCTGCCTCTCACTGGCTGTAATCGCAGTGACTGTTGCCTACAGTGATGTCATGTGCATACTCTAAAAGCTGTACTAAAGGAAAAGGAGTTTACTGAGTCTCCATGAGAAGAGAACCTGCAACCCAGAGAAACTGAACACTTGATTTAATTTTTTTTAATGACTTTTTCAGGTGAACTAATGTAAATTACTGTGTCAAATGTTAAGCTTTCATTGTTAAGATATTCATAGAGCTTAATGATTGAGTTTCTCTCTGTTATTGAAGTTTAAAGCTATTTTGGAGTGCAGGCGTTCATGCACTACTGACCTATCAATGCTTTTGTTGTGATTAGTGAGCCTAATGGTGGGAAGCCTGTGTTTGTACCTAGAATAGCACGGCCACCGTATATCCAGACATATGCAGACCGGCAACCGCCACCACGTATCATAAAAGAGTTGAACATTGTTCTTGGTGGAGGTCCGCACTCACGGAGAGCTCGTCTAGAGTAGTCATATAAACAAACATATTACAATATGGACAGGAGCTTGCAGTATATTGCATGTATGCATACGTATGTATAATAAGGCTATGTTCACACAGCAGGCAGAAATGGTCCAAATCTGGTTTTGCTGTCAGATTGTTCACAATATGTTCTCAATGTGGCCTATATCTGGCATTAGTCTGAACAGATCATGGTCCTAAATTGACCCCCTGCCCCAAAAACAATGTGTCACGTGAGGTGTTCAAGTTCTCTGTAAAAAGGCCACGCCATTGAAACACAGCCTACTTTGGTTCATGTCATTCATTTCTTTAAACTTGGGTTCGAAAACTTTTAACTTTCCACCGGCCCTGCAGCCGGGTTCCCCTGTGGCCACATTCTTCTGAGATCTCTTGAAACACAGAGCGGTTGCGATATGTGCCTTCCGATTTTGCTTGTACAACATCATCACCCCAAAAGTGTTATGAGGTCTGTTACATCACTATCCAGCCCCCGAAATCCTCCAGCTTTTCTTCCTGGTAGCAGTTATTACATGTCAAGATGGATTGACGTAAAAAGTTGCTTGAAATTCTGTTCTGCCTATTCTGACCGAGGTCGCATTGGCACGTATCGGAATGAAAGCGGTCCAAATCAGAATGGAGAATGTCCGATTCATTGTGTTCTTTGCTGTTCACACAGCTGTACAAATAAATCCGTATCGCATTTGAAGAAAAACATTGCATATGAGCACTCAAAAGTACGGTATTTTTCACCGTAATAAAACAGGAGATAAGCTACACGTGGAAGATGTTAATGTGAAATAAAATCTATTCAAGAACTAATGTTAGACCAGTACGCTATGTGGCCAAAAGTTTGTGGACACCTGACCATCACATCCATATGTAATTTGTAACCTCTCGTTCCATATTTAGTCCCCCTTTGCTGTTAATAATCTCCACTCTTCTGGGAAAGCTTTCCACTAGATTTTGGAGTGTGACTGTGGGGATTTGTGTTCATTCAGCTAGAAGAGCATTAGTGAGGTCCGGCACTGATGTCGGGTGAGGGGGTCTGGGGTGCAGTCGGGGTTCCAGTTCATCCCAAAGGTGTCCAGTGGGGTCGAGGTCAGGGCTCTGTGCAGGACACTCGAGTACTTACACTCCAACTTTGATGAACCATGTCTTCATGGAGCTCATTTTGAGCACAGGGTGTTGTAATGCTGGAACAGGTTTGCGTGCTTCCATCTTTGTGAACCACATACGGCTGTGACGGTCAGGTGTCCATAACCGTCTGGCCATATAGTGTATATTTTTAATATCAGACAGCTATATTTATCATGGATACCAGCGAATAATCATTTTCAGCTGAAAGAAGAAAAAAAAGGGGCAAGATTTTGACCCAAAAAAGATTAAATAGGCCTACAGCAAACTCTTTACAAATAAAGTGACGCTAATTAGAAAGTGATTTAACATGCCGTTATTATTATTATTTTTGCTTGCTGCTCTCACTGATTGATGCAGATGTAGAGCAGCATCAACGGTGAAAATCTCGACCATGTGGACATTAGATGACTGATTTGTGACAGGATTATATATCGAAACTGTACCGATGCCTGGTTTTTTTTTTTTTTCGTTTGTTTGGTTTTTTTTTTTAACTGTTTACTGCACGTGCAGAATCACCTAAAGATCCACCGTCCAGCTGAGGTTTTGCGATTGCTGGCGTTCCGACTGCATGTTATTATGCGCTCCTGTACTCTCCTTAAACCTGTCATGGAGGAAATGCTCACTTTCCTGTCTCTGTTTAGGCCATCAGTTCTGGCTGATTAAATCCTTTATCACCGTATTTTAAAATGGAAAATCGCAAGCCGGGAAAAATCTATATCGCACAAGCCTTATTACATCATTTACTTATCGTTTATTACCAGCTTGTCTATATGTGAAAAGACATCCCCTAAGTGTTTTACCGTTCCTGGATTTGGATTGAAATTTGGACTTCATCTTTTCCAGGTCTAAGATGAAATCCAAACAAATGTCACCATTTTAGAAAGGAATTCCTCCCCAGAGGAGCAACGCGTGTCTCTCCGAGCTCAGAGTACAACCTTAGAAGTAGCGTTACAGTTAATCAGTTTCTGTTATCTGGCTGGAAAGCAGAGGTCAACTCCATTTCAGTTCACTCTGTTTAAGGAATTCAGTCCATGGACTCTGCAATCCACTCGAGAGGACAATTATTGATTTTCATTCATGGAATTATTCAGCTAATTCCACAAGTTGACCCAAATAAAAGGGAATCGACTACAGCTAATCCAATAATCCTTCATCACACTGGGTTTGAAAAATTCATTGTCAAAAAGACATAAAAGCAGACGTGACCTTTTTATAGTAGGATGTATTGGAATCAATCGCGGTGAGACGAAATGAGTCTTAATCTGAAATCATTTTAAAGTGACTCATTGAGGGGCTGTCAACAGCTGGCCTGGCAGTATATTACAGTGTTTAACTTTGGATAAGCAGTTATGTTTGTTATTTTAACCATGTATTCAATATGCACTATTAGTTTTAACAGTAAGTACTAACAGTACTTAGTACATACTAGATACATTTAGTTGCACTCTGCACAATGCTCACTCTGACAGTTTCCAGGTTGTATATAACATTAGGGCTGCAACAACGAATCGATGAAATTGACACAATTTGGTTATAAATATTGTTGGCATCGAATTTCATTATCAATTCATTGGGTCTATGCTGTTGCAAACAAGCCACAAGTTACATGACAACGCTCTTGAACAGAGCGAAACACCATGGTACACAACAATCTGCGACACAAATCATTTCTAATGCTAATAATTGTCCGTTTCCAAAACGGCATACTTGGTACAGCTCCCTAGCTAGCCAGGTTGCATAATAGTCCATTAACAGCTGTGAGAGGCTCCGTCGCTACAGTAGGCTAAAGTACAGAAAACGGAGCTGGATGAAGAACGTTAAACCGGAGATGCAAAACTCTTGTTTTGAAAATGAAGCAATGTTAAAGTTTGTTGGCATATCAGGTTTTTTAAGTTCTGTTTTTACTGCGTTGTAGTTTGCACCCTAAACATTGTTTACATTCTGCAATGCATACTCATTCCTGATTCCTTCATATTGGCCTAGTGTGTCATTTTGTGGGGCCAAGCAAACCCTGTAGTAGTAGTAGTAGTAGTAATAATAATAATAATAATATACATGATGAAATTAAACTGTTTGTATGCATAAACCACAAACCTATATAAAGACCCAGTCATGCAAAAAAGCATATACTATGAAACAACCGGAATCTTAAATATAATATTTACATGCCATGTTGTAGTAAATATTTTTTAAAAATAAAATAAAAAATAGGAGCATAATATCTTGTATCAGTTGCTGTTTGAAAATGGTTTCATCAGGTGTCTGGAGATAAACCACAACTTATTTATTTATATTTTGAAGAAGAATTTTATCACGGTGATGTTAAATCCTTAAGACTAACGTGTAGTTTGACCGAGCCGATGTCCAGTAGGCTGACCGGTGCCAGGGCATGTAGTAATTAACTGAGTGATACTATCTGAGCCGAAGTAGTGACCTGAAACTGATTCACTTTTCATTTGTGGGTTCTTCTATCAGCCGAGGTTTGTCTGCACTTTTTTACTGATTGATTTATTTCTGATTTTGGGCCGGACGTTTTTAGGCCACAGGCTGTCTTCATTAACAGCCGTCTTGTTACTGGAGGGATTTATTCAACAGCAAGAGGGCAGCAGATACTCAGGGAGGAAAACCAGCTAGAGAGCAGGGAAATGTCTGCTAGTCACAGATGACTGTGCACACTGCTTAGCCAGGGTTATGCTAAGCACCGCACTGCAGATAATGTATGGGTGACGGGTGATAGGTGTTTTGTGTGGGTGTGTGTGTCTAAGTGAGTAAGTAGGAAGTGAATGCGCATGTTGTGGTGGGACCGTATATGTGTGTGTGTGTTGAGAGTAACAGAGGAGCGTGTGTGTGTGTGTGTGTGTGTGTGTGTGTAAAGGTCACTTGTACAGTAGAGGCGCAGTGAGGCTGCAGCAGATGAATAGTCCTGAATCTTTGCCTGTCTCTGTGTCTATTTTAAAGCCGAAGCTCACTCAGGTCACATCACTCATGCACAGGGGATTGTGTCCCAATAGAGGTGTTTTGAGCAAGTGTTCAAACAGATATGAATTACAGATTCCCTTAGATTGAAGTTTTGCTTGTGTTTGAAATGTAGTTCACTACCTGGCTTCCACACGTCCCTGCCACAGAGCTCCACCTTGCTCTGCTCAAAAAAAAAAAAAAAAGAACTGAAAACTGAGCCAAATTAATCACGCCTCCCTGCCTCTTTTGTATCCTCTTCTAAAAAGCTGGTCACTGGAGCCTGAGCTTGACCTCTGACCTTTTGTTCTCGTTAGGGTCAGCAGCAGCATGAAGGGCGGAGGAGGGGGGAAGGAGGTGCCGGTGGAGGGCGAGGTGAGCGGCAAGCAACGGCCCAAACGCAAGTGCCTGCAGTGGCACCCGCTGCTTTCCAAGAAGAAGGCCCTGGATTTCTCAGAGGAAGAGGAAGAAGAGGATGAGGAAGAGCTGGAGAAGGTGCCTTAAGTACACTTTTGTCCAATTTGTAATACATTTGAATTTTGCTTGCCATGAGTTGAGACTGTATTAATGATGATGATAGCATAATTTGCAGTTAGAGGAAGGGTTAGAAGCTGATTCTTACACTCAGTCCCTTAACGTTGTTGTAGTCCTGCCTACTGCATGATTGCTGGGAGAAGTATAGGATTGATGCAATAGAACCTGCAGCAATGGCATGATATAAATACATTTATGGCTTGATAATCCATTCAAAAGTAAATTTGATTTCCAGGTTTTCACTGCGTTCTGTATTGTGCAGTCTCCTTCCACACAGTAGTTTAACAGCAGCGGACTGTAAAGTGTAACTGGAAGCCAGAGTCGAATATCCAGACGGATTGAGACTTGTGTTTACATTGGAAGGTCAAGGCTTTATAGTCTCTCACCATGTTTTTGTGTGTGTTTCTATGATAACATCTCTTGACGTTGTAAAGAGAAAAAGACCTCGAACCCTCTCCCTGCCTTGTGACCCCAAAAAATTAAAACATTAGCACAAAACACCAACAGGTGGAAATGGCCTATAGTCAAAGAAAAAGAATAACCAAGTAAAAATCCAGAGTGACTCCAGAAGTCATTCATGCCAAGGATGAGCTTTATTGTAGTAAGAATGGTAGAGTACAGTTTATACGGATGTGTCAGTAGCTGTCTGAGAATCTGGCTCGGGTAAAGGAAGGTGGTGCCGTCACCAAAACAAGCACCACGTCCAGCATTGGTGAAGTATTTTGCTGTCACGTGCCCGTAGAGGACACGTCAGGATGCATCACAGGACAGATGTTCGGATGAGTCCCAGAACCTTGGCAAGTGGTTTCAGTGAACGCATCTTGAATGCGTCTTGATGGTTGTTTACACTTTTATTTAGCACTTGTGATCTGATCATCCAAGACGCATTTTAAAACCAAGTGTAAACGGGGTCAAAACCTGAACAATAGTGGGTTCAAGTGTGAAAGAGGCTGTAAGGTAAACGTTGATCATTCCATGTGTCATAATATATTGAAATAGCTATGGTGACAGATTTAATTTTGTGTTTAACATTGTACATTTTACAGGTACAGATCTCTTCCACAGAAATGGCCACAGTGCTTCGCCGGCCTGAGTGCTTGTCTGAATGCAGAATATCCATCGCTGTGCAGTTAAATCAGATCAGACTCCAGCAAATAAACAGGCTAGAGATGTTTAGCCCCTGTTTGGAGACTTGAATAAACAGGCCGTTCAACCAGTTCTTGCATTTGTTTTGTATGCAACCTAATTACAGTATTCACATGCACAGTGTTAAGTTAACTACAACAGCAGTGTTTACATGCTTGTGTGTTTCTCCAGGTTCCAGTGGAGTGTCCTGAGCGCAGTGTTCAGGCTCCTGAGTGTGTGGCGATGGAGGATGATGGTGAGGAAGACTCTTCGGAGCAGCGTGCTCGCCGGCCCATGAACGCCTTCCTGCTCTTCTGTAAGCGGCACCGCTCACTGGTGCGCCAGGAACACCCGAGACTGGACAACCGCGGAGCCACCAAGATCCTGGCAGACTGGTGGGCCGTGCTGGAGCCCAGTGAGAAGCAGAAATACACTGACATGGCCAAGGAGGTGAGACAAGCCACCAGAGGATCACTGACAATTTCCAGATTTAACAAGGCCTAACACTTAGTGCCTAGGTTCTGTTTACCGCTCAGCCTTGGACGTCCCATTGGCTCATTTAATTTTACAGCAGTTTGTAAAAGAGGAATTAAAACTGCCATTAAGCTGCAAGTATAAGAAGTTTAAACACCAGTTCGTTGAACTACTTTTTTTTTTTTCGTATTTAGTTTTCGACATATTAGAACAACAGTGAAGACAAAACTATGACGTAACGCACATGGAATTATCTAGTTTCCAAAAAAGGGATAAAAATATGAAAACTCTTCTGAATTTTAGCCATGACAGCTTTGCACAATGTAGGCAGTCTTTATGAGCTAGTCACCTGACAAGTATAACCAGGCTAAGCATCAGTTTTAAAAGCTTTTAATGATTTAAAGAATTTTTATAAATAGTGTTGGCTTGGAGACGTGACAGATTTCATTGGATAGTGAAAACCCGAGCTAGCTGTTTAGATAAGATAATAGTTTACAGGTTGTGCAAGTTAATTGTTTAATGATCCTGTAAGACATATGGTCTCATGAAGTAAAATTAAAGAACCCATCCAGTAGCAATAAAGTTTAGGCAGCCAAGCCTTTATCACCCTTGTTTTAATTCCAGAAGCTGGTACCTAGAGCCTTAAGTCCCAAAGTCTCAAATCGCATGTGAATTACTTCATTCTTCAGTCAGATTAAAGATGTTACAAACCAAGTTCCCGTTTAAAAATGGTCCTACTGCAAAACATGCATTGAGTATCTGGAACTGTATATGGATATTTTCATTTTTGTATACAATGTGCGGCATTTGTACTGGCAAGTATGTGTCTGTCTGTTAAAACCCGTGCATATTTATTGAAATAAAAAAAATGATGAGGCACAAGCTGAGAAACATGGAGAAAGAAAGAAATGTATTATTCAGTATTTTATACACTCACTGAGCACTTTATTAGGAACACCTACATACCTGCTCAATCCATGTTCTCAATTCATTATCCTTGCATGATTGTTGGTGCCAGATGGACTGGTTTGAGTATTTCTGTAACTGCTGATCTCCTTGGATTTTCCCACACAACAGTCTCTAAAGTTTGCTCAGAATGGCGCAGTAAAGAAGAGAAAAAATACCCAGCGAGCATAGTTCTGCAGACAGACCTGCCTTCGTGATGAGAGAGGTCAACAGAGAATGGCCAGACTGGTTCGAGCTGACAGGAAGGGTACAGTAACTCAGATAACCACTCTGTACAGTTGTGTGAGAAGATGATCAGCACAGAACGTACAACACATCAAACCTTGAGGTAGATGGGCTATAAAAGCAGAAGCCCACGACAGGCTGCACGTCTGTCAGCCAGGAGCAGAAAGCTGAGGCTGCAGTGGCCACAGGCTCACCAAAACTGTTGAAAACTGGAAAACTTAGCCTGGTCTAAAGAATCTTGATTTCTGCTGGTAGGGTCAGAATTTGGTGTCAACAGCATGAATCCATCGAGCCAACCTGCTTTTTATCAACAGTCCAGGCTGGTGCCGGCGGTTAATTGGTGTGGGGAATGTTTTCTTCGCACACTTTGGGCCTGTTGGTACTAATCAATAGTGGCTTGAATGCCACAGTCTGTTTGAGTATTGTTGCTGACAATGTGCATCCATCATGGCCACAGTTGGCCCATATTCTGATGGCTACTTCCAGCATGATGGTGCACCATGTCACAAAGCCAAAGTCGTCTCAAACCGGTCTCATGAGCATGATAATGAGTTCAGTGGCCTTCCCAGTCACCGGATCTGAATCCTGTAGAACACCTTTGGGATGCGGTAGAACGGGAGATTCTCAGCATGAAAGAACATCTGAAATACTTGCGGAAACTGTGGACCTGACTGCCGTCTTGTGGAATCCATGCCATGGAGAATTGAGGCTGTTTTGAGAGCAAAGGGAGGCCCGACCCATTATTAGTATAGTGTTCCTAATAAAGTGCTCAGTGAGTGTAATCGTAATTTTTAAATCCCAGCATATTGTTCAGTTATTCATGTTAAAGCATATTCAGTAACAAGTATGAATGATTAAGCAACTGCGTTGAAACTGTAAGTAAAGGCGTGAAGTTATGAGTGAGGAATATAAGTCTGGACTTTAAGGGGTTTTAATGTTGTTCTTCAGTTCTATTCACGTACAGTAATCATTCAAGTTTCACAGTAGTACTTGTGCGGTGTGCTGTTTTGTGTCTCTGTATTTTGCAGTATAAAGATGCCTTTATGAAGGCAAACCCAGGCTATAAGTGGTGTCCTGCAACTAGCAAGCCGGTGAAGAGTCCCACTCACGCAGTGAGTAACGTGCGTAAGAAGGCCTGGTCTCTGCCCTCGAACAACTCCAAGGACATCACTGTTGCCAAAAAAGTGCCCAAAACAGACAACACACCACAGCTAAACTTCGCCATGGCAGGTGGGACTCCTAAGATGCGGATATATATATATATATATATATATTTTTTTTTTTATAATGGTTTAGATTAAATATATCCTTACACAAAAAAGGGTGAGAGTGGAGAAATCAGCACTGATGGATTTCATTCAAGACTGGGTAAAAAGTATGTAAAGGTAGTGCTTTTGTTCCACTGCCCAGTGTTTAACTCTGAGGTTTGTATTAGTTGATTATGGCTTTAACTTGTGTGATAAGTGGCAACAGTGCAAAAGTTGTGAGCATTGATGTGTAGGGCTCTGGAGTTATTTTGACTGGGTTTTATCAGATAGTTATTGTTCATAGCAGAGATCAGGCAGACAGGGCTAGCATCTAGGACTATAAGCAAAGGAATAGACCAGAGTCAAAACAGGGAATACAATGCAACCAAAGATAGGAATAAATGTTCTAGACGGCAAGACTTGGCAAATAAAAACAGGCGCTCACCGAGTTTAAATGCACAAACTAATCACAGTGAAATGGAACAGGTGAACACAACAGGAGAACTAATCAATGACAGGACGAGGGTAGAGACGGGCCCAAAGCAGAAATGAAAGCACATGACGTTCGTCACCTTGGGACCTGCGACACATTCAGAGAGGGGGAAACCATAACAAAAGGCCCAAATTCTGTAAGCCAAAGCTCTGATTTCTGAGCTCGTATTGATTTGCAGAGTGTCTGATTGCCTGCACATGCATAGCTTCACTAAGGGAGTGTGCACATCATGTCCGTGACCTTTCAAAGAGAACGATGTTAAATATTCAGAAGCAAGATATTCATTTACATAGTACAGATATTAAGCAATTTAGCAGCACACAACAAACTAATTCTTATTTATGAGCATCCAGATGTTGCTTTTATGTGTAGCACCATAACTGTCAGGTGCACTGATGGAAACAAATAGACAAGAGGTAATAAATGAAGGATGAAAAACACTAAATTACAACATGAACACAAGCAGAAGTGCCTGGAGCTTAAAGTTTAGTGTTGTGCACAAACAGGAGCAAAAAGGTGCCACAGAAGCCAAGAAGTATTTCTTCGTTGGCATTCTTGACAATTGTCTCTTAATTTGCATCACTCTGGTGTACATCACACTGTAATCTGCATATTGCATCCACAACAGAACAAACATCGTATCGTCTGGTTTGGCCTTTGTTTGTAGTATTTTATCAAAATTTCCAGAGTTATATGAACGTGTCCCAGTTCATTCAGACAATACTGTATGTTGAAGAAGATGGAGAACTTTAGTTTACTTCTAGAGCTGTACAACCCAGAGCTAAAAATCCACGAGGGCAAATCACGGGGAGCCAAAACTCTATCGAGGTCTGTCAGATTATAGTCTGACAGAATATTCAGTCGCTGCCCAGTTTAATGGGAACGCCTGTACACCAGTATTCATCCAGTTATCTAATCAGCCAATCATGTGGCAGCAGCACGATGCGTAAAACCATGCAGAGATAGGTGAAGAGCTTCGGTTAATTTCACATCAAACATATGAGAATGGGAAAAATGTCATCTCCGTGACTTTAACCACGGCATAGATGTTGGTACCAGACAGGCGTTTTGAGTAATTCAGAAACTGCTGATTTCTTGGGATTTAGACAGATATGTACACTCCTCACAACCCTCAGTTGTTGTTTGTTTTAAGGGGTTTAGTTTTAGGGGTTTAGACTCATCTTTAGGAGGTGAAATGAATGCTCAGTTAAGGTCTGGTGATTTACCTGGCCAGTCTAAAACCTTACTTTCCCCCATATGGCTCAAACAAAAGGTGTCCTGTACTAAGTTGTTTAACACATTTAGATGAAATATCATGAAATGAAAGCTGAAATTCTGATCTACATTCTCGTATTCATGTTTTGATCGCAAACGCAAATGTCTTGACTGTGTAGAAAAAAATGAAAGAATTAGCCATATGTCGATCCAATACTTTCAGAGGGGACTGTGTACGATATACGACCAATTGTTGTGGCTGAACAAACACAAATCCTCAATCAACATTCCAAAATTTAGTGGAAAGCCCTCCCAAAAGAGTGGAGGCTAGAGGAGAGTGGGGAGCAACTCCATATTAATGCCACGTCTTTGGAATAGGATGTTCAGCAAGCATGTGTCTCATCGTCAGGTGTCCACACACCTTCAGGTGGTTCATGTAAGGTGCAGTGACTACCATTGATGGATTGTTCCTGTATGTGTTTGTGTGTGTAGATCCGAATAAGATGGGTGGCCTGAGCATGCTGCTGCTAGCTGGGGAGCACGCCCTGACTGCCAGAGAGGTACTACACTACACTATACTACAACCTGTTTGGCTGTGTCACTGGGAACGATTACAGATTGTCTGGAGCAGGAGTAGTAGTTGGAACAGGGGTTCGAGAATCAGCTTTACAAAAAGCAATTACTACATTTGCCTTTGTATTGTAGAATTTCTAGTAGTGTATATTACTGAGGATTCTTTGTAGGGAAATGACAACAGCAATTCAGTTACAGCAGGGAAACTCAAAAAGTTTTGCAATCATGGACCGCTCCAACTAATATAGATTCATCTGAGCGCCTCCGCACTAGTCCTGAGTGATATGAGCAAAAATGTGTATCACAGTATTTTTTTTTTATGATTTTCACGCTATAGCACTGTATTTGTTTATTTATTAATTTTTGCATGACTACCCCTTACCCCTAAGGTTTGTGACTTATTCTACAGTCAGGAGTTAGTAGAATAATCATTTAATCATGTATATAATGAAGGCCTTTATTACACGATATGACCCAATATATGAAGGATTCAGGAAGTATGAAATAGTTTACATTTATATCATTTGGCAGATGCCCCTTATCCAGAGCGACTTACAGACATCTTATTTTTATACAAGTGAGCAGTTAAGGGCCTTGCTCAAGGGCCCAGCAGTGACAGCTTGGCGGTGCTGGGATTTGAACTCACGACCTTCCGATCACTAGTCCAACATCTTAATCACTGAGCTACCACAGACCCAACAATAGTTGCACAATGTGTGATATGGACTGTCTTATATAAGAGGGCAGATATGATGTTAAACCAAGCCAAACAAGCACTACAAATGTGCAGAATCAAGGAAACTGAGCAAAAACAACGACAATGTGAGTGCAGAAAAGCACTGAGAGAGCAGGGCTGCAAGAAGTGAGTGCACCCATCTCCGGTGTGCTGCGGTTCAAAGACGCAGTGTATTTTCCGCACTCTCGTCGCTGTTTTTTGCTCGGTTTCACTTCGTAACCGCGCTCTCGTAGAAGGGTACGCACCCTAGTCCCCCCTCATCATGATTTTATGTCATACTCGCTTCATACTTTAACCATCCATGTCATATTTGCATCCAATGAAGATGCTGTAATAGTGTTATGACGATATGCCAATATCCCAAATTCATCCCAGAAATCTGACCAGGAGAACCAGTATACCGCGCAGCACTACTCAGCACCGATTCTTAATGAACATAATCATACATTTACTATTTAAATGTACACTACCGGTCAAAAGTTTGGACACCTTCTAATTCAATTATTTCTTTATTTTTATGACTTTAAAAGAGGCTGGATAATGACGGACTGTTGTTTCTCTTTACTTAGTCGAGCCGTTGTTGACATAAAAGGTTATTAGTGGAATTTCTTTCCTTCTTAATGCATTTGAGAGCAACAGTAAATAGTAAATG
>JAQQZR010000009.1:9263299-9282861 GCA_030068235.1 Notoglanidium macrostoma | reverse complement strand
CTCTGTTCAACTGAGAAAAACTTGTGGATAACACACCATGTATATTGAGATATATATATATATATATATATATATATATATATATATATTTACACACACACACACACACACACACACAATGGACCTTTGCATTGAGTGATTTGTTTGTGTGTTTTATCTTTTTGTCGTTTCTTGCTCTTTTCCCCTTTGTTACTATTTCTGTGTTTAAAACCTGTAATGGCAATGTTTTCGCAATACTGTAACAGCTGTAACGGTCATGCTCATTGAACTGAATAGATTTGAACAGTACAGTTATTGGTAACAGATGGTTTTTTTTCCCCGAACACACTGTGGAACTTCAGTAAAACCAGGTTTCTAGGCGGAGGCTTAATGGTGTAACACACGACTTTCACGTGGGACACAGTGCGAGTTAGTGTTGATTGCCAGCACATGTTACTCTGATTTACTTCAGTGACATCGTTATCGGAAGGTAATTTTTCTTGAGATTTGCTTGAGATCTGTTTATCTAGCTAACAGAAATTAGACTTGTGTAAATAGCGCACACGTAGTGATTGTGTTCTGTGTAACTAAGTGGTATAATGTCGCTCACTCAGTATTGTAAATCAAGGGTTCCGGTTATGGCGGTGGAGTGATGGGACGCGTGGTTTCTTGCTCCCCGATAACTTTCTGCTTTTATACTTTTAACATCTAATTTTTTGGAGCGTATTGCTCATTTTCTCTTCTTGTGAAACGTCGCTCGAAAAAACAAGCACAGTTGATCCAGCACTTTAGCCCACAAGCTAAAGTTTCTAGCCAAGCCGATACCAAAGCAGCTAATACACAGCCCTTAACGCTGGATATGCTAGTTGGCGAGCTGGAAAAGCTACGGAAAGATATGATGTGTGAACTTACTACATCTTTCAACTCCGCCTTGGCCCCAGTCCAGTCTGCTCTCCAGGCCATTGGAGAAACTAGTTTCACACCGCCAGCATTTCCGGCGTTATCTTCTCATTCGGACGAGCAGGAGGTCCAGGCTAAAGCCGAAACTTTAATCCGCTGTACAGGGAAACGAAAACCTACAGTCGGCTGTCGAGGACTCGCTTATCCTCTCCAGAAGACACAATGTTCGCGTGATCGGCATTCCGGAAGGTCTGAAGGGGAAAAAGATGCTCGGCTTTTCAACAAGGTTACAGGAGGGACAACTCTGGGTTCGGATCTTGAATTGGACCGCGCTCATTGTAGCTTATCTCCCAAATCGACCCAAAATCCTCGTCCGTTTCCACAAATATACACAGAAGAAACACATGCTGCTGTGGGCAGAAAACCGGGGATATTTATTACCGCATCAGACTCTTCGGGGACTTTAGTCCGTCTCTTGCCAGAAAGTGAGCGGCTTTCAATAAGGTGAAGTCCACGCTTCATGAGAAGGGAATCCGCTTTGGCTCGCTGCACCTTACTACCCCTTACTGCACCTTACTACCCCTTACTGCACCTTACTACCCCTTACTCTGGGCGGACAGACGCGCACGTTTGATTCGGCCCAGGAAGTGGAGCAGTTTTACCTCGGAACATGATGTTAGTGATCCTGCGTGGGGCGAGCTGGCATGCTAAAGGCTACTGCTTTTTATACGTCAGGTACTGTTTGTTACAATATCCCCCCACTTTGTTCGAAATGCACTTTATTACCTGACTGTGTAAAGGACTGTCTTGTTAGGTTTGTAGTGACTCCAGTTCATGACCGTTTAAATGAGGTGTATTTACGTTATATAGCTAATGGAGTAGCAAGAACCACCTGATTAGCCGGTGACGCGCGCTTTCTCCTGCTGCTCGTCCGTGTTGAGAAGACGAGTTTAGCTTTAGCTTTTTGTTAGTTATTTTCTTTATTTACTTACTGTCTGGGAATGTCCGTGTCTATGGGGTTTGCTTCAAGGGTAATTTGTTTTCTAATGATTCTACTTGTTCATTTTTGGCAGCCTGTCAGTCAGTTTGTCAGGCTCGTCTCTGCGTCTGTTTGATCACTTTATGCTGCCTTTGAGGCTCATCTGTAATGAATGGAGACCGAGAGAGCACTTGGGATCAGTCCGGTTTGTGGGCCGGGAATCCTGTTTAAAGAGCTAGAACATTGTCTCATCTAAAGGCTTTGAGAACTGATGCTGCTTTCCTTCAAGAAACACATCTGCGTTTGTGATCATGACATTAGGAAACCCATGGGTTGGGCAGGTTTTTCACTCGGGCTTTAATAGCCGCTCAGGAGGTGCAGCAGTAATACTACACAAGCGTGTACAGTTTTCTACTGAACAAATGATATCAGAGAAATGCTCGCTGTATTAGGTTATTATTGTTGGGGAATTATTTATTTCAAACTTGTATATGCCCCTAATTGGGATTGTCCTAACTGTGACCTCCCTTTTTTCAGCAATACCCTGTTTAGTCTCATCGTCTTATTTTAGGGGCGACCTTAATTTGGTCAGTAACCCTATTGTTGACGAATCAATCGTAGTCCAATTAACACAATCTAAAATGGCCAAAGCCCTTACTATATTTACGAATCAGATTGGTTTTACTGATGTCTGGCGAGTTCTCCATCCCACAACTAAACACTTTTCCTTTTATTCTCATACACATCATACATACTCTCGAATAGATTATTCTTTTAGATAAGCAACTCTTGACTTCAGTGAAATCATCTGAGTATTCAGCGATTGTTATTTCGGACAATGCCACGCTTTCTACTAGACTTGGTTTTACACCCGGTGGGTACTAAACGCTCCAGTTGGAGATTAAATACTAGCTGCTTATCCTCCAAGAAGTTTTGTGACTCTATCTCAGAAAGAATATCCTTTTTTTATATACAAAATAATATATCCGGTTCAGTATCTCCATTCCTACTTTGGGAAACATTTAAGGTAGGGATTCGGGCGGATATTATTTCTTACAACGCAAGACTAAGAAAACCGGAGAAACAAAGGCAATGCGAATAAATGGAGGCAATTTTTCAGATTGACAGAAAATATTCTTTGTCTCCTTGTCCATCTCTTCTTCCCAGTTTCCATCCAGACGGCTTTCCAGTTGACTTCTACAAGAAATTTTCTCAACAATAAGCAGCCCACTTATTGGACAGGTTTAATGATTCCAAGGAACATGGTGTCGTTCCAGCATCTTTAACCCAAGCTTCCGTTTCACTCCTTCCCAAGGAAAATAAGGATCCGTTAGAATGTAGTCGCTGGAGGCCTATCAGTTTGTTGAATGCTGATAATTGTTGTTCGTTAAAATACTGGCTAGCCGTTTGGACACACGTTTACTAAGTCTATAATTTCAAATGATCAAACTGGATTTGTTAAAGGCCGCCAGCTATCCTCTAATATTCACCGTTTACTCAGTGTAAGTGTGGAGTGGGATTACCTATTTTCAGTTCTCAGCAGGTTTGGTCTCGGTCAGGAATTTCTTTCCTGGATTAGGCTTTAATACAAAGCCAGGTTGTCCCCCGTCACCACTTCTTTTTGCACTTGCATTTGAACCACTCTCTATCGCTCTTAGAAGCTCAACATTTTTCACTGGCATTTTTCGGGCTGGAGTTGAACATAAAGTCTCGTTATATGCAGATGATCTTTTACTTTATATCTCAGATCCAGTTACCTGCATTGACAGAATTCTGGGCATTTTGGAGTCATTTGGGACCTTCTCTGGCTACAAATTGAATTTAGATAAGAGTGAATGTTTTCCTCTCAGCAGCACGGTTAAGTTGATACCACGTGGGGTGTTGCCTTTTCGCACAATATCGTCTTGCTTTCCTTACTTGTATTAATATTTAATAGTTTTTTTTGCGCTTTACAAGTACAATATTTTGAAGCTTTTTAAGGAAGTTCAATCAGATCTACAGCGTTGGACTGTCTTACCCCTGTCCTTACTAGGGCAAGACGATACAATTAAGATGAATGTTTTACCACGGTTCTTATTCCTATTTCAATGCTTACCTATATTTCTTCCTAAATCATTTTTTTTTTTTTAAATCTGGGTAAAATAATTTCTCAATTTACTTGGGCAGGGAAGAACCCAAGAGTTAAACACACTATTATACAAAGAACCAAAAATGAGGGTGGCCTCACATTACCCAGCTTTTTATTCTATTATTGGGACAACATTCACACAATCCACACTTGGCATAACTCTCCTCTTACTGATTGGTGTCAGATGGAAGCCAGATCCTGCAGCTCTACCTGCTTAACAGCCTTATTATGTACTCCCTTAAACGCATACCCTTTAAAATATACTTCAAATCCATTCGTCCTTTCAACTATCAGGATATGGAGACAATTTAGACAACACTTTAAAGTAGCTTCTCCATCACCCATGATGCCTATCTGCAATAACCATCTGTTCCTACCTTCATTTGATGCTGCTTATTCTGTGTGGAAATATAAAGGTCTGGTGAATGTTCCTCAGTTGTATATAGACAACTTTTGGCTCTTTTGAAGATCTTGAGGCCAAATATGACTTTCCTCTGTCCCACTTATATAGATACTTTCAAATCAGAAATGTTGTTCATTGTAATTTGACACATTTTCCTCATCAACCGGTTGATTCACTTATTGATCAAATTCTTTCTATCCCAGTTAATTCTAATATCATTTCAGCCACAATGGACTTAATCTCATCCTTTTCTTTCTAATTCTCATCTTTAGCTGTTCGAGATGCTTGGGAAAGGGAACTAGGTATTGTTTTTTTTTCAGACGAGTGGTGGCAGTGTGCTCTTGAAAGGGGCAGTGTATCTTCTTCCTGTTCCAACTTAATATTAATTCAGTTTAAGGTTCTGCATAGGACTCATTTGTCCAAAGTGAAACTCGACAAACTATTTAATACTGGTAAAATGTGTGACGGATGTAATATTATCAGTTGCCAACCACACACGCACACACGTTTTTTTTTTTTTCCATGACCGAAATTGAGTTCTTTTTTTCTTCCGTCTACGACACACTATTTAAAGCCCTCAAGAAACCAGTGGCCCCAGTCCTTTCATATCTATTTTTGGTGTTCCAGTTGATTATTCTTGTTTTTCTACAAGAGAACTGATTATAGTTGCTTTCACCTCCTTAATTGCTTGTAGACGCGTACTGTTACACTGGAAAGATCAAAAGCCTCCGCCTGCAACATCTTGGTTAAAAGACTTCATGTCTTTTCTTTACTTGGGAAAAAATAAAGTACAGTATTAGGGGTTGCC
This sequence comes from Notoglanidium macrostoma, assembly GCA_030068235.1. Lineage (NCBI taxonomy): Eukaryota > Metazoa > Chordata > Actinopteri > Siluriformes > Auchenoglanididae > Notoglanidium > Notoglanidium macrostoma. Next base: position 9,277,664 of record JAQQZR010000009.1, on the reverse strand, counting down.
CTGATAAATTTAGGAAGACCTGGGATCCTGTCGTCATCTTTGTAAATTCACTTCCATCTTTAGAGAAAAGCTAATTATATTATATATTGCATTATATTATTTTATTGTATTTTTCTTTTTTCCCTTTCTTTTCGAGGGGGGGTTGAGAGGATGGTTGACTTTGAAATTGTACTATTGTCTTGTATTGAAACTTCCATTGTTCTATTTGTGAAATCTCAATTAATACACATGTGGGGAAAAAAAAAAAAAAAGTATTGTAAAACAAACACCTAAGTGTATTAAAATTTGTGGACATGCAAGAGGTTCTTTTTCAGACACAGTGAACAGTGTGATGGTTTTATTATGACACAAACTAAACCCTGCACCTTTTAGCCTTTTCCCTGCTCCAACACACACTTCAGCTCAAGAAGGACTGATTATTTGAATCAGGTGTGTTCGTGCAGGGAGGGAAGTCAATAAATGTGAATTATACTCCTCAGGGTTAGGAATCTGTGATCAAATTCAGAGGTAAATTTTTGAGTTTGAATTAGTCTAAACTGCGCATACCAAGTGTAATCTGTTGTGTGCTGCACAGGGATGCCTAAAAAAGCCAGATCAGCAGTAATCCGTTCTAAGAGGAAGGAGGAGGACATGGAAGTGCCTGCGAAACACAGAAAGACCGACACCGGCAACCCTGCATCTGTGCTGTCCTTCGACTCTCCAGCCAGCCTCTTCCAGAGTCTGATCTCGCCCATGAGTGTGGACGAGTTCTTCCGCGAGCACTGGGAGAAGAAACCATTGTGGCTGCAGAGATCAGACCCAGCGCTCGTGTCTTACTACCAGTCCCTCTTTCAGCTGTCCGATCTTAAAGAGCTGTGTGTCCAGGGCCTGGAGTATGCCAGAGATCTGAACATTTTACGCTGTGTAAATGGCAACAAGTTGGTGATGAATAGTGAGGGGCGAGTGAAGTACAGCCAGCTGAGGAAGGATTTTAATCAGAAGAAAGCCACTATACAGTTTCACCAGCCACAGAGGTTTAAGGTGAGTTGTGGAGAGTTTCAGCCCAAGAATGAATGTAGGATAAGTGAAAGATCAGGCTTTGTGATTTGTGTGTTTTCAGGATGAGTTATGGCATATTCAGGAGCGTCTGGAGTGCTTCTTCGGGTCGCTAGTCGGATCCAACATCTACATCACGCCGGAGAAGTCTCAGGGTCTGCCGCCTCACTATGACGACGTAGAGGTAGTGCCAAAGAGCATGACCTTAGGCTTTTTTAATACCCACTTTTTTTACCGGCTCATCTCACCAAAGTAGTCTGAAGTGCTCTGGTGAGTGTCGGCAGTCCTACAGACCTTTAAACTGAAAGTAAATGTACTGTTCAGAATTTCCCTTTCTTTTATTTTCTATACAGTGCAGCAGATAAATGCATGAGGGATTGTTGCAATATGTGTGGGACCATAAAAAGGCTTAGAGTTGCATTTAATTTAATTAATCTTAAATGCAAATAAGAAAAAGACAGCTTTGCTATCAGTTCTTTTTATTTCTCAGTAAAGTGGAAAATCCCTCACATGTTATTTGGTTTGTGCTACTGCAAGACAAAGAAGCTATACTTAAAATGTCTGCTGTTGCAATACTGAAAATATTTGTCTGATGCACAGCAGAGTATCTACAGGGTGAAATATAATGCAGTAAATAGCAAATATAACTCAGTACGGAGATTATTGCTGGTATTTGCAATAAAAAAAACTCTACAGTTTGGTCATGTTTGTTGTGCGTGTGAACCCGTAGCTGTGTTCTGAGTGCTTTCTTTCCCCCAGTGTAGGTGTTTATTCTGCAGTTGGAGGGTCAGAAGCACTGGCGCCTGTACGAGCCGACCGTCCCACTGGCCCGCGAGTACAACACGGAGCCTGAGGAGCGCATCGGAAAGCCCACTCACGACATCATACTGAAGGTAACTACGCAAAGGCTCAACAATGACCGCACAGTGAACATGATGCATAGATACTGAACTGTTCACTCTGCTGTCCTCTACTGATCATGCAGTGAAGTGCAGCTTTGCTCTGAGGTGCATTACAGGGAATGAACTAACGTTTTAACTACAGTTTTCTGAGAATCAGTAGTCAATTGAATATTCATCTAAATTCACCTGTTTACCTACACATAATTCTTGCACTGGTGGATTGAAATGTTTGTACGTTTGTCACCTCTTTCTGTACCTTTTGTGATTAAAGTAAAATTTATTACCTCGGATGGAGGTTCTCCCCTTTTATTCTACCTTGCATGTGTTTCCATTGTGTATAATTTTTGATTATGCATTGTGTGTGTGTGTGTGTGTGTGTGTGTGTGTGTGTGTGTAGGCAGGTGATCTGCTGTACCTCCCCAGAGGAACCATACACCAAGCAGACACACCTGTAGGGGTGGAGCACTCCACACATCTCACTCTCAGCACATATCAAATCATGTAAGTGCACACACACACACACACACACACACCCCTCCAAGTTCCGATGAAGTGTTTCTAATTCTATAAGGCAGTATAATAATTCTGTATAAACTACATTTTTGTCTCCTTTGTGTTCTTTCCCAGGTCGTGGGGTGACTTTGTGTTGGACGTCTTCCCTGGTTTGATGTTCGACTCTATGAAGCATGACCTCAGCTTGCGTCGTGGTTTACCCAGAAACCTCCTTACTGTAATTACATTTTCTTTATTGGTACTACTTCAGGTGACCACAATAAAAAGTTTGTACACACTGGTTCACTAACAAGGTTCCACACTAATTAATAATAACCGTGCATATCTTATTTCTCATCAAGTTAGAAACAAATGACCGAGCGCTGACGTTAAACAAGGTCTCTTTTCCAAGACGCCTGATCCATATTCTCATTCTCTGTCTGAAAAACTAGTGTGTACGTTTCTAGGTTTTCTAGAACATGTCGGATTCCTGACAAATTTTCTGTCTTCCTGTTACATAATCCCATTATAAAGTGGTACGTGAGGCTTTCCTGTTTTAGCATTGACCTTATTTTCCCTCTTTGATGTGAATCAGTCTGCACAAATGGGTCCTGATGTAAAGAAGCAGGTGTGTACGATTCTGAGGAGTCTAGCGGAGCAGCTGGATCAGGGCGAAAAGGATCTGCGTTCCTCCGAGATGAAGAAAGACTTCATCTCTAATAGACTCCCACCTTACCACCTGCAGGAGGAAGAGCTCGGCCCAGGTGTGTGTGCAATGTATGTGGTGATGTAAAGTCCAGCTGGCTCCAGATTTACATTGGCCCTTTCCAAAGCTACAGATTTAAGAGCACAAATGGACCACATAATGGACTAAAATGTGTGCATTTACCCTTGAAAGTGTAAAACCGAGTGGTACACCTGCTAACAGAGGTTTTATTTCCCCATTTTTCTTCAAGTTGGAAAGTTGCCAACGCTGGAGGACTCGGTGTGTGTGAGATTGAGAGAGCACATTGTTCTGACACTGGAGCCCAGTCCACACAACACGGTATGTCTAGATCTGTTGAGTCTACATTTGTTGCCATTATTCAAATGAAAAAAATGCCACACACATATTTATTTCCCTTTAGGATGAAGCGATCAAGTTAGCAGTATTCGTGCTACATTCGCTGAGGAACAAAAGGGAGACACACATGATGGGACCTCAGGATTATGATGAGAATCAGGAGGAGGAGGATGATGAGGATGAAGAGGAAGAGAAGACAATACAGGTGAACTAAAACACCACCACCTGCTTAGTATAATGATTATAACAGTAAGCTATAAGAATTTAGCCTCTGAATAGCTGATTGTTTAACTGGACCAAGGTTCATGTGGAATTATACTCCAAAGTATGGTCCAGACGTGTAGAATGAACAAGTTCTGAACAAGACTGACTGGTCACTTGAATTGGTTTAATCTTCAAAACATTGAAATTACACTAAAATAATATTGGTCTGAATAAAACAGAAGTTAAAGAAGGAAAAAATGTTAAGGTTATGATTTAAAGAATGTGAAACATTTTCCAAGTGGTCTGATTTCTGTGAATGGAAGGTTAATGAATATAAAATCTCATAACTCTTTTTAAAAAAAAAAAAAAAAAATGCAATTACTTTAATAGGCTTAACATTTGACCAGTTGGGGATTTTTCGAATACAGTTAATCCCGCCACACTGTCTAGGCATACAGGACACGTCTATCACTTCTCTCTGTGTTTGTTTCTTTTTTTTTTAAACAATGTTCTTCCCTCACTTATATTTCCCTATATTTTTGCTGCAGGGTCTGGACTTCCCGTTGTCACACCTCCCTGCTCTGCAGCAGCTCCTGAGTGGAGAGCGACTCCGTGTGGCTCAGCTGCCACTGCAGCAGGATGCTGATAAGCTGGGGCTGGTGCTCGGACTCTGGACAGAGGGATTGCTGCAGGTCTGCTAACTGATATTTGCACAATGTAGAAAATGATTGAAGAAATACTAAAATTGCTATCTCTCAGTAAAAAGGCAGACGCAATATGAAGAGAACTGTGTGAGCCTTCAAACTTGGCCATAAGCTGCCTCAGAAGAAGATCATTACGCTGCCTTCTGGAAAGAAAGTACAAGTGATGACGATCATTTAAAGTGTATGCCTACTCCTGACCTCATCTCCCAGTGTTCAGTGTGAAAGCTTGTAACTCTTCACAATCTTGTGTATAACCAACACGGACCTGCTCTGCATCTTTGGACTTTTGGTACAGGACCAAGCTGCCTTTCCAGTTGGAATCTCAGCAGATGGACATAGGACATTGTTGCATGGGAGAGAGACACATGAGTGTGTAACAGTGGAGGTATTCTTCTGGTACAGACTGTACTATTGTGCAATGATGCTAGCAGCGGGTCTGAGTGACGTGTAGCAAGGATCCTCTTAGTACCATTGTGGGAACATTACGTGCATGCGCACACAGTGTCTCCTGTCCTGTTTCTGTGTTTATGTCCTGGGATCTAATGTCAACAGATAAAAGGCTGGAAACTGGAAATATTTCAAATGATCACTTTCATCTATTCATTCAACCAGAACACCACAATGTAATATCTTATTTAATATTAACATTTAAAAACTGAGCTTAACTGTACACAATTTCATTTGCACATGGCATTCAATACATACATCTTTTCCTGAATATCATACACTCAGTGTTCAGTGATAAATCCAGTGATTTTACCAGCTTTAAATAATTCTCTGTACATAGCCTGACTAACAGAAGTAAGCACTTGCTCTTGGCCTGTGTTCGAGTAAAGGGAGTTTTGACATCATTTGAGGCTGAAGGAGGACATCATGTATTCTATCCAGGAGCAGCACATAGGGGGAACGTGCTAAACTTACAAGAGGGTCACTCCTGTTCAAGTGAGGATCTTGGTAGTGCAAATGTGCTTTGGAGAACAAAAAGCAAGCATATAATTCATATTCTTTGTATTGCCTCAAACAGGAACTGTAAACAGCTCCTTTCTTCTCGGGTAGTCTACCCTTGAATAGTCATAAACTTGTGTAGTGGTTTTGGTTATTGGTCTTAAAAATTAGAACACCTCTCTAAACAACAGGCTTTCGGCATCATTTGTTTATGGCTTCGGTGTTCGTTCCAAGCTTTAGCACAAAAGAAAACCTCCAGCTTTTAATCAAATGGTTGGTTTACGTTGCCAAAGCTCCAACACCTGATTTTTCTCATGCATCACCTAATGGGTTGAACAAGATGCAGAAGATAAAGAGAACTTCCAAGGTTCCTTAGGGCTGGGTTTTAAGGAACCGTGGTTTCGACCTTCTTTCAGCCTGTTCCTCTTTAGCTGTGTGGAGGCAGTGCTGTTTGGATTGTCCAGGATTGTCATGTTTCAGTGAAACGGTTCCCTGGCCTCAGCACTAAAGCACCTCTAGATCCCAGAATTGTGTAGCTCGATCAGGACAAAACTCGTTCAGGATCAGATGGTCCTTGTCTATTCCACTTCCACCTGAAACCCCACCAGCAGAAAGGCTCCAGTCAGGCTTTCAGAATGCATAAATTGGGAGGTGACGTGTGCAAGCATCAGCAACGACTGGTTGTCTTGCAATAAAATGGGGTAAATGCTTAGTATGCAATTTATGTAATAATAATAACGCTTACCTCTCTGGTCCAGTACTAGGGTCTGGTTTAAATGAGAGGAGATGGTCCCATTTTCATTTAAACTCCATCTTTGATTGAGTCGCCCATGCTCTTCCCACAGTGCCACTCTGGCACCCACACAGGCTTTCCCACCAATCACAGACATGCAGCCTTTTCCCACCTGTACACACACATTTACAGCATTTGGCAGATGCCCTTTTCCATAGTGACTTACAGCGCTTTATATTCTCCATCAAAAACATCCTCATGCTAGTACAAAGAAGTGTCCACAAGTCTTTGCTCAGCTGAACTGTAATGATGCCCCTAATAATTAAACAAGGTAATCAAACTGTGCTTCGAGCAAGATTACATTTCACAAGCCCGAGTGCTCAGATCCTTTGTCTTATAGCAGCTATGTTTTTCTGTACTTCAGGTTTTGCTGACATGTGCAGCACTACAATTGGTTTAGATTTCCATAATGCTCTATAGTTAGAACTCTATTTTTAGCCACGTGGCACTTTAATTCTCGAGAAAGAGGAAAGCAATTACAGCATAGTCTTGTGGAAAGCTGAATCTGTGCCTGGATGATTACTAGCACATACACAAACTATATGTTCAATATGTTTCCACACTGAATAAGCATAAACTATAATAACTATTACATAGTACTCCTATACATATCAACTATATTATGAGACATAACAGTACTCGCCATTCAGAATATGTGACTATTAATCTATACAAGAAAACACTGACTCTTGTATCTGGTAGGAACACCATCCATTGTTCTGGATACTTAAAACGCTCTGCTCTACGTTTGCATTTCAGAAGGGTGCTTAACCTTTTAATATCAAATACAGTGAGGTCCAACAATCTGAGACCACAATGTGTCCCCCCCCATTTAAAATAGAAAAAAACAGGTTTTAGAATTTTGAAATATTTATAACAAAACATAAATGTTTAATATATTTAATATCCAAGATTATGCACTATTTTGAGGTCTGTTTAAATGTGTGCAAGTTTGGGATATTGTCCTTGTTAAGTGCTTTGTACTAAAAGGTCAGATTTTCCTCATGCCCATGCTCTTCTATTGAAACGTGTTCAGACGACACTCCAATGGATTTGTTCTAAAATGGATCAAAAGGTTTTACACAAACTTGAGTCCATGCCAGCTCGAGTGCACGGTCATTAAAGCAAAAGATGTAATACCAAATACCAGGAAACGCTGAAATTCATGTAAAAATTTCAAAGATTCTACTTTCACTCAAGTTGTCAGGAATATAATTTGTAATGAAAATTGTATTAAATTAGAAAAGAAGGTAAAATAGAAGCATTTTCTCTAGTGCTCTCAGACTTTAGCAGGTATTTTTCTATAAATGATCAAATGAATAAACAACCTTTTCAACAATAATTCTCTCTATTCATAATGAGGATTTCACTGCTGACCTTGCTCATGAGCTGAGACTGAGTGTACACCCAGTGCTGAGTGTGTAGTGAGTATTCAGCAGGACGCAGTGAGAGTCTGGCTGGACACGGGCGTTCCCCGGTTCTCTCTACAGTCAGTACCATCCCCAGAGCTCGATTCTGCACCTGCACATACGCCCTTCGCTGAGGAGAGAGAAAACATTAGTCATAAATCAAACAGCAGGGTATATTCACCACCTTTTTAACTACGGCGAATGAGAAGTACCAGATGCAAGACTAATTAAAGCCAACGTTGTTGTACATAGGAGAATAAACCAGTATAATCACTGGCATGACCATTCTTGACCTTTCCCCCCCCCCATCTACACCTGACAGGTTAAAATTTTAAATGATGTACATTGTGGTATTTTCAACAACCAATTAAGGGGGACAGAAAAAAGAATCCCAGAAATGTGCATCCTACTTCTTCACTCCCACATTTGCTGTCTCTAAACATAAGCACAAACACAGACCTTGCTGTCAGCACTAGTTTATGTCTAGTTATGTAAATGCATATCTTTTTAGGAATGAGTGGGTTTTATCAGGGCACTACAGACCACCCCTTAGACAAAACACACACACACGCACAAAGTCCCAAATGACTGCAGAAGTCTGATAACGAGTGGGTGAGATTTTGAGCTGAGTACATTTTGTATGTCAGAAAAATCCAAGGTGAAAAAGAAAAAAAAAAAAAAAGAATGTAGGAGTCATTATGAATCTATTTGACGTACTAGTAAAAAAGCATGAGCACTGAACGCCAAAGAAGAAATTGGTTAAGACCAATTTGATTTCAAGCTCCGAATTGACATAGCGGTCATATTTTATGGTATTGATTTGTGTTGCTCAAACATGAAGTGACGCACACTTTCCTACAACCTATGAGGTTCCATCTCATTAAGACTGCAAAACTAAACAACTGGCTGCAGCTCACCTGTCTAAGTGGGTGGAGGGAGCCGATGGTGTCCCAGCCACTGTAATCATTCCAACATGGAATCTCGCCTGTCTGCAGCAGCATCTGACGTCCCTTAAACTGGCTGAATTCGTACGCCACCCACCTGTAAGGGGCAGACATAGGCCATTACCATATGAACTCAAACACAAAAATATTTAAATATAAAACAACAAATTGAGAGCGTTACAGGCCACTGTTGACTCTGAGAGACTGAGTAAAGTTGCTCATGGTCTCCATGGGTGAATCTGACACGGTCTCCAATCCCTCAAATGAGCTCAGTGAAAAAAGACTGATGGAGGGCTCTGAGAAGCTCTGCATGGGGTAACACAGACAGGCTTACATTAGCAATCACACAGCACGATGTAAAAACCTGTGAACTAAAGCATGTCATTCATTATGGCTGATGCATAAATTAGACACATAAATATTGTAATTTACTGTGACTGCTTCAGATTTTCAATTGACAGCTCTTTGGTCATAGAGCAGGACTAACATGTAAAAAAAATCCATTCTGATGTCAAGATATAAAGAAATTTTATAGCAGTTATTATTAAATGCAGCAAATTCCAGTGTGCTTCCAACAAGAAAAAAAATGTAGAAAGTTTTTCTAATAAATATTTCAGAATGAATCAGAGGCTCACATGTTGAATGGGTTTGAAGGAATTAATGGCTGTTGCCATGCAGCCAAAGGAGGTGAGGTCTGGATAAAGGCCCTCTTCAAGGACAAACTGGTTACCACAGAAACCCCTCTCATCATACAGCAACCACCTAAAGGTTGTAAGACAGGAAGAGAGACTTTACTTTAAATGCTAACTGCAGGCTTCCTGCAGCACTGGTGGTGTATTGAACATGGTGTTCATGTCAGTGGAACCTGGAAGTGGAAGTGTCTCACCTGCCCTGAATTATTCGGAATGACGTGGGATTTAACATGCCACAGTCTGACACTTCGCTTGCAAATTCTCTGCTCTCGCCCGTAAAGCATGGTTTGCTGTAGGCACACAGCTACACATGCACGCACCACAATGAGATATAGAGCAAACATACAGATCGCTGCATCAGAATGACCGTGCATTTACAGACTGGCGTTACGACAGAATTGTCAACTACAAGTAATTTCATCCTGTTTAAGCAGTATCTAACTATGCTATATTTTCAAACATTTGCGATAATGTTTAATCGACATACCATGAACTTTGGATCCCTTTCTCCACAAAGCTCCTTAAAAAGACAACATTATTTTACATTTAGTTATGTTCATGTTCACTTGCGGCATGAGGATAGCAGCTTTTCTGATTAGACCACTGACTGGTTTAACGTTATGGTTTTTTTTAACACAAGTTAGAAACTAAATAAATGACAGTCCCGGTCTTTGCTGGCACAAAAGAGAAACTGATCTGTTCCTGAACCATGACAGTCAACATTCCAGTGTCTACTTACCCTCCGAACAGACCGGATGGAGAGAGGTGCACTCTGCCTGCCACCCCAGTCTAGTGATCCAGAGTATCGGCCCTTCTCAAGTACACACTGTTCTCCCGTGAAATATCTCCCGCTGTAGGCTACCCACCTAAAACATTTCAAATGATCTGGTTACATCTAACTCCTGCTCTTGAAGCCTGAGCGGTTTTGCAGAAGGATTCCAGCTTTTTAAGGCTTTACTACCACAGCTAATGCTTACTGTACTGTATAAGCCAAAGTCATACATGGAAACTCAACAATGATTAAAGACAGTTAAATGTGAATGAAAGAATTGACTAGTGCATAACCTAATTGTTTATATATATATATATATGTGTATGTGTGTATGTGTCTGTGTGTGTGTACTGGAGACCTTGCTTAAACTGTAATAGGCCACCCCTTCCGTGAATCGGCAACTCCGTATACTGAAGTTGTTGCGCCGTAAGGTCGCGACTACAACTGTGGTTTACTGATACTGGTACTGGTCTGTGTGTGAGTATGTGTGCAAAACTTATTCTCTCTCTTTGTGAGTATATCCTGCAGGATCAGTCCAATTGAGCAGCCAATCAGAACACAGCTCGCAAACAGGCCCAATCCAGCTCTACTTCTACATTTTAACATTGAGCAATTGTTGGAAAAATTGTTCCAACTATAAACATTGTTCCAACTACTGGATGCAGAATGTGTGTGTTTGTGTGTGTGAGTATACTGTATGTTTGCATTGTGTTCATATGTATTTTTACATTTAGCCCATATGCTAAATGTACTGCTGCAGTGGCCTGGTTCAGGCCCAAGTTTTCCATGACGGTCCTGTCCCTGTTTATACCTCACATTCCTTTTTGCAAGTCTTGATGTTGCTTAAGTTTTCTTTTTTTGTAGAGTTACTCAAGTCTAGTCGGGTATCATGTCACTCCTCTGGAGCCAATACTCCCCCCAGGGATCTCTTATCTGGAGATCAAGTCCCTCCTAAACACACACACAAACATAGACACACACACACACACACACACACACACACACACACACACACACACACACACACACACACACACACACACACACTAATGATTTTCAGCTGCATCGTCACCACACAAACAGATGCCTATATATAGTACTCGGTGGCACATCAAGTTTTCAGGATACACTTGATACGCTTTTTGGAACTCCCTTGATAGTCCTGCTTCCAGATGCTATCACTCCTCTATTCACTTTACTCATTTTACTTCCTCACATTACTTTAGTCATTTCTTCTTTTCATATGAAAAATGATAAGAATCACAAATTAAACTGTCGAAGTAAAACCAACATCAGACAAACTGCTAAGAGTTCAGCAGTGTGTTTGTCTTCTAAAGGTAACAAATCATGATTCACCCTAGTTATACATCGGCCTTTAGTGCTTTTATGTGTTTATCAGAAGTTCCTTTTTTTCTATGTAAAACTATAGTACTTCGATAATACTGTGTGTTCAGAGAAAGCAAGGATAGTTTTTTACAGCTGATGAGAGAGGTTTAATGATCAATCATGGATCAGCGTTTTGGTGCTCTTTTAACTGTAACAGTATGAAGCACTTTGCAGCATTGACAGTGTCTGAGAGAGTCCCAGCCATCATGGCAGACCTGATTCACTGTGTCCCCACTGCCTCTTATAGGCCACTATACCCGGGAAGATAGTACAGATTTATTCAAGTGATTACTGTCAGGGGAATTTTCATGGTGAGCAATATCATCTTTATGGAAATTCAGTGACAGTGTATACCGACTGCCATTGATTCTTACTGTCATTCATTAGTCTTCAGTAACTGCTTTATTCAGAGCAGGGCATAATGCACACACAAAGTCACACCTAGGTGCAATTTAGAGTAGTCAGTCCAACTACTGGCATGTTTTTTTGGGAGGCCGGAAGAAACTGGAGAAGCCAGAGGAATCCCACACAGACATGGGGAGAACATGCGAAATGAACAGTAACCTGAGCTCAGGATCAAACCAGGGACCCTGGAGCTGTGAGGCAGCAGCTCTACACTATGTACCACTCTGCTGCCCCAAGCTTATATTGTAATCAGTGTCTGGTAATGATATAATTACACCCTCGACTAACTTCTAATAAGAATTAATAATTCATAAAAACAACTGAATTAATTGACTCTTGATCAGTTTTATCATCAATTGCTGTAATTATAATGTAAACATAGCTACATTTTCCCCTATTCATGCCGACTAGCATTATGGGATGACGTAACAAAATCAGTGTCCCTATTGACTGGATTATAAATATAGTGATGCAAGTAGGACAAAATGTATAAAATTACAATACATGATGCCAACAATATCAACAATCTGCAACATGATTTCAAATAAGCATTTCAAAGCCAGATTTAAGGGATATACTGTATATTGTGTATAATCTACGTATTATAAAATCATATAATTATAATTAACTATATATTGTAAGTTAATTGTTTGTGTTCACTTAATGGCGCACTTAATTAAGCCCCAGCTTTATGATTCCATAAACCAAACTAATATTGGAATGACTAAATAAGGGGATTCTTTAATTAGTAGAAAACTCTTGAATGAATGTCAAAAAGAAAATAAAAGAAAGTTACTGAAAATATCAACCCAGATCATAATCATGATTTCATTATTAATAACCCAACATTGTTATGACATTATGCTGCATTAATAGGACATTATGCTACATATCCTCAACACAGTTGCTATATGATATACCAGCTTGCGCTGAAATGAATGATCACAGCCATCCATATTCCATCATTGCTTATTTTCAGCTGTTCAGAGGCCATGAGAAATGTTGCCTTTTTTACTGATCAAGGACATGCGACTCCTGAGGCTATCACTGTGAGATATACAGTGATAGCCAGGCACACTCGCACACGCTTTCTGTGTAGAGGGTGTCTCAGGGTCTCAAAGCTGATTATATTCACTCATCAACCACTTCACAGTGTGTACTGTGCATATGCATGCATGCATACATGTGTATGTGTACAGTGATAAGGTAAAATACTTGTTGAGGAAAAAAATCTTGCATAGTAAAAGTGCAGCACTAGGAAACTTGGCACAGCCTGAAGCGTCCACATGCACATCAATCATTTCTAACTTCACCAGGCAGCTTTGAGCTACTTTGAGTGTTCTGTTCATAGAATACTGTGTATGTGAATTCAGTGAATACCCTTAGGCAAGACTGGTTATATCTTGTTAGAGGTTTACACAAGAACAACTTGGAACAGGATGAATTGCATAACACACCACAACATTTAATCGGGCAGATAACACTTTTCGCAATATGCACTGATACCACAGAGCACAAAGAATTAGTTTGCTTAATTGTTTAATTGTATCTTTGTGTGAGGTCAAAATGTTCAGACTTCATAAGTCATAGGATGTTTATGACCACTATCTGGATTAGATTTCTTGGGTAGGAAACTATATTTAACTTCATATTATATTAAAAATGTATGCATTGGCTAGCAAGCATTAGACACTTTCAACTGCAGATCGGTTTAGCTTGCTTTGCTAACCAGGCAAATGGCCAACATGCTTTCCACAAATGTAGCGGTCTAGTAATGTTGTGTTCTTTTAATGTTGCCATGCTGTTGAACCTGCCATGTTTGTGTCTTTGTTTGTTTTGTAAATACGGTGTGTTGTGGATATCTGGGCCATGTCATAAATTTTATGTAAGTGCCATCCCAGAAGGGAACAGCTATGAGGAAAGAGTTGGAGAAGAGCTTCCACTATTTACTCAGAAATATTCCCATGTAAAATGTGTAATCCTATGTAAATGACTAAGTGATAATGAAAGATAATGCAATTTTTTTGACACATTACAGTTGGAAGTGTCAACTTCTTTACACGTTATAAGGATTTAGACATTTAGAACCAATTTATTTAAATACTTTTGAACAGTGTTATAGTATACAATTTCACAAATACAGTATATTCAGACATGCAACAGCACTTCTATGTTTAAAAATAAAGTAATAAATAATGTACACTATATGGACAAAAGTATTGGGACGCCTGTCTGTTACACCAACAGGGACTTTAATTACACTGCATTCAAATTCATAGACTTTAATATGGAGTTGGTCCCCCTTTACACCTATAACAGCTTCCACTCTTCTTGGAAGGCTTTCCACAAGATTGTGGAGTGTTTCTGTGGGAATGTGTAACCGTTCATTCTGTAGAGCATTGATGAAGTCAGGCACTGCTTTTGGATGAGAAGACCTGGCACGCAATCTCTGTTCCAGTTCATCCCAAAGGTTTTTGATGGGGTTACGGTCAGGGCTCTGTGTGGGCCAGTCAAGTTCTTCCACACCGAAGTCATCCAACCATGTCTTTATGGACCTTGCTTTGTGCACTGGGGCACAGTCATGCTGGAATAGAAAATGGCCTTCCCCAAACTGTGTCC
>JAQQZR010000009.1:9245721-9258612 GCA_030068235.1 Notoglanidium macrostoma | reverse complement strand
ATATATATATATATATATATATATATATATATATATATATATATATATATACAAACACACACACACACACACATTTATAATATACATACATACATGATTTCATTTTATTTCAAACATTAATGGTTTCCCTGTATTAGGCCTTGTTTTTCCTTTACCTTTGGATCCAGAGGTCTTCGTACCCTCAGACCTCCCTGCAGACAGAATAAATGGGAAATATAGGATATTTATGTACAGTACAAGTTGTTCATAGGACATGAAGTGTCTGGCTGCATGAAACCAAGGCCAGACCTATAAAATATACACAGCTAACAAAACTGTATAGCAGTACCATTAACAACGCACATTTATTGTTAATCTTGCAGATTTCACAAACGGTTACAACACCAAATTGCTGGTTTAAATACTACACAAATGCTGCTGTGATGTAATGATACGGTCTGTGCTGTAATCTGATCTATACAGGCAGATGTGGGGTTAGTGACTATGTCAGAGGTGAATGAGGTTAATGTAGCCGCACCATTCTCATTGGACGTAGTGACCGCACACAGGAGATGGGAGCATTCTGTAGAACGGGTGTGGTCAGGCCTCCAGCTTCCACAACTGTGTGATTTCCTGTGAATCCAGCACCATCACAGGCCACCCAGCTACAAAAAGACCATAACTGGCTTTATGTCAGGAAAGAAACTTGCCTGCCAGCTACACATACACACATAAACGAGCAGACACAGACAGACACACTCACAAAAGAAGTCAGTCTGGAAAACTCTGCTCAACTTTGTGACTATAACTCTAAAGTGAGCTATATTTAAAGCATTGTGGACAACCTTGAGTATTTTATACCCAGTGGTAATTTAAAGGTGTCAAATTCTGCTCCAAGATCTTAACACACTGTTGTTACACTTCATAATTATGTTAACCTAAAAGCATCAGCACACAGCCTCCGGAGGCTTTTTTAAGCCAAATGAAACAATGAGTTCAGTAAAGAGGAATACAGACTGATAATCAGTGTGTGTGTAAGTCAATCACCCAGTCGAGCATGTATAAGGTTACATTTTACATGCCTTTTTGGTATTATGTACCCTCTAGAAAACTTTCAGAATGCCTGATCTCCACAGTAGTTGTTTTTTTTTTTTTTTTACTTACATGTGTTTATATTTTAGTATGGTAAAAACTGCACAAAAACTAAGCTTTAAAAAAATAATTGCCACACTGCCATTGAAAAATAATTGGTTTCACGGTATTATAGTTACCCGGACAGCCCTGCCTGAGACTGACCCAGGAATATCTATCATTACAGCCTTTTCACTGACAATGCAATTAATCATGAAATATGACCTTTTGCTACCGAAACTGCCTTATCTCCATGCTCATAATGGGTGTTAGATTTGTCCTGGGAGGAGTCACCACCTTAGCTGGAATATGATGCCTTTTCTGAAGACCCACTTATACAAACAGTAGAACAGGAACAGTGGACCAGGAAGTGGCTTTTCCGTCGCAGGTGCAGTTTTCAAGAACACGCTTGTGACTCAACACTGAACAATGCAACACAGGCACTTGGCACAAACGCCCCTTCAAGCTCGGACTGTGCTGCAGTAGATTTAACGTAGCAACAGTGAGGTCGGCTTAACTTGAGCTGTCCTAGTAGCTATTATGGCAACAGTTAGCAGGATGTCTGACTTCGATGCTATGGAGATCCTTAAGCCTGCATTAAACTTCCTTTTAACTACAAATACGTTTGCGCAAGATGACTGCCACATGTATCCTATCATTGATTGGACTTGTGTTTATATAGTGGGAGGCAGCATGGCATCAATGTGATGCAGAGTTCGAAAATGAACAAACAAACCAGATGTTGCGTCTTAAATGGTATACTATTCTAGACAGTTACTGAGTACTAACACTACCTGGTTTAGTTAGTGTTAAAACATTAAAAACCTCTCATGTCCTGTGTCCCAGTTTTCTAAATACTTTTTACAATTAACGGAGATGTAGTTCATGACAACAATCACAACAGAGAAGTTTTAAAAAGAAACAAAACTTGTCAGCGTGTCTATGATTGCTGTATATGAAATCGCTAAACATTTTATACTTGGACTTAGAAACCTGATGACAGGAACATGGATGTTGCTTTAATGTCCAGGATGTACAAAAAGTATGCATTCAAGTATGTGAACAATGCTGTTCATGTTGCTACTGCAAGGGCACACACCAAGTATAAACCAGGCCTACCATCCGGAGTGCACACTGAGGTCAGCGAGGCGGACAGGGACATGTGCGCCTATGTCGTCAGCTTCAGAGCGGAGGCAAACCGGCTCTTCCTTCTTAGTACTCGATAAATGGAGATGAATCTCTGGAACAGCATCATCCTACAGACCAAAAAAATGCACCACCTTTTCTTGTGAGATCCTTCAAATTAAGAAATGAGATCATGTTATGGTTCTATGCAGGACTGCAGTGGGCACAGATATTTAGTGTCATGGGGAAAAAAGAATGTACACCCTGCTTCAAGTCTTTGTTTTTATTTATCAGGGTCTAAATAACAATTGTGTGCGCCTCACCAACTTTTTAATAAAAAGTAAACCAATATTCAGAAGCCATGAGGGAGAAAATAAGAACACTATATAATTCGGTAACATGTAGAACTACCTTTGGCAGTAATAAGCTTTTCTATAGAAGTTTATCAGAATCGCACAACGTTTTGGAGAAATTTTAGCTCATTATTCTTCAACATTGCTTCAGTTCATTGATGCTTGAGGACATTCGTTTACACACAGTTCTCTTAAGATTCCACCACAGCATTTCAGTTGCTTTGAGGTT
Source organism: Notoglanidium macrostoma (assembly GCA_030068235.1). Classification (NCBI taxonomy): domain Eukaryota; kingdom Metazoa; phylum Chordata; class Actinopteri; order Siluriformes; family Auchenoglanididae; genus Notoglanidium; species Notoglanidium macrostoma. The sequence continues at coordinate 9,255,795 of JAQQZR010000009.1, read as the reverse complement.
TGGACTTTGACTTGACCATTCCAGCAACTTGATTTTCTTCTTTGTTAGCTATTTAGAGGTCAATTTGCAGGTGTGGTCAGGATCACTGTCCTGTTACATGATCAAATTTCAGCCCAGATGAAGCTGCTGGACAAATTTGCCTCAAGAAAACTGTGGTATAAAGTGGATTTCATTGTTGTCTCAATAACTTTAGGTATTTTAAAATAAAAAAAAATAATAAATTAAAAAAAAAAAATAAAATAAAAAAGTTTTGGGGTTTTTTTTGCCTATTTTGCCAATACACTATATTTAGTTTTAACTAGTTTTTATGTTTAGTTTAGTTCTCAGTGTATGACAACCAAGCTTCTCCACCTTGAGCTTATCAGTCAAAAGGATATAGTTCCAGATGTTTTGAGGTTATTTCAGATGTGATTTCACAAACCTAATTGTGCTGCCATATTCTTTTTGGAGGGAAGGGTCTTTTTCCTAACCACCTTTCCATGAAAGTCACACTTTTTCATTCTTTTTCTGATTGTGCAGTCATGAACATAAACATTTAATGTGCTTACAGAGACATGTAGCTCACATAATGTAGCTCTTGGGTTTTTCTTTCTATCGCTCAGCAACTTTCTGACTGAATTTGCTGCGACTCCGATTCCCTATCTTGAAGGCTCTCCATTTGTAAGACTTCCCATTATTGTGTGGAGATGGCCTTATAACCCTTCCCAGATTGATCAGCAGCAACAATTGCTTCTCTGAGGTCATGGCTGAGGTCGTTTCTTCTTGGCATGATGTAGAGTCACACCTGAGTGCTCCAGAACACTAAACTGACAAATGCTGTGCTTTTATAGATGTAGTCACTACTTGATGATTAACTAATCTTGTGCATTTCCTCAGTAACACCTGGTTACTAATTACTCTCTTAATAATGTGGAAGTATGAAGGGTGTGCTTATTTTTCCCCCAACTGGTTTCGGAAAGTTGGATAAAATGACAATCTTTTGTGCTTTTGTCATGACCTGAGGTTATTTGTTTATAGAAGTTGGTAAGGACCACACAACTGTTATTTTAGCCCTGAAAAATAAAAAATGATGTATTCATTTTCTCCATGACTGTAGATCCCGGATTTGATTTCAGTAATCCGATCACGTTAGCAAACATTCAAACCTAAGTGATCCAAGTAGAGTACTTCAGCACTCTATGAACTTTAATTAAAATCCATTTCAGAGAGTAAAGTTCTGCACCTCATTTGTTGTGTAATTTTGTACCCACTATTTCCCTTGCACAGTTTTTTTTTTTAACTACATAAATTTTTGATTGTTTATTCTCTTGAAGACCTTTCTGAACAAAGAACAGAAAGAGAACATTAGCACCGTTCTCACAAACAGTTTTCAGACAGGGCAGCTCAAACTACATTATTTATCGACAGCCCAATGGTCCAAAAAATTAGTTAGAGTAGGGGTCCCTCATCAGTTCCAGTCTTGGAAAGCCAGAGTACAGCCACAATTTAACAACTGTCCCGAAGAAAGACACCTCACCTGGCAATTATCAGGTTTATTGGGCATGTTAGAGAACAGGGATCGCCAAACTGTGCCTCACTCCGGAACTCCAGGACTAGAAATGGTGACCTGATTTTGGAGTTTTTTTTATGGTGTGCTATTAGCAGCTGTTGGGCTGAATAATTAGTTATAGCTCCAGCAGCATTGCCTGCCATGCAATGCATTATGATTTTGTCCTGGTTACACTGCATTTAAACAGAAGCACCAATTTATCACAAATTCTCTCAGCCACCAAGCAGCTGAATACACCGAGCCGAAATGCTACGACACTGTAGGACTGCACAAACACTAAACTCCTCTCTCAAACACATGTTTGACTGATTTCTTGCCAGTCACGTTAATATATTAATAATTTATGAAGGGTATTTTTGGCTGGACAGGAACTGTATATTATGACACCGTTATATTACTGTTATATTATGATAGAAAATGCAAATATAAACAGAGGTAGAGAAAAAAAGATAAGAAGAAGTTTTGAGAGATATACCTTCACTGCTCTCCTGATGGAGCCGACAGACAATGTGGCAGGAGCAGAGGGTCCATCTCTCTCTCTAGTCTCTCCACTGGTCTGTATAGTCTGTCCCTCCTCAAGCAAGATGCAAGACCCCTGGTATCTCCGTTCCACATATAGCAGCCAGCTGCGACACACACAAACAGTCTGTACTTCCATTATCCATCACACAAAAAATACACAGCAACCCAGATATTACCCAGAATGATACACAAACAGTACCAAGGACGTTTCGATAGGGACTAAACCACTCCTTCTGTTGCAGTCCTTTAGTTAACACCTTCACCTGCTAGTTGTCACTGTCAGACCAGAGAGACTGACCAACTAGTTTAGTAGCAGTGCAAAAAGAAGCTAAAATTACCCTTCCTACCTTTTCTTGCTTTCATTTCAGTTCAATAAGTCAATCTGCATGACGATATTTGCTTAGAGGATTGACAAAGTGTCTGCAAACCATCAACTTTCAATTGCAATCCTGCTACAATTTTTCAGCCAAAACAGTATCAGAAGTATGGGGGATAAGTAAAGCTCCAACTTGAAGAAAGCAGTAGTGACTGTTCTGCCACATTAATAATCCATCAAAGCCCTGCTTGCTGCTGTGACACAGCAGGAATCATCTCATCGATTGAGACAGAAGGATTTGTGTGAAAAGGCTACTGCAACACTCTCTCCCTCCTTGCTTGGACTGTGGCATGATCAATAATCAGAATCAAAACCAGTAAATCAAATTTCAAAGAAAGTCCACTAAGTGCTAGAATACAGTTCTTGCCTCCTATCCGATTTCCCGCTGAACCACGCAGCGTGCAGCCAGCACAACCAGCTCAACAAAAGCTTGTTTCAAGGAAAGGATTATACAAACAGTCTCTTACACACTAACTGCCAAAGAGCTCCAGCAACCACTAAACACTCTATATCTAGCATTCCAACTCACAGGAGTCAATCACTTGCAACTGTATATGTGTGTTTTGGGAAAATGATATTTCAGCAGTTACTGATAGTTAGGGACAAAAGGTTAAGTTTGAAAAGGTGAGTTCACGATCCAGAAGCGTCAGGAATCAACTACTGAGCTACTACGGAAGGCACTCAACCCTGAAATGCTCAGGTACAGTCCCCCCCTCTGAAAGTATTAAAACGGCATGATCAATTGTTTTGTTTCTGTTATACACTGAAGACATTTGAGTTTGAGATCAAAAGATGAATATCACAACATCTCAGAGTCAACAGATATTTAAATCTGGATGTGTTAAACAACTTAGAAAATGGCATTTGTTTGAACCCATATATTTGGATATTGGAAAAATTGGAACAGATCACTCTTGGTAAAAGCATCTGTGGAGGGCTACTGCTCACCATGCCACGCCAGCATTATGCTGGGCTCAGGTAGAAAGCAGAAGAAGAAAACAGAAAATGGACATCCATTAGTGTGGGACCACTGCATAAATGCTTATTGTGGTTGAATGTGAGCTCCGCTACAGAAGAACAACATGCAGAGCAAGCTGGGTATAATGGAGACACAACCTTCTTATCTAATATAAAAGTGAACCACTCAGACAGACAAACACACAAAATACGCTCTCAACCTGCATGCCTGCAAGCTGTAGCTCACAATTTTAAATTAATATACACATACTTGTAGTAAGCAGCAACCAGAAGCTAAAAGACAGAGCAATGAGGTTTAAAATAGAAATTTACTACACTACACACTGGCAGCCCGCTGGCAGAGCTTCTGCAATGGGTGATTTACAGAACTGTGAGTGAATTATAAATAGAGATTTTTAAAAGTCATGCTGCAGATAAATTAAGGTCGAAGCCTTCTTTTAGACCTTAATCCCATCATGATTACATTTATTGTCTTATATTAACAAAAGCTCCAATAAACATCCTTACCACCCTCTCTGGGCCTGGATTGTAGCTTCTTGTGGAAACAAAATTTCCCCCACATCCTCCACGTCCCCACAGATATCAATCCTCTTCCCACGTGGTGCCAGACCCTCGTAGATGTGCAGCTGTGGCATTAGGCATTAGCATTAGAGATTCATCATCAGCATACAGTCATTAGAGATCCATCATAAGGAAACGGTGGGGTACTATATACTTTCTTTTTGCGATGACGAAAAATAACATCAGAGTTAATTAAAAACAAAGAAAATAAAGCCGACGTTTAACACCACTTGATGCTTAAATGAGATATGCCAACAAGTCATCCAAGAAGCATCTGAATGCCATATTTAATAGTTAATTTAACCACGTCTTTAAGGAGACAAATATTTTGATTACTAGCTACACCATGCAGCTCAGATCACTCTTAGCATTACATGTGACAATCAGGTTCAGTTTCAGGGAAAAAACAATTATGTGGAGATTTAATTATATAAATACATGCCCATTTAAACAGGCATTTAAATAAATGTGAAGCTCTCTGTTCAGTGCTTTTTGCAGATATTGCATTACTGTTGCGTGACACAGGACAGCAGTGAATAACCAGTCATGAAACAGGGACTAAATCTGTGACAATACAGGGTTTTGCAGTGATTAAGCCATCTGACTGAGCCCTCTCTATCAGATGGCTTAATCGCTGCAAAGGTTGTGATCCTCTAGAGGAAATCCTCATTAAGGAATGTTAGTGGCAGATATGGAGGTGCAAGGTATGTCATTGCTCGGTGGGAGATATTATTATTATTAATAGATTTCTATAGCACACTATGAGATGAGCATTTAGGATAAGAAGAAGGGAAAGAATAAGAAAGAAAGAGTGTGATGTAAGAGTAAGACAAGAAGGAAAATGGAGCATAACCAGAAGGAGAGACAGAGCCCTTACCAAAGTAGGCCGTGGACTCACGTTCCCAAACCCTCCCATCTCCTCCTGTAGAGTCTAGCAACAGACAAATTCATCCAACTTTGACACTCACTAACATGACTTGGTCAATACACTTAAAAAAATACAAAAATGCTTACCATGGTAGTAGTGGTCAAACTGTCCCCATTAGGAAAAGATTTACTCTCAAGTGTCTCTGTGGCAAGTGGTGGCACTACATTGGATTTTAAAAACTGATAGAAAGGAGTATTGGCAGTCCTTACAGCACTACTGAGAGTGGTTCCACAATGCTTTTCCCCCAAGTCTCCATCTTGTGTTTCACTGGTTTTCTGTTGTGAACTTAGGCTGGGAGGAGAACCCTCGTCCTTTGAAGGTTCCGTACTGAGGAAAGTTGTCCCTGTGAGCTGTTGGTGTAGCAACAAGCTTGACTCTCCATCAATTGCATCATCATCATTATCATAACGATCCCAAAGGGGCCGGAGAAAATGCTGTGGGTACTCTGGTTCATCTGGCTTATCTTCCATATCCTGCTCCGTCTCAAAGCTGCTAAAGGTAGATGATTGCAACCTCTCACTGACAGACTGCAGGAGCGAAAGGATGGAGGAGGCTTGCTGTTCCTCACTCCGCTGCTCCTCCTCTGTGGCTGGAGGCACATGTAGCACATCATCCCGTGAGGTATCCTCTCTTCCACTGTCTTCCTCATATATTGGAGAAAGGGAAAAGGGGTATATCTTGACCCGGCGTGTGCTCGGACTAAGCAAGGGCCCGGTGTCATTCACAAACACTGTGTCAGTCTCCTCCTCCTCGCTGATGATGGCAAAGGTGCCAGGGAGGTCCAGGTGAGGTCTAGCTGAGACAGGAAAGGCTGCTAGCCTGCCAGCTGCTCTGTCCAGGCTCAGTTCTGTTGAGGAATCTGACTTTAGGTCATCATCTTCCTGGCTCTGGTCATCATTAACAATGACTTTAACTGCTCGGAAACACTTGGGGTCATTGCTGGAATCAGCTGATGTGTCTGACCTGACCAACCAGGTAGGTTGTGGACCAGCAGAGACCTTCCCCTCCTCCTGGATCTCACCATTTGTGCTATGCTCAACCGCATATGCTGATGATGCCACATCTGGGACTAAGCTTGGCTCCTCTGTGCCTGCACAGTTCGAAGACCCTTCTGAATCTTTGCTTTTTATATCCTGAAAAACCAATATGGGCTTGTTCAAACTCTCAAAACTGATCAGATGAGGTTCTATGATTTTGTCAAATGCATGGCTTTGGACCACTGACAAATTTGGCCTTTCTTCATTTTCAGAGGAATCTTGTACTGGAACTACATTATTTTCAGCAACCTGTTCTGAATCTGGGCTACTTCCTCCAACTTGAGATAAGCTTTTTCTAATTTCCTGGCTTGATTCCATAACATTAATGATTGTAGATACATCACCTGAGTTCAAGTGCAATGCATGACCATGATTATTGCTTTCTGGATTGTCTTTGGCTGAGTACTGAAGCCCTGTGTCATTCTTTTTCTGTGAAAAACAAACATACTCATCCAAAACACTCTGTGGCTGCCCTGGGTTTACCTCACATAAAGTTTCAGATGTGGATGACTGTATAGATGTTATATTGCTATCACTAAGAACAAACTTGGGTAACTGTTCATTGTTTGTCCCAGTTCTGACAGGTCCTCCCTTCTCTTCAAGATTTACTCCAAGTAGTAAAGCATTGTGATGCTCTAAGTCCTGTCTATTATTTTTGGAGGCTGAATTCCTCTCCATACACAGCTCCAGCTCATCTGGGTAACATTCACTCACTGCTTCCTCTCGGAGTTCCTGCATGCTGAATAGTCCACTAGTGGAGGTAATATCAGCATTAATAGCCACGCTGTTCCGGATGTCTGTGTCTGAGCCAGCAATGGACTCATACCCTGATGAGGGGGTGGACCGACTCCCATCTGCCTGTATCCTGCTGCCCAAAATCCCATCGGAGATGGATGACTGGGAATTCCCATCACTCTGAACAGGTAAATGTTCTCCCAGTGCCTGTCCCAGGCTGGCTGCTCCATGCATACTCTCCTTTGCTCCCATAAAGATGAGATTCTCCATACCCTCAATAAACTCATCTCTTGATGAAGTCTCACTTTCTCGCTCAGAAATGTCAATCCTCTCCAGGGCAGCCAGAGCATTTGTGAGAATGAGGTCTACTATCTTTTTGGTCTCCAGCTGTAGTGTCTCTCCATCTACACCCAGCTGCTGTGCGTCTTCCTCCTCCAGAGTGAACTCTGCCTGTCCTGAAATTTTTGCTATAGATGATAACCCAGGGCCTTGGGTTTCCTTATGGTCCCATCCATCTAGGCCAGAACAAGACAGCTGGCTATCCTGGCAGGAATCAGGAGCAGCTTTCAAACCAATGAAGTTTGTGTGCAAGCTGGAGGCAGTGTTAATTTTAGAAAAATGTGTGTTTATGTTTGTGGCAGTATTATTGTTGGACGGCTGCATTTTGGTAGTATCAGGGGTTTCAGCTAAAAGATTAAACATCATATCATCAGTATGGAGAGACTGTGAATGTAGACAAGTCTCATGGTCTGATTCTATAGTCAGAGGTACAGATTCAGACTTAGGCTCCAACTTATGGATATGAGCTTCACTAACTATAACCACCTCTGAAATATTAGACCTACAGGCACTATTCTCATTAGCATACAATTTCTTACCAGTTACCATTGGATCAAAGTCTAAAGAATTTATTTTGGCCTCTGTGTGTGTCTGTAAGGCACTTGAGCTCAACGGACTGTGCGTTCCTCCTGTCTCTGCTTCACTGCAGGTGTTGGGGTTGACAGTGGAAGACCCAACTGAAGAATAGCTTTGATATTCAGAACTAACAATGTTTGAAGATAAGAATGTTTTTAGGTTAGGCTGCTCTGAATGGATCTCTGTGGGGGAAGCTACTACATGACTGCCTGTGTTTGCCTCATTCTGGTCTCTTTCTTCATCTTCTGAGGCAGACAGACTCATATCAACTTCACAATGCCCCTCCTCTCCCTCTGAGATTGGAGAGTGGAGTCGCACTTCCTGGTTCCTCTTCATCTTCCTGATCTTCCTAAGGCCACGGTACGTCACATGTGTTACCACTGGGGGGCATGCCAGAGCACGGCGCCGCTCCTGCTCTTCTTCTTTCTCCTTGTTCTCTTCTTCCACACTAGCGTACAGGTACTCTATTGCGATACTTCCATCCTCTTCAGCCAAAGCCTCCTGCTGTTGTCTGAAAACAAGGACAGAGGCATCAGTTACGACAATATAAATCTGACCATATCCATGGTTTTAACAATGGTCTGGTCTGGTTTTAGCAATTCAAAATTACAGGTTTCTTCTACAAGATTCTAAAAAAAAAAAAAAAAAAAAAAGTGGACTGGTTTACTCGGAAATAAGTTTATATGGAAGTCATTTTTAAGAGCGATACAGTCTGTGCCATTAATAAAGTAAGACTACTGGTCATTAAAAAAGGAGAAACAAATGTAGAGCCACAGTTAAGGAAAGCAGACACAGAACACCCTGTATGACTCATATGGTGTTGACACCAGGCTCCATACACATCCACTGCTTTTAGCAGGCTCTCTCCTACGTGTCCAACAACTGATGTGTAAAAGCACCTACTCAAACAGCAGTTCAAGAACAGTTTTCATTAAACATTTATAACCAGCTGCTACACAAAACCCTGCTCTTCCCAGGGGCATGGTGCTGAGGCACTCAGAATGCAGCTTTACCTCACAGCCTTACTGTTCCTTAACAGGATTAAAGGCTTTATTTTTATCAAGATGTTTTTATAGCTTATTAGCACAACAATATTTACTGATCTTTCTACAAGAGTCATCGATGCCAAACTTAAAAGCTAAAAAATGCTTTCCTAAAAGAGCAGTTCCTTGATTTCTCAGTGACTGGTTCACCAGGGTACAACAACCACTCAAGAGGATCAAATTAACTGCATATTAAAGCCAAAACTTATCCCATCTTATTCTACATCTATTTTAAACCAAACATACAGCTGTCTTCAATACAGCAAGATATGCATTCAGTTGTTTAGAATGCCAATGTATCGCAGGGACAGTAGAATTGCTAGAAAGTAGTTTAAGCACCTTTTAAAAACATCAACCTCCTAAATGAAAGACACACTTATGTTTGCCTAATAAAAGACATATAACTGAATGCCACTCAAAATCTCAGTAGTGTAAAATAATAATAATAAAAAAAAAAACATCTCAGAATGGACATGTTAAAAATACACAGCATTTCACGTGGGAGTGGGAATTTGTGTGTGTGTGTGTGTGTGTGTGAGAGAGAGTGCATGAGTGTGAATGAGTGAGAGGGAGTGGAAATTTGTGTGTGTGAGCGAGTGTGTTTGAGAGAGACAGAGAGAGAGAGAGAGAGAGAGAGAGAGAGAGAGAGAGAGAGAGAGCAGAACAGGGCTGGCACACTGTCACTCTTCTGACTATTCCTAGCAAGCCACACAGTGAGGCTTTCTCGACTGCGCCTGAAGCCCATCCTCCACTGACAAGTCTAAGCAAAACTAAGACTCATCCTAATCAGCATCCAGAATTATTAATCTCCCTATAAACTATTTTTGTAACTGCTCTTTTTTTAGACAATATATTTTAATATTTTGTAAGCTACAGTATTTTACAGTCTATCTTTTTCTCTGTACCTGGTGAGAGAATCAAAAACTGGAATTTGAGTGTAGATGAATTTAGAAACCAGTTTTTAAGCAGAGATTTTTTTCTTTTTTCTGTGATTAAGCCAGAAACATTCTACTTCCTGTGCACTGCTAAAATCACCTCCAGGCACCAGTGGGGGTTATAGACAATATGGAACATAAGGAACATATGGACCATAATTTTATCCTCATCACCATACCATGAGTCATCAATACTCAGGCAGGGGGAGAAAGAGAGTGCTTCAAATTCCATGCAAGGTTTATATTCACCCATCTGTACAGAGGAACTGGGACAGCTCCATGTGCAAGTACATGCAAGCACACGAAGGGTGCGTACACAATCCTTGTGAGGAATTTCCACTGGCAATTACACTGCGCAACAAGGTTTTTGCTTCTTGAACACCGCTGGCTGTTTCTTATAGATTTTTGGGTGCTGATGACGAATATCACATCAAAATTTACCCATCACGTACCATTTCAGAGAAATCTTCAGTTTTGTCATGATTTTTTCTTATA
>JAQQZR010000009.1:9223874-9240403 GCA_030068235.1 Notoglanidium macrostoma | reverse complement strand
CGAGCTGCACATGCTACTCCTGAGAATCCAGTGATCCTGATCCCTTCTGCTTTCCGGGCCTGCCTGACCCATCCCGGGGTCCTACTCCTGGTTGGAGTCATCACTTGGAAACCACTTGCTCCTCTTAAATATGGCACCATATAAACTGGCTCAACATGCACCTAGAACTGTGATGATGCCGTTGGACTGCTGTTGACAAGAGTGGTTCTGCTACAATGGCATAGGACTCAAATCACCACGAACAGTCTTGCACTCTAAAACTTGACCTAGTATTAAAGCGTGTTAGTTGTAATGGCACTATACAGTGTGACCCAAATGAGGATGGGATCCGTTTTGAGTCTGGTTCCTCTCAAGGTTTCTTCATTTTGCCATCTCAGGGAGTTTTTCTTGCCGCCGTCGCCACAGGCTGCTCATTAGGGATATATATAGATAAATGTATAGATTCATAACTTTATATTCAGAATTTATATACTTTTGTGAAGCTGCTTTGTGACAGTGTCTGTTGTTAAAAACATTATACAAATAAAACTTAATTGAATTGATACCCTCTATCTTGACTAGCACCCCAGTCCCAGCAGAAATGAAACTCCCCCATAGCATGATGCTGCCACCACCATGCTTCACCATGAGTATGGTGTTCTTTGGATGATAGTCTTATTTTTGCACCAAACATATCTTTTAAATTATGGCTAAAATGTTTAACCTATTTGTGACATGGTTTGGGGGTGACTATTTATGTTTTGGCAAAATTTAAGCAAAATTATATTTGACAGATATCCCTGCAGCTCCTGTAAGGTTTCTGTAGGTTCCTGGGCAGCCTCCCTGATAAGTTTTTGTCTTCTACTTTCATCAGTTCTTGTTCAGGTCTGTAATTTTGCCTGTAAGGAGCAACATTTCCCATAGTGGTGAGGTGTGAAATAACCCAATCCAGCTGTGTTTACATTGTAGTGGCTTCAGCATGGAATAAGACTATTACCAGCACCTGCAACATGTAAACATGCTGTCATTGTCTTCTTCCTCTCTCCTTCTTCTTCTTCAGGGCATAACTGAGCATTTTTCCATTTATTCCATTTCCATTCCTCTATTTCCATTTAGTATATTTGCTCTCTGTCTGAGCATGTTTGTATATGTTTCGGTCTGTCTGTGCCTCACAAATGAAAGGCAGTCCTGTAAAGGGTTTATACTGCCAGGAACATGACATCACCATGCATCAAACCTCAAGACAGATGCCATCACATGGCTTGGGAAATGCTCTTGGGCTAAAGACACACACGCGCGTGCACACACATTCAGTAAAACTCCTAGACCTGGCATGCTACAGCTCACCATGTTTCTAGTGAGGTCTGTGATGCACCTCACTGAGCTGAAATCAATTGGATGCTGATGCAGTTTGGGATTAGAGATCCTCATATGCTTATTTGATGCAGGTTCAAGCTACTCAAAAGGAATGTTCCTTTAAATCAAGTGCCTTTAACAGCCAAGTTACCATCACAGACTAAGATCAGTTATCAGGACTAGGATCTGCAGAGAAATATTACATTTAGACCTGGCACTTTTTACAGAGACCATAATCAGTGTAATGTCTTGAGTGCTGATTGGCAGTTTATTGATTGTCCAAAAGCACTGCAGGATTGTGAGATCTTCTCAGATGACACTCATCTTCACTGATGATGCTCCCTCCCGCCCTCCTCTCAGGCCTTCATTTTCTTCTCTTCAGTGAACTTCTTTTAAAGTTACAGGATGAAAAATGTTTTGCTTTGTAATATTTGTATAACGTTCTCTAGTCTGTTCAAAATGTTATAGTTTATATGTAGTATGTATAGTATGTTATATAGGATAGTGTTAGCAAGCTGGCTAAAATCACCCAGAGGATAAAAAGTTACAGATCATGTGAGCAGAGAATACAAAAGACTCAATATTGCCTGATAGTTTGAAATACAAAAATACAGAGAAATTCACTTCCTGTTACTACTATTCTGCTATCATGAGTTCTCCAGCGAAATAACATCTCTACTGGGTTATGATACAATCTACAGCTGTGTACAGATCTGTTTATTCCCACTCCTGTTCACTCCCGGAAGGAATTATGACCAATCCTGGCCACTCCCGCTATTATTTTTTGTGTGTACTCAAGCACAATATTTTCTAATGAACTTGGATGTATTTCCCAAAATAATAACCAGTTAGTAAGTTAAACTAAAGTGACCCTGACTAGAATAAAGCATTTATTGAAAACGAATGATTTGCCAATACAGCAATCATCCAATACATTCCCATGTTAATGAATCTGGTCTTTGTTTATCCTACAAACTTCATATCTGACCATCTGCATGACAGTAAAAATGCCTGCTCCTGTGACTTTTTGTCAGTCATTCTCGATGCAATCTTCTATTTCAAAATGAGTATAAATCACATAGCTATCATCATTAATTCATTCATCATTAAATAAGTACCTTACCTCTTAAGCAAGACAAAGGTTAACACTCCATCATTCCTGAATCATTTTTCCTCTTGGTACAATACTGGACAGAAGTCTACAGTCTCTCACATCTGTTCGGTTTGTTTACACTCTGATGCGCAATCTCTCACTCTCTCCTAAATTTCTCCATTTCCTTCCCGTCATTGCATAGCTGGACTTTTACAGCTAGAGCATCATAATGTTGGAAATACAGTCTCCTCTGAAAGTATTTGAACAGCAAGGCCAATTTTTTTCACTTCGTTATACACTGAAGACGTGTTCGACATCAAAAGAATATGAGATACAAGATCGGAATTTCAACTTTTCAATTTCATTTCCGGATATTACATCTAGATGTGTTAAGCAACTCAGAACATGGCACCTTTGGTGGGACTGGATCTGTGCTGGAGTATGATATACGAGGAGAAATTTCCTCCCAGGTGTGAGCTAACACTGCCAACACATTAAAGACCATGAGATACAATAATAGGACTGTCAAAAGAACTCACATCATCTCATGATAATTATAGTATAAAGTAGCTTTTTCTCCCAGACTCAATAGTCATGTTTAATCTGGTAGCACTGGAGATTGTTTTTTTGTTTTTAATTTTTCGCTTAACAGGCAAGGTATTTTAGTTGTAGCCAGCCAACATTACCCATTGTTAAGGGTAACTAAGGGTTATTTTAACATCCAAATGAACACTAACTGGTTAATGTTGTATTTTGTCTGTTCGGCTGACTTGAGTCAACTGAGTTCGGGGTACTTGACTTGCTATACCTGGTCAGTTTTGATATGTATTTTTTTTTTCCAGTTTAGGTTTTCTGTAATCTATGTGTATATATGACTGACCAGAGATTTATTCTGTTGGCTATTCTGTTCACAGCAGCCACTGTGCAGCTTATGTATGGTATAGAAGTATTATAGTACACAGCCAGAACTTTTTTTTTTGGGGGGGGGGGGGAGTACTGTGTGGAAACCTATCTACCATTCTCTTCTTTTCTTCTTCTCTCCAATTTGCACTGCAGTGTCTTTTTAATTTTGCAGTGCAGTGTCTTTTTCTAGCTAACTGCTAAGATGACATACCACAAACTAGCCTACCAGTCAAGTTAAATGCCTGATTAGGCTAGTAGCGAACATAATGTAATAAAATTTGGTGGGTTAGTTAGCTAGTTAAGTACATTAATACAGACACCAGCATGTAGAAGAATTCCCGCATAAGGAAAGACTCTGCCATTAAACATTTGTAAGAAAGTGTCTGAAGCCCTTTTAAAACAGAGACCTATATTGCTTTCTTGTTAACACTGAACCAAGCAAAGCGCATGCCAGTGTTCCGGAACCGGAGGTGTGATGTATAACACAATGGAGCGTCAGCGTCTAGCGTGATGAATACATGCCAAGCATACCAGCGTTTTCAAAAGAATAATGGCAGGCGAACTGAGTGTTGAGGTGCTTTTGCTAGCCATGCACATTTACACCACAGCAAACTGTTTCTTCAGAGATTTTTTAAATCTCCCTGTGACTGGTCGCACACACAATACGTCATCAAAACGTCACACCCCCGTCCCGCCATGCCGGCTCTCCCTTTCACACAGTCATTAATTCGGCTCTGTGACTACCTCTGCTGCTGGCTCAGAGGAGGAATAACAATGACCATACATTCCACGTTCGTACATTTTACACAGAACAATGAGGCTAAATAAAGGTGCAACATTCCCTCCATGAACAGGCTGTGTAAAAGGGGCTTGAGGTAGCAGATTGTGTATGCACCCCCAACAGAAAGTCATCAGGTTGCTGGCTGACGTTCGCCTACGTGCTGTGGTGTTTTCTCTTAAGGTCACGCTTACAAGATATTCTTCGAGAAAGAAGACTAACAGCCCAGACATGTACTCTTCATGTCCCTGGTACTTGGGATAGTGATTTGTCCACCACAGATAGCTCTCGTGACTTCCACTCTTAGCCGAACTAAGACTAAATCTCTCGCGGTGATATTTGCAACACTAGATTAATCGATGTGAGGGCAGAGTGCTCATCACAACCAACGTTCTGAAAAGTTCTTCCTTAACTTGCTTGCTGTACCGCAATTCTATTACAGAGGTTACAAACTCTGTACAGCTGCCAAAAAAAAAAGAACAATCACATTTTTCACAATGAACAGTACTCATAAAACTGTAAATGCAGAGAATATGTACAACACTTGAACAATCTTACAGTTGGATAACTTATCAAACACCCAAGCAAGATTAAGAAAACCGTTCGGAATCCTCAGAGGGCTTTGGGGAAACTTCATCTCTCTCTTCCTCTCTCTCACACACAATCACAGACATCGAGGCACATATAAGGTCATACTCACTGTGTATTTTCTACGTCTTGCTCAGTTTGAATTGTGGCTCCAATCTCTGGACCTGCAGTACAGTGAGACACCTCCTGAGGATTCAGTGGCTGCATGTGCTCTTCTTTTTCCACACTTGTCTCTGCATCTTTCCTTACTGTGTGCTGTGTGTCCTCCTCTCCGGGCTGAGATCGAGTGAAAAGAAACAGGCTGCCCAAGCGCCTGAAGAAGCTGTCTACAGGGGGCAGCGGAGAGCAGGGCTCAGGGACAGGGGGGGTTATGGTAGGAGGGTCGCCCTCCGCATCCCCCTTAATACTACCCTCGTGCTCACACGCACAGTCTCCCTCCAGTGCCCTGTCCTGCTTCGAGTTCTCCAGTACCTAAAATGTAGTGAGAGAAACAGAGAAAGAAAGAAAAAAAGGGAGGGAAATGCAGCCGTGTTAGATTTCCTGGTTACAGCTTTCAGCCGGTAGTGTGAATAGCAGTGATCGCTGAAAGTATCTCATTGGCTCTCTCTGGCTGCACTGTTCCAGCCTCCACTGCTTCTATAATGCTAATGGAACTGAGACAGCAGCATGTTCGCCCCCCCCCCTTTCCCCTCACCCCACCAGTCCTGCCCACTGCAATGTTAACTCTTTCTGTGCCATCCAGCAGAGATGAAGCATTCTGAAAAATATTTTAATAATCCATGTTTCATTAAGAACAGTCATCATTGCTGTCACTGGTGTATGCTGTATATAGCTGGTAAATGAAGCCAAGTGGTTTTTATTAGACTTCTGAGGTCTGCTTTATGACCACTTACTCTACCGAACAACCTAGTGAACAAAACCACATGATCTGGCTGAGCCAGTAGAAATATGGGCCCAATGATTTCAGGTTCCACAGACTGACTATGTTCACAAACAGTGGATATAAAAAGACTACACATCCTCTTAAAATGATGAATCATTATAATGAAGATGAATCGAGTCAGAGCTTTACCACTTTCCATGTGATGCAGCAGCCAATAAAATTCAAATGAACAACAAATAGAAATTTTTTTTTTTTGTTTTCCGATTGCATAAGTCTGCACACCCCTTTCAATAGGATTTAGAGCAGGGCTCTGACTGGCCATTCAAAACTATGATTTCCATGATTTCCTCCATCTTGACTAGAACCCCAGTCTCAACTGAAGAGAAGGACCCCATAGCAGGATGCTGCCACCACCATGCGTCACTGTGCATATGGTGTTCTTTGGGTGATAGCGGTCTTGTTTCTGCGGTACTTTGGGCTCATCAGACCCAAACACATTTTGGCAAAAACATTTCAGGCAGGCTTGGATGTTTGTTTGTGTATGCATGCATGTGCACGTCAAAAAGGGCTTCCAACTAGCTACTATAACCCACAGTCCAGTGAAGAATACAAGAAACTGTTGTCGTAGGCAGACAGCAACCAGTACAGTAGCATTCCAAATATACCTTAAACCTTTAATGTTAGGTCTTTGGAAGCCACCTTGATAAGTTTTCTTCAATTTTACAGGGACTTACTCTTCTTGGTAATATGATCCCCAGTTTCCTCAGCTGTTAATGAAGGCTTGCATGGTCTTCCACAGTACATCTAATGTTTTGGAAACTCTTTTGCACTCTTCCCCTGACCGCTACCCTTTGTCAAGGAGATCCCATACATGCTTGACCGTAGCTTCAGCAGTCAGACAAAACCAAGATGAGGTCAATAAAATCTTATAGAAAGAGCTCTCTTGTTTGGGGTTATGATAATTACTGTTGCACATTTTAACAGGGGTGTACATTTTTATATCCACTGTAGGTAAGGCAGTTGTAAAGATCTAACTTGTACTCAGTGCTATGTCTCCAACAAGAAAGTGAAAATGTTAAATTTTTTTATATGGTGATAAATAAATCTACATGCCAGGAGAAAGTAAAAATATTGCTTAACCTGCTTCATTTCATGCCAGTACATGTCTCCGCACAAAGCGCTTTCCAATCCAATGAGATTTGAAGCTTAGCATATTTTGGGCACTTCAGGCAGCCCTTACCTTGCGAGCACACAGACTAGCTCTGCAGTAGAGGCCTTAGTTCCTATTCAAACCAGTCAATAAAAGTCTGAGACAGCAGTATGAGGTCACATATAAAAGCCCCTAACATAAAGAACAAAAATAGGTGCATTGTTTCATTCCCCACAGTTGATATTTGCTCATGATCACATCTACTCCTGAACAGCAACCCCAATTTCATGTGCAAGCTGTGTCACTCCCCCATTTTGTCCCTTTGTTTCCTGAGTGAGAGTGGCAGGAAGCTTGTCAGGAAGCTGAACAGGAAGGAGAGTGTGTTTCAGAATGGCCTTAGCTCTGATGAGTACATTCACAGGCTGTTTGTACTGCTGACGCAACGCCCTTGGAAGAAAAGCAGACACAGGCTTAACTTCGGCTGATGCTGGCCCACTTACCAAGCTGCCTGTACAGGGAGGAACAGTGTTTAAAATAACTCCAAAAGCCAAGTACAAGGCCTCAATATCACCGCCTTCTGTGGCGACACAGTGGTTACAGCTCTGATCTGATGAGCATAACACTGTGAGCTCAAATCCCAGAATTGTCATAGAACCACTGCTGAGCTGTTAAAGACCATATAAAGCACTAAAACTGTGCGCGTTCTGAATCGGTCACACAACAGAAAAATGTAGTATCAAACATCCAGACAAATTTGAATCATTATTAAAAAATTATTGCGAGGTATATATAATTAGGTTTCAAAATCATGACAGAATAAGCAGTATTGTGTTCTCATAGACGCTGGGGAAAGCGGAAAGCACAGATACCACGCCCAAACACTAAAGAAAATAATGCTAGGCTACACCATGTAGAAATCACATGAGGGGGTTGCAACTACTAATAAATGTAGTAGATTTACTTTGGCCGAAGTTACATAACTATAATTATACCATTTAAGCACACAAGGCAACTTGCAACCCAGCTGTCGTCGATGAAAGTTTGTAAAACTGTCAGGTGTGAAATGGCCAATGAGGAGCTGGTGGTGATCCTCAGCTCTCAACCAATGCGGCTGTTCTCAAAATTAATCCACCTCTTCTTCATCTCCTCATCCTTTGGAAATTTAAATAAAGTGACCGAGCTGTTCAGCAAATTCTGGCATCCGGGAAAGACGTGTTTGTGGGAGTAAGGCATCGCTAGCTAGCAAACTGTACTGATGTACGTATAATAACTCGCAAACGAACGGGAGAACCACCGATGCTAATGCACTATAATGTTTATAAGTTGCAGTGTTAGGGGAGGGGTTATGCTAATTAGGTGGCTCCAGTGCGTCATCGAGCCACCATTTCTGACCCGCCAGAAATATCCAGAACACAAGAATAATGAAAATGATGAAATTTGCAAACATTGACTCCACAATTCAGTAGTATATAGTTTACAGTCTTTTCACGTTTGCAGCAACTATTTTCTACATATGTACAAGGTGCTTAGAAACACATCTCTGAATCTGCTTTACACAGTCTTTAAGCAAGGCCCGTAGCTGCCAGCTGTGCAGGATTATATCCTGTCTCAAATGAAAGAGTGGAAAATCCTCACCGAGTTAATCATCTGAAAAACCAAAGTTAAAATAGGCAGGAAAGGGAACAAGATTTCTTGCAAGCTGTAGTATATTATTTACCACTAACTGTTAATGTTGAGTTGCAGTTATTGCTGCACAAGCAGGTCTGTAAGCAAAGGTTCGCATACTTCTTTTACTCACAGATATTTAATATTGGATCATTTTCCTCAATAAACAAATTATTAATTCAAATATTTTTCTCTCATTTGTTTAATTTGGTTCTCTTGATCTACTTTCAGACTTTTATGAGAATCCGATGATGTTTTAGGTCATATTTATGCAGGAATATCGAAAATTCTAAAGAGTTGACAAACTTGCAAGCACCACAGTATAACTGAGCTGAGCTGAAGTGCAAGAAAAGGCCTGCTAGTGCTCAGGACTAGACTATGAAATCTAATACACGAGTGATGGAATAAACTCAAGCAGCTTTGTGGTAATTTTGCAGGTTAAGAGGTGTGCAAACTCTAACAAATCTCACCGAGCATTCTTTACTGACTCAAGCCATCAACTTTCTTCCATCTCCACCCCTACCTAACCACATTCATGAACATAAATACTACAAAAATATTTCCGAGACATTACCATACTTCACAAGTGCTGGACTGTCACAGTGTTAGAACTGTACAAGATATTAGTTTTCGAATTACGGAAGTGCAGATAGTAGCCATGGATGCAAAGGCTTACACAAGCGTTATTATTAAAAATTTATTGCCTAAACCACCTATGCACAGCCGCATTACAAGGATACCGTATTACGCAGATACAAGGACTTTTAAGCAGACCTATAGCTGCATTTTATGTAATCATTCTCATACAAATTTAAAACACATGAAAATTCAAAGTAGAGCTGCAAAACAGATTAAAACATCAGAACAGTTTTTGAAGAAGAAGAGTCTTTGCATGTTTTAAGATTTCCCTTCACTGGAAACAAAGGACCACAAACCCCTTTCATCATGACAATGCCCTTGTGTGCAAAGTGAGGTCCATGGAGACATGGTTTGCCAAGAATGGAGTGGAAGAACTCAAATCGCCTGTACAGAGCCCTGACCTGACCCAACTGAACACCTCTGGAATGAACTGGAAGCTGGACTACATGCCAGACCTCCTCACCCGACATCAGTGCCTGACCTCACTAGTGCTCTTGTGGCTGAATGAGCACAAACCACCACAGTCACTTTCCAAAATCTAGTGAAAAGCCTTTCTAGACGAGTGGCTGTTATAGCAGCAAAGGTTGTACAAACTCTGGAAAGGGATGTTCAACAAACACATATGATTGTGATGGTTAGGTAGCCACACTTATGACCATGTAATACAATTCAATACAATACCAGTGGTAGTAGCATACAGAGCGAAAAGTAAACAAGTAGGTAATTGCTTAAAATATGTCAAACACAAGTCCCACAGCATGGGTTCATTTGGCTGGCATGAATTTGGAAAAAATACCAATACAGTTAATTTTGTGCCAAAAGTTTCAAACTACATCATAAAATCCATAAGCAAAACACTAATTATTAAAATGCAAAAAAAAATATCTTGTGAATCAAATTAAAATGTATTTTTTTAAAAAAAGTTACTTCTGATTCACACAAATTTTGCATTCATTTTTCTCTGATGCAGTATTTTTTGCTTCTGCAATCTTTATTTTTTTTGTTTCTGACTTTTGGCACATGAGGGTGGGTCATAAGACCAATTTATACTTGTGTCGAATCTATGCCGTAGGTATGGCATCGACGCTCATGCAGAGCGTACGGTCTCTTCTAAGAGACACTGTGGCATGAAACACAGCAGGATTTACTGATTTTATGTGGTGATCTTATGAAGAAAGATCAGGATGAGAGTTCAATATCTCACTGTAGGAATAATAAACAGAAAATAACACAAACAGAATGCTGTTTTCAAACAAATTCACTTAGAGAAAAGATACCTCGCGTGATGAATTATGAACCACGTGAATTCTCACCGAAAGCATTTCTGAAGTGTTTAAACTTGTCTGTATTCAGCAGTATGAGCGGCTCGAAGCACTTCAGTGTAACTAGTGATTAAATCCACAGGATTAAATGCAGGATTAAACTGGCCGTTACGAGTAACTACAGCCATTACAGCACCTCATCCTTTAGATATTTATATTAACACAATATCATGACGATACATTTCCCCGATTATTGTGGAGAAGAAGGAGCATGCGGAAATGCATAGGAGGAAATGTGATGCTAGCTAGATGACCAGACTAAATCTGGCTTCGTATATTCGGTTCCACATTAAAACGATCCAGGTCTTATGAGCACATGTCGGCAAACGGTGGGATGAAGAGCACTAATATCACATTCAGATTCCTACAGCTCCTCATTCCGAAATCATGCCAAAAGAAAATCTGACAATTTCATATGAAATGTGTAATTTATATATACTCAGTTTGAAGAAATTTAACTGTACAGGCAAATTATACTTCCTGCCTAAATCCCATGCCTTTATCTTATTATTATAATAATACATTATACTTATTTTCATATGAAATGACTAGTTTACAGGACCACTGTTAAAAATATTAAACAATTAAATTGGTAAATCTGATGCGCTCGAATGTCTGACAGCAGTAGGAATGGTGATGGCACTAAATTATTTAGCCTAATCATTTAAGGCACAATACATTGCCAAGCCATCTTTCCATAATAATAATGTTGCCATGAAATGTACTGATTAATAAAAGATTAAAAAACATGTAAACAATAGGGGAAATTACACCTTGGTACTGTAGAGTTGTAAATACAGTAAACTTGTGTGTCAATATCAAGGTTTTGTTACAGAAAAATGTTCACATGTCAGTAAAGAAAGCAATATATTACAGAACAGACCACATACAAAACAAATGTCATGAAGGCTGTGGAAAATGTGCAGAAGAACTGGGGCAGGTTCTCCAAGATCTCAGCCAAACTTTGCTCAACTTATGCAGTTTTATCTCCTTATAAAAGTGCACTAATTGTGCCTGACATTACTCTTTCTTTTTTGTCACACCTAATATTGACTGTTTAGTTTATAGTATTTTATCTAATATTTAAGTATCTTTGAAGGCATCTCTGCTTTACAGCATTTCTTGCACATACACAAGACTTTTGCACAGTACTGTATATATTTCCAGGTAGTTTTCACAATGAAATATGATGTTATATCATGATCAGTATCATATTATATTCTGAGGTTATTATATCACCATGTTGATATAGCCATATTGCCCTGGCCAAATGAGAACAAAATTGGAAGAAGAGACGATGGTATTCATTAAAGATGTACTGCTGTACTTCACCTGCGCTAGTGATGACGTATTCAGGTGATGTTCAGGTGTGAGCAGTGAGTCGGCCTCATAAGATTGGCTGGAAGTATCGTCATCCTCAAGTTCCTCCCTGCAAAGCCAAAGGAAGGGAAGAAGTACAGAAATATGAAAACATAAATAAAAATCATACAAACACTACTCTGTCCATACAACAAAGCTACAGCGTTCTAAACATAGTGTAGATTGTAGGGGGAAATGGGACCATTTTTTCATATCAGATGTATGCTCACTGTGTAAAGAACTCATCAACATTTTGAGCTCTACTTGCTATAAGAGGATCTTGGTCCAAAGGTCAGTCAATGATTTTGTGATTGTGTCAACAAACTTAAGACCACTGTTTTAGACACTTGGATAAAGACAGTGACATGGCTATCACCTGGTGGATGTGTCACATAGGGCATTGGCCAGATATACCTGGTAAACACAGCTGAGCCTTCCAGAAAGGAACCTCCAAAAGGATTTCTACCTTACACTCAGTGAGGGTGTGGACGCTGAATCTTGATCGATCATGTTCATATCATAGCCTGCTACAAGATGCCATGGTGAAGTGGCTGTTGGTAGCTATCTTAGTGATAACCTTTGGACATGCAAGCAGGCTGCAGGGGTGGGCGAGTTTCACTCAGAGATGTTGATGGCACTGGAGAAGGTTGCGGTAGTGTGGTTTACATGCCTCTTTGATGTGTGCATGGAAATCTAATGTCTTTGGACTTGCAGACTGGAAAAAAGTGGTCTATTTTTTAAGAGGGTCTCCTTAGCCTTACAGGAGAGCTACAGGAGTACAGGGTATCTGGATCACTACTTTGTGCAATCCGGTCTCTGTATGAGTGGAATGAGTGTTGGCCTTAATTCAAAGCTGTTTAGGGTGTGTGTCAGACATCAAGGGGGTGATGTCAGGGGTAAGCTGTATCAGCCATGTCCTACTGAACAGAGATTCCAATCCTGACCCAGGACATGCTGGAGGGATTATATATCTCAGAGTTGATTATGAAATGCTTGGAGTTAGAATCTGTGACTGGGGATAGAGAAGTGTGTACTGACCTTCTCACCCTTTTGCCACTGCAACCCCCACCAGGAGAAGCAGAAGGGAAACAAATAAATGAAACCAACCAACAAACAAACAAATGAATGAATAAATGAATGAGTGAATGAATTGTACAAGAAACTCTTATTGGTGTAAGTGTTAGACACATCGGTTTTGAATAAAATACTTTACTTTAGCTAAGAGGTCATAAGAACGAGCATTATGTGCACTTTCATATTATGCAAGAAACAATGACTTGCGTGCCTTTTTTTAATTCCACAACACACACTTAGGGAAGAAGTTGTTCTAAGAGGAACTGAAGATCTTTTTTGAAGTGACTGAGTTTCCCCTTTCCTTTCATGTAGATCTCCCATAGTTTGAAGGAACAAAGTCCCAAAAACTATCCATCGTTGACAAACAAGCCATTTAGGAGTCTTGCATTTAGTCAAGTAATTCTGAGTTCCTGTTAGTCACATGGTTTTTCTTAGCATAGAAATAAGATATGACCTCTGATGTAATCCTAAACAATGTACTTCTTATCACTATGTAGAATTCCATTTAGACCCAACTAACTTTAAGCGGTGTATTTAATTACTGCAGGTTATGATAAATAAACAGAAGAATCAGCTCTTGCATGCCTTCATTACTTTGTCGCAAATATGCCTTCAACTTATACAACTATAAATGTTCATGTTTTAACTGTAACATGACTAGTGCTGCATTTTTTAAACCTACCTGGCACACCTTCAGTATGTTACACTTTTTCCAGTCGGTTGGTGAAAGATTAGTCTAGAGAAATGTTTATTACCTCTTCAATGTCAGGATCAGTCTACACAATATTTTTTGTCTTTCACACAATCATAGTGCCATAAATTATTGCTGTGTCTTGGTCGGGAGACTGGAAACGCTAAAATTCTGACTAATCATCATTCACGTCCTTGCAGGTCATCGCTGAGGAGGGTCAAGAAATTGTCGGTCATGGGTACAGAAGAAACCGCAAGAAAGATATCGTAGGAATTGTCAAACTAGGTGAGAAAAAACGAAAAATTCAGACTTTTCGTCAGGGTGTCGTGGGGCATCCCGGACGTCACATCGCTGTTCTTTGATTATGTCACACTACAAGGCCTGATGCTGAAAATTTGTCTGCTACGACAAAATCATGTCAATTTGTATAGTCTGATCCCATGCAACATGCTTCGATTGAATCCGAACACCTGGAAGTCAATTCAGATAGATAGATAGATGCATCCAAGAGATGAATTAATGTAAATTCTGAGATGTGAGCTCAGCTCTGAACTGTTCAGTGGGTGTCAGGTTCCTTATGATCTCCATCAGACACACACAGGAGTGAGTGTGAAAGGATGCCACACAAACAGTGACAATGCTAACTGACCCACCCTTCAGTGCTGAGGCACAGTATAGAGTTACTCAGCAGACAGAGCACTTTCCCCATCTCAGGTACCTGCTGGAGACCAAAACACCTCGTGCTTTCTCATGTCTGTGACTGTTCTTAGTTTAATAATGTTCAGACACATTATTTCTTCTCATGAATAAAATGATGCAGGACAAGGTAACAGAACTGAGACTTGGATTAGACGCTACTGCGACTCAGAGCTACATGCGAAAACAAACAGCGTACGCGCGCGCGCGCATGTTGTAGCGTTGTCACACAAACAAAAACAGTAGGTACCGTTACTAAATGACTTTAAATGTAACTGGAGTAACTTAAACGCGCTTACCGCTTTTCACACCCCGCCTCTGTTTTGTCCTGCTCTAACGATTTGTTTCTCGAGAACAGTCTCAAAAAGTTCCTCGGGAAGTCTTCATGCCACGAGCGCTGCCTTTTCAACCCGGCCATTTCTACTCGAAGAAACTAACGACACGTGAGTATAATAAATATAAAAACAAAGAAACAAACTACTTAAAAAAACTTCCGTTACATGTTTAATGCTCTAAAACGCAGCCTGCGGGTGTCTACACTAGCTGGACTGCCTCGCTTCGCTACATGCGTGGTGTGCATCCAGAGCCAGGCTGCGTCCTGAAGCGCATACTAGCGTACTACATGTGGAAACAGTACGCTACCTACCACCCACGTCTAAACATACTATTTAGTAAGGTAGTATGCTGTTCAGGACGGAGCTTCAGACTTTTAGAGGAAGTGAGGGAGGAGTCAGCTTCAAAGTAACTCCAAGGAACCTTAGGAGGCGGTTCAGTACTTTTCATTAATATTTACTGAGATATAATAGCACTAAACAGCTACTTCTGATTTATGTTTAATGTAGTTTTTTTTTGTGTGTGTGGAGTGAAACCTGATGGGGACTCTCAAGCTGAAGTCATGCATATATCAAACATATAGCTATTATAGCACACACTATGAAGCTAAAGGAAAATAGCTTCTTTGGTACTTGTGTGATAGCCTAGTGAAATTTCCAAATGAAGCCTTTAATAGTATCTACATGAAAATTTGCAAACAAGAGAATATCCTATAGTGACGCAGTATTGTTATAAAGTCTGATAAATTAACCTTGATACAACACATAACTAACCAGGGCAACAAAATAAGTAAATAAATAAAATAAACATATAGTTCGTACGTTACTCAAATCTCCTTCCTGCAACCCAAATTGTTTCACAGGAAACACAAGAAACCATAGTCTCCTAACAGAAGCTAAACAGAAAAACAGCTCAATTTTCCTTCAACAAGCTCTTATTTTAACCCAACAGCCAGCAGGGCAGATACCACATGCATTCTGCTGGTGTTATTATTATTATATAATGAGGCAGTAGAACTGGCCGAGAGGAAGCTTACTTCTCCTGTAATGCAATTGGAGGCCATTTAGAGGTGAAGAACATTTTACAGGTTATTTAAGGACCGTCTCACCAGCAGCTTCCAGCCTCATTCTCATACCTGAGAGAGATCAGGTGTCAGCTGCCAAGGTATAATGCGTCTCCTGTGCAGTTTGTGGATCAGACACATGATCTCTGATGCACTGGCTCCCTCTGCTGCTTGCTGCTTCCACACTGCCATGGTTATTTATAAGACCCTCAGCAGAGACCAGTGCACTGATATGGCATGTTTACCATATGGTATGATTGAATACTTTGGTGTGATTATATACCTTAACATATCAGATAAATAAATCTCAAATAGTAAATTTATGTCATTAATGTTATACTATATCGATATAGATTGAGAATGAAGTGGGCAGCATGGTGGCACACACAGAGAGTAGTGCCCAGTTACAATCGCTGTATCCACATTGGTTAGTTATATGATTTCCTCCCACTTCCTACTGGGAAACTGATGACTCTGAGTTGTGTGTGTGTGTGTGTGTGTGTGTGTGTGTGCGCGTGCCATGGTGTCCTGAGATTCCTGTCCAGGGTATATTTAAATTTATAACTGAAGAATTTTTTTAATGAAATAATTAATTTAAAACATTTCTATGAATAAAAAAAACATTTCAAGCATGTTGTCTAAAATATGCTAAAAGATTTAAACTGTCAATGTACTAAGCTACTTTAGAAGGAATTATCACAACTACGAAAACTTATTGTTGTTATAAAAACCTCTTGTCATAAAAACCATATTGTAGTGATGAAGAATGAAAATTAGGTTAGTTTAGGGTAGTTGTAAACACTTTCTCCAACAAAACAAGTAATTTAGGGCTCAGAATTTTACACACACACACACACACACACACACACTCACACACACACACACACTCACACACCCAAACACACACACACATATATACACACACACACACACACACACTCACACACATATACACAC
>JAQQZR010000009.1:9202758-9222761 GCA_030068235.1 Notoglanidium macrostoma | reverse complement strand
ATATGTAAGTGTAATGTAACTATACATTTTAAGTGCAATTTAATGAATGCAAGTGCCTAGGTACGAGTTTCATCAAAATAACCACCACTTGCCTTTATCGCAGAAGCACAGATTCATGTCAAAGTTATTTCCAAAGACTGCTGGAAAACTGTTTTGGAAATAACTTGTCAGAACCCTCCCAGCACCTTTTCAAGTGTGCAAACAGTTCTGTCTCATTTGCTGGACGCTTATTTCGAACTTCATGTTTTGGGTTGTTCTTCATTCTTCATCAACCCAACTGGGATCAGCTCATCCCATGCCATCTCAATGGGAGAAAGATCTGGAGACTGGGGAGGCCAAGACATTATTCTTATAATTCATAATTCTTTCCTTTGGAATGGTTATAATTTTGGCTCAATTTTGAAGAATGATTGGGATCATTATCCTGTTGAAGAATGAAATTTTGTCTGATTATATGTACAACAGGGGGAATTATGTGATGTTGAAGAACTGAGTGATACCATTTTTTTTTCATGATCCCTTTAATTTGGACTGAGTCTCCAGATATTCCTCCCGAAAACACACCCATAACGTCACCGATCCACCTCCGCGTGTAGAAACAATACATTCTGTGCTTGTCCTTATCCCCCATCCACCACCTGACATAAACAAAAATTCTGATTTATCAATTGTGATACAGTACAACAGAAGTTTGAATTGAGTACAGTGCACTAAACCTCTCACAAACTGATCTGGGACCAGGCGGATGTGTGGCCACCATTTGGTTAATTAAGACAAAATGAAGAGAGGCCAAGAACCAATCAAATTTTCATTAATAGAATTCCAACACAAAGTGAATGTTAATACACTAAAGGCAGACCTGATATGCCTTCTTCAAAACCAAGAGGTTCAGCCTTAGTGGCTAAATAATGTGTTACTACAAGCTAAAAAATATAGAAAAGTTGAAAAACATTTGTTTTAAGTATTTACCTAAGTATTTAAGAATAAGGGAATAAAATTAAATTAAAAAGATGTACAGTAACCTGGATACACAATTGTGCATAGCCTCTATAACGGGACATGTGACTGTGCTCAGAATTTCTGTTAAGACACCTTTTTAGAAAAGTGTTTATCAGGAAACGGGTACAAAATAATTGCTAAAACATTGTATATACCATGAAACACATGAAGGCCATCATCAACAAGTGGAAAGAATGGGGCATGACAGTGACATTAACAAAAACAAGACATCCCGCCGATATTAATAAAGGGACAAAAACAAAACTTATCAAGGAGACTGCTAAAAGATCTATAGCAACATTAAAGAAGGATTAGTGGTGTCTCTCTGCATGTGACAGGAAGTTCTCATATTCTTCACATGTCTATGCTATGCACATGCTATGCACATTTGATAGCTCTGGGGCATGTTTGCAAGGAAGAGTGGGATACAATTGCTTAATCAAAACATTGAGAGTCTCTTGCTGAAAAAGACTTTATTACAAGCAAAAATATGCTTTTTTTCTCTCTAGAACATTTTATTTGTTTTTCACTTAAATGTTGTGTATGTATATTACAATCAAATATAGTGCAAGTTCAGAAAGTATTATTTTGTGATGAATGCAATGAAAACAAAATAAGGCTGAAGCTTTAAAGTCTAAACTTACCTTTGAACAAAAGGCCTCTAATTTGAGTAAATGTGAGCTTGTTTAACTAATTACCCTGTAATAGTGCAGGTCACTTGTGTGTGAGGGGCTGCGACTGTGGACTGAGAGGCTTCGGCTTTTTCCACGTCTGTAAGGCTCTTTCAAAATGGAACATAGGAGCTTGTAACATTGCACAGATCCAACACAGATAATAGCTATAATTTTACCAGACACTTTCTGAAATAAAACATCGTTGTTGATTTGCAGGGTTAAAAAAGAATGGCTTTAATTACAGGAACATTTATCACATTTATTAATACAAAGCTGAAACTGAGAGCCCAACAGGCAAAGGAAACAGAACAGTATAAGATAATTATCTGTTTATTTTACCTTTAATAAATCTTAATGTGAGGCTTGTTTTCAGTACAGCTGGAGTGAGCAGTGTGTTTATTTTATGGTGGGGAAATTCGTAGGAAATACATCTGATTGAAGTATAGGAGTCTAAGCCAACATTGTCCTTTATCCCTGCTGTGCTCCAGTTCCTGCTTTCTAGCAGAGTGTTTCAGTGCAAATCCTTATACTCAACCAGGGGCGGAAATTTCACTTCATTCTTGGGGGGACAATAAATAGAAATATTTCCAAAGAACAGTTTCCGGTGGGGGACACAAAAGATGCCGCCAAAAGTACTGTACTTGTATTAAATGAATATATAGGAAATCCTTATTAGCGTTATTTCACCTGTTGGATAACTGACTGGTAATAAGGATTAGCATGAACAAATAACATCAAACCATTATGTTAACATTTCCATCGGTCTACGTACTTCATTCCTTTATCATGAAGATTTCGTCAAGTTGCCTCTGATAGTATGGAACGTTAATAACTATATCCCTTTTCCTTTTGTCTGCCATTTTCGCTGGTCGATAAAACACATACAGACTTTACTTGAGAAGGAACACACTAAACATTTAGATCACTGTCTTTAATATGTGAGCACAAAAACACTGTAAAGTCCTCTTATTCTACTCAGTCTACTGAGTGATAGAAGTACGTAACTTGTTTTACACATCTGCTGTTTTAAATGAAGATTTGAAGACTGGTCTAGCCTCGACACAGCTAACACTGACCTACAACTACGGGGTGAGATCAGGGAGAGCAGGCATTGGATCAAACCACTGTGTGGCACTGCGGGGAAAATGTAAATGGAGGGTTGTCCCTCCAGCGATTCAAATATTATGCAGATTAAGCAAATATGTATAATGATATTTAGTTACTTATTAGAAACATCAGAGGGTTTTTTTGTTTTGTTTTGTTTTGTTTTTTTTACCAAGCCTGTTTCATTTCATTCAAAACAATTCATATTAAGAGCCCCTTGCAGGTTTGTAATTATTATTATTATTATTTTTAACTTATTTATTTATTTATATACTTATTTTTAGTTAACATTACAAACAAAAGGCAATCTTTGTGCTATTGTATTATTATAAGCTGTAAATAGGGTTATCATGTGATTATAGTAAGTTTTATATAGAAAACAAGCAACTTATAATAACCTATAGACACATTCAGTTCAGTGAGTCAAGACTAGTCAATTATAAGCTATGATAATGAAATTATATCTATTAACAACTGCAATAATAGTAGTTGATAGTGATCTAAGTTCATATCATTTAAAGAGGAGAGTCAAGACCCCTGAGTGTCATAGGCATTGGATTAAATCACTAAAGAGGAGGAAAACAAATGTTCTAGCTGTGTTCCACTTTTATTTCTTCTACAGTCATGCCACACATTTTACTTGTAAAACTTTATAGAACAGAATGCAAAGGATCTAACCACTACTTAATCAGGGGGAAAATTATGCAAATGACTATATATGTAAGTAAATGAATATAAATCTACAAATTGAGCATATTACTTATGGTTGTGTTGATTAGATCAAATTGATTAGAAGATATTAATTAGACAAAGAAATTTAATACTGATCTATACATTCCAAGTTCAGGCACACTTTTACAAGATTCTCTCATTCCCTTTTTCAACCTCGAAAGTGCATCATCATCATCAAGCTGGAGAAAACAACATACCTTGTAATATTATTTTGAGACCAAATGGGAGTCATGTGCATGTTTCTACACATGTGCTTACAACAATGAATAAAAACATCGACATCTGTAGTACAACATGCATCAAGCCGGAAGCCATATGTCTGCCATCAGTAAGAGCACAGGGTCCAAGGGCCACCTAACTGAGTAGGAGCTATTAGTCCCATGAGAGAGTTGGCCCCAGGATAAAAGAACTGCTGCAATATTATAAATGCAGAACTACATTTTCCAGAGCAAATCTTCCCTCGCTCTGATTACCTCTCTTTACGTCTGGATTTCATCAACAGTGAGTCCCAGTGCTTGACTTAGAACACAGCAGTTGTTAAATTTTACCTCAGTGACAATGAGAAGATTGTTTTTCTTGGAAAATCAATCTGTGTGTGGCATAGCTAATAAAACAACCTTAAACCTCTGGATCTGGATTTCTAGGGGGGGTTTTCCTCCTCTTTTCTCCACTCATGGAGGAAACTGGAGACTCAACTGCCCTGTTCTTACCACTGCAGTGTTTAAGCCAGAAACCATCTTAAGGATTTCAGAGCACCTGAGTTAGTGAGTAGAGGCTGGTTTAGTGGGAACGCTCCTGGCTGTGCAAGGTTAAGTAAGGCTAATTGTGGAGCTTTACAGTGTGTGTGGGTCAGAGAACAAGGGCTCACACTGCTTCAGAAACTACTTTTCTGCAGGCCAACATGCTAAATGCTTTCCACATGCTACCATGAGAACTGTTTACACACACACATATATACGTCTGTCGTACTCTCCTTGTGAGCGCCTTCCATTTGCAATATTATTAATGTAGCTATTTAATGCTAATCCTGCACCTAAATCTAACCCGTACCTTAACCTCAGTAATAAAAAGGAAATGTTTTTGGCTCTTTTTTTTTCTTCTTATTTTTGTTAAAATAAATAAATAAATAAAAAACACTTTCTTTGTGAGGACCATCGAAATGTCCTCACTAGGCCAAAATTGTCAAATCATACTATCCTTGTGAGGATAGTAAGGTCCTCATAAGGGTATAAACATACACACACGCACACACTGGCTTTAAAGCACATGACTGCTCAATGCAATACAGAGAAACAAAGCTAAGATAAACCAGACAGATTTGTATATTTCCTCTGGTATTACTTTTTTTTGTCATCTCATCCTCATACATTTATAATGCCATGGGGATTACTGTGCAAACATGAACGAATGGTCTATGTACACAAGACTACATGATATACAAATATTATGCCAGGGCAAGACTAGAGCATAAAACTACAATTCCAGTACTATGACAAGTGCAGCACAATATGCTGCACAAATAACTACACATTACGTACTAACTAAGCAGGTGCACCATAAGTGAACAAAGCTGGTCATACAAAAATGGTTCTTTGGATGGTTAAGGGTTTAAAGGTGTTCCTTTTGTGATAAGGAAATCTGTTATATGATTCTATATAAAACCTTTTCTCCCATAGGGAGAATCTCCCAAAAAAGATTATACCTGCTGCATATACACTCACTAATTATTTTATTAGTAACATCTGTACAGCTGCTCATTCATGCATATATCCAATCAGCCAATCATTTAGCAGCAGTGCAATGTATACAATCATACAGATAGAGGTGATTCAATATTCACATAAAAAATTTGAATGGGATAACTATGTGTCCTGTTTACACCTGGCATTAACATGCGTCCTGGGTGATCCGATCACAAGTGGACAGATCCGATCTCGCTTCCTTGCTCTATATGCAGATAAACACATACATCATTTCCATTTGCAAAGACTAAATGAGTTGTTGTTTTTCTACCAGGGGGAGGCAGCAATGCACTTCCTGTGCCTAGTCTGCCAGAAATTAAAAGAATAAAATATCAATACAATACAACCTGTTGTTGTTGAATGTTGTCACACTTTAATATGACGCCATTGGCGAGTGAATGAATACGTACTCACATTTCTGCATAGGATGTCAGTTGAGCAGGCGGACCTTCATTGTGGCCCTGGCTACATTTTTGTACACACTGATAAAAGAATGTGGCCATTTGCGGTCCAGTCCTCCTCCAAATGTGGTCTGAATGATCGGATCACAATGCACGACCTATAGTAAGAGCTGACCACTTGTGGACTGATCACACAGGACACATGTTAATGCCAGGTGTGGATACAGTCTTTGGGCCGTTGTCCATGGCATGGTGGCAGATGCCATACAGGCTGGTTTGAGTGTATGAGTGGCAGCTCTGAGGGCAGAAACACCTTGTTGATGAGAGAGGTCAGAAAAAAATACCCAGATTGGTTTGAGCTGACAGGAAGGCAAAGGAAACTCACATTGCTTTTTTAAATTTGTAAACCTACTCTTTACAAATGTGGTGTGCAGAAAAGTATCTCATAACACATAACACATCAAACCTTTTAGTGGACTGGCTACAACAGCAGAAAAACACATCACGTTCTTTTCCTGTCAGCCAAGGACAAGAATCTGAGGCTACAGTGAAGAACAGTGGAGAAATCTCAGAGAAAACCAGTTGAAATTTTTGGGATTTTTCATGAAAGCCTAAACGTTTCTGGTCACATCAAATCAACAGCCAGATCCTGCAAATTTTTTTTCACATCAGACGAATGTAAGCTTTTCTGACTGCAGAATCCACACAAATACTCATACAAACTTTTCAGACTTGACTATTGCAGCTCTAATTGCTGTGCTGGTCTAGCTTCATATGCCATATCTTCTATATGGAATATTGTTTCAGAATACGGCAGCTATTTATAACCTCCCAGAGCTCTCTCATGTAACTCTCCTGCTAAGGTCACTCCTCTGGCCTCCTGCTGTGGCCCAAAATCACATTCAAAACTCTTGTCCTTGCTTCATAGACATCAAAGAGCTCTGGACCACATTATCTACATACTCTGGTTCAAAACTACACACCTGCACGCCAGCTCAGGACTTAAACCTTTGGGTGACTGGAATGTCCTGCTTCAGTATACGAGCTTCTCAGATGTAGAATGAACTTATCCTTCATTCTGAAAAGACCCATGTTTTTATTCATTTTACAAGACACTAAATACCTAATTTTTCAGGAAGCATTTAGGATAAAAGTGTTCTTTATTTGTCTATACATATCTGCACACATGATCTTTCATAATATTTATTAGTTTTATGAGCTTATGTTGTATTGTTTATGGACTTAAGTTAACCTTTTTTTTACTGACTAGACCACTCTAGCAATAAATGTAAATGTAAAGCACCACACATGCATACACAACCTCCTGGCCTGCTCCACTCCTCTATCACTGCAGTACAAATGAAAGCTTGTAATGTCTGGCAGGTGCAGTAGAGGAATCCAGCAGTTGGGCTTTTTCCGTTTTTGCAATTAATTACCCAACTAAGGACACATAACAAGCATGATCAGCCTCTGGGGAGCGGCCACTGGCCACTGCTCACAAATGCACACTCCACAACTTTGAGCAAACTACTTAAGGTCTATGTAATGAGTCCAAATGGCCCATTTAAATGCTCTAAAAACAAATCTGGTCCACTTGTATGGCTGCACAAACATGTAGCCAGAGTCTTAAGTCCTGAAGCCACAGCACAGCCTGACATACTCTATTAGAGCCTCATTAGCAGCAGGAGATGGATGGTGACTCTCTAATAGGGTCATGATTAAGTACCTCAGTGAGATGTGTTTTACTTGTTTCAAAGTAGCAGCTATGGGCTCAGTCTACAGAAGTCTGAAGCAGTCTGCAAAGCACTCTTTTTAAAGGATATTCGAAGCTATAATTTTTTTGTTGTTGTTGTTGGTTGGTTTTTTTTTGCATTAGTTGTTTGTTTTAGTGAAACCACAGCCCATTATAATGAAGTTATATTAATAATGCAGTTTCTACAAATGGCAACACAGAGATTATTGTTAATGCATAAAAGAAAAACAAAATGAGGGTGTGAAGAGGAATCCTTATCCAAAAGACTTGTGAGAAAAGACAAGAAGCCTTGTAGGTTTCTGGGACTGTTGTATGTTATTGTCTATTAGCTATTATTACTTAAAAGCAATAGAATAATAAAGCAGGAGTCTTCTACAGTCTCCTGGGCAGATGGAGTTCACTTAGTTAAGCTATGCTAACTTTTAACTCACTAAGCTTAAATAAGGAGACACCATGTTGTAGCTGTAATCCAGGTTTAACTAATATTTTGTTGAATGATTGCTGACATAAACTCTGACTCTGGTATAGGTATAGGTCTTTCCATTTAGTCAGTTATGTCAGTGACCTTGTGCCAAAATTATATGCATATTAGGACATAATATCATTATGTTAAAAAATATCATGTTAAGAGTAATTCCACAATATGCACAATGAACATTGTCTGTACACAATTTAGTAATTCATGGCCTGCTTTTCAGAGCACTGTTTGAGTAATTGTTTTGTATTTAATTTAGATTAACTTGTGTCTTTTATTTACTTATATTTACATGTTTAAATGTCACACCATCAGCTGTTTCTAGGGAACTAGAATTTTCTAATTTTCAGATATTTAGTTAATTAGTTACTTGTCTACTTTTAACCCACCACTTCTCCCATTTTCAACTGTTGCTGAATTGCTCAGCATAAATGGTGTAAACTACTCAACCACTTTAAGCTGAACTTTCTTTCCATAGCCACATAGAACAAAAATAACAGTGATGACTTTATCTAGTTGAAAATTTTAGAAAGGTACCGCAATCAGCACTATGAACCTTGGAGTAGGTGTGATGATTATACTGTAGGTAATATGTAATACAAGTAAGGAATAAAACGCAGAAGGGCATACAATTATTGAAACATAATCAAAGAAAGGGTGGTGAGATGTAAACCAAAGTGAAACAGACATCCCTAAGTGTTTTATTACTCTTGTACCAAACCAATTTGGGGATTGGAAATCTTAATTAGCCAAGGACATTTGATTAAAAAATAAATAAATAAATTTAATTACATATAAAGCTGTGGAGACAGGTTATCACCTAGGATATAGCAGCTATAAACAGTATTTCCTTCACCAGCATTGCTTTTTCTGTCTCTTTAAGTTAATAATAAGAAATGTAGTTTGTCATGTTACCAAGAAACAAGAGAGCAAAAAAGTCCTCTGTCCTGAAGACTGTTATATACAGAAGAGGATTAGGGCTATATGAAATAAATTTCAGAGAATTCTGATGAGAAAAAGTGAGAATTCTGTGAAAAAATCAGAACTCTGGGTCA
Organism: Notoglanidium macrostoma; assembly: GCA_030068235.1. NCBI lineage: Eukaryota > Metazoa > Chordata > Actinopteri > Siluriformes > Auchenoglanididae > Notoglanidium > Notoglanidium macrostoma. Next base: position 9,213,826 of record JAQQZR010000009.1, on the reverse strand, counting down.
GAATTCTCACTTTTTTCTCAGAATTCCCTGAAATTTATTTCACCTGGCCCTAATCCTTTTCTGTAGTTACAAAACACCAACACTGGACACTCCTTTCATAAAAGTTAAACAAATGTCTTCTTACAGAAAGCTTCATATCAATGATTAGACTTTTTGCTTTGTTAAATAACAACAGGTTTTTAAATCTGTTTATTGTTAGCCTTAGATTACATATAGTGTCCACCATTTCTCATGTCCCAAGTCCTTGTCGAACTAAGTTATTGGAATGAGTGCATATAAACCTTTGATTTGGCTTAAAGGCCGCTACACTAAGGGTCATGCTGTGACAATTACTCAATATTCTGAGCAATCAGATTCAGCAGCACTTTGATGTAAGTTTATTAGAGCAGACACCATTAGCCTCAGTCAGTATGATAGGCCAGTTTAAGCTAAAATGCTTTGTGGGTGCAGTTTAAACAGCTAAATAAATAAAGCAGCTTACAATTGAACAATATGCATGTAATCCAATAAACTGAGGATCGCATGTGCTGATATTTCTTTTTTCAAATTCTTGTTTTAAATTTTTTTCTGAAGAAAGTTTACTCAGTTATCCAGACATTTTCATGTCACACCATTAGGGGGCGCACTTGTGCATAAAAATAAAATGACGGCAAATTATTTAATAAAAGTTTCAAATGCTGATTTGAAACGAATAATGTTTTACACTCACATAAGGGTTTGTTCAAGAACTATAACTGGGATTATTCCAATGACTTGAATTACAGTCACATTATACTTATTATTATTATTATTATTATTGTTGTTGTTGTTGTTGTTGTTGTGTAACTGGCACATTATTCATAATTGCTACTATGTTATTACTATTATATTATAAGCAAGTGATCATTTTAAATCTTAACATCAATAGCTTGAAATTTTATATTTAGGCTACATGATGCATCCGTGTTATAGTGGAATTTCAGATTTATAATTCATATGTGTTTTCCGCAATGTGAATCATAATTAATCATTTTTTTACCGAATATGGCTACTGTCTAAATGTGATTCTTACAATGTGCCTCATATTGTGTAACAGTAACATGCCTATGTCTCTTATTGTGTCTTCAACATTGTCATCAAAGAACAACTAAACATTTGTGGGAAAGTAGCTGTTAAGCATTGAATAACATGCATTTGTGCTCTCACTCATTTCTTTATTTTAGTGTCTCACATATCCTCTCATTTCTTCCTCATACATCTTCCTTTTCCAACGTCGTGTCCCCTTTTCTCCAGCTGAATTATGATTTGAGTAATTGTCATGTAAAACAAGGGAAGTTACAGGGCAGTGTGGACAGACGGAAAACTGCACTAAGCCCAGTGTACAGTGATTACAATGTAAAACTGATATCTTCTAATATGGTGCATGTAAGGAATCAAAAGCATGCAGTCCATCTGTTTTTACTGTTAGCTGGGTTTCTACTCACAGCCACTTTCTTCCACATATGTCCTTTTTCTGCTGCTGTACATTTACATTTATTTATTTGCCAGATGCTTTTATTCAAAGTACCTGATAAATGAGGCATCAAAATGAGCCACTGATGACTAACGGTCTTGCACAATTACATCCTCAATGGCTCTCTGGTGATCCTGGGCTCTGAACCCTCAGCCTTCCATTTAATATTTCAGAACATTATGAATTGCTCCATGTCCTTACTGTACTGCATGTACATCACCATTGCATTAATTACTTCATTTACTAATGTATACATGTATTACTTTAATGTCATGTATTACTTATTTACTGTGGAAAAAGAAGAAGCCAAATTTGAAAAGATTTTGAAAGTTGAAACTATTTCTGTGTTGTTCTTGTAGAAACTGGAACAGTACAAATAATAATGATATATAATTGCAGATGTTTGAAACGAAGCTTCCTGAGGCTGCGAATGTAAGACAAATGGAATTTTTTTGTTCAGACAATATCCTGACTGTCCTGATGAGGAAAAATGTGTGTGAGAGTATCATATGTATTTTCACATGCATAGCTAATCTATTAGCTGTCTCAAACAGCTCAAAAAAGGGGGAAGAAAAAAAAAACATTGACTGGGTTGGTCTCAAACCAAGGATCAGCTATTCTGTATTCTTGCCTGTATATTTCTTTATAGCTTTGTAAGAAAGCGGTTTGACAGAGGTTTGAGGTTTTGAGCGTTTTAAGGTATTAGGCCTTCAGCACTGATCAAGTTAAATAGCTTTGCTCGATATAAGCAGATAGCCAGGAGTGGAAAGTAAAAAAGGATCTCTTAACAGTAGTTTTTGTGAGTATACTTAAATCATACTACATTTACTTCAGTTTTGCTTTGCTACATTTATTTTTTGATCACCATCAATGAGTAAAAAATAAAATAATGCATTAAATCCAATTAAAAGACCGTATATGTGAAACGTTTGAAATAATTACTTTTGAGACGCAGTCAAATAAAGCAGCTTCCTGGAAAGTCTCCGCTTCAGTTACCGCATGTGTTAGTCAACAGCAGCAATGTCTGAGACAGTGGAGCCACATGAGCATCCAATTTCATCATATACCTTCAGTTTTACATGTTTAAATGAAAACAACTTGATATTAATCTGCAAATTATGTGAGCCAAAACTTGTAGAGATATCAACATTTCACAGATCAACATCCAGCCTGTGCTAACATGTACGGGTTAGCCGTTAGCTAGTTGTGTGTGCTAGCCAGATCTTTTGATGTTTTCAGGTATGAAAGCTGTATTAAACTTAACATATCACTTTGATGTCTGTTGTGTTAAATATATCCAAGTGTAAGGCCTATAAGTAATGTGTGAAGGACATCTTTGTTAGACAGCTAACTATGTAGCTAGAAATGTGCATTTATGTACATGAGCTAGCTAATTATCTGCGCAAGATACTGAAACCCCAACTGTTAGCTTGCCTAGCCAGCTAACTTTCTGCATAATAATCTATATAATAATCGAGGTGGCATTCACATCAGCACAGCTCACTTCTTTAGTTAATATCATTATTAAAAAATAAGACTAACTTATTAAATTAAGAACATTTTTTGATTAGTTGTCTGTCCTAACTTATTTACTCTTACTTGAGTCATTTTCTTTATAACTACTCTTATTTTTACTCCAGTGAATTATTACAATAGCGGTACTTTTACACAAGTCTGTGTTTTTTTACACTCTTTTTTTTTATCCACTGCGGAATAGCAGATAATGTTTTACACAGACACACATGAAAAGACACATTTAAAGTTGCTATAGGAGAAACCTCTGAAACCAATTTTAAAAGGAACCCTTTCAGGTCAGATGGAACCAATTAAAAGTCCGATCTAAAGCTTTCCAGAGGGTTCCGTTATCACTACAAATTGATCTTTTTTTAAGAGTGTGTTAGAGCTCTGAAAGGCTGAAGAGATGGTTTCTGGGAGGAGGCAGCCCTGCTGATGGTTATTTGGCTACTCTCCTCTCATTAATCACCAGCCTCTGACACCTCGTATATTTACACTCTACACACACACACACACACACACACACACACACACACACACACACACACACACACACATGTAAGGAGGAGAGATGATCTTGCTGATTTCTATTGAAATTATTCTCTTTCCATAAATTATGTTTTACTGAAAATTTAAAATGCAATTTTACATAACTTAATTAAAATTAATTGTGATTGAAACTTGAAAAAGCAGTTAATGTTTAGCATGAAATTATGAATGTGTAAATAAACAAAAACATTTAATTATTAAATTAATTGCAAATAAAATATTTTAATAACAATTTTTAAAAAACTTTTACAAGTCACATGTAGTGTGAAACTGAGCTGTTATTTTTTAAAGGTACAATCCAATTTTCAGACTAGATGAACATGATTTGGATTTGAAATATATTGCATATATATACATATATAAAATTATTATTATTATTATTATTGCATATAAATCTATGTTATGTTTTTATATATAATACTTGGGAGCAGAAGCGTAGCGTTGCCTCACAGCTCCAGGGTCTGCAGTTTGTTCCTGAGCTTGAGTTAGTGTCTGTATGGAGTTTTGCCTGTTTTCCCCATGTCCATGTGGGCTTCCTCCAGGTTCTCTGGTTTCCTCCCATCGCTGCAATGGACTAGTATTCCATCCAGAGTATAAAGCAGTTAAAGAGTAAAGCAGAACTAATATAACAAAAACTGCGGGACTCTACAGCTCATTTATCTAACCCGAATGTCCAGTTTTTAATTCATGCTGACTAGAGGCATAAATTACCTTAAACAGGACATCAGCTTCTTAACCCAATGGTTAACTGACTAAACATATCTCTGGGTTTTGGGGGAGAACGGAGCTCAGTGACCTGAAAACAAACTTCACAGCTGCAAGTGGAAGATCTTAATGAGTTACTGATTTCCACTCATTAGGCTTAATAAGAGGTTAAACTATTCACTGCTTCTGAGGTATCTCATTCTTTCATTCTCTCATCATTCTCTCATCATTCTCTCACAGACTTTAAGTGTGATAATGTCTATTTTTACAGTATTCTCTGATAAGGAAATTGGTAATTGTTATATTGTTATTGTTTTACTATATAGGGATAGATAATGGAGCCCTATACCTGTGCTACAGAATATTTTTAAATCAGAGAAGAATATAATTTAAAGTACAACAGCAAAAAAACAAACAAACAAACAAACAAGGAAACAAAAAAAACCCTTTGTGACTTCTCTGTGGTTTTTATGAGCTACTGACTTGTACTGGTACTGATGTAGGCTTAATGTAGTCTATATATATATATATATATAGACTGTATATATATATACACACTACCAGTCAAAAGTTTGGACACAACTTATTTTTATTACTTTAAAGGAGACTGGATAATGATGGACTGTTGTTTCTCTTTACTTAGTTGAGAGGTTGTTGACATAAAAGGTTATTAGTGGAATTTCTTTCCTTCTTAATGCATTTGAGACCAACAGTAAATAGTAAATGATAAAAATACAGTAAACAGTAATGTTTTACAATGTAGAAAGCAAAAAAAATAAGGAAAAACCTATGAAAAAGAGTAGGTGTGTCCAAACTTTTGACTGGTAGTGTATATATATATATATTCTGAAAATATCAAATGAATCTTAAAAAAAACTTTGCATTAATATATATTAGAAGATTCATTTTATATTTTTTGAATGCAATGTTTTTAGAAGATTTATTTTGGTTGTATGGTTATCTTATACATTTTTCATTTTAAATGTTTTAAATGTTTGAAGCATGTTGTTATATTTATCTGATTCTACTGACATATTTCATGAGCACAGGAAAATTCTGTCACTAGAGAGCAAAAAACATATTACAGCATGTTTAAAACAAGGAAAATTACTACACCCTTCCACTACACCTTTTTAGGAAGAATACAACTTAAAGTATCTTAGTAATGTTTTGAGCACCATGAATCACCAGCTTCAATGCAATGGGCACAGATTCTACAAGTCTCTGGAACCGTACTGGACAAATTGACACCATTCTTCTAAATTATATTCCCTCAACTAGTGTTTTTATGATGGTGCTGAAGAGTGCTGTCTCACAATTTTGTATACAATTTCCCACAGGTGTGCAACTATGTTAAGATCTGGTGAGTGTGAACACCACTGCATGTGATTTACATCCTTTCTTACATATCAAGTTATTATATAAAAATGCTTCATCGTAAGATAAAGGTGATTAAATCAGAAGAACTTTGTACTGATTTGCAGTGACTGTTTGCTTGACATATGCCAAACATGTACTAGGCCACTTGTTGAAAATATGGTGAAAAATGACTTGTCTGACCATATTGCATAAGTAACCAGTGCTTGTGGGTTTATGTGCACCACTGAACTCTCAAATGTGCATTTGTCTTTGTAATGAAGGGTTTATGCTCTGCATCCCCACTATAATATTCTTCTCTGTGTAGTTGTTGACAGAATGTTGTTCTTGCTGACAGTCTGATCACATCCTGCACTGACATTCTCAGTCACCTGAAGAAAATTTACTCATTGATTTTCCTTTATATTTATTTTACTGTAATCCATGAGCATCGTGGGCATTCCTACTACAATTTCCAGCACTGATCAATTTCCCATAGCTCTAAATACAGATGTCGGCAAGGTTTAAACACAGCCAGCTGAGCAATGTTTGTAACTAAAATATCTTTCAAAATAACAGATATTTTGGATCAAAACTGGACCTGTTGAACATGTTTATAGACACCATAGAGCATAGTAGGATGTTAATTGCTAAATGGAATCATGCAGTACCTTATGTCTCTACACTCATTTATTATTGGGTTTTTTCTTTTAAATGTAACAACCATGTACGTGATTTTGTCTCTAGAAAGACTGTAAGCTTTCCTGTACAACAGTCAACATGCCAATCAAGATAGAGAGAGATAGAGAGAGAGTGAGAGAGAGAGAGAGTAACAAGGTTTCAGTATTTTCCACACTGAGCTCTCCGTAATAATTCATCAGTACTGACAGGCATAGAGAAAATGATAGCCCGAGTATCACAGCCAGCTCTCCTATTCAAATAAATCTGCTGATTACTCACTCACACATCTCACTCTACACTACTGCACTGTCTCATCATCTGTAGTCTGGTTTTGGTGAATTACAAATTATGCTAAACATTAGAAGTGCATTTTTAAAGATTTATTCTATTTGATAGCCTATGTAGAGCTTACCTCGAAGCTATATAGTACAGTATATTTCTAGGTCAGCGTGCAATATTCTGTACCCAACAGGCCAGCATTTCTGAATTTCCAATTTTTTTTGGATTCTCCAGTTTTACTAGAAACCTCAGGGAAAGAATACAATGTTGTCCAGCAACTTTGCTGTTATAATTATTTTAAGAAAGCACATAATTACATTTCTTTCTTTATTCTTTATTCCTAGGCCTAATAGTAACAGTCTATTAACAACAAATGAACGGCTTTCTCTGGCTATCGTGTTATAGGTTAACGAGCACAAATGAACACGGTAAAGTGAACTGAAGCCTGCACATGTTCAGTCCACGCTAAAGGCGATCATTGTATGTGGGTATTTTGTCGCAGAAGATATGTGGTAGCTGTGCGCTTTTGGTGCGCAGCATATGCGCAAAGGCGCGTAAGCATTATATCATGATTAATTGTACCACCATGAAATTGGCTCCTGTGTGCGTGGTTTTGTTTGTTTGCTTGTTGTTTTTCAAATCTAATAATCGGTCCATATAGACGTGTTTCCTTCTGAGCACCATTAGGTGACGAAATGAAATGAAAACGCATCTGGTGTTTGCGCATACACAACCTACATAAACGCCAAACCCGTCATAATACGATGGCTCGTAGATAGCGCATAAGTGTGTGTGTGGGATAAAGAGCTTCAACTATGCGTTTGCAGCTTTCTCCAAGGGCTCATTGCCGGGTGCGCGTGACGTCACAGGAGGTTCTGTCTCCTAGACCTTGTTCTCTCTCTCTCTCTCTCTCACACACACACACACACACACACACACACACACACACACACACACACACGCACACACACACCGAGAGGTCTATTAGCGGGTCACACTCCGAATATCATCACTCTATCTTCTAGGATTATGACCTCGGAACAATGCAGGCAGTGGTGGAGAAATCGCAGAGGGAATGAGGAATACACACTCTGATAACCGAGCGACTTTTTCAACGAGTTGATCATAGAAGTCCGCAAGACGCTTTTTAAAGGAGGACTGGGATTTACGCATGAAGCATGGATGATTTGTGCGGTCTCGCATTGGATGACAAGAGCTTCTTCATACAGCATACAGATTCTTAAAAAAGAAAAACTCCTTATTTTGTTGATGGATTTGCCATTATTAGAACTGTGCGATTGCCAGATGACAGACTGAATGCACCACAGTAGACGTTCTGTCCACCATGGGCAGGTTTACCAAATGGAACCGGAAAAGATGATACAGCAGAATTAATATATGGCATAAACTGCATGAGGTTGATTCTCAGTATGCCTGCAGGCTTATTCTATTTTTCATCGAGGCCTTATGGTAGGTTACATGCGTGATATATAATTCTACGCGTAATGCTCGATTTCTTTGCAAAACAAAATACATTTAGGCTGGTAGATGCATAAAGCCATGCAATGTGCGGCTTGTTTTTGAGAGATTTTTTTTTTTAAGTGCAAAATGGAGTTTGTGTTATGTTACTGTCTGCGCTATGGTTAGTCTTTCTGAACTATTCTCTAAAGACCCTGTTTGGTAAGTTTGAGTAATTTATAGGCTAGTGCACTGTTTATTAACTCAAAAAAGAAGATAGTCGAACAGAACAAACGTCCTCTGGATGTGATGAGGAGAAATCTCCACCTTTCAAAGCTACTTCTGTAACTCGGAAGTGGAGCGCGTTTCACTGGAGCGCAGGAGAGAAACCTGAAGTTTGAGGTGGGCTTTTATTATGCGAAGCGGTGTTGCGACGTGTCAGAAATGAAGGAAAAGTCCAAGAATGCGGCCAAAACGAGACGAGAGAAAGAAAATGGAGAGTTTTACGAGCTTGCCAAGCTCCTGCCTTTGCCCTCGGCCATCACCTCGCAGTTGGATAAGGCCTCCATCATCAGACTGACCTCCAGCTACCTGAAGATGAGGGCTGTGTTTCCCGACGGTAAGATTTACAGCAGACACACACAGAAAGCGTTTTACCAATGAAGCGTGTTGGGTAACATAGGCTATCACTGGTACACATCGGCGTTAGTTGCACAGACTTTTATTTTTAGAAAGCAATTTCCTCAGTTTACATATAGAGTCCTGTTTCACTTGGCTCTTGTATTATTTAGCTTTTATTTTTTGCTTAAACCTGATGTGTCATTTAGAATCCATTTCGGCAATAATTAGTCTTCATGTTTATTGTGTATTTTAGAAAGATGCCCCTAATTGTCTGTCTGTTGTAGAATTATATTCCTGTTATTTTGTTGTTGTTTTTTTTTTTACATTTTCCTGATTTAAAACCAAGCACGAGCTGATTTGCCTCCTCTTCCACACTCCGTGAAATCTCGGCCTCTATGCAATCTTATTATATTGGCAGAAGAAAGACACCTTCTGTCTAAACACCTGCATGTTTACGCTGATGCAAAAGCAGAAACGTTTACAGAGTAAATTCCTGGTGTAAAATAGTACATCACAGGCGCTGTTTCTGTTACTACTGGGATACAAGCCTGGTTAAAGCGTGTTGTCTGGTCATTCAGGAGAACTCAGTCTATAGCATTTTTTAAAAGCAATATTTATAAGAGACACGTATGTTCATGCTTAGAGAGGTTTTTTTAATTTTATTTTATTTTATCTCTGTTTGCATTTATTAGTTTGTAAGCTAAAAAGGTTACTGTTATGTTTGTGCAGTGTACCCGGATGTGGCATTAACGCTACACATTACAGTCATTTGTAAGTCTGATGATTTTATGAGTTTTTTTTGTTTATAATGGGCTGTAATGAATCAGTAAAGTAGTTATAATACAGGATAAATGAACATGCGGGAAAATAATAAAGCCTATTAAACGAAAATCTACAAACAAACAAACATAATAAATAAGTAAGTAAAACAGATAAATAAAGTAGACAAACTTTAAAACGAGAAAGAAGGCTACAGTATAATAATAAAACCACTTCATTTGTTTTCACTTAGAAGATGCAAACACGGGGTTGAAATGTTTAAGATAAGCTCGGCATCGAAGCAAAGGAAAAGTCCAAGTGTCAAATGGTTCATCTCAAATGTTATGGCTATTTTAATATTTTACACTTTTTACTCAAAACCTACAAATAGCTTAAGTTGTTGTAAAAAAAAAAAAAAAAAACACTCTAGATGTTCATTAAATATTCTTAATTGTGGATGGTTTTTAAAAAATGAATATTGTAAAATATGGCATTAATTTGAGTTGCCGGAAGTCCTTTAGCCGTCGAAGTTTTAATTGAAAGATTAAAACATATAAGCCTAATGAACTGTAACAAAGTTTGCCCGGTGTCCCGCTAACGGTCCAGTTGCACAGCAGTGTTAGCGCTTTGCCACAATCACAGTGACTGCGTTAATTAATGAAACAGTAGAAGATAATCCTGTAGTCAAATTAGTGGTTTTTTGGACTTGGTTTAAATGCAGTTGTGTTTTTCCAAGAATACTGTCAGGTAAATATATTACATAAATCGTTATTAATTTAGGTCACAAAAATAGTTATTCATTTATGATCAGTTGTAAATATAAAATAATCCGCTGTATTTCAGATGTGATTTTTTAGTCGGCATTGGGTGGTATAATGTGAGTAAATACATTGCTAGAATAGAAATACGTAAGTATGTTGTTTAGAATAGATAATTAAATTAGCCTGTGAGAAATAGTTCATAGACTGCAGATGATGCATATGACGGAAAATCTGTTCATTTAAGATCCGCTTAAAAGACAATATATAGCCTATATATATATATATATATATATAAATGTGTGTGTGTGTGTGCGCGCGCGCGCGCGCGTGTGTGTGTCCGCGCATTTGCTGTTCCCCTGCTTTATCAGTCAATTTTTCAGCAATTGATAATGTTGAATTAATGTTGCATTAGTGGCAAACACTTTAAATTTAGGCCTATCGTTAAACCAAAGCATTAAAGATGTGCCACAGTGTTTTGCAATTAAAATAAATGATCTCTAAGCTTTGTGGAATTTATATTTCACGCTGTAAATAATCCCAAAACCAGGAAAAAATTATTCTCCATTAAACAAGCAGCGTCTCGGGGTTACAGTAAATGTTAGTCACATTTCAAAAATGTATTTTGGCAAATAAAACCAGATAAGCATTTTTAATTAAAGAAAGAAGTTGAAATTAAGTTATGCTAATTAAAGCCGACCTGTTAGACAATGATGAGAATGACAATGATCCGAAACTAGAATACATAAATATTGTATATTTATAGCCTGCAATTGTTATAAAGTCCTGATGTATTGTTTGTCAGCACCGCGGAGTGTGATCAGATCTGTGTGTACTTATTGTATGTATGTTTGTGTGTGTGTGTGTGTGTGTGTGTGTGTGTGTGTGTGTGTGT
>JAQQZR010000009.1:9169756-9198771 GCA_030068235.1 Notoglanidium macrostoma | reverse complement strand
ACACACACACACACACACACACACACACACACACACACACACACACACACACACACACACACACACACAAACAAATACATCCATGTGCATCAGACACCTTACACTTAGTCATGAATATGAACACACACCGCTGATCTGTCATATTTGCGTGTGTCTCAGAGTACGAGATGGAGCGATCCTTCTTCCTCAGGATGAAGTGTGTATTAGCCAAGCGGAACGCAGGGCTGACGTGCGGCGGTTACAAGGTAATCTCTCACTCACTGTAAACATCTCCCAGCTCAACAGCTTATGTACACTGTGAATGATTTCAGAGCTGTTTTTGCTGAATGAAGACATTATAGGCCTGAAAGTTTAATTAGCACCATTAACTTTGTTGAAAGACTAAAAGCGGCCCGTGTGTTTTTAACTTGACAAAGTCAAGTGATTAATAACACTCTAGAGATTTCCGATTCATCATTTATTCATTCTTTGTTTTGAAAATATCAATTTCAGATATGGCCTACATCTCCTTAAATGCGATAGGTTGTCATTTTTAAACGCCCTCCTCCATTCATGCTGTCTAATAAGACTCATGAGAAATGTATTCATTATGCGTTATTTCTACAACGCGTGCAGCCACACGCTTTGTTAAATCATATAAGTGCAGATGAGGGCTAGTCCTGGCTTAAAGTCTGATACTAATGAATCTTGAAAATACTATAAAACTTACATGTTGCATTCATTAATGCAGCAACAAAGAACTGATTTGTTTTTATAAAAAGAATCGGAACCAGGCATGTTTTCATCGGAAAGAATCATGTGTCCTTAATGCACAGCTCTTGTCTCAGCTGCTTTCTCTTCTCTCTGTTCGCGTGAGCGCAGACACGAGCAGTGCTTGGGAAATCCTCCCGGTCTCCTTCACTCATAAATCATCCTAACAATTGCTTTTGGAGATTTGTTTGAAATTTACATTGGCAGTAAACAAGCTTGGTATGTTAAAGAGAATGAATCATGTGCTGGATTCAAAGGCAGAGCTGCAGATCCAGATAAATGACGCCAACAGGTCTCTGTGTGTCCTATTAAAGAGACTCAAGACCCTAGAGCTCATCTGACCAAAATAAGTGCAGACAGAAAATACTCACATAGCACACACACCACACACACGCACACACACACGCACACACACATCTTCCCTCATCCATCAGCACGTCATACCGCTCTGGAAGATCTGCTCTCCAGACTACAAGAGGTGAGCCTGAAGAGAGGGAAGAGGAAAGGATCAGTCTCTCATGTGTGTGTGTGTGTGTGTGCGTGTGTGTGTGTCAGATGTGATGTGTAGCCTTCCAGCAGCACACACATTCTTCTACTTAGAATAAATGTCAAGGATAAGTTGCATGCATGATATTTAGTCTGTTTAAATGATGGAATATTCTGCAAGAGTAATGTAAGTTTCGTTTCTAAACAGTTTGACCTACATGCACAGTAACATCTGTGAAGGAAAAACGAATTTACTCTTACAGAATGAATTTGACTTCATTTGAATGAACTATCTGAGAGTAAAATCAAGCAAGGCGATTTGGATTTTGTGTCATGAACACCTGAAACACTGAACACAGTTTGCAGGATGATTCTGTGACTGCCGTGCCATTTAGTCCTCGTAACTCTTAAACATTTCAATTTCAATGTTTATTTAATTAATAATGAGTATATTAACTTTAGTAACTGTCACTCTTCGGAATAAAAGTAAGCATTTAGCCTATGATAAATGTGCCAAGAAAAAAGATCTTATTTTAAATCGTATATCGACATGGTTTTCTTTTCTGCAATTAGCTGTTAAGTAACAGAGTTGAAAGCATAGAATTATCTAATACACAAATGTAGTTAGCTAGCGAAATTTGTACTAGTTACCTTAATTTGGGTCACAAGTTTCTCTTGGTACTTTAAGTGACCTCGTCAGCCAATATTACAATATCACTGAAAATAAAGAAATAAAGAAGCAAAGAACTTTTCTTCTTCCCGTGATCTTCAGGAAATTTGGATGATGCAACATCCTGTTCAACATTTCCAAATTTCCAAATCTTAACAACTGCCAATATTGTGAATAAAGGAAAGGTTATCTAATATTTCTCATTATGAGTTTAGTATATTACAAATATAAGACCATTAGGGCTATTTCTAGACATATTTACTCATATCACACATTAAAGGGTCTTGCAGATCATTTTCCTTCTTTCTAGAAATAAACACTTGAAATTAGCAAAACTTTGTGCAAACAGAACATGACCATTAGAAGCTTGAAATGAGTAAAAAAAATCTAGATATAGGCTTAACAATCTTTCGGCTGGTGAAATACAAGGCGATAAAGATAAATATTAGTTGAATTTTTAATATATGAATTATATTCATATATAAATTTTTTGTTAAGATCTCATTTTTTTGTATTGTTGCAGGAGTAAATTTGGCCTAATCTATAATGGAGGACTTATGGAAAAGGATGTTTCAAGCATGAGATGTTAATTTGACTCACACATGAACATGAAGTCATATAATGATTATATAAAGGTTAATTGTGGTTATATGCTGATCTGTTTTTATGTTTCAGGTCATTTATATGAAAGATGCATGTATTTTGTCATGAAGGACACTTTACCTGTGTATAAAATGTCTTTTATAATTACATTCCATGCATCTTTGTAAATGTAATATCGGTGGGACATACACACGCCATCCCAATAGAGGAATCAAGGTTTTTTTAACAGACGATGACTTGTAGCATATTTTTATAGCACACTGTGTATTGTCTGTGGCACGTATGCAGGTGATTCACTGCAGTGGTTATCTGAAGATCCGCCAGTACGTGATGGAGGTGTGTCTCTACGAGTCCTGCTATCAGATTGTGGGTCTGGTGGCCGTGGGTCACTCTCTGCCTCCCAGCGGCATCACTGAGATCAAACTCCACAGCAACATGTTCATGTTCCGCGCCAGCCTAGACCTCAAGCTCATCTTCCTCGACAGCAGGTGAGGCGTGTGCCACTCATCATCATCATCACCACATGTAGACTCAGATCAAATCCTGACCCCTCCTGTGACATTGTTCAATCAATGTCGCAAAGCCTCCTGAAAAGTTCACGGCTCTCAAGGTGTTGCTGAACGTGAAGGCAAGTTTGCATATTCAAACAAAGGCTACATTTACTCAGCAAATTGTACTGCCCAAATCAGATGTTTTTCATATTCGTTTCTGGAGCTGATTCTTTTGAACTGAATTGCCAAATATTTTCCAAGTCGCATGTTATACAAATATCTGGTAAGTTTATTTTCACTTTCAAATCTGGAGTAAAAAAAAAAAAAAAAAAAAATTAAATTTCTTTAAGGAAAAGTTCAACATAATTCAAGCCTAAATGTAACCCAATCCCAAATTACACACAGTTTGCTCTAAAATTTCATTATGTTCTCTGTCTCTACACCAGAGTGGCGGAGTTGACCGGTCATGAGCCGCAGGACCTGATAGAGAAAACCCTGTACCAGCATGTCCATGGCTGTGACGTGTTCCACCTGAGATACGCACACCACATACGTGAGTCCCTGTACAACCCGGACAAATGAACCGCACAACAGTAAAGACGTCATTAAAAATACAACAGACTTATTAACACATTCATGACTGATTTGTAAAAGAATACACAATATGTGCTAATAATATGGTGATAAACATTTAGACCCTGAAGCAATAAACACTTAATGGGTTTGAAATGAACCGTGGAACACTTTTAATGACCGGCAGCAACACGTTCCTTGGATTTCTGTGAAATATGGGCTTGAATGTATGTATTCTATTAGACATATGCATTTCTCCATGGATTCATGCCGTCACCTTGGAGACAGGGATATTAAGTAAACAGGGATATGGGCATGCTGGCGTTGGAGAAATCGGAGTAGCAGAGGTTGTCCTCGGTAAGAGGACGGCAGTGAATGGTGATCTCTCTCTCTCCTCTCTCGCTGCAGTACTGGTGAAAGGGCAGGTCACCACAAAGTATTACCGCATGTTGTCCAAGCATGGCGGCTGGGTCTGGGTCCAAAGCTACGCCACCATCGTGCACAACAGCCGCTCATCTCGGCCACACTGCATCGTTAGTGTCAACTACGTTCTCACGTGAGTTCCTGACGTTACCCGTAACCTCTTATATACTAACATGATAAGAATGTTTGTGTGTAAAATCGATTGGGGTTCTGGAGCTCATTATGGGGGTGTGTGATTTTATTTATTTTTATGATGTGATGGTAGACATCACTACTATCAGCTATTATTGTTCAAGTTGCTTTTGTTAATATTTGATTATTTTAATTAGAAACGTTTTCATTATGCCAGTGACACTAATGGTTTGATCATAGGAAGGTGTTTGTGTCCATTTCCGATATGCTGTATTGGTGGTTATAGTCATAAAATCACATGCTGCGATTTGAATCATTTTTACACTCAAAGGGGTCACTGGTGGTAAAACATTTCAGAATGTATACTTTATTGTATTAACTCCATACTGAGACCTGATTATATCACCATAGCCACGCCATGCATTCTCTTCTTGCCAAGCAGGCTTTTTTATTTTGCATAAAAACAGCTGGATTAAACGCCTTTACTAACCCCTTTGTGTATATGTTTATTCTAGAGATATTGAGTATAAGGACTTGCAGTTGTCTCAGGAGCAGCTCAAGGCCAGACCAGTCCTGTCCTATAAGAGCTCCCACTCTCCCCCAAAGGACCTGCGCAAACAGTTCAAAGCCAAAACATCCAGAGTCAAAACCAAACCCAAAACGTCCCTATACCCACAGGTACAACAACACTGCCACTTACTCTACACAATCATACCGGTGTACAAATTCAAATATATACACAAAGACGCAATCACATAGACATGATGTGCGCTTGCACCGTTCATAAGGATGTGCACTAATGACTGTATAAAATAAAATTAATTAAACAAATCAGTCAATAGTAACAGCTATGTATCTTTGTTTTAACAAAACAATTTTTAATTGAAATTATTCTTCATATATAATGCTATTTTCCCTCAAAAGCATAACAAAACTGACACAAACATATTGTCAATTCTTGACAGTTCATTTACATCTTCTCTATTCCAGCTCTCTATGCCTTCTGATAAAATGGAATCCCCTACAGGAGGTAGCTGGAAGTCGAGTCCTCCATGCAGCCTCTCAGCCAGCCAGGAAAAGAGTCCCGTCTCACTGTCCAACTCTGAGCCGGGCGAGATGCTGCCCTATGGTCTGCCGCTGCAGTACTCATGCGCACAAGCTCACACACGCCTCCGTGAGGACTGCAGGAAGCTGCGGCCAGTGACTAGTTCCCCCGAGCGGGATGAGTGTCAGCTCCTCTCAGCCGCTGTGGGCCACAGAGACGAACACTGGGGCAACACAGGCTCCCCCAAACACCCTTTAAATCCACACATACTCAGCACCAAACCTGGTCTACACAACGGCAGCCCCACCACCTCATCGTATGGCAACAGTTATGCAGGTAAGAGCAAAAGTAGGTACAAATCAGCCATCTTGCTTCGAAAGGCATGTTGTCTGAAGATTTGGCCAATAATATAAATAACTAATCAACCAATTCTGAATGAACGAAAGAATGTCAGGTTCCTTCAGACTTAATCAGTGTTAATTCTACAATGTTGTTACTGAGATGTTAATTTGGCATGGACATTTACCTGTTCACGTGAACAAAATCGAGCAGTTATTGGAATTAATGTTTGATTTAAAGTGTTTATTCACTCTGCAATAGTACAGACACCATCTATCCTGTCTGCGTCATTGCAAACGTCTTACCACTGGGCCATTTTGTTGCACCAAAACTGCACCATATTCACCAAACAGGCCATGTGGTGTCAGCCTCCATTACTCCCAAACTGCCAACAGATGAAAGGCCCACCACAGCGGACCTCATTTTATTTAGACCATTCTAGAACCAGCAGTGGCACCAAAATGGTCATTGTATGTCAGTGTTCTTAGAACTACAGTGTATTGTGGCTGTGTACACAGTTTGTGCCTCACTAACTGGCTTGGGTGCTTTTATCTTGCAGATTGTGGGACGGTGACCAGGAGGTTTCCCGGCGATTCTCTCCATGAAACCTTCAGCAGCTGCTCGTCTTCCTCCAGACCTAGCAGCCGCTTCAAAGAGGAGCCATACGAACATCTATCCATCAGCCACAGCAGGCCACAGAGCCATCTACACAATCCTATACAGGGAAGTGCTGATGCCAGGAAACTCAATAAAGACTCTGCAGAGAGGGCCGAAATGGCAGTGCCGTGCCGGCTGTTGAGTAAGAACACCTATGAACAGCCACGGGTGTGCCAGGGACTCCAGAACCTTAACCAGAACCTTCCCATGCAGATGATGTTGGAACAGAAACGTAGGTTGCACATGACCGAGACAGCATACAACCCCCAGGGGCAGCAGCAATCGGCTCGCGGGCACTGCGATACCACCAGGGGTGAGGAGAGGACAGTAGTGAAAGGACAACCTCCATACGTCTCTCTGAACCTTCACCACGTTCTGGCTAAGCACAGCTCCTTCCCAACCGTGCCGTATTCCCTTGGGCACCTGACGGACAGCTACGGCTACCGGGGGGAGGAACTCAATCCCTATTTGTACAGGGGACAGAGCCCTGCCTCGCGCCCTTCCCCCGAGAACCATGGCCAAATTCCGCACTACATCGGCACCTCGGTCATCATCAGCAACGAGAGGTGACATGCTCAGGGTCAAATGTCAGGGGTCAGATACCAAGGACGCTAAAACCCTTGTACCAGCAGGTTGCAAGTGAATACAGATTCAGACACAAGCCAATGCTAGACTCTGCACGGAGCAACAAATTACTTCAGGTACTGGATATATTCTATTTTTGCAAACTTCATAGCCAATAGTGAGTGTGATAGTGAGATGACAGAGCTGGTCATATTTGTGAAAACGCTGAGAACTGGTATATTATCTGGGATTTTCATTTGAACGGCCTCCTAGTTGCTGAACGAACATGCAACTAAATATGCAAGAGCATATCGCTCAATGTGAACTGAAACCTAATCTAAGTAAGTTAGTAGGTTTGATGTTAACTAAATATGAACAAAATCCTGATATTATATTTAAATCAATGTCATGATGGACAGACTGTTAACACCCACCAACAACCTTTCAAGAATTCTGACTTTTCAAGTTGACGCACATGATGGGGATGTGACCAATGAAAACAAATGTACTGATTAAGAATTAAAATGTTTTTGCCACGTGTGATTTATTTCAAGCTGGAATAAACCAACAGAACATAATATCTTTTTAAAAATATGCTCAATGGCTCAGAAGATATTAGCAATTTCCCAGATCCTGCTTCAAGTTCTGGATTGCCTAACAACCAATAACCCACATGTTTAAAGAAAAATAGCCTTAGCTCATGGCCATCAAGGTGCAGAAAATGCCAGTTCTGCTTGATCACAAAGAAATAACGCTTCGTTTATTTCTGATACTGCTTCGACTTATTTGTGACAAACATAAAAGGAATATGAATTGCATCCAAAAGATATGGAAATTATGAAAAGGTACTTTGAATCTGAATAAAAAATAAGAAATGAGACAGATGGTGTATGTTCGTTTTTGTTAGTTATATCACTCCATTTAACTTGTTCAACGCAGGTCATTTATAAAACTGCGGTTCTCAAAGTGGGGTCCAGGGACCTCCAGGGCTCTGTCTAACATGACCCTGGGATTTTTTCTCCCTTTTTGTTACTGCAGCGGAAATCATAATCCACCATTATAAAAATAGAAGAACTCCTGATTTAAAACATACAGTGTGATTGACATGCATCGATTCTATAGCATTTAAGGCACCGAAGCTGTGCAAGATCACCAGCACCCACCTCTGCTACCTGCACAAGATCGGCTTGATCCTCCATTATTGAAGCACAAAGACCTATAAAATTAAAGCCTTCCATCAGCTTTACCAGAAGCTCTTTCTTTCATCATTCTATTTCCCTACTTCTGCTTTTATGAAACCTCCATACACATCATATAGCCAATGTGTGAGCATGCTATGTATAGGAAGGCTGCAGTATTTGTTTATGGAAGTTTCTGCATTTTCTTTTAGAAAATGTGCGTTTGAAGGTGAGCCAGAGGCCCTGGCAGCCGTCTCCGGGGGAATTAGATTGAGATGTGAAATCATGCAGCCAATATTAAAAAGGATAGATCCTGCTTGACCCGTAAGGACCTCCCCACTGAAATTGTTTAATAGGATATCGAGGAAGCGGCATTTATGGATCTGAGTGGAGCTATTTGCTTAATGACCTTTCAAAAAAACAGAAAGGATAAAATGTGAATCGGGAGGGGGTAATATGATATCCTCCCTGTTTACACTCCGGGATTTGCTTCACTATGTTGCACACATGCACATGCAAAGCTCTTTCAGAGGATCACTGATAATTTACAACTGTTACACATTCTGTAATGACAGCATTCTCTGCCAAGCATCTTTTTTAACTTACTGCACAGATATATAAAATTCCTCTCCCTCGATCCTGAAGCAATTGAAGGAATACAGTGTGTTGTTACTAGAGCCTCTCCCTGGACAGCATGCCCTCTGTGTGTATGTATTTGAGAATGTGGGAGTAAGTGAACGGGCCTGTAATGAGGTGAAGGATCTCGGACAGTTTAGCGGGACTCACAGGAACATTTTCACCTCATCACAGTGAGGGAGAGCGCAAGCACAGGAGGTGTGAAAGACAGATGAGGTGATCTTTAACAGAGCAGGATGAACCCAGTCGGGTGCAGGAAACCTAACCCCTCACGCGTACATAAAAAACACACACGCTCAGTCCACCTGCATGCCCACCAGCCTCTAGCACACCTCATCACTTCCACTCGGGCTTAAAGAAGAGGAGGAGGAGGAAGATGGAGCAGCGGGACACAGTGGCCACACTGTAGCTGCTCACGAACACACATTTCTAGGCCTCCTGAGCTGAACACACACTTCTTGGCTTGTCAGGCCAAGCTGAATCCATTTGAGATGTAAAGAGAGAAGGCTACAGCGACTGCCAGATAGAGGAGCGCTTATTCACTGCACTACCTCACTTTTCAAATATTTGTCTTTTAATGCAGAACTGAAAAAAGATACTATTGATTACATAACACTTAAGAGCTATTCAGTCAGTAAATTCTTTTTATTTGGGAGGAGTAATATTATAAAACACTGGAATGACTTGTCAAAGACTTGTTGATGATGGAAATTCACATCAGTATACGAACTGTTGATCACAAAATATCAAGTACTTATCATCAGGGTAATATTAAGTACTCCTTTTCAGTTTTCTTTTATATATCGTCACAAAAAACAAGTCACGAGTAATTAAATATTCTCATAAGTGCTGCAGTTTCACATATAAAGGCTTAAAAATACACCATTGTAACCAATTTTGTTATTTTCTTAAATACCATAAACAACTCCTAAGATTTACATTACTGCAACTACATATACCGATAAAAGGTTTCGAAAAGGGACAGATATGATTTTTAAGTTCATGTTATAAGACTGATATCTTTAACAATAGTTTCTGTGTGGGGTTTTTTTTTTTTTTTGCTGTCTCTCAATTAGTTATGGAATTTTTCAAAGCAATCATGCACAATCTGGTCACCATATGCTGTAAGCGTTCTGGGAATAAAAGACTTGCAAAATGTATATTTAGAAAGCTACACTTTTATAGTAAACAGAAGACGCTCAATACACGCAGAAGGTCCAGTAAACCTTAACCACACATTTTTATACAAGTGAATTAGTATTACTGTTTCCTCAAATGCAACTTAAATTACATATGAAATTAAAGATTTAGCAATAATTATAACTGTTCCTTATATTAAACTCAACCATAATCCTAATCCTGTGGTCTGTACAGCCCTGTCCTTATACATCTAATTTATTTAAAATCATGTTTTTAGTAGAGGACACAGAAAAACAACATGAACAGTTAAAGGTTACCGCTCCCGATATTGAGTTATGAGTGAAATCTGACATTGCTGTGGAGATTTCTTTCTTTACATGGCATGGTGCAGTGTATAACCATTGTGTGCGTATGTAGAGACTAGTTGTGCTTGGTGACGACCAGGTTTCTCAGCATGTCGAAGGAGTTTCCGTCAGGCTGAACGGACACCAGCCCCTGGTCTCGAGAGCTCACTTGTAGAAAGCCATGATCATCCAGTCCCACCACCTCAGCCTCGGGGCCGTCCTCACTCCATAACCGCACCTTTGTTCCACTGCAAACACCAGCCATCATTAATAAATATTTACAGTATTTATGATTATAAAATTATGATCAGCAGGAATAGTAAACTCACTCATGCACCCATCTTTTGTAGTAAATGGGCAGAACTGCCTCAGGGCCATGCAGCTGAAAGTCGGAAATGAGCTGCTCTAGCAGAGTGACAGAGCGGCCGATGAGCTGTGCTGGGTTTAGAGGACTCAGCTTGCTCCCTCGCTCACGGTTATGCTGAGCAACCAGGTCATTAATGCAGATGGTTGGGTTACTGTTGCTCACATTAAACCCACAACCTAGTGAGACAGAGACAGAGTGTGAGTGAGTGAGTGAGTGAATGAGTGAGAGTGAGAGAGAGAGTTAGAGAGCGTGAGAGTAAGAGAAAGTGAAAGTGAGAGAGAGCGCATGAGTGAGTGAGTGAGTGAGTGAGCGCGAGAGAGAAAGTGAGAGAGAGAGAGTGAGAGAAAGTGAGCGAGAGAGAGAGAGAGAGAGAGAGTGAGAGAAAGTGAGAGAGAGAGAGAGAGTGAGAGAAAGTGAGAGAGAGAGAGAGAGTGAGAGAAAGTGAGAGAGAGAGAGAGAGAGAGTGAGAGAAAGTGAGAGAGAGAGAGAGTGAGAGAAAGTGAGAGAGAGAGAGAGTGAGAGAAAGTGAGAGAGAGAGAGTGAGAGAGCGATAGAGCGTGAGTGAGTGAGCGAGAGAGAGAGAGAGTGAGCGAGAGCGAGAGTGAGAGCGAGAGTGAGAGCGAGAGTGAGAGCGAGAGTGAGCGAGAGAGAGAGCGCGAGTGAGTGAGCGAGAGAGTGAGCGAGAGAGTGAGCGAGAGAGTGAGAGAGAGCGAGTGAGAGCGAGAGCAGATAAGGGAAAGAGGAAACAGAGAGAAAAGAATTAAGTTTTTAACCCACCACATGTAGTCAAAATACACTTGACTACAGAACACTTAATTCAACTGAACCAAAAATTACTAATAAAAGTGTACAATATGGCAGAAATCTCATATTACAATAAACTGAAGAGAGTTTTGTGATAAATGATAGTCTTTAAAATAGTTACGTGCCAGCAAAACAGAAGTGTTACAATTAAAAAAACCCTCTGATGATATTATTTATTATGTTTAAGATTTTTTTTTAACAAGAACTTTTTTAGGAAAAGAACTGGTACATAAACCTATTGAAACGTCCAGTCAGCTATTTGTTACTGTCATGAACAGATGAAGTCGGTGGTGTAAAATATACCACCAAATCCCTGTGTATCAGTACATCAATATAATGATGATACCGGCAAATTCTGACAGAAGTACACTATGAATTAAAATTGCAATAACTCAAAATTTTGCTCTAAATAGTGTTATACAACAGTTAGTTCTGGGCCACTAATTTGATCGGTCGAGCAGCGTTCCAAGAGTGCTCATATTTCTCAATAACAACACTGGGACATTTCACCGTGTCCATTACTCTGCTCGTCTGTGAATGCTTGTGTTCACCACATAAAACTCTACTCCCTACTTCGAAACGGTTACCACGGTAGTGTTACTGACCTCATCAGCGGACATGGCCAGCCACACTTTTCAGGGATATAACTTTTGACTTAAAATATTCAAGCTCGTCGGCTGAAGATGAAAAGGAAGAAGGGAGGCCAATTCTACCGGAAGCACCTTTAACGGAAATGTACACATCAATTAGAGCTAGCTAGCCAGCTAGACGACGTGCTATAACGTGAGTGTGGCTTCATCGGGATCCATTTCCGCTAGCGGAGCAAAAATTTACAGGACATTTGGTCATCTTGTCTCCAAAACGTCACTTACTCTGTTATATAAAAGTAATAACACACTCAAGGTTTCAGCTGTGATTAGCGGAGTGCTTATATTCAGTACAATAGCACTCCCTGTCATGTGATATTGCTTAATTAGAGACAAACACACACAAAACATTATTATTTCTAACCCTAGACAAATCCGAATCATTTAGCTTAAGATTACTTTCATATTTAGAGATACTACCTATGAGGAGGTGAAAGGTGGATCCCATCATAGTTGATGTGACCAGAACTCCTCCGAGCTTCATCAGGTTACCATAGTAAATATCGTTGGGCCACTTCACCCTCAGGTCAATTTCCTAAACAACAGAATGACATAATTAAGGTGAAAGAGTGAGTCACATGAGAAGGTTAGTAAATTTTTTGCCCTTTGCTATGGATACTGTACATCTTACACAGATTAATCCTAAACCCACCTACGTACTGTGGACATATTCCGATTTTCATTTCTCTTAGAGGGGACATGTTAATTCAAGCACCGCTTGTTATTCTTGCCACATCCCATAATGCTTCCTGCACGACGGGTGCGCACACAAACAATCCTCTGCAGCATAACGTATGAGAGCTTGCAGCACGGACTCACACACAGTCAACGTGCTCCAAACATCCAATACTCATGCGTGTTTCCAATCAAGCACCAACACAAACACAAGTGCGTATGTGTGGGGGCCAGCGCAAGGCCTCAAGCCTTCTCCTGCAGTTGACTCTGACAGTTTTGATTAGTAATCTAGACGGCAGCACCTGCTCGGGAGACCTTTCTGTGGGGCCGTACTTTTCAACGTTCATGTGCGTGTCATATCTGGGTGGTGTGATCGCGTACCTCGTATCCAGGCAGTGTGCGCACAGCCTCCACCACAGCAAGAGCAGCCAGGTGCTGCAGGAAGGGGATTCTCTGACCAAGCCGGGAGCTCAGCGCTACCTGCAAGTGCAGCGTGAACATGGCGCAACCCAGTGGGCTCAACCACGCGTTCCCCCCTCGCCCTGGAACACAGTAAACAAACCTGTTACACACACTAACACTTTAAAATTACACACAGGTGAAAATATCCACAGGGCGGAGAACGGTAATCCTGCAGAGTAATAATATAGTGCTGTCTGTCTGCATGTTAAATGTGACAACTACAGTATCTCAGGGTGCATGTTAGAGAAAATAAAACTCTACGCATTCCCGTTCCTCATTATCACAAATGAAATTTCACATAAACACAGAATTATTAAACATTAAACACAAGATGTTCTGCAATATTACAGCTAGCTGACTATTAAAGATGCTTCTTCAACCATTCTCAACCTTTCAACATATATTGGTACTTAGACTACCGTTAGTACTATAGCACAAAATGACCTTCTTATACGCATATCATTTATTATTACACGCTTAGCAAACAAGGGAAGGACAGTGGCCATAAAAACAATCACGGTTAACAATATTTAACTGATATTAACATGAAACAGCTAACAAACTATACATGAGGCAGTTTTGTCATTTTAAAATGTAACATTATTTTTAAATATAATCTAAATATTAAATTATATTTAATTTATTGATTTAAATTGGAATCCAGAGGGCCCTGAGAGGAACCCTGTAGTGTAGCAGTGACTGACCTTTGCCCTTAGTCTGACATGCTGCCACAGCAATTAACCCCATATCCTCAGGTAAATGCAGCATCAGTCTATAAAGAGAAAAAAAACAACCGCCATATATTAATAATATAAAAAAATTAACACTAGTCTCTCAACATTATTCACCATCCCATTTCAGCTGAATGTCTTCTAGAAAGCTGATGTGTAAAGGCAAATGTTACGCTACGTGTTGAAAGAAGAGCCGACAGCTCAGTAATGCTGAATCCTCAAACCACTGGACTTTAATTGAACTTTGACCCCCATCTCAGGGTTTTTAGCCCAGCGCTCCCATCAAATAACACCCCCACTAAAGTAAACAAGCGTCCACTTGACCCTGTGTCACACACACACACACACACACACACACACACACACACACAAACGCACACGCACACGCACACACTTCCTCGGGCCACACAGCAAGGTGACACTCAGGTGTCAATCTTGTTCTAATTGCTGAACAAACAGATAATTATTCTGCCAGATGCTACAATGAATTAGAGACAAGGTCAAAATCCTGGAACGTGGAACATTGCTTTAGATGATTCAAAAAAAGTTTAGGACTCGGTCTATAGCACAGCACCATTATCTATGCTGCCTAAAAGAGAAGATGCTGCTCTGTTCTGGGTTAATATCTATTACACAGTAGCTTGAAGTGCATATTTTAGTTAAGATAGCTGCAGACACCATTTCCCTCTCAGGGATAAACATTAACCGTTGCATACATGTGGAATTTAACCCTTTATTGCGTTTTGCTAATTTCAAGCTCTTCACAGAATTGAAACTAATTGCAGTAAAGGAAACGCCATCACCATTCGACCGGGCGAACTCGCTCCAATGCATCTGAAGCCTCTTTTCAAATTACTGGCCATCATGTTACGTGTCATTATGCGCCTCACCACATCGGAAAAAGAATGCTAAGCATGCAACACCACCATTCACCAACGTAGATGCCGGTCTGGTGAAGACAAACAATGCTGAAAAGGTGACCTGACAGCCTTTCCTTTACAAAGGCATGATGTTAGTCGGGCACACTGTCAAAAGTATTTATAAATGCAGAAATCACTTTTACACATCTGACAAGGTTTGTGGGATATGCATAACATATAAAGTGTTGAGTGTTTTTAACTGAAAAAAGTACAAATAAAAATAAAAAGTGGAAAAAAAAAAAAAAAAAAAACGAACAATATTTGCCATCAGTCACGTGCAAAGTTGCTAGTAGAGCCACACATTCTCTGTCTAACAGATGGAAATTTGTCTTATTCCAGGGTGGCTAGAGGCAACACACACAGGAATCTGGAGGGAATCTTGGTGCGATCTGTCATTTACAGAAAATAAATTTACACAAGAGCTTAACCAGGGAGAACCTCAATTTCCTTGGCCAAAGCCTGGGAGTCTGAGACACAGGGCAGTAATTCAGGGCTTTCTGATGCAAAGAGACAGTGTTACAGACACAGAGACTTTAAACTGCACTCCCATAATCCGGTAAATTCCCAGACCAAACAGTCCCTGTGAACAGGAGGCTTGCAGAGCAACTCTATTAGAGTGGGTGATATCTTTATCTCCACTAGATAAAAAGGAACACCAACAATTGATAGCTCTACTCCGAGAAGAAGCAACACTGAAACTACTACTGGCTTGGTAGGGCTGATATTACTGTGAAAGAGCCAGATGTACAAAGGAAAAACTCTGCTTGGGAGGAAAAATAATGTTACTGCTTACAGTAAATTGACAGTTTGGTAAGACTTATTTGAATAGCAAATGAACACTTAACCACATTCTTGGAATTTTACCTCATAGTACTATTACATTTAGCCATCATTGCAGACAAATAGGTATTTATGAGAAATGCAGATTTAAAAGTGGCCAAGGCAGAAGGTGCAGGAAACCAAATGCTAATTTGTAGACTTAGGAATTTCTTCGCTCAAACTCAGGCTAATTAAACTGGACATATTGTAAGAGCCCGACAGCCAAAAAGCCTCCATCATGTGCCACCAGCACAAGGAAAAAGCAACAAAAACACGGGACGTGGGCGGCAGTAACATCAAAAAAAAAATATTGGAGCCGCTCCTGGCACATAACCCGATTTCCGAAAAACTATCAAACTATCAAATGAACTACACAAAAGGAATGCATGCTGGATTTAGGACAACTTGCAAGTGACTTCAGGTACTGAAAAAGGGCCAAGGGATAATGCTGGAAAAACAATATGGTGCTATTTAACTGAGTCCCCATCCTGCTTATTTGTTAAAAGATATGGAATTAGAGACAAAGGAAGACAGTCAGACAGAGAAAAACAGATTTTTCCCATGTCTGGGAGTGGGGTGTGTGGTGCAGGCAGTAGGATCCTGACCCCGAGGCGGTGTAGGCCGTTTAGGCGGCGGGGCCGAGCGCCATGGATAATTGAGAGCTTGCGCTGTTTGGCAGGACCACCAGAGAACCCCGAGCGCTGGATCGTGACAAGCGCCGCTGCTTTACAAATCAAGAGGCGACAAGGGTGCACGAGAGGCCCAGACGGCTCTCTGTGCTCCTTCAGCCAAGCAAAATGAACTTTTAATAAGAACATCAGCAGCTAACAGTGCGAGGAGAGCCAGGAGCAACCTCTCAGACTGCCGCGCCAGCGTACTTGTGCCAAAGACTAAATTAAGCACACCTAAGGGAGCATATGATACAGCTGTGTTAGTGTGTGTGGCCAGCATTTCACTTTGAATGAGTAAATGCTGAACGGATGTGTAAAAAAAATTATATTAAAAAAAAAAAAAAACAAACACGCAAAAAACCAAACAAAACAGTTCTTCAGAACAAATTTAAAACCTGCAGGTTTTAAAACTTTGAATGCATAATTTTTTTTTTTTTTTTTTTTTTTTAAATAATAATTTTGCAATTACTTAGAAGAAGAAATTTAAAAAAAAATCGAACAAGGAATACAAGATGGGAGCTGAGCAACAAAAATAAGACATTCAAGGTGGACTTTCTATCTTGCCTTTTACTCTCTCTTTCTCAGTCTTTGTCCAGTGGAAATCAATCTTGACAGATTTGCATGCAAAGTGGCGTCAAATTCATTTCTGCTACACAAATATGAGATCAGGCTTGGATCAGCTCAAACAACTCTCTCCTAAACAGAATACTCTTACTGGCTCAAAGAGGCACCTTCAATAAGAGTTGTGAGGCCGAGAGCTATGTGTATGGGGCAAGACGAGGGGTGTGAGGGGCTGAAGTGGGCAATCTATAATAAGCCAGAGCTCAAATCTGTGAGCTTTGCAATACGCAGTCTAATGTATTCCTCCAAAGTTAATCTCATTTTGAAAGCACGTCCACCAAGCAGCTCAGGGGTCGTCTGCGACCGAGGAACCTGAAAACACATTAGAAAAATTCCTAATAACGGGCACAAAAGAGAGCTGGAGGATGGAAAAAAGGCCCACAATTAGCAAATAGACATCAACAATGGGCGAGTTTCACAACAAGGACCGCCTATCAAATGCTGCCATTCCAGCAAGTCTATCACAGCCTCTTCACAGGAGACGAAAGGTGGGACTATCTCCAAACGTATACATAAACCACAACTGACCTGCTTCAACAGAAACAAAACTGCATTTCCAATTTGTGGAATAGTTAGTAAATGAATGAATGAACTAATTAATTTGTTCATTGCTTAGATGCAGGACTCGATTTGCATTGCGCTCGATTCTTATTGTTCTGATGAATTGTTGAAGAGCCATCACTGCCTATAGAATGTTATCTAGTGTGAATGTATACATTTACTGAAGTGATATGGGCCAAGTCCCACAGACGAAAATTTTAAACGAATTAGCTTTTCGTGACCTTCACAGGTTTTAGTCATAGAACACTTGTTACATATGCAGCTGTGGTTCTGGGAACCCTGAAACATTGTCAGGAGGCAAGGCAAGGCAAGTTTATTTATATAGCACCTTTCATAAACTGCGGTCATCCAAAGTCTGTAAGGAGTGGTAAAAAAAAAAAACACCCTGATACCTCTTTGGGTGAGTGCACATGCATGCCAAGACCATCCAAAAAAAAAAAGAAAAAAAAAAGCTTTTTTTTTTTTCTCCAGAATAAGGCTAAATCATTATTATTATTTCTGGATAATTAATGACAATGCTATGAGAATCCAACCCACTTTAGGACACTGGAAATGTGTTACCGAGGCACTCAGCCCACCTATGATGCCCAACAGTAGTTGGCTAGTCTCTGATTAGACAAGGAAGCCCCACAGATTATCAGATATACTGAGGATCAGATGACCACTGTTTGGTCTACGTAGCACCACAGGGTGTTCATTAGGCACAACAAAGAACAAGACCTTGGGCCGAAACCCTGGGTTTAACCAAAAGTTTACTCAAGGGTCATGTGACCACCAACATGCGCAACACGAGCTTGTTGCCAGAGCATGCGGTTCTCCCACTCTTTTTGCTGAAGTGGTTGCTAGCAAAAAGACCATTTCCGAGACACCCATTTCAGATCAGCATCTGGATCGCAAGGAATGTAGTAAGAGATAATAAGGTCTCTTATTGTAAGGCTATAAAAGATACCAGTAAAAGGCAAGGGGGACATCCCATGGCACGCTCTTGCAGCGTTGTGACATATGGAAACACCTCAGCCCTGTAAGAAAGGTCATAAGATTATGAGATGCCAGTGAGATGTCATCCATGGTGCTGTGACATTCAAAACACAGACAGGGACACTCAACTTCGTAGCAGTTGCTGATCAAAGTTTGGTATTCTTGGAATTGTTCAGCTTTAGTAGTAGACGCAGGTACCGGGGCTCTTGTCCGGTAGTGTTTACTGGACTACTAGACAGCAATCCTTACTCTGTGCTTCATCCCTAAAGGCCAATCCCACAGGCAGAGGGGACCTTGCTGGGGTTCTAGCCACAAACTGATAACCATAGTCGAAATCCCTTCTAGTATCCACACAAGGAGCTGTTACCTCACAACATCTTCGATGATTCAACCTAGTGTGTCCATTAATGTCCGCCACACAGAGTGACAGGCCAATGAATCATGCAGTCGATTTAAATGTTAGGAAGTTCAAGATCACCATGAGACCATATTGTGAGCAAGGATGTTGGACATGTACCCAATCATCTGCTTGTTGGTAGGAGCACATAGGAGCCAGTTGACCAAATACGGCAGTATCCTGATGCCTCTGGCCATCAGAGCAGGGAGGGTCACCTGCATAACATCTTAAAAATAACCATGGTGCTAGAGAGAAGGTGAAAAAGAATTGGATTGCCTCGCTTTGAAAAGTAAATCTCGGAAAGCATCCGTGTTCTAGGGTGGTGGGAACCTGTAAATGGGAATTATGCAGATAATCTCTGGAATGAATTACATTTGGCAACTATAGTATAGGGAAAGGGTAAGAACCAGTTCAGCCCAATCAGATTTAGAATTAAATGCAAACATTCTTAGGAATAAAAAAAATGACATGGTGTAGAACAATCTGTTCTAAACTGTGTGGTCCACCTTTTGGAAGTACCTCTATCCAAAAAAGAACAGATTTCTTGGGTCCGAGTGGCAACCTTGTTAAGGTCTGATGTCAACAAGGCCCTGAGCCACGAGAAATTGGTGGGCTAATAGTGGAAGTGAAGTTTGTATCACAACAACTGTGAACAGGACCCACTGATATTATGTAGTCGCTCCCCAGTTAGTAAGGCTGGGGGTTGATCGCCAAACCCCCACCCTTTATGATGTAGTTTGATGTATAGCTTAATTTCTTGAGACTACCAGGTTCTCAATAAAATCCTTGCACTATAGCATAGTAAATGTTGCAACCAGTGCTATGTGAGAGCGCATTTGGTGTCACAGTTATAGAAACTGTCAGTATGTGTTAACAGAGGCCGATCAATTTCAACAATCAATTTCAGTTTAACCAAATCTGCCACCAGGTCGGCCCTACTCCTAGAAAATTGTCTTTGGATGCTTTTCTGTTTTTGTACTAAGCTTTATCAAACTTTGTCAGATTCAGTCATTTATCACTGGTAAGAGAACCAACTCAACCATGCTAGCAGCACATAGCCACCAGCCTGCTAGTCAGTAGGGAGTGTGAAGAAAATTTGAGCAGAAAAACAAATAGGGGGGATATGAGACAGAGAGAGGGGATGGACAGGTGAATGAAAGGGAACCTGACTCCAGGCCCATTGTGGATTTCAGTGGAGTCCTAACTTCTCAGGCTCATGGGTATGTCCCCACTCAATAATACTTTCGCACAAGTCCCTGGTCAGCTAGACATTGGAGGATGTGATCCTCGAAGGAGATGGTGCCAGTCCAGGGAAACCAACCCTGTCAGAAGAATGAGCAGTGAATAAAGGTTCTTAGCAACAACTCATGAACAGTGCACCAAGTGAAGATATAAAGGCTAGTGATGATAACGAGGGCAACTTGATGCTAGCGGACACCACTTCTGCAGCATTATCGAGAAAAGGCAATGTAGGAAAAATGCACTCAGCACAGCAGAAGAGATGACAGCTGACCACTGGAGTCTACCACCAGCTTTGGAGGACAGGATACCTGTAACTCGGCTCATAAGCTGAGATGCACCTAGATCCATATTATGCAGATGTGACCAACATCCACAAGGTGAGAAGAAGAAAGGGGACAAATGGCTGTTTGACAGCAGTGTGTGTTTGGAAGTACAGGGTTATCAGCGAATGAGCAGCAACCAGGTCTCTTGAAAGGCAGAATTGTCTGGAAGCCTCTTCTGTCCTGCCATTGTAAAACTCCTGATTACAACACACTCACGACAAAGCAACACAAAAGGACTGAAAGAGAGAGAACTCCTCAGAGGAGGGATAGCTTTCACTGCCGAGAGCACATCATGTGTGGGAGAATGCAGATCACAGGCTGCTGAGCCCAAAGGGTCACTTACACAGTGACTGGAGAGGGGGTGTGGGTGAGGGTCAGAGAACACACGGCCACCATCACAGAGAGATCAGAGAGAAGGACACACACACAAACAAAGGCAGGATTTGGCTAGCCAGGTCCTTACTCTTACTCTACTAAAACTGCTTTTAGTCTTTCACTCCTTATTAATAAGCCTAGATAAAGTCCAAAAGCAAGCGTCCAATCTGACAGAATAGAAGTGGTTGTTTCCTTGGTGTAGATAGCACAGATGATCAGAACACATATTTATTCATCACAACTCCTACCTCCTAATGCTCTTTCTAACTAAAACAATTTATACAAGTTAGCTGAAACATTTCTGCATTGATAGCTCACTTCAACCATATACTTCTGGCTCGATCTGGAATTGCAAATCAAACAAAAAACATTCTGATTGCTGGCATCAGTGCACATCTTTAAAGTGGATTTTCCTCACTTAACATAAGCATATTAGTATTGATCAGTGGCAGGCATAAGTGTGATGATCGATACAAGAGCTCTAATCCGTAAATGTGATTAATTGGAATAATCCTGTTTTCTGAAGAGTCGCACGCGCGATCATTTTCAAACAGGGGCTCAGGGCTGATCAATCAGAATTTTTCACCATTACTGGATCAAGTGAGACTCTTTTCTCTTTTTCGGAACCATGAAATGTTAGTATACAGAATGCAAAACTTTCATTTTTGGCTATGATCAAGATGACTTTATGGATCCTAAAATCATTTAAAAATCACGTCAACTTAAATTTGATCACAATCATCTTTTTAAAATCATTTTAATCATTTTAGCACCACATATATACCAGCTGTTGGAATGTTTTGTATAATTCCAGGTGATGTGTGATGCTTAGTAGTCAGAGTGGCCAGAGCCATCAGTGTGGGTCTCTGTTTTCCAGCCTAACCCTCTGCTCCACTCCTCACTCTGCTCAGCAGCCATGTAAACTCTTGGCGCATCTGGCACTGATGGAGGAATAAGAATATGAAATAAGGACTCATAGCATCTGCTTACAATTTTAGATAATTGGTCGTAGAGTCTGCAAGGTCAATTGGACCACTTTTGCTTTATGTACAAACCTGCTGCTTGTAACTGTGAACCTTTTCCTTTTTACCCCCCTCCTATTCCCAGCGTTAGTGTTTTTCACAGGAAACAGAGTCTAATTCCGCACAGTGTCCGTTTGGATTTCGGATTCGCTGTTAAAACAAGCGCTGATTGCAGCAATGGGGGCCAACAGCAGTGCCTCAGTCTGCAATGTGCATGTGTGGGGGCATGTGTGTGTTAATTACTCTCGGACATCAAGAGGAAGGTGTTTGACTGACCTACTTATGCGTTCCCTTCTAAAATAGATTCAGCCAATAGAGTACTATTGCATGAGGAGCTCACATAAATCTACAGTTTAAAAGCCATGAATAAAAAATGGTTGCAGAGGAAATAAAACATTATGTCCTTCCATGTAATTATAATACTTCAGGAAAAGTATACTTTAAGAAAGCCTTCTGAGTGACCTCTGTAGCTTCAGGTGAACTGAAAATATTTTCCTTGCATGATGGGAAAGTGTCAGGGTGGCAGAGAGCTTTAGGCACAAAAATCTGAATTGTGTGTGTAGCTGTCTGCAAATTGACATGCATGAGCGTGATGTGTGACTGCTCCCTTGTGCTTCACCAATAATCACCTCACACACTTAACTGCCTTGAGTTATACATAGCATACATCGTGTTATACATAAGACTTTACCTGAATCCCCCATGCACAGGTGGTCATATGATTCACGGACAGCAGAGATGGGCAATATTGTAAAATACCATATTACAATAGAAATTCATCTCATACTTGTAATCTGACACATTATATTGTGAGATCATGCAGTTGTACCTGACCACATAATTCATCAGTGATTCGCCATATTCCTAATAATCAAGCAATGTGAAATAGGTTATATTAATACCAGAAATACAGTTGGTGTTAAGTCAGATGAGCTGAAGAGAAGAATCCATTAACACAGGTGTTAATAAGAGCAGGCAGCAGCAGTGTTGTGCACACTAGGCCTGCTGGGAGGTACCCTTGCTCCATGGTCCATGGGGACATTGGGATTCTGGCCCAGTTGTGACCTTGTGAGAACACTGGCCTGTCTCTCCCTCTACCTATTATTAGGCTGTTCTGGTCAAACAAAGCGCTAATACTCTGGCCAAACATACCGCTCCCCCCCCGATCACTCTCTTTCTCTCTTGCCCTCACATACACCCCGTACCAACATGCCCCCACAGTCACACAGCTTCCCCCTTTTCAGATTAGTCTTCAGTCAATATACACGTCTTCTCCCACAGTACAGAATTCACCCAGCACTACCAAATACTCACAACCAAAACCCAGTACTGCCTTATTATTCTGCATGCTATAGCACTCTTTATTCTCTGTGAGAGTGTGACACAGAGAGAGAGAGAGAGAGAGAGAGAGAGAGAGAGAGAGAGAGAGAGAGATACTCCAGCTGGGAAAATTTACATTTTGCTTCTTTTAAGGTTTTATCTATTCAAGAAAACTGCCAGTGATGCATTTCAAAATGGAAATGATCCTAACTTTACTCTGTTCTGTAAATACAAGAATGCAATTTGTGCACCTATAAATACAAGAACGCAAGCACGGCCTGCAACAAGATGAGAATCATATTGTACCATCAGCCAAGGACTCCGCACAGTCTTCCTGAACTGGAAGCGTTTCTGTCTACCGGAATTCAATAAACCCTTCATAATAAAAGGGTAGGATTATTTAAACAAGCGCTCAAATTATTAAAATACATAAACCTGATACATACATATTGTAAAAACAACTCTCTGACAACCTGTTGATACCACTACCATATGCCCCACACACTTCCAACCAAATAATAGGCAAACAGCTTTTTCTAAGGCTAGACTCAGTTTTGATAACTGGTCCTTTTTGGAGCTGCACTGGAAGTACTATATATAAAATATACAGACCTCCAAGGGCTTTTAAGTAAACCGAATTTACAACAGGTTGGGTGCTGAACAAAAGCATATTCTAAACAGACCTCAATTTGCAATTACATATTTACAAAGTTGAAGCAAAAACAACAAAGATGATGAAGAAAGAGAAAGTGTCAAACCTCAACACACTAATATAAGTGGTAATTGGCTTATGAACTTGCAAAGACATGGTCTTTTTCTTGGTAAAATACAAAAGGATACAGAGCATGCTAAGGCACTTAGAGTATGTGATCTAGTGTAGACTGTTAAGAGAAGAATAATACTATTTAATCAGGCTGTAACAGAGGACATCTGGAAATTACTCTCATAATCAAGCAAGAGGGAAATCAAACTGTAGCCATGTTTCTTTTTTCCTCCTCCACCTTGCTTTTTTTCGTTAGCCTACAACCCTAATGACAACACTGTCACTTCCAATCACTTCAGCTGCGCTCCAGAATCCATTTTTCAAACTTTATGACAGCTCTAATGGCTCCCACCTGCGCCTGTGATCCAGCCTGTTGACTGGCGAGTTTGCCGTGTTAAGGGGAGCTGCAGACAAAGAGCTCCATTAGGCGCGGCCAGCCCTACTGCAGTGAGCTCACTCATGCATTAAATCAGTTCCAGCTCAAATCTTCAATTGACGCCCCCCTGCCCCTAAATGTGGGAAGATGGACGCCTCCCCCATCAGCCTCATCAGTGCCACAGCAGCCGCCATTGGCAATGCCACCATCAAAGGTTGTACCACCAGGTGTTTAGGTATGACAGTGTAATGTAGACTGTTAAGTCTAGGTATGAGAATGCATCATGGGCTAGGTGATGTGCTTCAAGGGCTTCTCAGTAAGAAGAGTTTTCCATGTTATAAAAAGCAAAAATAGTTCTGGGTGCAGTGTGACCACAGCGCTGGACCACATTCCAAGTTTTCCACTCAAGGACTTAATTATTGGTTTTGACCTGCTCTGCGTCCAGCAAATGGCAAAAGAAACTAAAAATGAAAGACATATAATGGTGGAAATTAACTCCTCACTCTTAGATCCTACTGGGATCTACAAGTGCCTAAAAAGAGTGATAAAGATTTTATCCTAGGTCTAAAAATGCTCAAATATACGGTGTTGAAATCCTAAACTGGTTATGTGAATAACCAGAGAATCAGAATAATTTCCCTTTATGCTACTTACTCTTACAGAGTATGGTGAACATATACCCATTAAAAAATAAAGCCCAACAACATGGGAAAAAATATTCATAGTAGGACACTGTAAATACTCTAAATTCTACTGTAAAGATAAAAGAAATTCTTGTTTATTCATTTATTCATATTCAACAGCAACTAAATTCTATTAAGCATGGCAGCTGATCAGAAGCTTATACCAGGAACGCTGGGTGTGACGTGGGAATACACTCTGGCTGAGACAGGAGTCCACTGCAGGGCACCGTGCACACAGCCATTCGCATAGTCATTCACACAGAGGTGCAATTTAAAGTAGCCAATCCACCAAAAAACATGTTTTTGGGATGTTGGATGAAACCAGAGAGCCCGGGGGAAACCCCATGGCCACAGGGATAAGCTATTAAGCAGCAATTCCCACTGACACAATTAAAATCATTTGCTGGATGGTGTCCATACCCCTCTAGCAGGTCCATGGTGGTAGGAGTGACATCAGCGTAGAGCAGTGTGTGCCCCAGGCGCTGGCTCTGCAGATGCTGCCTGTATGTGTCCATGCTGAAATGCTCAGAGAGGAATTCTGGGGCCTCGGTGTGCAGCGCTAGCTCTCCATCGCCGAACTCTCCCAGCTCCTCTTGGCCCCAGATCACCCTCAGGCTGGTCTTCTGAGAGCGCACAGTGCCATTGACATCCACATGCTCCCTCAGCCAGCGTACAAATGTATTCTTCAACTTCTACATGAGAAACACATGTAAAAGA
The DNA here is from genome assembly GCA_030068235.1 of Notoglanidium macrostoma. Taxonomy (NCBI): domain Eukaryota; kingdom Metazoa; phylum Chordata; class Actinopteri; order Siluriformes; family Auchenoglanididae; genus Notoglanidium; species Notoglanidium macrostoma. Next base: position 9,173,266 of record JAQQZR010000009.1, on the reverse strand, counting down.
TCCCGTGAGTTCACATCAGACATTTAATTCTTCTATTGCTGAATTTATTAATTGAGGACTTGATCAACATTCCTACAGTATGTTGCGGTGTTCCAAAGCCACTGGTAAAGCTCACTGGTAAACTTGAGTGGAGCTCGCTTAACACTGGCTAATAAATACTGTAGGAGTGCTAAATTGTTTAATTAACTGCTAATTAATCAAATAACCCACTAGCAAGTGACTTAGTTATGATAAATAATTGCACGGAACTGCTTTGTGCATTTTAACGGCTGTTGCTTCTGAACCAAAGTGATCAACCTTTCTCCATCGGACTTGCTCTACATAGAGCCTTATAATCAGGGGTTCTTTAAATAAATGATCATCACACATGGATAACCAATTGGCTTCATTACAAGGTTTTACACTGAGCGGTCTAGTTTCCTTGCTACTCCCTGATCAAACTCAATTAATCAGTAAGGCTACACACTTCAACTGCTTCAGTTGATTTTCCCCAAGACAGATTCTCTCATAGTTTTTGAAGAATGCATAAGATAAACACTGGCTCATCCAGAGGGAATGTGTTCCTAGTCATGAAGGGGGCTTCATTCAAACCCTTTTTATAAGCATGTGATTAACTGTGGTAAAGGTCTTTGCGTTGTGGACATGAAAACGGTGATGTATTTTGTTAAGCATATTGAGTATTAATTCAGACTTATTGGAACTGACAGACTCACCAAAACTGCATCGGTGAAGATGAGAAAAATATTACCCGTCTTTTTACCGGTCGTCCTGTGATCACTGTAGCTTTAGATACCTGTTCTTGTCTGACAGAAGTGTTGTTGTTAAGAGTGTGTTAACAGGGTGTACCTGCCACCGTTAACTCCTCCGGAGAACCCAACCATATAGTAGACTAGCTTCGGACACAATGGAATTAAACATCTCAAAATAAATCATATTATGAGCTCCAGAATCAAAACACGCAATCAGACAAACTGAATGGTTCGACTAGATCTGATTTTTCCAAGGCATTTCCTCAAAACTAAGCTCAGCAAGCGGCCATCTGGTGCCAAAGTCTGAGAAGAGATAATGCTATAATTAGTGGGTTTTGAAATGAGTGAACACATTGATGTTTAATCAATTAGAATGGCTTATCGGCACGTCTTAATTGTGTTGACTGTAAGGAGGTGGGGATAACGGGGTCCCTGTGGGCCTGTTAACACAGACGCTAAAGGGCTTCCAGCACTGCACTGAATGTGGGTCTGCATTGACGCAGATACATCAGAACAAGAAGGGGGCCCTAAATCTGGCTAATCCCCTCCCCCAGTAACACACGCACAAACCTGTGAGTCAAAATAGATCCCTAATACACAGAGAATAAAGAGCTATGCTGCGTAGGATTTTAATTATGTACACTACTCAAGTGGTGATATCTAGTTTGGGTGGTCCTGTTCAGGCCTCATTTCAATAATACTGCAGCATTAAGACTATGCAGATGAATGAGACTGTTGCGTAAGGCAGAGTGAGATGTCCAACAGACACTGAGAAGAGAAAGTAAAACAAGACATAAGTATGTGGAGGAGGAAAAACAGGTAATGAGAGAATGTGAGTAAGGAAAGCTGGTAAAGTAAGTTCTGAACTGCCTGCACTAGTGGGAGTGCTTGTTACCAGCATCCCCCAGTGTGAGCTGTTAGAGGTGAAGCCCCCAACAGTCTTCCCTCTCCGTCTTCACACCAGAGCAAGGTGCACAGTGTGCTATTCTTCCTCCAATGAGCAACAGCTCCCGTCTGGAAGCAATCGCCTTTTCATCAGAAGCCTACTTGTTATAATAGAGTGGTTGGGACAGGGGTCAAATGTCACACTCGAACCCAAACAAACCCCATCAAAATACTAAAATAAGAATGTGTTACGATCCCAGAAATTCTATTCTAAGAGGCCAGCCAAGGCCAAGTGGATGAATAAATGACTAACTTGTCAGGAATCACTCAAACATCACATTGTAAATGATCTCCAAGCAGACCGCAGGAAAACCGAACGTAGCTCTTATGTCCAAGGTTCACTCGAGGCTTCAGTGTGTCCAAGGTTCAGTAAACTGAAGCAGCTCTCAGCAGAATACGATTTCTAAATAAAATGTGTAAATAAATACTAAATACGAGTTGGTCTTCAGAAGGCCTTAATTATTAAAATGACATAATTGTAAAGGAATTATGGAAAGATGGAATTCAGCCCTACAGATGAAGGAAAAAAAGAATCAAACTGCTTAGCTCTATTTTTATAAAAATGACATGACTAATAGTTCTTTTCCACCACACAGTATGGCCCTGCTCTGTAAATGACCCATTATCCCTTCACATTGATGCCATCTTCACTGCCACACAAACCGTGCCACACTCGTGTACCTGCGTGGAACTAGGTTACTATTTTTGCCCAGGAGCCAAGACAGTGGAGCTAAAGATAATGCAGACTATCAACTGGTCAAACGCAGTAGAACTGACCTCCTGATTAATGTCTCTGGCTGGAGTCACTTTTCTATTGGCACAAAAACCTTCAGCCAAAGTTTCTTTCTCTTCTAAAATTCCATTTACTTGCAGATTTAAGAGCCAAGATCACAAATATAAACAGCAACAAAATTCAAATGAGAGGAACCCGGATTATTAAAAAAAACAAACAAAAATAAACAACCATTTATCATCATATAACCTTGAGAGGATGTCTTCTACTATTGCTGGATCAGCGCTGTAATAGAGCGCTCAAGGAGAAGTTTCATGGACCCATGCTGCCACGTAGTGGCCAATTCTATGCATTTCAAATCACAGCATCTAAATAGGTTTGTATTTTCCAAACTAAATAAATAAAAAAATAAATTCTATTCATCTAGAATATCGAACTATCTACTGGTCCAGATGACAGCAGACTGGAAACAGACTAACAGATTACAGATACATAAACCACTGAAATTGGTAATTGATCTTTACTGCTTGACTTTATGTTCAACAGTTAATAAGACCAAACAATCTTCAACTCATTACAAATTAACACAAATATATTTAGTAGTCTTAAGCAATTTATTCAGTCTGAATCAATTTACCAATAAATTATCTATAGGCCATATAAAGATTATTGTCTTTATATGTTATTATTGTTACTGACCAAAGTATAAAACAATCATGTATAGTTAGTATAAAATTGTTAATAACAAGACAGTAATACAATTTTGTTAGCTTTACGTGGTGTTTCAGTGAGAAAGGAGAGACAGGTTCCACATATAGAAAACATTTCTGCTTCTCATGCATGTAAATGGCCACCAAACACCAGCAACCATCTTTCAGTCCCTAAATTAAAATAATTCTGACCGGAGTGGATATGAAAAGCAAAAAGAACCCTAAGGACATAGGACATGATGAAGCAATAGACCACTGCTTAATCCAAATCCTGCATAGCCTTGTGGAATTCAAAGAATTAACTCTTCACTCTCCAGAATTATTGGCACCTCTATATATATCTCTATATGTATGTGTGTGAGATATATATATA
>JAQQZR010000009.1:9116451-9148561 GCA_030068235.1 Notoglanidium macrostoma | reverse complement strand
GGCCCTGTGGTGGGCTGGCGACCTGCCCAGGGTGTACCCCGCCTCTCGCCCGAAGATGCTGGGATTGGCTCCAGCTTTCCCGCGACCCAGACGGATAAAGCGGTATAGATAATGGATAAAGTGCATAGTGCTGCTAAGAGTTTTTGTGGTTTTCAGTCTAAAACTTGGTGAAATTGTTTCCATTCGTGTCAGTCCTTTTTGACCATTTTCAGCACATTAACAACACTATGATAATTTCAATAACCATGATCATTTCGGTCACTATAATCGTGATATTAAATTTTCATACCGTTTCATCTCTAATCTTGTTAGGGTTTGACAAATCACTAGCCCCAGACAAGTTGCCCAGAAACATTAGCCCGAGCAGGCTTAGTTGGTGTAATTAGTAGTTAGATAATAAGGTTTTGAGAAGGAAACAGTCTACTGATCTGTATGAAGCAATTTATGTGATGTGTTTAACCATATACGTTTCATGTTGGTTTGACGCATTACTAACTCGTGCTCTTTGCTGTAGTATGGCCATCGGTCGTGTGTGAATAAATTAACAAATGACTTCCTTCCTCACACCACAAATCGGCACCTGCTAGATTTGATTAGATCTGCTAGATGATAAAAACTTTGACAAAACCCAAGCAAAATACAGAACACTGCAGTGAAAACCATCATTCAGCTTTTAATGGTATGTCAGGCAAAATAAAGACATGGCCATCAAAGACAGAAAATGCAGAATCTTCCACTATCAGGAAATTGTAGCATTGTCATATTTTCATTGTTTAGCATTAATGCATTTAACTAAATAATTGTCATACTTGTGGCTTAAATTATGTTGGCCTGTAAGAAACCATAACATAACCCTAACCCAATGGGAAAGCACATTAAAGTTTTTCTGGAAGGTTTATGATTGTATATTTCGTGCATCCCTAAATGTGTATCTCACGTTTGTACTCATTCTCTCTCTCTCTTCTACTTGTAGTGAAATGGGGGACCGAAAGGCCAGAAAAGCAACATCATGTGTTCCGGAGAAGCAGTCTCTGAGGATTAAACAGCCACCTACACAGGAAAAGGTAGACGATCTGACTTCCGTTTACTTTATAATGGCAAGACACATGTTTGTTTGTGATTTCATGTTGAAGTTCTGAACAACCATGTAAACATTCTCAGTGCTTGATGGTGTCTTGAAGCATGCATGAACCACTTTTTTTGCTGACTGCGTGTGGAGGACGTAACCTTTCATGTCTTTTGACAAGAGTTATTAGTTTACCTAAAAGGTCACTTTAATATGTACAAATTGGTTAATCTATTAAGTGTTGTTTATCGAGCCAGATTTAATAATCTCCATCCTAACCTCCTCCTAAGATCATTATTGCATTGTTAAAAAATGTACAAACATTGGGCTTCGTTTATCAAGAGAGATATGAACAGATTTATTTGTAAATGGTGTGTAGGAGCATTGACACAAGAAATGTGCTAGTCATGAAAATCCTGTCATTTTGGTCTCCTACTTGTGCTTTTGAGTGTGTAAATTTAAACATAAGACTAAATAATGAAAACCTTGATTGTTTGGCTTCAATCCAAATAAGTTGCTATGAGTTACTCATGCGCAAATTACGCAGTCATCTGTATTTTTAGTTAGACGCAGAAATTGCGGAAACCCAGTCATTTCAAAGTAATGACATTAAGTAGAGACGTATTCATTTGAAAAAAATAAAGCAAGCAAGCAAACACACATCCATAAATGAAGCCACATAAGATTAGGCATTCAGTGAAGAATGCCACTGTATAAAAGGAGGACGGACTGCAGTGACACGTAAACGTTGGGTCTGCTGTCCACATCATCTTTTAACACTATTTGAACCAGCACTAGGTGACCGAGTGATTGATCTGGAAGGTCTCAAGCCACAGTATGTCATGTACTCACTAGTGTGCTGCTAATCCTTCTTCCTGAGGACACGCGCCATTCAGCTTTTCCATGGCATCAGCGAGGCATTGTCCTTCCGAGAGTCGCCGAGACATTGTTCAAATCACACTAAAGGACAACCACGTTAAACATCGCAGTTTCTTTGTGTGATGTACTTGGTGCATGTGTTCACTTGGACACAGTAGATATACTGTGTTTCTTTTCTTCCTTATTCATGTCAAACCATTTTATTTTGGCCTCAAGTAATTCACATTTAATTTACGTTCTATGTAATTTGCAACCAACCCCCGGCATATGATGCCAAATGCGTGAGTTATAACGACTCGAGAGCGTTTTTTCCCCTTTTGTTTATCATTTCGGCTTTGTGAGCTTTACCTTCTATGGAATTTTGTGAGCGTCACCAAATGCAAACCACCTGTGCTGTGTGCGCACTTGGTAATTTACAAGCGATTGTTAATGAAGTGTCATGTGCAGCATTTCTGGAATTTTGGCAAATCTAGCAGATGTTTTTAGTCCAGTTTTGCTTACGCAAACATGTACAGGCAACTTCACTAAAGGAGTGATGAATAAGGCTTCAGTCATATTTGAGAGTATTTCTTATGTGGAAAACTGTCTGTAGATGCTAACGGTGGTGTTATTCCTAAAGCCCCAGAGCAGCAGCAGCAGCAGCAGCATCAGTATCAGTGACGTGTGCAGTAAGAAGCAGTTTTGCGCTGCAGTACGGGATGCTCACGTAGCGCTCAGTGACCAGCGTTGCCGCAATGCAGAGCAGTCTTTCTCTGAGGCACTCCGGATTCTGGGCTCCACCGGGACCAAGGTGAGCTATGACGTCCACATACACGCACTGTTAGAATGGAAGAGCAGATAAAACACACCCAGGAAGTGATTGGATCATCTGAAACTTGTTGAACTCTCATCAACATAAAGGTTTCCATTTAATCCATAGAGGTGTGGTAATTGTTGAAATGCAGCTTGAATTTTTATATCATTGCTGTTATACTTGCTAGATATATACAGGTTTATACTGGTGGTGGCTTCCTCCGATCTTGGCACAACTTTGAGCTTTCTAAAATGCCACACCGTTACAGTGCACGAAAATATTTTTTTTAGGTTTATGTTCCGTGCTGTCTATTAAATATACTGTACAGGAATTACAGCACTTGATTGTCCTTTTCAAACAACTTATTGTTCATAAAAATCATACGTGTTACATTTACAGTTTAAAAGTAAAACTAAATAAAAAGTAGTGTTCTTCAAGCCTTTTGGAAGTGCGCCACACAGCTGTTAACATATTCTGTTGCACATGCGGACCCGAAATGGGGGGGAAAGTCCCTCTTTAACACATCTGAAATATCAGTTTATTTTGTTAAACATATTCCCTAATCAATAAGGATATACCTAGTAGACGGACATGCATACAAACATTTTTATTCTGGCACCAATTCACATCTCAAGACTCAGCAAGTCAAAAATGTTTGAATTCTCTGTCACTCTAAAACTAACGGAACTCTATAACTGGGGCAAAGTGCCTTGTCATCTTCCTTCCTTACTGCTACTCTGTTAGACCAGATTTTGTCTTCCTTATACGTTTCACACACCTTATCGCGTACACACTCCCAAGGCCACCAGATACATGTGGTGCCATCTGCTTTATCACCATGACCTGACACAAATCTAATGCAGACAACAAATGCCTAGATTCTTATTAAATGTGAATACGTGCACACTTTACTGGAATCTTAGAAAGTTTTACAATGCTGACAGTTTATGAGTGAAATGACCTTTACTAGGAAAGTAATGACTCTAAATGAGCAGTGTTACTGCCTACTAAACCAACGCAACTAACACACTGAAGTCACCGTGTTTAGTAAAACTTAATAAATGACCAAGTGGTAACTGAATGTACCAACTTCAAGGAAGCCAGTGTTTTAATGCAAATTTTATTCTTAAAAATATAAGTCAAGCTGGTCTAATTTGAAGCTCTTACTCTGTTAATTCCTGAAATGCTTGTGGTGCTGCATATGGTGGATGTAACTGAAACAATTCAGCATTTATTTTCAGTATTCTGATTTGTGTTTGAGGGAGTAGCAAAAGCTACAAAAAATCCTAACCGTTAATGTCTGGGCAGGTACACAATGAGATGCTTTCACACTGCATGGGAGCATGTTCAATTTAAACAGGGTACAGTAACAAACTGGTTTTGTCTTTAGAGATTAAGATATTTGGCCCATTTTACCCCATATGTGATGAGCTCCATGAGCACTGCAGTGGCACCACTTCAGCTCCCCTCCACGTTACTCGAGCTGGAGTTTTATACCGGACGCTTGCAGGCGCTGTGTTGTTGCGTGACTTGTATTTCTGCCATGTGCAGCATGGCCATGGTATCCGGTTAGACACATTACAGAATACAATACCAGTAATCGTAATCCGCTATCCTTCATCCTGTAAAGGCCAATTTATACTTCTGCGCCGAACCTACGGCATAAGGTGCGGCGCAGCCACGTACCCCACGAGGTAGCCTGCGCTGTGCAGTTTTCATTTCGCGTGTTTAATGCAAGCTAAAAAAAAGACTTTTTTTTTTATAATCGAGAAATAAATAATTTTAGAGCTGGTGTCTATTTTTTGCACTTTCTCTCTTTCTTGCGTGTGCACACAGGCACGCATGCACATAGGCATATTTATGAATAATTAAAAAAAAGTACTGCTCCAATTGAGTTTCTGTAGTTTTTGCAGCAGAATTTGTATTTCTTTTTCTTTCTGTAGTTTTTCGGGCCACTGAGTACAGATGAGTTAAAACACTTCAGAGATGCTCTCAGTGAATATTCACCTGGTTTATAATGAATCACTCGAGGTTTATTTTTGTTTTTAAAAAATGTTTTGTTCATGTTATTTTCTGTTTATTATTTCTACAGTGAAACACAGTGCATTGCCCTTTTTCTGTGCGTTAAAGCAGTAAATTCTGTTGTTTCATGCAGCAGCGCCTCCTAGAGGAGATGAGATAAGATAAGCCTTTATTAGTCCCACAAGTGGGAAATTTACATTGCTATGGCAGAAAGTGGACAAAAACAAAGAGCAGCAAAAATGAAAAACAATAGAGTAGAGTAAAGAATAAAGTATAATAAAAATACAGATGTACACTCCAGGTACACAATGGAGTGACAAACATTGATACAAATGCTAAATTGAACATTTGCATCAGGAAAAAATTGCACGTAAGAGAAATTAAGAAAGAGTAAGAAAATCAGAAGTTGCCCATTAATTGCATATAGATTGCACATAAATGTATTTGTAAGATAAATAAATGTATAAATGTAAGATTGCACCCAGGTATTAATTGCACGTTTGTTGCATCCGGAAATGCACATTAATTGCATACAGATTGCACATAAAAAATGGTGCGTCAGAAAATTGCACCCAAGTGAGATTGCACATAAGAGAACTAGCATGGTGTATCGGATGTGTGTGTATGTTTGTTTGTGAGTGTATGGTCATTAGCAAGGTACGCCCCTTACATACCAGTATAAATGCTTCAGCGACCGTCGGCACCGAAGCATAAATCGGCCTTAATTTTGTAATTGTGCGTTAGCTAAAATTCAAACTTTGCAGTGACTAGTGAAGAGCGTAGTAGTAAAAATCTAAGTGGATTAATAAATGTTCTGATCTTTTACAATACTATTTTGTTTGTAAAATACTATTTATTACTAACTATCTTGTTTGTTCATTTCCACACAGGATCTCGGCATATCTGAATTGGATAGAATTTTGTTGATCTATGGTCGTGCTACAGCCCTGATAGAAATTGGGCAACCTGAGGTAAATGAAACCACTCAATTTCACTCAGATTACACAAAGCTGTAATCTTTGCTGGAACTTGTAATATGTATTTATGGCACACGTGTAACACGATTTGAAAAAAAGCCACCTGTTTTTCTTTAATTTGTTTTTAAAGGAACTAGCGGAAGCTCAGCGGATGTTTGTAAAGCTAAGCTCTTCAGCAAACAGAACATTCCAGTCCTTGGTCCATTATGGTTTAGGAAAGGTGTTACTGAAGGAGAATAAGTGAGTATGCAGTGCTTTAATCTGTAGGGGAAGGCAGGAGCGTCCTGCTTAAATTCTACTTTTACTCATATCAATCTCTTTCCAGATTTAGGAAAGCCAAAGATGAATTTGTGAACGCTTTGTTGATGGTTCAGAGGCAGATCATGCCGGGAAAACTGACCTGGCCCACCACTAAAGTCACTGTCGAAGAGACGTGTCCTGAATATTTAAAGGTGAGATTGTGCACCCTTAGTAATGTTCAATAGTGTTTATATTCATTTATAGTAGTATTAGTCAGTGTTCTTATTGCGTGTTTCTGCTGTGGTGTTCTATAAAGGAGCAGCTTGACCGATTTATTGAGATCTGCAAATTCCCGCCTAAACCGGATGCAGTTTGCCGGCAGTGCTTGGGACAAGACTTTATTTATTTCACAGATCCAGACTTTAAGGTAAGCGCTAATGCACTGTGGTTGCTTTTTGAAGTACATGTTGCACTCCAACACAAAATTAGTCTTTCACTGTGTGGAACTGTACACCGATGGCTGTGATGAGCCCAGTTTCTCCTCGGCATTGTTTTTACTGTAGATGGGACTTTTTGATAGGGACTACCCCCTGGGGAGCTTCCCTGAGAACTACACACCTTCAAGGGCCTTTTTTTCTGCATGCATTCGCCCTGCCAGTAGAGATGTAAGCGGCATCAATTAACTGTATTTCATCCGTCGCATGTTGACTCAAAGTCTTTTTCTTCACCGTCACTCCATTTATCCGTGGTTGTTTTTCTTTCGTTTTTAAAGCTAATATTAAGAGTTGTTGTTTACATGGCTACCATTTCACATGGATTTAAGGCTTGTACCCGACTCAATTTTTCTAGTGTAACTGGATTCAGCTGTTCAATACAAAAATATAAAGATACAAAGGTTTCCTATATAGACTAGGCCTATTTGGCAATTATAAAATCCACTAGTGATTATTTTATTCCGGTGATTTTAGTGATTTCTACCAACATCTCACGCTGCGTCTCTCAGAGGAAGTTCACACTCTGCAAGTTGCACTTTGTTCTTTCTTTGTTTGGCTGTTCAGTATGACGGTGCCAAGATTCTTCATGGAGGCTGTCTGGCAATTAGAATATGCATTGGTGATGATTTTTCAGTGATTTTAGTGATTTCGGGCACGTCTCCCCTCGCGCTGCACGCTTCCTCTTTGTATACGTTTCTACCATGTGGATTTTTTTGGAGTAATGAAACCATTAGCACGCACGCATTTCTATTTAATTCAAGCCCTTATAGTCTATTTTTTTAAGTTTCACTTTATTTTACTAACCACTCCACCTCAGGTTTCAGATTCCCTCATCTGTTAACCAGAGCATGCGGTCATGTGGATTTTTTTAGCAAGCACATTTGTTTAAGTTTTTATCTGTTTTATCATGTTCTTGCACACGACTGACAAAAAACTGACTGCACGACTCGAAGAATCTCATTACACTTATGTCTGGACCATTCACTGTGCACACACTTCTCTCATGGTTCCTATTGTACTGGGAAAGTACCTACTCTGACTTGGAAGCTAAAAAAGTACATAAAAACAGCGTCCTAAGAACGCTATAATCGTTCCCAGTTCCTGCAGTGCGAACACAGAAAAAGGGGTATGTCCTCCAACAATTCAAGGACTGTGAAAAAGTTCCTCTGGTTCGAAAGCGCCTATTGATGCCCTGAACTGTATGTTCCAGGGTGGATAAGTCCTTAACCCAGGGCACCTGGGAGAAGCAGGTTTTGTGTCCGGCCTTTGGTAGTTGTAGATTCAACAACCAGCGTGAGAAATTAAACCCTATTTCACATTTGGCCATCATTTGGTATGCATGTTTAAAATGAATGCAGAAATGAGGTAACACACCTTAATGCTGTAGCAATAACTCATGCTTCCTAATTCCTCTTTTTGCTACATTTAGCTGTCAGTAGAACAATTTTAGCATGCCTGGTTTACAGACCGCATATTCAGAATCAGGAGTACACGGTTGTGTGGAAACTTTTCATCTGGAGATTTCGAGTTCGAGTCCTGATTATGCTACACCCATTCGTGGTCAGGAATCCAAGAAAGCAAAAAAGTGTCTGTGCTCGCCGTGTAGTAGAGATGGCACACTCATAGCGACAGTAGCCAATCGAGGGTGTCCATGAGCTCATGTATGCTTAAAAGAGCAGATTGCACTGTCCTCACAGGGTCTCCGCGGATCCTTAAAAAGTATTATAAAGTATTAAAGAAAATATACATTTTTTAAGGTCTTAAAATGTATTACATTCCGGTAATTTTCGAAGAGTGCCATTAAATTTCATCTGAGCGGAATGAAATAAAGATATCTATGTCCGGAGAGACTATTTTTCATGCTATTTCACCCACGCATGTCTCTGTCTAACCAGACAGTAAAAGAAGTGTGTGCCTAATAGCACAGGCATCACACACTACTTAGGGGCAGTGTTTTCCCTGTAGGCCTATATGCATGTCGTAGAGATGGACGAAAAAGTGTTTCAGAGTGTGAAAGTCGAGGATGAAAAGTATAGTGGCTGGTTACAAAAAATGGCGGAATATGAAGCACGGTGCAGACTATGCAAAAAATAAAACATTAAATTGATGACAATGGGCTGCAAAGCACATATGAAAGGGGAGAAGCACAAGCACTATGCCGACAGTCAGACAACAACTGTCCCCATTCAGATGTTTGCGGCACCGGTATCTACTGCAAATGCAAACACTAACATTACGCCCGCTTTGGTGTCTTCGGGACCCTGTACAAGTGATGCCTTCATTAGATTCTCCCCAAATGCCGAAATGCTGTGGGTTTTTCAAACGGTTAGCCGACATCACTCCTATACGTCCAACGAAGACGTGAGCACCGTCTTCAGGGCAATGTTCCTTGACTCGGAATGTGCAAAAACATTTAGTTGTGGCAAGGACAACCTGTTATCTTGCTCGAGTTGGACTTGCTCCGTACATAAAAAGGGAGCTTCTGTCAAGTGTGAATCAAGGCAGCTTCGTTGTCATGTTTGACGAAAGCATGAATATTTCCACCAGAAGCAAACGACTGGATTTGCTGTCAGGTTTGCATGTCCGGTATTGGGCAAATGACGAGAATGGTTCTTGAGTGCGGTCTCGGTATCTGGGATCACAGTATATGGGCCACTCCACTGCTGAAGACTTACTGGAGAACTTTAAGGTAAGCCATTCAACAACCTAACAAATTAAGACAAACACATGATTTTAAAATGTCAGTGTTTAATGTGTTTAAATGGGATAATATTTATTGGCAAGCAAATTTACAACAGTGGTTTAGGACCTCTAGTGGATAAACGTGACCCCTAGCTGACTAAGCTGCAAAAGCTACCCAGCTTTCCTACCATGATGTTGGAATTAAGCCAGCTGTTTCTTAATTGAATAGTATATTCCCATAGTTATTTAGAATGTTTCCATGTTCTAATTTATAAACATACTCAAGGATTCAAGGAGTTTTTATTGTCACCTACATAGAAATACTGTGTGTAGAAGTGTGTGTGAGGTAGGCAGGGTGGGGGCCTGGTGCTTGTGTGTGTGTGTGGGGTGGGGGGGGGGGGCATAAGGCAATTCTTCTGTATATGTGTATGTCTTTGCACACCTGATCTTTTGGTAAACTAAACTTACTTTATTTAAATATTTGACATACATACCTTAAAAAAGTGCTCTGGGTATCATTGCTTTAGGAATAAGTTGGCTGTTTTTATAATGTTTGTGTTTTTCATAATTTCAGGAATGTACAAAGGAACTAAATCTCAGGACTATGCTCTCCTTGTCAATGGATGGACCCTCTGTTAATTGGAAATTTATGGATCTCCTGCAAAAAGAGCATGCTGAGCAATTTGCTGGGACACAAATTCAAATTGTCAGAAGCTGTGGTCTACATACCCTTCATAATGCGTTTAAGGGTGGTTTTGAAGTGTGGCTGGTGGAAAAAGTGCTTAAATCACTGCATTTTCTCTTCCACTGTGCACCAGCCAGAAGAGAAGATTTCACTTCTGCAACATCACCCTCAACATTTCCCTTGCCTTTCTGTGGGCATAGGTGGTTGGAAAATGTGCCAACTGTTGAAAGAGCGTTACAAGTCCGGCCCTCCATTGTGAAGTATGTAGACCTTGTGAAGTCAAAGAAGGTGAAGAACCCACATCATTTGTGAAGCCCAAATGGATCCCCTTCTGCTGGCCAAATTACATTTTTTTTCATGGCCTTTCAACCATTTCTGGCTAAATATCAGACAGATGTTTCCATGATGCCCTTCCTATGGAAGGACTTGGAAAATTTGATCCGGGTATTTTGTTGTTTGGACTCTTATTCCCGTATTTTTTACTCTGTCCATTTTTTGGACTCTGTTTTACTTGTCATTTGCACTTTCATCTGATTACGTACCGCTTGTACGTTATTTAAAGCAGTATTGTATTGTGGTATTGAGAAGGCAGTTGCCTTATATGCACTTTGTTAGTAAATGTTGCTCAAATACAAATGTGCTTTTGTTAAACTGAACAGCCTAGAGTGTAGTTGATTTCATCTTTTTGCCACGGTAATGGTCTTAATTTTTATTCTTAGAGGTCTTAAAAATGTCTTAAAAGTCATTACATTTGTATATCAAAAGTGTCCTGAATCCCTGTGACACAGCATGAGCAGAACTCTGAAGGTGTGATGGGCATTTTTCACATGTTCGAGTGTTAGCCCTCACCCTCTTTTGGTGGTTGCTGTGGCATGATTGGGGAGGGCTGGATGGTGGGTGGGAAGTGGCCAAGACCTAATTATTGTGAAAAGTGGGGGACATAATAAAGTGCAGTGCAAAGCTATGATATTACTGTCCTGCTAGCACATCATCACTATAACTACACAGGTGTCCTCTCCATGTGAATTTATATAATTGTTTGTTTCCCTTAGTTAGGTGTTAATGCACCTGACTAGCTGGTCATGTTAATACACTGTTAGCTACCACATTTTGCCTATTCAGTTAGTTTTCCAGTCAACCTAGACAGGACTGGGCACCACACTAGAGCTTCCACCAGCCAGGTGGGCAAGCTAAGGACTTGGACATAAGTCCACCCTTGATGGTTCACTTTGGATACACATTGTTCAATGTAGATCACAGTGTCTGGTCATTTACTTAATTGCACTTAAGTCAGTGAAGCTGTTATACTTAAACATTAGGATTTTGATAAAGTTAATTGTTAATATTTGGTTGTTGCAGGGCTTCATTCGATTGTCATGCTGTCAAAGCTGCAGTGTGGAGTATCATATCAATTGCTGGAAAAAATTCAAAGCTGCTTCTTTTTCTGACAAGAATGACAAGGTAAGGAGCAAAGATGAGAAAAATATATGTAACATTCTGCTGTTCAACAGTACCGAGCTTCATTATTTTATTTATTTATTTTTATTTCTAGGATTTCCTGCAAGATTTGTGTTTTACTCCTGACTGTACTGGAACAATCTGTCGAATTGTAATATTTGACTCAACTGGTCTTATTAAGTGTGAGGTGGGTTTGTTACTCAAAACGGTATAAACAGAGTACATCACACTTTTGCTCAATTTTTAATGAATGTTGTCCTCTTTTGCTGTTTAGTTTAAATCTCCTGTTTCTAAAAGCAAAGTTCCTGGGATGAGAGTCAAACAAAAATGTACAAGGTAAGCTGTAGCTCATGGGTAAATTGTCAATCTTTATTGAATAAAAAATAACAAATAATAGTGTGGGTCATCATAATGCAAGTGGAAATACATTTTTTTTGTTACATTTTATTGCGTTCATATATATATATATATATATATATATATATATATATGCGCCCCTGTTACGGTGACTGTTGCCTTTGTTTACTCACATGTTTATAGTTTGAAGAAGTTGAAATCTAAAGAGGAACGAAAGCTGCGGCGGAAACAACAGAGGGTGGCTACATCTGTAATCAAAAATGAGACAACCAATTTAAAAATAGAAGATGAATCTGAAAAAGGAGCGGACAAAGGCATTGACCATTGTAAATGAACTTCATTTATATTCAATTTGCTGAGCTTGGTTTAATATCTGTGAATATAAATTAAACAAATTTACACCAATTGGAATTTATTTTGGGAGTTATGGACACTGTCAGAACTAACGCTTGTTTATTTTCATTCCCCCCTCTAGCCTCATTATATGGAGATCGTGTTTTATACCAAATAGATAAAAACAGACAGCTTTTTAATGATGAGAGCCACAATATTTCTCGTATGCTGGAGTGTCTGGGACCATGGATGAAGTTGGATGAGGCTAAGGGTCATGAAAGCTTATTAAAGAATGGTTCAGAGCCACAGCTTCTCTGGGAGCTAGTGGATGTGCTGTTGGAGAGAAAGAACAGGGTTTGGGCCCGAATCTTTCTTCATAGCCTCAGCGGCTGCCAAGATGTCAAGCCTAAAGTTCATGAATGGGCTCAGCAACTTAACAATGCAGGTAAAATACAATGTTCTATTTTGATCTTGCTATACAGACGTTAAGCCTTATTTATCGAACCAGGTTTGAAGGTTTAACAAGCAAATGTGTTTGAAGGACTTTCACTTGTTCTGAAAAACATTCATAGCCTACAAGAGCTCAAGCGTTTATGTAACTTTATTTATAAGGAGACTCACTACTGTTGACCTTGATTGATGGACTTCAGGTTGTGTAAGTGGCGGGAGATGTACACAAACGTGTGAAATTCTGTCATTTATGACTCGGACAACAAAGAACATACAACCGATCCATAAATTAAGACAAATAAGACTGGCCATTAAATGAAAGGTTACTGCCATTACAGCAAGAAAATGTCTTTCACCCTTTATTTGGCTTGTGTTCAAAATTCTGGGCTTTACCTTGTATGAAATTTTGTGAGTGTCACTATTAAGTAAATACGCTGTGCTGTGAATGTGCTTATTCATTAGCATTAATAAAACCTTTGTAATCAGGCAGGAATTTTTTGTTTGTTTTGACCATCTAAAACATTTACACCCAAGTAAAAGCATGATAAATGAGGCATATCTGATTTGGTGTGATTACTCATTTAGCATGCTGCTACACGCACATACTGCATCTCCCTTTATTCTGGTTTATCTGAATCTCACTGAGCTAGTCTCTACCTTGGTGAAACATTGCTAATGTATAAGCAGATAGGGTTCAAAATAGTTCTGGGTATGTGAATGATTCATAGGATTAATTTGTGTGATTTTGTCTCTTTTCATTGTCTTCTCTTTCTTTGCCTCACTGTAGGTCTGAAAGCTGCTGAGAACTTCATTGGTCAATTTGGTGATGAGCTGAAAAAATTGGATTTCTCTTCCATGTTGGAGTTTCCCCCAATACATGACGTATTTCTTAATAAGGGCTTCACTGTAATAGAGTACCTGAGACAAGCCCCACCACACGAAATGCGCCTCTTTATTTGGACTCTAGAGGAACACAGAGAGCACTACCCGTCCTGGTTCACCATCCTTGATGACTATTTTGAAATGGGTATGTAGTACACACAGGTAAATATGCAAAAATTCTTAAAGATGGCCTTGGTGTAAGTTTAATTAAAGTTTTCCTTTTTTCCCCCAGATTCAATATGTTTAGTATTAAAGAAGACCGAAAAAGATGACCACACAGTGAGTTTAGTTTTATAAGTGTAATGGTTGTAGTTTTAGTTTTCCGTCTATCTTGAATCATGTAAATAACTCGAGTTGTCTTCTGATTTCCTTCTGAAAAGATCTTGCTGGTTTCAGGGAATCTTCTGTCATGAATGTGATTGTGCTGTTTTCTCTTCTTATGTTGTAAATTGATTTTCTGTTTTAGAGTCCTGTTTATAAGAGTAAAAACAAAAATCGAAAAAAGAAGCAGAAAGAACCAAAGGTGAGTATACCTGAATCAAGAATGAATTAGGGCAACTGTTTTTATGGTTTAATTGGAGAATAAAATTTGGTTATTTTGTGTGTTTCAGTCCGTCTTGCTTCTACCGGGGATCAGAAGAGACGAAGAGGATGATTTCTTCTTTGAGGACGATTCACTGTAATATTTTTGTTTGCTTGCTTATTACTCATTATTACTTAGAATTTCATTAAAGGAATTTACACTTAACTGTCACTTGAAATTCTGTCTCCAGGATGCTGCTTGACGTTGATCCCTTTAGTGTTCCACATTATTTGAGGGAGCAGGTTGCAGAGTTTGAGGGGCAGTATGCCAACCCAGGACGCCCTAACCAATATAAGAGGTTTTTGGACAATGCCCCAGATCCAACTAAAGAGAGTTTATATGAGTGAGTAATTAAGGAGTTTTAAATTGCCACTGTACGTTTTGGGCAGTTATTTACATTACAGCAGTGTGAACTAATCTCTAGCCCAGGTGCCCAGGACGGGCAGATTAGGTTCAATAGGCTGTTGATATGACGGTCACATGTTTTTCCTACTAGTTCTTAACAAATATTTGATATTTTTTTATTTTATATTTAGCATTTAATGGTCACCTCAGATTAATCTGAAATAACTCGGAGTGCAAATAAAGATGACAACCAGACTCGAATAACACTTTATGTTTAATGAGAGATGTGATCGGAGACTTTATGTATCCTCCTCTGTCAGGGATTGACGTATTAAATTATTTTCCATATTCTCTGTTTCACATAATTAGCTAGGCATGCTTTCTGGGCATGACACGGGACTGGGCGAAACATTATAGCTTTTACTTGCCCTGTTGACATGTTCTTATGTGCTTTCTGAAAGTCACTGGTCATGAAACCTGTACCTTTTTTTTTTTGGGCACATGAAAAAAAATATAAAGATTGATTGGTTGGTTTTGTCTGTCTGTACAACATAAGGCAAAATTATAATTTATTTATTTTTTCCTAATGTACAAATCCATCATTTCCACTGTGACTTAATCTTTGTATTTTGTTTCCCGTTCTCCCATCCTCAGTTACTTTGCACAGATTCTGTTGGAGCATGGCTCTCTTAAGGTGTCAGACCCACTACTTGTGGGTGAACTGAAGAACTTTCCCTCTGAAGCGCAGCAAAAGATCGAAGCTGCTGGAGGACTTGAACGGTTCCTGCTCGAGTCTCTCGGATTTGTAATGCATCACAGCTTCATTGAACTGCCATCATATGCTCAAGATGATGAGGCCCTTCTGTTGGCCAACTTTCTCCCTCATACTTGCGGCATGAATGATTCAGAGCCTACAGGACCCTCCAATCTCAACCCCACAGCCAAAGAATTCCTGCCCCAGTTTAAACATTCGAGTCTCAATGACAGCAGTGACTCTTCTGACCAAGCTACTGTTCTCCCCAGTCCTTATGTTTTTGTTGTGCAAGACATAGAATATCCCAATGCATTTAACACTGAGGCTCTCAGCTCTCATAATAATTATTTTAATTTTAATGAAGACATATGTCCAAAAACTAAGTCTGTTGATGTTCAGGTAAGATCTTTCAAGAATCACTTTGTTTTTGACACTTTTTAGATGTTTTTGGCAAATAGTTAATCAGCTGCTAAAAGTTTATTGCTCTTTCCCTTCAGACAATTTGGGGAAGCAAAGATGCCAGAGATGATGTTGCCATTAATACAGAACCATTTGCACAGTTTGAAAAGAATAGAGTGAGTTTGCGCACCTGTGTTAATTTGTTTCATTTATCTACAACCTTAAATTAATCATGCTGGTAGCAGTGCCTGGCTGTCTTGTTCATATTAACTGGTCTTTATTTAAGTTTTTCCAGAGACATTATTAACCTAAGTCGATGAGGTGTGTGTTATTTGTTTTTTAACTGATTTTTTAACGTGACATTGACCCTCCCCCCACCCACACCACCCTTCCTAGGGAGATATGACCCAAACAGAAAAAAACAACATAGAATTTGAAAACCGCATCCAAAATATGAGGGAAGAGCTTAAGACTGTTCAAAACAACAGTAAAGAGTCGTATTCTGCACTTGAAGCTGAAGTGAGGGATATTGATCAGCACGTAGAGGTAGAGACCCCACTGCACATTACTTTTATGCTTCATTACAAACTTTGGGAACAGAAAAAATCATTCTGACTATTTTTACTTCTTGTACATGCCTTTCCAGATTTCCAACAAAGAGTTGACTTTGTTCCAACAAAAGCTTGAGGATGAAGTACGGAAAGATCAGCAGGAGAAAAGAGACCACCAAGAGATGCTGAAGGTTTTGAAGGGTGAGATCAAAGAGCTGGTGGATTTTCAGGAGAGGTGAGACATCCAAATACTAAATGAAGTGAATATAATAAGTCTAAACATTCCTGTTAAAATGGCAGGTTTTTGTGAAGTGAAAACTGAAACCAAGATAAATCATGTCAGAACTTTTTCTACCTTCTCTGGGAAATTACAAAGTATGCAAATTTTTTTTTTTTTTTTTTTTGTAACTTTTTAAATTCTTTAACATTTATGCCATGTTTGATAAATGTATAATTGTGCTGTCTAGTTAAAGGATTATATGCCTTTAGTCAGATTAATCTTCATACCCTTTTGGTGTAGACCACATCTTAACCACCTAGCTGGCAGAATAGCAGGTTAATATAAAAAGAAAATCATGGAAACAAAACAATTGTGAGGTACATTAGTACCCAAAATGTTTACTTCATTTGTTTTTGCTGTAAAGGAAAAGAAATAAGTATGACAATTTACATGGAAAGAAAGATAAATATGTCTAAATTTAAATCAGACAAATGTATAAATAGCAATAACTATGTTCCATCTTTTCCATTTCTTGTTAATTTCATGGAGTTGTAAAGAACATGATTCTTCCTTGAAACAACATAAAGGAGGCAAACCTACCTTTTCGGCAATGCAAAAGGATACATTTGCTATTACAACTCTCTGTAAACACAATGTCGCCACATTATTGTTTTTATGCAACAGCTGAATATGGTAGGGTATTAATTATACGAAAGCTTGCATGTCTTGTAAACTGCTTCATTTTTATATGTCCCTTCAAGATTACATTGTCCCTTCAAGACTTCAAGATTACAGACTTTCCCTCAACTGTGAATGTCACTCAGCCCCATGTACTTCTGTCTTTGCTACAGCACATACACATAACTAGTTTCAAAGCGGTATCGTTGAAGTTATCATAATACAGACATCGTATCCCTTCCATGATGGACTGAGACTCATTATTGCTTCAGTACAAAATGTCTCTACTTAACTGCCATCGTTGTACATTGATTAAAAATAAAATTCACTGCCTCTAGAAAGTAAGATTCTGTCATTTCACCTGATTCCTGTAAATTTCAGTCTTCATTGACATTCACAAGTGGTGGGGAAAAAATAGAAAAGACAGTAGAAACACCATTTTACAAATGCATCTATTTTTGTGAGACAAACTGCTGAACCTGTCCTGTCTTACTGTCTTTTTCTCTTTATTTCTACTCAATGTTTAACTATGTATTGATATTGTTCAATATTGTTAACATGATCTGCTCGCACTTTGATTCCTGTCTTTCCAATACCACTGACTGCTCTGTTTTTGTGCTGCCCAGAATTTTCAAGCAAATCCAAGATAAGAACATGAAGCATGAGACAGAACTGAACCATCACTTTGCAATAAGGTAAATACTGTGACCAACTCTATTGCACATAAGCCTTTTTACTTCTTGAAATGTTGTAAATTCTATAATGAGGCACAAGTTCTGCACTTTATTATAGTTTTGAAGTGTGCTGATACAGTTTTAATTGTAAATGTTTATTTTGTTTATCCTGAAGTAACCAGTATACAGCTGACAAGAGGAGTTTGGAGGATAAAATAAATAAATGTCAAGATCTGTGCATGAAAGCTACCAGCCGATCACTCGCAGGACAAGTAAGAGCTCACCTCTCATTTATTACATTTTTGCATTGTTACACATTGGACTTAAAGGCAAATTTTTGTATGCTTGTATAAAGACCTTTTTGCTGTGTGTAGGTATCCATCCTGAAAAACAGGCGAGAGCTTGGACTGCGTGGCTTGAGGAAGTACTTGTCAGATGGGAAGGCAATTCTGAAACACCTGATCTCACCCACGTAAGAACAAGGATTAAAAGCATTTAGGGCGTTTGCTCTCTTCCCTGGTTTTAAAATTTTTATATTTTTAAAAGCTGTTTGTTTCTTTTCTCCTTATCGGTAAGAATAATTATTGTAGCCATAAGAAATCCTCAGCCAGTCAAAAAATCACACACCTAGACAGACATTTATTGGACGAGTTATATTTTAGATTCGTATATAAACTGTTGTGACTGTCTGTGAACATCACGGAAACCTGGTTCTCGGTAATCTTGCCGGTTTCCTTTTTTTCCCTGCACTGCCCTCATCCCCATGCATTTCAGAACTGCTCCTGAATATAAGATACACTTTATAAACTGGAAAACCCCAGAGTTCCCCCCCACCCATATGTAGTGCCGTGATTGCTCATAGTGGAAATTTCCAACCCGAGCAGAGAAGCAGAACAAGTAGTTTGTAGTTTTGTTTCTCGTATTTTTGTCGTATGTAAATTGACAGTGAATGTTTTTGTTAATGTTGGCCTATTTCACAAGCAGTTTAAAGTGACTTGTCTCTTGCCATGTTCCTTTCCAAGAGTGAGTGATCATTGTAAAGGATTAAAGCAATTATGTCAATGATGATATCTGATTATGTCCATGATGATATTAGGGCTGGGTGATGTAATCAGACATGTACTCCTGTTTAAAAGAGAATGAAACTAACAAAGTAGATACTTTCAAATCTCAAGCAATCAGATTGATTTGATTGATAGAATTTATCATTTACAGTTTTGGTCTAAATGTGAGACCATGACCTCTTCGTCCTACAGGTATCCAGCTGCAGGCTTCAGTTCCATCATTGAGGGCTGGAAAACTTACGTACAGGAAGTTGAGGATAAGATTGTCATAACTGAGGTTGGACTGCTATTATGTCTAGAAGAGTTTAAAAAAAAAAAAAGTAATATGTAAAGTTGATTTCTGCTTTGATTTTGCTGCTTATTGTAATATAGAACATTGTGAATGCCCCCACCCTAGTACCCCTGAATAAGTAATCCTAGACTGTACCACTGATTGCCCTTTGCTCAGTATAAACAGATGTAAATGTGTCATCATTGGCTAAATTTTTTTTTATCATGTCATACCAAGACAAGGTTCATTTTTAAACTTTTGCTCGGTACCATATTTTGTCAGTATTTGTATAATGGCACAACCCCCAGGAAACGTGTGTGTGTTTGTAGGTGCAGTATGACGAGCAGATAGAGCTTGTGAAAAAGGGCACCAGCCTGTCCTCTCTCCCTGCAGTTGATGTACCGATCACCCCTACTCCTCCTCTTGTACCGGTAAGAATGCCATATGTTCACTAACTACTGTTGAGCAAGGTTGCATTAAACTACCCAATAATAAGTTATTGCTCTTTTTGTGTATTCTATACTGCATCAACACATCCAGTCTCCTCATCCAGTCTGTTTTGGTAGAGTTCTCAGTTGTCATTGTTGTGTTGTCCAATGAGCGATCCCTCAGTACAATACACAGCATGTGCTATAGATGCACATTCACCATCCACTTTATTAGGAACACCTGTACATTCATGCAATTATCCAATCATTTGACAACAGTGCTATACATAAAATCATACAGACACACAGCACAAGCTTTAGTTAATGTTCACATCGAACATCCGAATGGGGGGGGTAAATGTGATCTCTGTCACACATTGACAGTGGCTGTTTGTTGGTGCCAGATGGACTGGTTTGTGTATCGACTCGGAAAAAAGCTCCAGTGAGCGACATAAGACTTTTTCCTATCACCTGGTATTTTTTTTCTAATTTAGTTCATGTTGGTGTGCCTGTGCTCACGGTCACCTCAGATTCTTGTTCTTGGCTCCACAAGGACCTCAAGGTTTGGTGTTTTGTGTTCTGGGATGCTTTTTTGCCCACCATGATTGTAAAGAGTTGTTTGAGTCACCACAGCCTTCTGTCAAATTTAACCAGTGTGGCCATTCTCCTGAGACCTCTCTAATCAGCAAGGTGTTTCTGCCTGCAAAATGACCACTTAATGTTTTGTATTGTTCACACATTTCTGTGTAATCTACAGTGTGTGTTGCAGCTGAAAATCTCAGGAGATCCAACAGTTTCTGAAACTCTCAAACCAGCTTGTCTGGCACCAATGACCACACCATGGGCGAAGTCACTGAGATAACGGTCATTTCCTCGTTCTGATGTTTGATGTGAACATTAACTGAATCTCTTGACCTGTATTTGCATGATTTTATGCACTGCTCTGCAGCCACATGATTAGCTCATTGGATAATTTTATTAATTTGCAAAATATACAGGTGTTCCTAATAAAGGGGCCAGCAGTAGTGGGCTACAGGCCATGGAAACACATTGATCCTGGTTAAAAGACGAGTTCAATGCTTATTGGTGTACTCAGGTTTGGGTAAGACAAATAAGCAAAAAATAAAGATGCTGTTAAGTGTTTCTTAGAAAAAGGGATAACTGACTATAGGAAGACATGACAGGCCAACAAATTGTGTATTTACTATTGTGCAGCCAGTGCTCAAGACCAGGTGAAGGTCTTGAAAGCAAAAATGTTCTTGCACTTCCTTCTGCATTACCTAGTAAGCCATCTAGAGAAGCAAAACTCAAAGAAGTTGTTACCAAGCCGGTTGTTATCTTTTGAAATAAATTTAATGTTGCTAATGTTCAATGCACATTATCAGGTCTTATATTTTATCACAGTAGCTTGCTTTCCATCACCGTCAAGCAAAGAGGCCTGTAGTTTTCTTTTTGTGTACACCACACATGCTTCTGTTGAGAATCGGGTGAAAGATGACTAGTGTGACCACTTATCACTTTTTCACGTCTCTGTAACCAATGTTTGTGGTTTTTGCACTGCTGAACTCTCAACAGTGCATGTCTTTGTGGTGAGTGGTTTATGCACTGCAATCCCACTATAGTTTCCTTCTGTTCAGTTCTTGATCTCTGGTTCTAATCACATCCCGCAGTGAACCTGTAGAAGTTTTTCTTATATTTTTCTCCTCATGGACTAATACATTACAGTCACAGTTAACTTCTAGCCCTGTTTACTGATCATTCATTCATCAGTACGGTCAGCACAAGACCTTTTATTAACTCTGATGTTCTTGAGTGAACAGAAAAGTACACGTCATAACATTCAAGTTCTCTGCTTGGGTCTGCACAGTTAGCAGTCACACCAGATGCCAGAGTTCTAAGTGAACCATGCCCACCTAGTCCACCTCTTCTAAGAGGGCCAGCTGAACTGTGCCCGAGCACAGCACACGGCAGTGATGATAGTAACTCAGAGTCTGCTCTTTGTTTAATGTTTTAACACAGTCTGCTGCCACCATCAGATGACAAATATTACAACATGTTTGCTTTCGGGCCAGGTATAATACGTTTTGATAGAGAATTTAGTCACTTAGTCACTTTAGTCATTTAGTTTTGTTGAAAAGCAGCCAGCTGAGCAATGTCTGTAACTGAAAATCTGAAAATCTATGACCAAATAATGAATCCCATCTCTCTGTCACTTCAGTCTTTTGCTCCATCTACCTGAATCCAAATTTGAGGTCATGTGGGCTTATTCAGTAACTTTATACCTGTCACAGAGCATGGCTGGATGTTAATTGCTCCATCATGTTTCGCCACTCATTTTTCAGGTTTTATGTACGTGTGCATGCACATCACAATTGCCTGATCAGAATAGACTTAGATCTAGAGTAAGAAGTCATTTTTCTATTCAGCTATAGCTATTCCCTAGAGTGTTGTTATAGGGTAATTATAGTGAACACATTGCTTGGTTTTACTAAAAAAAAAAAAAGATGGAGTATATTGATATTTATATTTAAAATGAATGTGTAATCAATGACTGGGCATATGAATTACTATAACAATAGTATTATGTGCTGTTACATAAAATAGGAGGGCTTCACAATCAATGTGGTTGACAATGGCACAATACCTTTTTAGAAATTTTATTTATAAATCTAGTCTAAATTTTGGGACTGAATGCTAACATAGTGATGCAACCAGCTTCCTACTGCATAAAAAATCTCATTTCTTGTTTGATCAATTTACACTGTTTTTACAGCAGGCTGCACGTACAGATGTACAGAGTATACACTTGTACTGTCTATACTCGCAGAGGATTAAAAAGTCCTTCCTCAGTAATGTACATAACATAACAGTACAAATAACGTTGTATTTCCACTACCAAGAAAATACTTTCTATGAAATTGCTTTTGTTTTCATCTGTGATTGTAGAGGAAACCCCAGAATTAACTCCATGATGTTAAATTGTTCAGTAATAATGTACTAATGCAGCATGTCTGAGGGAAAATGTGTGATTCTGCAGAGTGGACTTGGCTATGGTGGCTCTGTGGGAGCTTCATGTATTCTGTGCATTGACCGTGCATCTCCAGGGTTGATCATCCTGCACCTTCCTCCCTGGTTCATCCCCAAACCAGTTCCTCTGCCGTGGCAGACAGTGTTAGCACAGAGTCAGGGAGGCACGTTGAGGCAAAAACAGGTAGTCAGCGACTACAGGTGCTATCACACATCCAGCATTGTTTTTGAATCGAACCATGGTGTGTTTTTTGCTTCAAGTTGCAGTTTCATAGATGTGGACCAAAACAACCGAACCACTAATTCCAAGTGAACTCGAGTGCAATTTGATTGCAGTCAGTTGATTTTTAACCACACTACAGAAAAGGACCCACATAGAATGCCTGTTTTTCGTTTGAAAGTAAGATGATTTTTTAAGGATGCAAGCTTTTTAATTGACCTGTGAAGCACAAACTGAACCAAAGGGTGGAAACAAAGGACTGCAGGAATCTGATGTGTTCAGGATTTCTGGACCAAAGAACAAAATGCTATATTATTTATATTATTGTTTAATAAATTATTTAGCACTATCTCCATGCTTGGATGCATTCCTTAATGGCTGCTTGCACTTTATCTTTATCCTTGCTGTATTTCTGAAGAAAATGAAGTAAAGAAGCCAATGTATTTTTTTTTTTTTTTTTTTTTTTTTAGTTTGAAAGTATGAAACCAATCAAACAAGTATCAGATTTGCTTTAATTTAGACTCAAAGGAATTAATGCTTATGAAATTGGCTTAAAATGAGAAGTCAGATGTTGACTTCAGTGATGTAGTCCTCAGTAGAAACAAGGCTGTGTAAAGGGCCTACACTAGGGGTAATCTCTCTGGCACCATTTTAAGTAAATATTTCCATATATAGTGCTGTGCGGATTTTGGAAAAGCAAGTGTAAATCAATAGGTAATAATGCTTATTTCTTTCCCTTTGTGGAGCCAACTGATAGTTGTCAGTTAAGCTTAACTTCAGTTATATGTGTTTTGCAGGCCTTTTTGCATCCATTGTCGAATCAGCAGTCAGTTTTGCAGTCGCTCCCTGTGCAGCACACACATCCACAAGCCCCATATGGAGTTCAGCAGCACCCTAGCAGACATCAAACACCCAAGGCAGTAAACACCCACCACGCCATGCACACACCTCCAGCAGCCAGTGAGAACATTGCTGCTTCAGCAGCCCAGGCAGCCTCGGGTCCATCTCGGCCTCCACAGCCTCTCGCCGTATTTGAGAGGATCGTAGATCGTCTCAGCTCCATGTTCCCTCACTACAGCAGGTGAGACTTGCAGCCTATGTGTCATCAGCACAGGCAATTATATCAATGTGATTCCCTGGATTTTAGCTGGTGGAAGGAAAAAAAAAGTTTCTTGAAAAAACCTGATGAATGTGTAATTCACTATGTAATTTAAATTTGAAACGTTTTTTGTTTTAATGAAAATGTTATAGAATATATAGTTTTATTGTGGGATAAAACAATGATTGCATGAGTTATGCTCAAGATGTAGTTTCTGTACCCAGTTCCATCTGTCAGCATCACAGGGTTTGCCTGAATAACTACCTACATGGAGTAGATATTTTCGCTAATAATTCCATGGTATTAATAAAGTACTACACTATTGATACAGGCATTTGGCTTTATGATTTTCAATTTTTAAGCTCATGTTTGTGAATCTTATTTTCTTGAAATTGAAAAATTTCACCGCTAATAAACAGACTTTGCTAAAATACATCGACACAGCTGCAGTGTCACTGCTAATTAATATGGCTTCACTATTGTGAAACTTGCTACATTTCAATTTAGGCTTAATGATTAGCGCAAGATTTAATTCGATTATGAGTGGGTAAATAAGACAAACCTGTCGTTTAGGGATTTTATAATGATATACATCCTGACGACAATTATTTTGGTAACACAATGGAGCATAATTCACCATAAACACCTTTGACTGAAGAATTCAGGAGTGTTGTATGAAAAAATGTTTTGCATAAACTTCAATGATGGACCTCAGGTTATAAACTTTTGAGTAAACAGGTGTCGTGATCGTCTGTAAAATTGTACATGTGAGGGATTAATTACAGAGGATTCTTAATTACAATGGAGAATTCTGTTAAAAATGTATATAATTTAAAAAGTTCTGTTTTTTTTTTTTTTTTATGTTAAGTTTTCACTGGCACTCTACACTGTAAGGCTGAACGTTTCAGCATTCAAAGCGGTTTGGTTTCATATTTATTAGTAACTACTTTGTGGTAATATGTGTGTTTCAGATCAGTCCTGACAAAGTTTATTCAGGAGGTCCGCTCTATGAACGGTGGCAGTCTGAACATGATGAAGTATGAAGACGTGATTAACAGAGCTGCTCAACTCATCCTTGACCACCAGGAGCACTCACAAGTGAGACCGCAGTTCTAAAATCCTATAAAAATTAACCAAACAAATACAGTGCAGGTCATTGCATAGTACAGCAAAACCTTCCTTTGGGGAAAAGACACAGACTGGTCAATGAAGCTCATTTGTTCTCTGATGAATGGAACATGAAAAGCACATGCTTGTAGATGTTTGGAGTTTTAAGAGCTATGACCAATGAAATTTACCTGTGGATGCTTTGGAAGTGTGTAGGATTATCGTGTAATTCAGCATTGAGGGTAAAACGCATTTGAATTCTTCTGTGCATTGTGCAAAAGGTCATTTACAAAAGACAAATACAAAAGTATTAATTGTAAAGAAGCATTTTGTAATAGGTTGCAAAACAATGATGTTTTTGTAAAGGAGCAGATGAACTTGGCAAGAAGGGATTTGGCTGGAGTGAGGAATATAGCAGTACGCAGTCCAACTCCTCCCACAGACTCCTCCAGAGCTCCTGCAACTCCCCCACCTCCACACGTGTGGAAGAGCGTGTCCTCTCAACATCGCAAGTCTTCCAGCGCTGTAAGAGTTTGTAGCATTTTATATCCCCTGCCCCATCAACACCAACCCCCCTTCTGTAGCTACAACCGTTTTCATGTATTCATACACCGCCCTTACATATTTCTCTCTCTCTTTTTCTGTATCTCAGCTGAACATGGAGGACCCTTGCATTATTTGTCATGATGATATGTCACCTGAGGACATGTGTGTGCTGGAGTGTCGCCATAGCTTCCATAGAGAGGTGAGACTTGTGATTAACAATTTGAGCATTTCACTAAAGCTTTCTGTACCGAGCACCCCAGTACATCAGGAGAAAAGACATTCAATTAACTTTTAGCATTTAATGAATTTATTTATTTTAATAAAAATGTTTCAGAGATGTATTCTACTTTCAGATCCAGTTATTGGTGTTTAATAGGTAGGGTAGATAATGTATTAAAAAAATTTAGAGCCTTAGTTTATGGCCCCTCAAAGGCTGAGAGAAATGCTGATTATGGCCTGGGCAGTATATGACTACAACAACCCTGCTTTAGGTAGAGATTATTTTGAACAGCATTGTGGGTAATGTAAGAAACCTTTAAGCAAAGTGAAAACATTAAATTCAACTTTTAATCATAAAATAAATCTCTTGCACCATTGAAAAGTAACATTGATTGTAAATATTAATAGGCAAGTCATTTAATGTGTATTTTTACTTCAGGTTTTTCTAACGGTAAGGTTTTAATTCTATGGCATTTGTATTTTGTAGGTCATGTTTGTCATAGAAAAACTTTGATTATGATTATTGTTTCTTTCATTTGAATAAGTGCATAAAGTCATGGCTGAAGGAACAGAGCACTTGCCCGACCTGCCGAGAGCACGCACTTTTACCTGAGGATTTCCCAATGTTACCGGGACGACATAGACGAGGACACATGCACGCAGCAACCTTGTCTTAAACGTTTTGTGATCAAGCAATATACGTACATTTATACAATAATTCTATAATGTATAGAATTATTAAATGTAACACTTATTTAGAACTTTCAATATTAATACAAATATTATAGAGCATATATAATGTAGTAAATGTAGCCTTGCCTTACTCCTGGGCTTTTTTTTTTTTTTAATAAATAGTGTTGTATCACATTGTAAACAAAGTGGATATTTCAGTTTTGCTTTATGCTGACCTTCTTGGCTATGCAATTTATTAATCTCTTAATTCCATAGTTAAGGACCAATCAGTATTTTGTTTTAATTAATGTTTTAATTATATTTCTTTTGAGTTGTATTTATTCTTAATCTGTTGTAGTTTAGCTTGTTTTTTTGTGGTTTTGTTTTTTTAAATATTAAAGATGTTCCATTAAAAAATGAGACTAGTTTCTTTTGCATTCATGCTCGGTTATCCTGTGGCCTAAAAATTCGTTTTAGACTGGCAGAAATGGGGTTTATGCATGCATTAATGCTATCTGATCTGGAAACCAGGTTACCATGTGATTTTGTATCATGGCTTTGTAATCTAAGGGAGTGGGAGCAGTTGTTTTCACATGTTTAGACAGTTTTTTTTATTAAAATGTTTCTCATTTGTATTTTAGTGGACTTGTGCCTGTCTAAATGTAGTGTAAGATAATTTGGCAATATCCTGATACATTGTACAGGTATCATTAATGAGCAGTGCAGAGTCTTGTATGGGTCTTTACAGTATTACAGTTACTTAAACACTACTTGATTTCATCTTTCAGCACAAGCCATCAAGAACTGTCTTACTGATAAACACCTGTGTGACAAACTTTGAAACACAAAAAAAACCAGGTTTATTTTATGCAAAGAACATTAGCACTAATTTATTCTTGTACTACATGGTTTATACAAGGGACACACACTACCACATAACGGTCTCACACTGCTTTTACCTCTTCATGAAGAAAGTAAACTAATATATAGGCACAAATAAATGAACACAAATGACTTCTATATTAAACGCTATAATAAGAGGGGAAATGGCCAAGCAGTTGTGATATTTGCCATATAATACTATCATGTTTGAAATGAACTGCGTGTCCTAAAATACCAGGTCATGAAAAACTGGAAAATAAAAAGATGGAACGAGCATACTAGCTTTTTCACAATGATTCCAAAATCTGAATCTGTAAATGCCAAAAACAGCATGTATGTAATAATTAGGTCAGGCTGTAGCTGTAACAAAAGCTTGTTCCTGACTGGCACTTAAACAGTTAGAAGACCACTCCCAGAGTCTTCCAGAAAACATCAGTGAATCTGCAGGCGCTGATCTCATACTCGGCACAGCTTCAACGGGAAGTTCTCTGTTATTAAATGATCATCGTGAAAAACAATCACCACATTCACCTCAAACTCTGCAAATGAAGAAGTGACAGTCTATCAGTTTACATTCTCAGAAAGAAAAAAAACATTATAACCGGACTGGTTTAGCATTTCACTGCTAGGTGTGGCATATATAGTATCCGTAAGAAAGGAGAACACGGTACTTGAAAAATTATTTTTTTTTATTGCAGTGATCTATGATTTGGAGAAAAAGTGATGAGACTCACCAACTTTAAAGTTCGTGGTTTCGAGTGTAGGGCATGTAAACAGTCTGGGGAAGACCATGTATATAGGGATGGGGAGGCCATGACACACATCTCCCTCTGCTATCTGGATGTTCTGAATCTCTGTGGCATCTCTGGCATAGCCTTCAGCACAGCCTGCAACCGGAATACACGTTGATCAGTAATAAATCAAATATATATTGACATAAAGAATAAATATTGTTAATTTACAGAGCTACATCTTCAGCCATTTCCTTCTTCTCAACACAACTGACAGCAGTAGTATCCAAAACAAAACACTAAATTGCCTCCTGATTAGTTTGTCCATTTTAACAAATATGTGTGACGTGTGTGTGCGCGCACGTGTGTGTGTACTCTTCCTCACCGCATGTCTCAACTCGCACTAGCTGCAGCTCGATGCTTTTGATGGCAACCTCTGAACTCTCCACCACCAGCTCCCCTGTGAGCGGCTGTGTGATCACACAGTTAGTGGCATCGAGGTGGCCTCTGATCAGGAACTTGGGGAGAGAAGTCTTCTAAGAAGAGCAGAAGAACAAAACACATTAACACAACTTCATTTTTAATAACATAACGTGATATGTAGGTACAATGACGTGAAAAAGTATTCAACCCCCATAAATGTCATCAAATTCTGCAAATTCTGACATTTTGAAAGCCAGAATTCATTATGGGTCAGCAGATCTACTAAAAAAAAAGTAAAACTAAAAATGCTGCTTGCATGAGTATTCAACCCCTTCGGATTAGTACTAGGTAGAACCACCCTTTGCTGCAGTAACGGCTTTAAGTCTGTTGGAGTAAGATCCTACCAGTTTTGCACACGGTTTAGGAATAATTAGGAATTATTTTCTCCCATTCTTCCCGGTAGATTTGATCCAGGTTCTTCATCTTGGTTGGATTTTGACTTTAACTTTGCCACTGTAGAACTTTCAGCTATTTGTTTTTAACCATTCCTGTTGCTTTGGCCTTGGTTTTTTGTTGTAATTTTTTTTTAGCAGTCTGAAGCGGGTTCTCCTGTAATATCCCTTTGTATTTTCTTCCATGCATTCTGCCTTCCAACTTTGTCAAGAATCCCATTTTCTGAGAATGAAAAGTATCCCCAGAGCATAAGGCTGCCACCACTATATTTCACTATAGGAATGGTGTTAGTTGAGGTATGGCCTGCATTATGTTTACACCACACAGCACGTTTACACGTGCCCAAATACAGCATCTCAAGTTTGGTCTCATCACACCAAAAAACCCCACGTCTTCCCTGTGTCACTCTCAAGCTTTAACATGGCTCTTTTTAGCCATGTCTCCCGTGCAGTCCTAAATTATGCAGAGATCTTGAAATGACTGTCTGGTGCAGCTTCGCTCCACTCTTAGTCACTGTACTCTGTAACTCCTTCATAGTGATTACTGCCTCGCTGTGTCTTCCTTCTCTAGTCTCTGTCTTGTTTTTATGCTGGGTTTCGAGGGAGGGCCTTGTCTTAGTAATGCTTGGGTGATGTGATATAGCTTCCACTTCCTCACTATTGATCCAACAATGCTTTCTGGGATGTCCAGCCTCTTAGATATAATTTCATATCCTATTCCTAAGATATAAAATTCTATTATCTCAGCCTCAACTTCCTTAGAATGCTCCTTAGCCTTCATTCCCACGCCCACCCTTCAGACTGACCGTCTCTTCACAATGACTGTTCAACTGAGGAGGTTTTTGTTCAGAAAATGAGAGCGGTTTTAATATTTCACAGGTGAAGGTCCTTGTTGGGACAATATCTTTCCTGTGGAGATTCTAGAACCCGGGGGCTTGAATAATTATGCGAGCGGCACTTTTTTTCACGGTTTTTGATTTTATTTTTGCGGGCCAATAATTAATTTGGACTTTGCAATAAAAAAAAAAAAAACTTGCATCCATCCATTATCTATACTGCTTATCTGTTAAAGGTCGCAGGAATCCTGGAGCCAGTCCTAGCCGATTTTGGGTGAGAGGTGGAGTACAATCCACCGCAGGGCTAATACAGGGGCGACCAGCCATTCACACTCACGTTCTCACCTACGGGCAATTTAGTAGCCAGTTGACCTAATCTGCATGTCTTTGGACTGTGGGAGGAAACCAGTGCACAAGGAGGAAACTCACATAGGCACAGGAGAACATGCAAACTCCACACATAAAGGCTCCAGTCGGCTGGCAGATTCAAACCCAGAATCTTCTTGCTGAGAGGCGACAGTGCTAACTACTGCACCGCTGTGGCACCCTATAAAAAATACTTACAGGCAGGATATTTGTATTTATCATTTATTAAGATAAATTCGACAAATTCCAGGGGGTTGATTACTTTTGTAAGCCACTGTACAAGGGTAAATATTTGGTTAGGAGACTTGGAAAAATGTTTCTTTTTTTAAAATTTTTTTAAAATTTTTTTTAAATGTTTAAATTTCTTAAAGAATACTTTTAAAGAAAATAACATACGGAGTTAGGAAGTTAGCATATCTGAATTATATGCACATGTTATTTTCTTCATTTTTAAAAAACTTGCTAGGAGTAAGATTTGCCTTTAAAAATGATGGGTTATAGTTTGAGATAAAAAATAAATCCAAACCCTAAATTAAAATCTCAAAAATACAGATTTGAGAAGAACACTGATGTTTTTTAAGCCAAAGGTGAAACAGCCAGGATTCCCAGAGAAAAGTGGAAGCATAAAGAGTGGTCGACCTCAACCTTTAGCCAGTCACAGTCATCTCACACACTCGCATCCATTAAGTGATGTGAAGAGATGTGGAGTTAAGTGGAGTCAAAACGGAAGATATGAACCGTAATGAGGTAAGTGCATCTAAAGGTATGTTCAACTGAAATTGCTAAACTCCTATTAAGCAGATAACAGATAAAAAGCAAGCTATTGTTAGCATAGGCTAAATTGCTAGATCTTTACCGAAATAGTTACACCGGGTATTGAGTGTTAAGCATCAACTTTAATTATTTGCCCACTCTGAAAGCATACACCTTTCCCTGGGAGTCCTAGACGCTCCAATTTTGAAAATCTGCATTTTTAAGATCTGTATTTTTGATTTGCATTTTTTATTTTATATTAATCTCTAAACAGTAACCTGTCATTTTGAATTATATGTTTTTAAGAGCAAAGAAAAAAAACTTCAGCAAAAACGCTAATGTATTCAATGCACCACAGAAAAAAACAAAGAATTTTATTTGATGTGTCGTATATATAACTGAAATATCCAAAAATTTGTCAGCTTCAAGCTCCATATCAGTAGGAAGCAGTAATATCAACTTTACTTTACTAGTTTCAATATGTTACAACTTTCTAGTATCATAGCCCAAATAATGTCAATTTTACACAACACTACTGTTAATCAAATACCTTAATATATGTCTGTTGAAAACAAGTGCAATAAATGGACACTTTAGAATGAATAAGCAGTAAGTGCTGCATGAACAGGTCTTTAAATGGCATCGGGGTCTTTACCTCTCTCACGTTCTGCAACGTCTCTGGCGTGATGCTGAAATCAACTGGAGTCAGCTGCACTTTGGATTTCTGTGGCTGCAGATCGTGACAGATGACAGATAATGGTAGATTTCTTTTGTTTGTTGATTAAATTACTTCACAGAAATTTGTAAGTCAAGGCAGAACTTAGCAACATCAACAACTAACCTGACAATGCACCATGAACTCACAGGTCTTGCTCAGGTCTTTTGCCAGCAGAGGGCGCTTCATATCACAGCGGAGAGTATACTGGGCACAGGGAGAAGGGTGAATATTTTCCAAGAACAACTACTACACATTTCAATGCATCGAGTAGGGCTGGGTGATATGGCAAAAATATTATATCATGATGCTTAGAGACATTTTCTGAATACATTATATACATCACACTGATTAGGTTTACCAACAAAGTGCAAAACTGTAGTGCAACATTAATTTTTATTTTTACCATCTACATAAATAAAAATGATGTAACCGAGAATAGGAGGAATAAATTAGAGTACAAACATTTAATCAGATCAATCCAATCAGCAACTTGTCATTGGTTGCAACAGTGGAGACATTCAGAAAGGGAACGATAACACTCAAGGTATGCTCAGAAAACTGTATTGTGATTACTGTAATTTTACAATTTTGATATTATGTTGACGGCAGCATGGTGGTGCTGTGGTTAGCACTGGCGCCTCACAGCAAGAAGGTCCTGGGTTCGATCCCCGGGTCACCCATGGTGCCTTTCTGTCTGGAGTTTGCATGTTCTCCCCATGCATGCATGGGTTTCCTCCGGGTGCTCCGGTTTCCTCCCACAGTCCAAAGACATGC
>JAQQZR010000009.1:9091250-9102884 GCA_030068235.1 Notoglanidium macrostoma | reverse complement strand
GATCTGCTTTTGAGGGACTGAAGCAAATGCTGGGCGTATTCTTGTGACAAAAGCATGATCGCACGCTCCTGTTTTAGGGCTGTGCTTTTTTGGATGTGCTGTAACCTGATCTGCAGTTACGGAGGCAGACTCATCTCGCGAAAGAACATATTAGACCTTCCCGGCATTTGGCACATAACATGTTCAATTATGGTGTGATGCAGCGTGTCTTTGGTCTGTTTCAAGCGAGGAGTTATGAGAGATGACAAAAGCAGTCCTACTCATCATTTTACCTCTAGAGGGCACTATCTGGGCTTTATGTCTCTTGTTTGGGTCAGTACAAACCCCCATAATAGGTTGGTATTGTGAGCTGGTGTATGGTTTGCATGGTTTCCCTGCTGTGATGCAGGTCATGAAGGACTGGATTCTAAGCAGTTGAGACGGTTCTTAAATGTAGGAGGGAACACCCAAAACATGCAGGTGTTCTTCTGGACTTTGGTTAATTTTTTCCCCAACGTTACTGAGGCATTGTATGCCTCTGTGATTAATACCATGCTAGTGGTATCTGAATATGTTTTAGTGTGTCTCAGTAATGTAACACCGTTGTTAATACTTTAATATCATTGTACTGACTTGACCTCTTGGCTCCATTATCCTGATTCTCTTGTGTGTGTGTGTCTGTCCCCTCTTATAGGAGGAGAGACCTCAGCATGCAAACCCTCGTCTGTCCGGCTTGCTCCCTCGTTTTCGTTCAATGCGGCAGATGTGCAGATGGCTGCGCAGACGCCCCATTCTCACCCGCCATTCAGTGACGGCCACCAGGCAAGCGCTGACGCGCCAGCCCCCGTGCTGCCCTACGGCCCCCAGGCCCCGCAGCTCAACACCACCCAGGTACACGGATACACCGCGTACATGAGGCCGCTACCACTCTGATGTACTCTCACCCATTATACTTTAGTCTACAATAATGTATTTATGTGCAGCTTAATATGATCCACCATCACGGCACTTAGGCCAGGTTTCTA
This sequence comes from Notoglanidium macrostoma, assembly GCA_030068235.1. Classification (NCBI taxonomy): domain Eukaryota; kingdom Metazoa; phylum Chordata; class Actinopteri; order Siluriformes; family Auchenoglanididae; genus Notoglanidium; species Notoglanidium macrostoma. The sequence continues at coordinate 9,101,880 of JAQQZR010000009.1, read as the reverse complement.
ATTCTGCGCACACAGCCTGTGGTGTAGAATGCCTCTCCTCTTATTCTACACACAACTACAGTTAATCCATTCTGCAGCCAAACTTCACTTATCCATCTCTGAATTCCAGTGTTTTCTCCTGAATAGTATTAGTAACAAAAAATCCATTCCAGCAAATATTGAAACCGCGCCAAGATGTTCCAAAGTTGTCCATTTTTCAGACTACCTTTTAACATGTTTTTTTCAGTGCAAGCACTGATGTATCTGTCTTTGTGCGTATGTGTTTTATCAGGTGACTGCTGATGTGGTGATGTTACAAAGGCGGATCCCCCAGTGCTTTCGGGATCCGGCCACAGCCCCCTTAAGAAAGCTCTCCATTGAATTGATCAAAACTTACAAACACATCAATGAGGTAAGGTCACTCCTCAATGCTACTTGCATGGCTGTGAAAGACATTTTAAAGCCAATTTTGTGCAGGTTTGGTTATTTATTTTTTTTAAATCGCTCAACTATGAAGCTCTAGACATGGATATTAGTTGCTGATATCCATATTTCCTGCCTTCAGGTTTACTATGCAAAAAAGAAGCGGCGGCATCAACAGGGCCAAGGGGAAGACTCTAGTAATAAGAAGGAGAGGAAAATCTACAATGACGGTTATGACGACGACAACTTTGACTACATTGTTAAAAATGGCGAGAAATGGTTGGATCGCTATGAAATTGATTCATTAATAGGCAAAGGCTCCTTTGGACAGGTTGGTCTGAATTTTTGGACTCAGATATCAGAGTCAAGATAGGCTACATTTATGGAAAAGCAAGAATATCAGACACTGTTCAACAGTAGTGGATGGACAAATTTTGCATGGTCATAAACCAACTTTCACTGATTTTAGTATTTGTCTCCCCCTGCTGGCAGGTTGTGAAGGCTTACGACCGCTTGGAGCAGGAGTGGGTTGCCATTAAGATCATAAAGAATAAAAAGGCTTTTCTGAACCAAGCACAGATCGAAGTACGGCTCCTGGAGCTCATGAACAAGCATGATACGGAGATGAAATACTACATAGGTAATGAATAGCATTATTATAGGTGTCATTACAACCACGCTGAGAATATGCTGTCTGAGGTGACAAACTGTAACAGTTTACAGTATTAGATACAATCACTGGCTACTGTTTTAATCTAGGCAAAAGAATACCTTCATAGCTAATCCTTTTGGTGGCTGATGGTGCCATCTAGTGTTTGTGGTGAACATTTGTGCTAGTCACAAAAGGCTTGGTCACCAAGTATAAATATTTTTTACAAACCATTTGTTGCTTTAGATGTCAGACAAAATGTGGACATTTCCTGAATCTGAACAGTTCTGTGTAGTCTGGATTTTCTGTGTAATATATTTATGCTTCTGATATTGACATCCACATCCATTCATTGTTCCATGTTCTTAGTTCACCTAAAGCGGCACTTCATGTTTCGGAACCACCTCTGTCTGGTGTTCGAGATGCTGTCCTACAACCTGTATGACCTGCTTCGTAACACAAATTTCCGTGGCGTATCGCTGAACCTGACGCGGAAGTTTGCACAGCAGCTGTGCACGGCTCTACTCTTCTTGGCTACACCTGAGCTCAGCATCATCCACTGTGACCTCAAGCCTGAGAACATCCTGCTCTGCAACCCCAAGCGATCAGCCATCAAGATCGTTGACTTTGGCAGCTCCTGCCAACTGGGACAGAGGGTTCGTTTACAGCGCCTGATGGGCACTGGCTATTTCATTAATATTTTTATTTTTTTATTTATTATTAATGCTTTGACCAGTTTGCATTTGTCTAGTGCTGCCTTAATAATGTTCAGAACAAAAGAGGCAAACTTGAATGGATGAGGGGGAAAATGAGGAGGGGATGGAGAACTGGTGGTAGTTTTAAAATGTTCCTCATGTATTTTAAATTAACATTGAATGTCTTTCCTATAACCTCAGATATACCAGTACATTCAGAGCCGCTTCTACCGCTCCCCTGAGGTGCTGCTGGGCATGCCGTATGACCTGGCTATAGACATGTGGTCACTCGGCTGCATTCTGGTGGAGATGCACACCGGAGAGCCTCTGTTTAGCGGAGCTAATGAGGTACACTTCATTTGAATGTGCATGTTATCTGTAGACACTGCAGAAGGCATTTAATGTCTTAATGTAATATTCACATTACTACTATTTTATGTAGTATTTTTGGTTGTTGTGGTCTCGTACAGGAAATTCACATGATGTGAGTTATCTTGTCCTCTAAAAAGAAATCCATTTCTTTTTTACTCTAATCACTGTCTATTGCATCTATAGTGTTCATACGGTTTACCATACCATTATGATGCCTTTCTTTACACTGAGAAAAACCTGAGTAGTAGCTCAAAACTAAAAGAGTGACATGTATGTGTTTGTTGTTTTATCCAACTCCTCAATCTGAAACAATACAGTTAAAAGTATTCCATTGTGGTATCTGTGCATACCATGATAATTTACAAGTGCATTAGACTTCTTGAATGTGTTGTAAAAGAAACTTGATTTGGATAACCATTTACTGACTGTTCCAGCAACTGAACCTGGATTTCCGCTGTGAGTTTTGAGTAACCATATGCTCTGATCTTGGCATTAGGAAATGATTGTTCATAGTTAAACACGCGTACTCCAGATGAAGTACACACTTGGTGCTTTAAGCATTAAGGGATTATTTTGTTTTCATTTATTAGTGAGGAATGTGATCTTGTTTTTCACAAGGAAGGAAATAAAAATTGTTCTAGTTTTGTTCTTTAAATTATATAGGATTTCTGTGTGATGATTTTTAATTTTTTTTTTATTAAAATTTTTTTGGCAGGTGGACCAAATGAATAAAATCGTGGAAGTTTTGGGGGTCCCACCCAGTCATATACTGGACCAGGCACCAAAAGCAAGGAAGTTCTTTGAGAAGATGCCTGATAGCACGTGGTGCGCAAAGAAGACCAAAGATGGAAAAAGGGTGTGTTTACCATCAAGTATTTCCTTGAAGATGAAGTACATAACAACAAATCCGAATCATTAATCACTTTACCTGGCTCATCAGTTTTGTCTTCTGTAGCATCAAAGACTTTCAAACAAATGAGAAATGCATATCTACAATGACTTCTGATCTGTGCCTGATATCAATGGTTCTTCCTAATGACACACATCCCTCGTCTTTTGTAGAGTGCCGTTTCTGTGTTTTTGAATAATACTGATCTTGTCATCTCCTTTTGTAGTATAAGCCTGCAGGATCACGTAAACTGCACAATATTCTGGGAGTGGAGGCCGGGGGGCCAGGTGGCAGGAGAGCGGGCGAGTCCGGCCATGCTGTTGCTGACTATCTGAAATTCAAGGACCTGATCTTGCGGATGCTGGACTATGACCCGAAGAGCCGCATCCAACCATACTACGCGCTGCAGCACAGTTTCTTCAAGAAGACGGCCGACGAGGGCACCAACACCAGCAGCAGTGTGTCGACTAGCCCAGCACTGGAGCAGTCTCAGTCCTCTGGAACTACATCCAGCACCTCCTCCAGCTCAGGTATACCACTATAGACCTCGTATGATTAGGCTTTTACTGGGACAGTAACATGTCCTATGCTTATAGTATGATGTCTAATCTGACTCCTGAATAGCTGACCTTAATATTCTGTCCAGGGACTTAAGATTCTGTTTACTATGATGGAATCTAGCCTTTGCCTTTACTGCCTGTGTCTGTCTGAATCTTCCATTTCGTATGTCTATCCAGCACTGCTGGTCTTTGCTATCAATGTCTGATATGACGACTCTTGCAGTTGATTTTACTGACAGTGTATTATCCTGTTACTGTCAGTGTGTTATCTTACTTTTTTGACTCTGACTCTGACATTAACCATCATTTTGTCACTTTAGTGTGTTTGAAGACTTCAGTGAGTCGAAACCAGTAAGGATGTATTGTCTAGCCTGTAAAGCATGCAACAGGATTCACATGTCACCGACAGCCTCTAGTGCCTTGACAGTCTTAATGTTTCTAGAGCTGAAAGAAAGTCAAGGCCGCATTCAACAGTATTTCATTTGTATTTATTATATTTAAGTTGTCACAGACTTTTTAGGAGTGTAGTGGATTCCACATTAAGCTAAGTAAAGTGTTTTTGATCCATTTGCAGGAGGTTCTTCTGGCACGAGCACCAGTGGGCGTGCCCGCTCTGATCCCACCCATCAGCATAGGCTAAGTGGAGGCCATTTCAGTGCTGCAGTAGGCATGGACTGCCACAACCTCTGCCCTCAGGTACAAACACACAAGCACACACTTCTCACTCCGCCTGAGTAATCATGATCACCAGTACAGACTCGTTATGGATGTAAAATCAATTGATCTCTATTAATGACTTGATGTTGAGTCTAGTAATAGTAAGGCATCTGGACTGGTGTCATCATAAACCTGATGTTCCACTTAGGCATGTTGCAGTGATGAAGCCTCTTGGATTAAAAAAGAAACCTTTAAAATTTTGTGCATGGCTATAAACATATTAAGAAACAGATACATGCATGCATAATTATTTGATTATCAGTTCAGGATAATCCAGTTTTCTTTTGATGCTCCAATTTAATTTAAATTGCTGTGTGTCTCAGGCAAGGCAGGCGTTCGGGCCCTCCCTCGGTTGGGTGGGTGGAGATGGGCTCCAGCAGGCGGCCGGAGAGACTCATCCAGTCCAAGAGACCACGTTCCATTTGCCTCCCCACCAGCCCAAACCCCTCCACCCACACAGCTCTCATCACCATCACCACCATCCCCATGCCCATCACGGTCAGCACGGGCAAGGCCCGGCACGCCCACGCCCTCGCATCTACTCGCCCTCACATAGCGGCGCCTCCACGCAGGACTCCATGGAGGTGTCGCATGGCCACCTGTCCATGACCTCGCTGTCTTCCTCGGCCTCGTCCTCATCTACGTCCTCGTCGTCTACAGGCAACCACCACCACCACCACCCCCACCAGGCCTACCAGAGTCGCCCGCTGCCACTGGGCCTAGGCTACGGGCACGCCTTTTCCAACCCGCGCCAGGAAACGGGCACAGCCGGACATGCCGCATACCCACTATCTACGAACTCGGGCTACATAGCCGAGACTCATATGGGCCTGCGCCAGGGCCTGGACCGTGAGGACTCGCCCATGGCTGGTGTATGCGTGCAGCAGAGCTCAGTGGCCAGCTCCTGACTACGCTGAGAGGACCGCTTTTTCCCCCCCTCTGTGTGTGTGGTTTTTAAAAAAAAAAAAAACGCTGGTGTTTTTTTTCAAAAAAGTGCATAGAGATTAAAAAGCTGCTGTAAAAGAGAAGGGAGATGACGACTGATGCCGCATGTGCGCTCAAAACTCCTCTCTGCTCACTTGCTGGAGGCCTCTGTTTCAGTCAGTTACTGTTTTTTTTGGCTTGGAACATTTTTCAACTGAATATCATTTTATTATTAAAGAAATGATATAATCATACATTTATTCCTTTTCACTCAGCTCTTTTTAAATTGAGTATTAACATATGCACCTTCCTGGCAGCCGTGAAATTAGGTTTCCATTTAAGGTCTGGGAGAAGGTCCTGTGGTCATGGAGATGGACATTTCTCTGCCTGTATTCACCAGAAATGCAATGTATTCTAAAAACAAAACAAATCTTCACCAACGGTTACTCTTTTAACTGCCATTTTTTTGTTTCCTTTTTTCAGCAGGCTTGCTTGTTGGATGTTTTTTCTTCATGTGCAATTCTCTGATTTGAGTTTAGCCGAGCAGCAGCACTAGAAAGAGCAGGCATGCTGCGTAGAGGGTGCAGTCTTGCGAGCGTCTCCTTTAAAAGGCAGAGTGTGGGGTGTCTCTCCCATAGAGGGTGCAGTTTTGCGGCTCGCTCCCGGGCGGTGTATGTCCCAGAGCAGCAGTGTTTGCTGGTGTTTCTGTTTGGTAACGAGCTCTAGAGTGGGCAGTGGAGCAGGCAGGAGCCTGGTACTGGGCAGCGGTGGACAGCACGTTTGAAAAATGGCCTTATCACGCACTGAATGAAGAGAAGCTGGACATTTACCCTAAAACTGGGGAAATAGCTTTCCTGTATTTTTTAAAATCTGGAATACACATAAGTCTTTACACATGATAAATAGGAAACAGAGTATGAGAATGGTTATTCGAGGCCTTCCTTATCTAGAAATCTACTATTTGGGAGTCTCTTTTTTTTTTTTTTTTTTTTTTTTTTTCCCTTTTTTTTTTTTTTTTGCTGGCCTTGTGAATTCACAGAAGTAGTATTGCAAGTTGAATGGAAACAGCTACTACCGTGTCCCTTACTGCTTTTTTTCCTTGCTTTCTCTTTGCTTCATTTTAATTTTGTTGTTTTTCAGCATGTAGTTTACTTTGGAGCCTCTGCACATTTTTTTTTTTTTTTCTTTCTTTCTTTTTCTTTCTTTTTTCACCCTGGAAATCTTAACATGCAGACGTTTGTGTGACTGCTTATTTTGCCTCACAATTATGCTGTGAATTTTAGAAGAGTTTATTTTCCCTTTTGATAATTTATTGTACCAAAGCAGTTTTTTTATAGCACATAGATGTCTGTAACCAATAATGTAGCAGTTGTGCACTTTGAAACAAGGTGTATCAGATTTTTTTTAAATGTCAGTAAAATGGCTGTATCTATTGCTTTATTGAAACTGGAACTGTTGTTAATGCGGCATATTTACTGAGAGCTGGATCCCGAACAGTATAATTTTTTTTTCTCTTTTTGAAACAGGAAAACAGCGTAAAACAACTGAAACACAACTCTTGTGTTGTAGATTTTAGTTTTGCTTCATTCTGTGAGGTGGAGGGAGGTTCGATGCCCGTGCCGTTGGCTGCTCTGCGGGTTCCAGAGCTCCAGGGTGGCCACTGAGCAACTCGACGTGAGGACAAGGAGAAGCGGTGCGCTGCGTAATCCAGTTAGACGCCTATTTCTGAGGTGCCTCATTATCTGGGTTCCACTGCCTTAAGTGTACAGCACCGTGCTCTCATGAACAAACTGTGCAGAAAGTGCACCGAGCAAAATGTGCAGCCCCTGCCTGCTCAGCAAGTAATGTGTGAGTTCAGATCCAACCTTCACAAGCTCAGATGAAAGCGTTTTTTCCAGCTCGGGCTCTTGGTGGCTCAAGAGCTGGCATTGATGTGTGAGCACAGCCTGGTCTACTAAAGTCGTCTCCCTATCGCTCTTACTTTTTCTTTTTCACACTTTCGCTGAAGGTATCTTCATACCCCGTCCTGCTTTCACGCTCCCTCTCTTGCTCTCTCCATGTGAGTGTGATTGATGCCTATAAATACAAGGTAATGGTCCTATAGGGTTCTTGTTCTTGGCCAGCAGCAAAGGACAGCTAATGGGAGGAGTCCATGAAAAACCCAGGCTTCAGGTGTTTACTTTGTGACCCCATTTTAATAGCTGAAATAGAATTTATGTACATATTTATATTTTTTTAAATAAAGGAAGTTTAGAACTCACTACTTTTTTCCTAATGGTATTTTGAGTACATTTAAGTCAGCTTGGTGACCATGCAGTGGAACTCTGTGGTAGTCAAATGGGTATCAGTGCTTCCAGCCCAAAGTAGTTGACAATGCCAGTACAAATGCAAAACTCTAGGGTTTAAATCTAACAGGAGAGTAGAACTTCATACCTTAAATATAATAGACAGGGTATAGTGTGTGGATGTGTGTCTACAAATCCGAATGACGGCAGTGTTTGCATATATTCGTATACATAAGAGATTATGTATGCCTAGTACAGGAGATATTTTTGTTGTGTTAATTTGGCACACGCTTCAATAAATGGGTCCATGTGAAAACTGAATGTAGGCTATTGCTGGAGGTGCATGTAGCAAAGTGCACAGCGGTCTTTTTCAACAGTCCGAACCGCGCATCCTCGATGAACATCGGCTCTTCACTCCGAGTCCCATAACTGCGACTACCCCAGGACGAGCGCAAAGCCCCACTGCGGCTTTCCCCTCCCCTGCCCCGGTCCCCGGCCCCCAGGCCTCCACGCCCACTTTAGAGTCTCCACTTCTCCTCCCTTTGGTTCCAGGACATCTGGTGTGCACTGCAGAGCTGAACAGCATGACAGAAGGATAAGTACCTTTTATCCACAGATTGTACGATCAGGACTTTCTGTGTAAAGTAAAATGTTACTGAGAGGCAACAATGGACAAACCCTTTGTACTATATTCAAGCGGTCTTATGTATGACATAAAAAAAGTTGCTTAACTTTTGCTTGTCTCTTGTTTTTGTATTTTGTCTAACCTAATAATGGCTGAAAACGACAGAATAACACAAAGCTGATCAATCAAACATAAAAGTGGACACACGCTCAGCTCCAGTCCTGGAGGCTGTGCAGGTTTCTACAAAGGTCCTCTACGTCTTGTTTAACTCAAGACTTCCAGTAGGTGGTTCAAGTGGCTGTGAGCCTCCAGGACCAGAGCTGCGAACCTCTTAGTCATTTCAGCCTATTCACCAGTTCAGCTTCCTAACAAGTGCCTTGCGGTAACGCCGGCTACAGACAAATACCTTGCTGACTAGATACCAACTTAAAACGGCATGCAGATAGAATAGTTGATTACGTAACATTCTTCAAGTACCCTGCTCAAAAATCCAGGTTTCACTGAGCAGCTGCCAAAAGCCAGGCTGTGGTGGTCCAATATCACTGAAAAATAAAAGTATAGTAAAAAATAACAATCAGGCAATTTGAAAAGCTCAAGACTTTACTGATCAGTTTAGAAGATTAATAAAGATGCATGAAGTTAACTAGCTGGTACAGACGGAACAGACTAGATTTGTGGAAAATCCTTGGATACCAAGTTGCAACTAACATGAAGAAAAAAAAGAAGAAGCAAAAGTTTGCACTGTGCTCTGGGTTTATACACCTCCTGCTCCTGAATCTTACCCTGCTGTTGACTCAATTCTACCATGTAATAAACTGAAAAGCCATGAGCACAGCGATGAAGATTCTTCCCACTCCAAGGAGAAGTGGTGAGAGGAAGTGGAGAAGCTTGTGTTGAAAACAGATGAAACATGTCTGCCCGGTAAGATACTCTATCCACATTGCTGTTTTCGATAAGGAGCTCTTCAAGTAGAGAGTAGGCCTAAAGAGGAGCTTAATGGAGGACAGGTGCTAGATACACACTCCTGAAGTGTTTTCCGTCATCCAGTTTGTTGGGGATTTGCTCTCCAACTTTAAAGCACGAGGCGAAGAAGAAAACAGGACTGGAGAGACGCCAAACACTGACTCTGTGGTGAAATACGTTGTATGCTACCATACAAAACAGCATAGTACGTGTACTATAGTATGGTCTTCACACAATTTTTGGTATTTACCAGCATCCCAGGACAGCTGAAAAATAATACACAACCTCATCATTCAGCTCTGCGCACAACAGGCACAACTCCCTTATTCAAATATGACCAAAGTTTACCACAATACAACAGCAGGCCCAATTTCCACCAGGCCTATATAATATATCACAAGGCCTTGCAATAGCCTAAATACCGCAGGCCAGTATTCTGTTTTAAGTTTTTTTTTTTTTTTTTTCCATTTCAATGAAAAAAAAAAAGGAAAGAAACACTGATACCTGTAAACGTCAGTCTTAATGAATGATTTCCACCGTGACAAAGAAAGACGGTTTCTAAATTAACCGCTAGGTGGCCTGCTTGTCAAGTGACTGAAGCCTCACAGCTCACACTACAGGCCACACTGCTCTAATTATCTACCTATATAATAATGATTTTATTTGCTTTTTAATAGACTAACATCACATGGCTGTGGCCCCTTAAAAAATTTATTTGCCAATTTATTTTATGGATTTGGTCATCTGGCTGAATGCATCTGTGTAAATGACCTCAAGTGTTCTGCTTGAATACACAAAAACCTGTGCTTGCAATAAGTTAAGCACTTTAAGCAGTTCCAATAACTTTTCATTTTAATTAACATTTATAAAATGTGGGGAAAAAAAAAAGAATCTGCTGAAGTGTAGTGCTTTTAAGTACATTCCCAAAATATATTTTGATGTATTAAAGACTGGGATGCACATGACATTAGGAACTTTTAACTGTAAACTTCACACGTTTTATTTCTCATCTTGCCTATGCAAGATGAAGCAAGTATCTGGTTTTGTTTTCAAAGAATTTTGAAAAGCCACTCGTATGTTACGATAATTTTTAGAGATTTTAGATGATCAAAAGAGTTTATGTAGATTTATGCAGGCCCACATGCACATAATGATATTGTTATCTGCTTTTGGCCCGCAGCACTGGTCACACCATGTGTCTCTGCAGATGCTGCCTTCAGAAGTCTTAAACAGGTTCCAATTCCCAGCCAAATTTCTAGAAGATTCCTGGAATTCTATGAAGATATACTAGAAAAGACGTTCTATAGTCTGGGCATGGTTTGCAGCATTTTTTTGTGTATCTTATTAAGTATTTATTTGACTTTTTTGTCTGCATTCAGTGTTTTAAGCATTTCTGCCACATATTTAAGAAGAGACACCACAAACTGTACACTACCGGTCAAAAGTTTGGACACACCTTCTAATTCAATTTCTTTCTTTATTTTTATGACTTTAAAAGAGACTGGATAATGATGGACTGCTGTTTCTCTTTACTTAGTTGAGCGGTTGT
>JAQQZR010000009.1:9075067-9091150 GCA_030068235.1 Notoglanidium macrostoma | reverse complement strand
TGAAAAGCATTCCAGGTGACGACTTCATGAAACTGGGTAAGATAATGCCGATTGTACCATCACGGTAAATGTTGGCTTCTTTGAAGAATCCAAAATATGAAACACATTTAGTTTTTTGGGGTTTTTTTTTACTTACACTTTTTTTGTTTACCACATAATTCAGTATATGCCATACGTGTTGCTTCATAGTTTTAATGTATTCACTAATGTTTTACAACATAGAAAGCAAAAAAATATATAAAGAAAAACCTCTGAAATATAGTAGGTGTGTCCAAGCATTCGACTGGTAGTGTACGTGAAGGCCAAAACCCTCAGAGACTAAAGCCGTTCTGTGGATAGGGAGATTATTAATTGAAGCCTCAGGTTCATTGAAACATGTACTAAAAGTATCTACTTTAAAAAAAAAAATAATAATTACAATTTGTATTTCTCTTTTTGCATTTAGACTGACTGATTTTTATCAGCCAAGCACAACTAGCATTAGCAAGTACTAATGTCATGATTTATAACAATCTTGGAAAAGTAAATTACTTAATATTTAAATATAAAAAAAAATAAAGACACTTTCAGGATTTGCACCTTGTGAAAGGACAGAGCAAATTGCTTAAAGTACTGTCTATGCTTTTATTATTATTATTATTATTATTATTATTATTAGTTATGTTCACGTGTATTGGCTAGCTAGCTGCATCATCTATGACTCAGTGTTTCAGGCCAGCAGGCCTTAAAAAATTGTGCTTAATGTTTTTTAATTAATATGTTTGTCTCCTTAACCCGTTTTATAATGAGCAATGAAAACGTACGAAAGGAGAGCTGATTTAGTTTAGTTAAATATTAGTTAAAATGTAACTGCTGAATTTTCTTGTTCCTTTTAAGTTTTTTTAATTTTATTATTTATTTATTTATTATTATTTTTTCTTAAATATAGAGTTGATCAAAAATGCTGTTACTATTGTGATTCTTTGATATCACGAGCGTAAGGGAAATTAAACCTCTATTTTTTTTTTATATGCAATTATTTTTATATTGCATTGCATTACAAACAGGTGTTGGAAAAGTGTCTAATTTTTCAGCATAATCTCCATTTCATTCATTGCATGCACTTAAAAAAAAAAATCGATTCAATTCTTATTCATGTTGCACTTTTCAGGTTTTCATCTGACTCACCCTTTAGCTCCCTACAGCCTTAGTAAAGATGGTTCTTCAGGGGTTCTTTGTACAGTAATGGGTTCTTAACTTCCTATGAAAGTTCTGCCTGGAGCCCTCTATGAAAGAAAAACCCTCTGTTCCACACAGTTATAAGCCAAAGAACTCTTAATGGAAATTACATATTAAAAAGTCATTAAAGCTGTCATCAAATATCATTTCACTGAACTCATTATTAACTCACTTGAGTTACAGATATAGGAAACAAGCAGGTAATATTCTTTAAAACCATGCTGCTTCTTCATATCCTACAAAAAACAGGACAATATATGGCTGTTTCTAACAAGACCAGATGCATGTGGACAAAAATAGCTCCAAATAGGTGTTCTTTTGAAGCACGGAATTGTGTTAAATAGTTCCATGAAGCCTATATCTGATTATAAGGATGGTTTTAGTACAATTGTAATGCATACAGTTCTGTGCAGAAGTCTTACTCACCCTTTCTTTGTACAAATTCTGTTCTAGACATTTATTATATGATATCTGGATCATTGAGTCAGTACAAAAACATTTTAGATTTCCAAACATTACTTTTCCAAGAAATAATTTGTATTTGAAAAATGTTTTAGGTCATTAAAGAAAGCAACATGTTACACAAGAGCCCACTCTTCAGATAAATAAAACCCCCATAAAGACAGCTGGTTTTTTTAATGCAAAAAAAAAACAGAAGAAGAAGCAACAAGTGCAACAGTCAAAATCTCCAGAAGAACTGTGGCAGGTTCTCTAAGCTGCTCATTAAAACTTACAGCTCATTTCCTTATAAAAAAATCAAATAAATAAAATAAAGGGTCATCACATCAAATCACTTTGTTCCGTTTATTACTGTTCTTTGCATGTCGGAGTATTTTTCTTTTAAGCAAAAAAAGATTTCATGTCATTATTTGTCATCTTTACTTCATAGCATTTTCTTGCACAAGATTTCTGCACAATACTGCTTCTTCGAAGCACCTCATACGGATGACGTAGCTGCATAATTATGCAGTTCATTCTAATTACTGTGTGAGAGTTTTCCAAGTCTCTGCCCCAGGCCTAATTAAAATCAGCTCTCTGCTGTTAAAGTGTCCGAGTGCTAATGAATGGCGGTATTAGCCCTGTAGTGCAGGGCCTCTTTAGATGGGTACAGAAAGCCTCGCACCTAACGCTCTGCTCTGCTGGTGGACTGCATGATTACAGCTGTGGAAGCCATGACGATCAGACTTGTATTCTTACACGGAAGATCTGTGGGTTAGTAAATCAGCTTAGATAGCACTGTTTAGCATAGCACCCAAGTTCATGGTTTTATTACATTACTCTAAATCGCATATAAATGTTCTTTGTCTTTTAACAAAATAGGATCTCTGCTTACTGCCATATAGAACCATTTTAAAAGGATCTATAAAGAACCATTTCCAACATGTTTCATATAGAACCTTTAGGGTGCTTTAAAGAAACAGGTTTTCCTTTTTTTATATTGATTCTTGAATCTGATTGGTCAAGAGGGTGTTGATTAGTTTTCATGTGACATAAAGCCTGACTGATCCAAAATCTCATCTTAACTAGGGTCCTTGTGGTCTAGGCCTGAAACCGTTTCAAACACAAGACATTTCCTTGTTTATCTGTTTTCTTTTTGCAGGTTTTTATCTGCATGTGTTGCTGTTCTGTTAATAATAAAAAAGAGACTGTGGATATTTGCATCAGGGATGATCATGGGTTTTCATGCCTTCCACTGTAGAAATCCAAATTTTAAAACATTAGGCAGGATAGACCGGAATTGATCAGTCTGTTAATTTTTTTATTCTTAAACTTTTTACCCTTAAATGTTAAACACTGTGTTAACATATAATGTAGTTTTTAAAAAATGATTTAAGCAGCATTTTCTCCTATTTTTTATTCAATTCTGTTAAATTCATGTTGACTTTAGGTGACTAGCCAATTAGGCTTATAATAAAAAATAAAGTAAAACGTATAAACCCTACCCTGGTCGTTAGTAATAATAATACTGGTAGTTAATAGTTAATAATAGCACAGTCCCGACTGAAAGATCATTTAAAAGACAGATCCTACCATCCATCCATCTGTGCATTATCTATAACACTTATCCACCAGGGTCTTGGGAAAGCTGGAGCCAATCCCAGCTAACTTCTGAGCGAGAGGCGGGGTTCACCCTGGGCAGGCCGCCAACCTGTCGCAGGGCTAACGCAGAGACGAACAAGCATTCACTTTATGGGCAATTTAGAGTAGCCAGTTGTCCTAATCTGAATGACTGTAGGAGGAAACCAGAGCGCCTGAAATGCCCCAGTCGGCCATCAGGTCCAAATCCAGAACCTTCTTTCTGTGAGGTGGCACTTTAAACTCTTTATGAGTATGGTGATATTAGAAGAACACCACACAGGTGATCTCAAGATCTGCTTTGCACCCCTGCATTCACGTGTGGAGACACGACATGAAATCACATCTGCTGTTAGCATCACCTCTAGTCTATTACACTCGACTTGCCAGCCACAGAGAAGACAGTATCTTAAAAAATTATATGTTTTTCAGTCTTACAAAATTTCAAAGTAGAGCAAGAACGAAGTCTTTTAAGCACATAATTCATTGCTAATTGGGTAAATTCTTTTATAGGCTTTGCTTGTTTTTTTTATATTAAATTACTGGCCCGTGTATTTCTTATTAGTATTATTTTAATAGTTTGAAAGAAGGTAGAAGGCATAAAAAAAACCCAAATCTCTTCATAGAAACAACAAAAAAAAATGAATTGTATTGTGTGACTATATTTAAGCTCATTTAAAAAAAAAAATGGAGTTTGGAGTTGGATAGATTGACATTAAGTTTGATCTTATGTACATAGTACAATAAAGTTCTTCAGACTTTATAATGTGCAAAGCCCATGGATTCAGCCTGGAAATAAAGACAGAATGCCATCATCTTTAGCAAACACAAAAGGAATATTGAGATATGGTTTATTTCATGAGTATTTATAGAAATCAACAACAACAAAATCATGATGAAATACCTCTAGAAACACTAAAGATGACTATTGTACCATATTATGGCTTCTTAGTTTAAGAGTTTAAAAATCAATATTTTTAAGTTAAACAAAAGGAGTAACTAAAGTAAAATACGTCCAGTGTTCTTGACAGTACTTCTCCCTAGAAAATCGAGTTACAGAGGAGTCAACGTGCCTGTGAAGATGAGCAGAGGAGCCAGGATAGAAAACCTCAGCCATGGGCTGTGTGTGTGTGTACGCGTGTGTGTGCGTGTGTGTGTGTGTGTGTGTGTGTGTGTGTGCGCGTGTGGGAGGTTGTCTTGCCCTCTGGATGGCTTGCTTAAAAGGAGAGGGGTCCCTCAGTCCGTTGAGGAGCACGATTAAAGGGCACTTCAGCAAATATAATGTACACGGAGAGTGGTGTACATTGCCTTTCTGATTCTAAACTTACTAACAGCCTTACAACTTTTCTCTTAAAACGGGTCAAAATTCTTTCACTCTGGTTGTATACTTGGCATGCTGTCATTCTGTATATATGTCAAGCTGCAGGTTTATATTTGATATTACTCCATGCTTTTTAAAAATACACTTCTTTATGCCACCAATTTCAAATGCACCTTTTGAAAGTGTAATAATGAACAAAACCAACAAAATCTATTTTTCCTGAAGAAGCTGGAAATCAATAGTAAGATCCTGGAGGAGTGATGGCTGTCCTGTGTGTTCAGTTCTTGCTAAACTTGTTTCTTCGATGAGAAAAATGTAAAGCCCTTCAGATATAACAAATTTCAACTTTATTCTTAAAATGTCCTGTTAAAAAGAAAAACGGCTTCCCTTTCGTTCTCGGATTGCTTTAGCGATACAGGGCTTTGTCTCTTTGGTTGCTCATGTTCAGGAAAAAGAAATGTAGGTTTAAGGAAAAAAGAAGGTAAAAGCCCAAATCCCCAAAATGTACAGCAAGGTATACTGTTTTGTGAAGGAGTACTGGAATATTAGACATTGGAAATGTATAGCACTGTACTCTATTTGGAGTGAATTTCAAAGAGCAATAAAGTTTACCTGAGGGGCCTTAAGGGGAAAAATGTTTTCATTTATGACTGCCAGATGAACAAATGACAATTAAAATAGGAAATATTTCTCAGTCTTCAGGGAGAACATGTGCAAACAGCACACCATGAGTCATCTGGGAGCTACACACTCACACAGCACCTGAGGCTACCTGAGGCACACACACACACACATGCACACACACACACACACACATGCACACGCCTTCTGTTTAAAGGTGTGAAGTACTAAGAGTCTGTAGAATGTAACGGAAGTCTAAAGAGAGCTTTAGGTGAACACTGAGGTTTAGTGGGATATCAGAGCAGACATGCACAATCAGGGCCAAACGCATCTTCCATCGGAAATCACTCGCACACTCCAGGCTAAAGCTTTTGCATCCAGTGAAAGATCATTTGCGCCTCACCTGCAACTACCTACCATCGTTTATATACATCATACAGAGTAAATCAACTAGAGTTAAAGTTTGTACATGCGTAGATATATACATATATGTTTCTGAAAACCCAGAAGGTAAAGAAATCCTCTTCCAAAAGGCAGAATATACACACCTGCTCCAAATCAGCATAGTATCAAACGGCCACCTGTCAAATGTTCACTCATCTCAAACAAAACAATTATTGAAATATATGTACAAAAAATACAAATGTAAATGCCCTAGAATATATCTATATATTCATATACATATATAGCTTTTAATCTTTCAATTAAAAATCTGAAAATAATGTCATTTTTTTTATTTTAAAGAAAAAGATTTGTTATTTGAAACCATGCAGTTTGCCCAAGCCTCTGAGTTTGTCCAGCTTTAGTCTCTTTGGGGCACGAGAGACATGAAGAGCAGGGAAGAGGAAAAGCGAGACAGGGGTTGCAGGAGGCTGTGTGCTCTGCCCGACTTTTAGGGCTCTTTCCTGAGCTGATCTTACACTGGTGTCCAGCTATGCAAAGCAGAGACAGACAGGAAAGCAGAGAGATTGTTTGATATCTTAAATGAGGGGATTGGGTGTTAGAGGTCCAGGCTGTGCGCAAAAGTGTGTGAGAATGACAGTGAGAGGATGTGTGTTAGGGTCGTTAGATGCGGAAAAGAATCCGTTGCTGACAGAAGAGTAATTGGGGGAAAATATGAAAGGCAGTACACAGATGGTATGGCATGAGGTCAAATCACTGCTCTGAAAACCGAAAGCTCTCTTACATTGCTTTATCTCTTTAGTTCGAAACAATAAGCAGGCGATAGCTGTTAAGAATTTAACGTAAACATCGCATGATGAATGAATGTAATTCCAAAAGTTGCAATGTTTTCATCACCGCATTGCAGCAGTGCGACACTGAAATGCAACCACTATTCAGTCACGGCTCTAAGCTGTACTCGGGGCTGTATTCAGATGAGGGGAGAACAGCCTGAAAGCATAATTTTCCCCGAGGTGTTGCTGTTCTTGTAAAGGAAAACACTTTACAGGCTCTTTATTTCTTCATTCCTACTGCAGTGATTGTTCAAGTTTTTCAGAATTATCACTAATATATTATGTAATTGTTAATATGACTACAATACAGCTCACAACAGGACCTTACTGAAGGAGTTACTGAATGTTATCTAATTTTTTACACTTACTTCCAGCAATATTGTTCCTTCAGACCTAAAAACAAAAATAAAACAAAAGCCGTCACAAATGTTCTGCCTAAGTAAGCATACGTTCTGCTCTTCTCTCCTCAGTCCTTCTCATTCCAGGTCTAGTAACAGAGTAATATCACCACCTACTGGATATTTCAGGTAAGTAACTACAAGCGAGGTATAGGATCAAGATGTATCAATGAGATTCTTGCCCTTCTTAAGGACAGCATCATTCTTGCAAACTGCATGCGCTTGCTTTAGGGGATATGCACAATGTGATCAGCTGCAAATAGACACTCTGGAAGAAAATACATGTGTGTTAAATGCACAACGCAAAAAAATATACCTAATACACATACAGTCGGTAATATAAACCAATTACAAAACGTCAGCATGTTGCTGTCCTGAAACACAGCAGGAATTTCATTCAGGACGTTCATCCTACTCCTGGCTAAAAGTAAATCTAAGAAATTCGTTAACAACTTTTGGGTTAAGTATATTTAGCAATTCTCACATATAAGTGTATAATTGTAAAAATCTTGAGGATTAAGGGTTTAAAGCAGTAGGACTAAAGGAACACTGAGCGCGTGAGAAACTATACCTCTGAATGCAGTTTCGGACTGCGACTGGACAGCGTTTACATTTCAGTGTGGCATGTCTGCAGTGCACCGACAAAAAAAAAAGGAAAATGCAGGGAAATATAACAGGGAATTACATTCATTTCATTCTTAATAAAGTAATCCCCTGGTGATTGCTTTTCACTGATGAGATAAAGCTACTCTATGTAAGAGCACTGCAATGAAGGTTTTGCTTTTTAGTGTGCCATATTGTGCTCATGTCACAAATGAAAAGCAATACCACCTGTGTATTGGATTTCACATTTTCCCCCCCAGTGTGATTGCTTTCTATCTGGAACAGAATCTTCTCCATAGTGACACACCAATCTGACTTTGAAATACTAGCACCAACCAAGGCTGACTGAAGTTCACCTCTAGTCTTCAGACATGGTGACAATACAAGGTATCAATATTAAAAAAAGAAAACTAGAACACTAAGTATTGCATGCCAAATTGCTACTACTACTGTAGGAATAGTATGCCACCTACCAGTGTATAGCTTCAGGAACATTTATATGGTTTGTCTGTAATGTAAATACTCTGCTCTTTGGAAAAATATAGCTAGCAACAACAAATAAGAATCTATAACATGAGATTATAATTCTGTTTGTGCCCTCTGGTTTGCTTTCTGAATGGCCAATTAGAGAACTCTTTCGCTCCCTGGACTCTGATGCCAATTCAACATGTTCACTGGATCATCATGCATGCATGCATGCATCATGCATCATGTGGACTGAATCAATGGGCACTGATCTGTGCTAACAAGGGCCGAAACACCACAAAACTGCAATCATTTAGTCAGCTGTCGGTCGGTTTGGTGCGTCAGGGCCCTTAGCGAGAGAGACTGAAGAAAATGTCTGGGCAATATGACGACATAATATTGGCACGACAAATTGTCACAATACACTCGTCTGAGGTATTCTGGATATTGTCAGGAATTTTATAACAGTTACAAACTTGGAAGCAGATGATTAGATGTAAGACATTTGTTCTGTTTTTTAAATTTTATAAAATGTTAATATTTTCTAATATGTTTATTTTTTTCTAATATTTTTATTATATTTTCTAAATATTTTCCACATGGTTTTAAATGCAACACTACCTTTTTTTTTTTTTTTTACTGGCAGTGTGTTAGCAAGCCTATATACTGGATTACTAGTATTATGTATCATACAAATGTCTTCACGTATTGTGCTATGTTTTTGTCATATCGCCCACCTCTGCTGAGGATGTCTGATAGAGAATGTATGTGTTTGTGTGGTATGGAGAGAGAAGAAGCAAACTCTCTGCTCTGCCCTGTTTGCTCCACTTTACACTTTGGACTCGTTCTCCATGTTGGCAATGTCACCATTGCGTTCCTGCTCTTGTGTCTCTCTGCTGTCCTTCTCTTGCTCGTCCTCATCGTTGTGTGAGTCTAGCAGGCCCTGCTGGCTCAGTTTGCTTGCCACGGACCAGGAGAGTGGCAGGTGTGAGCGTGCGCTCATCTCGGCCAGCTCGCGCGCGCTGCAGCTCGGTGTGTTAGTCTCGTAGATCTCATGGAAGCTGTTGTAGTCGACCTCATAGAAGCCATCCTCCAGCGTGAGCACGGGCATGAAGCGGTAGCCCCACTTGATCTCGCTGGCCACATACGAGCTGCGAGCCTGGCAGGTCATTCCTGTCAGGAAGAAAGAAAAACAGCACTGATGAAAGGTGCAATTCTGCAAGGCTTAGACTAACTGATCAAAAGTGAGAAAAACACACACACACACACACACACACACACCAACCACTTTTTAAAACTACATTACATTATTTAAAAAATAATCTGGGTGACTGAATCTCAAATTATACCTCCAGATAATGCAATAATATAAACAGGGGTGTGTGTGAACACTGACGTCTATGTAAGTTCATTTTCAAAACATCCAGGTAGTAAAATGTTTGACTATTAAAAGAAAATCAACAAGATGTTTTGGTGTTCATCCAAACACCATAATCAGTAAAAGTGTGACAGGAAGTAACTGGTAAAAACACACATAAAGAAGTCACATGGTATGAGTCCCAACACAGGCGAGCAAACTCTTTAGGACAGGACTCAGCGGTCTGTATAAACTTACACAGTTTTCATGATCATGAGGTGTATATCCAAGACAGAGAAGACAGGTGGTTTGGAAGAAGAGGCCATCGATGGCGAAGTGGCGCGGCCTTCACTAAACGGGGGAGGGGGACTGAGATCTCAGCTGCTGGGAACACCATCTTCTCTGGCAAGCACACTTCACTGATGTCTCAAATAGTCATGTGACTAACATTTCATGCCATGTGCTGATCATGTGACTTTGTTGCGTGTATTTTTGCCAGAGTTATTTCATGTCACAGTTTTACAACTGATAATGGTGTTTGGATGAACAATAAAACAACTTTGAATGGTCCAGTGATTTTAATAACCATTTCAAACACTTTTCTGTTAATGTACTGCTTAATAAAAGTTTATAGTCATTTTATTGAAGTTATTTATAGATCTGTAGGCTACTGACATCACATTCCCCATTATCTATCAATGTGCAGACATAGCAAAGCAGTCCAGTGCTAGAGTTTTGCAGAGAGCCTGAATGGCCATTTATCATAGAGATATAGCAGAGTAATTATTCACCAGGAAGGTGTGTGTGTGTGTGTGTGTGTGTGTGTGTGTGTGTGTGTGTGTGTGTGTGTGTGTGTGTGTGTGTGTGTGTGTGGAGTGGGGAGCACAACACTGAACAATGAATGCTGATTTAGAGGTGAGAGAGACAGAGTTTGGTCATCTTAATCATTATCACTATCTCTCTCTCAATCTCTCTCTCTCTCTTTCTTTCTTGCTCTCTCACACATGCACACACTTGTCTTACTATTGTTGTGAGGATGTTACACTGACATGATTATTAATGCAGTTCATTAATTGCTACACATAAACCTCTAACCTTAATCTTAACCTTAACCTTAACCATAGCAACCAAAAGGAAACCTCTTTTTTCCTTTTCTTTTTTTAAGTGGCAGCTTTAAAAAAAAAAATCAGTTTTCCTTGTAGGGACTAGCCAAATACCCCCACAAGGTCAAGTCTGTCTGATATGCCTGTCTGTGCAATGTTAAACATGTTTACACAGACACACACGGGCTATAAGCAACCTATGCAGTCTCACACAGAGATGTCCACCTACCTCAGCATAATTAAATGCAATTACGCAATTACACAAAATTACAGCATCAGTACACAAAACTACCCTCAGCAGATGTACACCATCATCAGTGTTAAACACATGCTGAGTTAAAATAGCTAAACTTCATATTACAAGTTTACCTGTAAAGCACAGCAATTTTACAAGGGTTTAACTTCTGAAATCATGAAATCTCAATTATCAACTACTGTGTGAATGAAACTGTCACACTGAAAGATCATATGAGAAATCATAGTGACTAGTTGCAAAGTTGAAATGTTTTTCTTAACATGAAATTATGAAAGGATGTTGTGATTAAAAAAAAGAAAATATGTTTGGAAGTAAACTTTACCTGTTTCAGAAACATACCATAATATGCTTTTCTGAGAATCTGGGGATATTGTGATATCTTTTTACTGATTTTATAAATTCATTTCCAAACTGAATGGTAGCAGCTAATTTGATGTTACAATTTTATACTTAATATTTTAAACAGTAAAACATTAAAATTTACAAAGTGTAAATTTTTGTAGTCATACAAATCATCTAACAGTTTTTTTTTTTTTGCTACTGTATTGCTGGAAGTTTGTGAGCAAATCGGTGATACATACTGTGTTTTGTAGAATCACATTTGAGAATCGCTAGCTTTGAACATTAGTCCTCATAGCATTACGATTAGCTTCTACAACACACGACCATGGAAAAGTTCCATCTGAGCTGTTCTGTTTATCCGTTCGGTTTAAATCCAGATGCTGTATGGCTGCTGCTCCTTGTGCCATGTGTATGCAAACTCCTCACAGACAGCTGGCTGATGCAGGAGCAGTTTTTGCCCTTTATATCCTGGTGAATATGATTAGAAGGAGAGGAAGAGCTGATCCTGGATCAGCAGGCTGATGATGCTAAGCTGGGAAAATATGGTTTGGGGATTAGTGTCCTGTGCTGTTGGAGTGAAAGAAAGTTGGCAGGTAATAGTGAGAGAAGGGTCAGTGTAAGGGATGATCAGCGCTCCCACTGTTATCAGAGGCAAACACATGCACGGCATAGAAGTTCTCCTGCCATCTAATTCAGTCAGTACAGAGCGGCACCAAGTATTTTACTCAAACATTTTTTTTACTTTGTTTAAACTCTGATTCTATGTTGCACTTATTAAGTGCTTATTAAGTGCTGCTCTTGTATCTGTCAATCTGTTTTATTTCTTTGGTCACTAATTAAGTACTGCTACTGTATCGGCCTACCTTTCTATCTGTCTGTGTGTTTGTCTTTCCATAAATCCATCCATTTATTCATTCATACATTAATTCATTATCACGCACATAAACACGTACCCAGAGGATAAAATAAAATCCTTTGTGTTTTAACTCAGTGTTTTTGTGCTAGCCATGGAGTACATCAGGCAGGTGTCAGAAGGCCATTAGCTGTTAGCTAAAAGTGATGAATACATGAATTATGTAGAGAGGTTGCTGAATGTTTTTCTACCTCTGGGTATATGCAGTGATTTAACAGCGACCTACAGTATGTGCGGCATGTTTCCCTTTCTCATCGCCATAGCAATAGGTCGACCATGGAAGATGCTGCCAGCCGTTATTTTGGCGCCCTTGCTCCAGTTGACCTCACTGACTCTCAGCATGGCTGCAGTGCAGTGTGTTTGTGTGCGTGTGTGAGAGCTGTATGAAAGTGTGAAGCAGTGTTCAAATCATCCCAGTGTGATGTTTATGTGTGTGGCACGTGCATCAATACCCATGAGCGTAACAAGATAGTGTTTTATTACGATGTATAAAATGTACTTCTCTAGATGAATTGCAGAAATAAATTTCATATTAATGTCATGGCATAATAGGCATGTATTTACAGACATATTTCAGATATATTGCATTCCAACAATCCCCGGCTTGATCATAGGAGACTGAGCAATGATTAATAATATATGACTAAAGGGAAAACAAGTCTAATGATTGTTAAGCAAGTAAATAAGTGAATATAGTAAATCAATAAATGAGCAAATGACTGATTAATTGGATGATTACATGACAGAAGAGCTAAATAAACCTGACAAAAGGAGAAATTAATTAACAACATTAACATTACTAAAGCTTTGTTGCATTTCATACACCACAAGAGTACAGCTGATCTGTGATATACCATATTAAATATGAGGAAATATATATATATATATATATATATATATATATATATATATATATATAAAAACAATAAACAAGGAAATCTTCATAGTCATAATAAGTTAAATGCTCCACATCTGCTCGTATTGTGGTCTTACATAAGCCACTTTCTTTTGCTTGGTATGAAAAGAAACCTGAACCAAATCTATAAAAAGATCAGGAATAGAGGAGAACAATTATTTTCTTCAATTCTTTCTTATAATAAGGAATGTATGGACAACACTGCATACCAATTACTGGAGACGATCCTCTCTTTGCTGCTAGAAGCTACACAAAAGCTGCTCAATGTTGAAAATGATTAAACATTTAGAGACCAGTCATTAATATGACTTAGTGCTGATGCTATCACATAACTGGGAAGAACAGCACCTAGACCTCTCTTCCATGTAGATTGGTGATATGTACCAAAAGTAGCAATGTCAGTGAACTGGTGACATCGAGAATATGTAAGATGTTTAAGAAAAACATCTAAATCCCTAAAGTTTTACAGTTTGTCCTTCTTTGGAAACAATAAACCGT
This sequence comes from Notoglanidium macrostoma, assembly GCA_030068235.1. Classification (NCBI taxonomy): domain Eukaryota; kingdom Metazoa; phylum Chordata; class Actinopteri; order Siluriformes; family Auchenoglanididae; genus Notoglanidium; species Notoglanidium macrostoma. The sequence goes on along the minus strand of JAQQZR010000009.1, from coordinate 9,077,828 downwards.
TTTTGTTCAATATTTCTCTCTCCCACCCAATATCCGAACCTTCAAAACACTCTTGAAGAGCTCTTCTTTGCTAAGATTGTAGCTTTCTTGGGTGACATGGTGGTGCAGTGGTTAGCACTATCATCTCACAGTAAGAAGGTCCCGGGTTTGATCTCTGGGTTGACCACAGGTGCCTTTCTGTGTGGTGTTTGTATGTTCTCCCTGTGCATGTGTGGGTTTCCTTTTACAGTTCAAAGACATAGATTCAGTCAAGTGGCTACTCTGAATTGCCCCTGTGTATGAATGGTTGTTTATCTCTGTGTTACCCCAACTTGCAGCTGAAATCCCTGAAACCCACCATGGATAAGTGGCATAGAGAATGGATGAAAGTAACTTTCTTTTAGAACTAATGTTCTAAGGAATACCTTAGGCATTTCCCACCGGTCTGAAATATATTTTGGCAGTGTTTGGAGAATATTTACAGATGTTTTTAAGTACAATTTATAATGTGGAAATATCATGAATAACAAAGACTTTGATCTTAGGTCTTATCTCCAGCCTCAGTTTGACCATATTGAGGTGTTTTACTTCACCCCACACTCTCAGAACTCTCTCACATCTCTCAGGCTATCTGTCTCATGTATACTAGGCCTATCTGGCAATTATAAAATCCATTAGTGATTATTTTTTCAGTGATTTTAGTGATTTCTACCAACATAATATCTCCCTGCATCTCTGAGAGGAACTGAATGCTCTGCAAGTTGCGCTTTGTTCTTTCTTTGTTTGGCTGTTCAGTATGAGGACGTGGAGATTTTTTATATAGACTGTCTGGCAATTAGAAAATCTATTGGTGATGATTTTTTCAGTGATTTTAGTGATGATTTCGGGCACGTCATGTATTCGCCCTTTGCGCTGCACGTTTCCTATTTGCATACGTTTCTACCGTGTGGATTTGTAGTTATAATGAGACAGGCAGCACACATGCATTTCTCTTTAAATCAAGCCCTTATAACCTATTTTTAAGTTTCACTTTACTTTACTTACCACTCCACCTCAGGTTTCAGATTCCCTCATCTGTTAACCAGAGCATGCTATCATGCAGATTTTTTTTAACAAGCACATTTGTTTAAGTTTCGATCTGTTTTATCATGTTCTTGCACACGACTGAAAAAAAAAACTGACTGCTTGACTCGAAGAATCTCATTACACTTATGTCTGGACCATTCACTTTGCACACACTTCTCTCATGGTTCCTGTTGTACTGGGAAAGTACCTACTCTGACTTAGAAGCTAAAAAAGGACCTAAAAACAGCACCCTAAGAACTATAATTGTTCCAGAACATGTAAAAAGGGGGTAAATCCTCCAACAATTAAAGAACTACGTATAAAAAGTACTTCAAAAGCATTTATTGACTGTCTCCTGAAATGACCAATACAAAAGTTTGCTTGCATTTCTCCTGACTGTTGAAGGCAATATAATTTATCATTAAATAAATATTCACATATTTATTATTGGGTTATTTCTGCAATTACTACATTTAGCTTTTCTCGTAAGTGACCAAATTCTCTCCTAATTTGGTCATTTGTAAATTCTCACCCACTAGATAACTCTGCCTAATCCCACCAAAGCTACAAACCAGAGGAAGGTGAAGCTCTACATGTGCTACCTCTGGGACACATGAAGCTAGTGCCTCTTTTCCAACTGCTACACATGCTACATCACTGGGCAGCTGAACACATGGAGAAAAGCACTAAATACCCTCTTCTGCATATATTAGCTCATAGATAGGTTAGAGAGTATGGCCAGTTTTTGCTCTCTTGAACTCCTGGCCCAGATTTTAACTCACAATCGCTTGATGATGCTGGCAGTGGTGGCTAAGTGAAAAACCACGGGTATCGCCACCGGTGATATGAGTGCCTACAAAGCGGCGTCATACAGCGTTCAGCGCGCGGTGAGAGACACCAAATGCCGGTATTGGGAGCATGTGGAGTCTCACTTCTACCAAGGTGACACATGGAGCATACGGTATGGACTGCGCACAATCACGGACCACAAGGCCAAGGACACCGCGACGATCAACGCCGACTCTGAATTCGCCAACGAGCTGAATGAGTTCTTCGCCCGTTTCGAGGTTAGCCAGGCGGCTAGTGCTAACTACAGCCTGACAACGAAGGATGGTGATGTCATCAGCGAGGAACGGGTGCTCAGCATCGCGGAGCAGGACGTCCGATAGGCACTGAGGAGACTGAACACCAGGAAAGCAACGGGTCCAGACGGCATCACCGCCCATCTGCTGCGTTGCTGTGCTGACCAGCTAGCAGGTGTGTTCACTTCTATCTTCAATGAGTCCCTGGTGAAGTCCCTGGTCCCCACTTGCTTCAAAAGATCCACCATCGTCCCTGTGACCAAGAACAACAAGCCCTCATGAATGAACAACTACCGGTCAGTTGCACTTCAGTGGTAATAAAGGTGTTTGAGAGGCTGATGAAGAACATCATCTCCTCTTCCATCCCTGGCACCACAGACCCGCTCCAGTTCGCCTACTGACCCAACAGATCCACAGAGGACGCCATCTCCCACGTCCTGCACACCACTCTCATCCACGTGGACAAGAAACAGGGTAACTATGTGAGATTGCTGTTTGTAGACTACAGTTCAGCGTTCAACACAACAGTGCCCGGTAGACTGTTCACAAAGCTGAGGTATCTAGGACTCAACAGCCGTCTGTGTGCATGGGTGTTGGACTTCCTCACTGGGAGATCTCAGGTGGTGAAGGTGGGT
>JAQQZR010000009.1:9063462-9074967 GCA_030068235.1 Notoglanidium macrostoma | reverse complement strand
TTTATCTCTAACAATTTCTTTATTTTATTCATAATTTCTTCATTTTTATTTGTTTCAGAAAATTCCAGATTTTTTAATTAAAATTTACTTATGTTTATAATATTTGCACAGTCAAAAGGAGTGGTTCAGGATACGTTTCAATGTGTGTTGTACTTGTATGACTATGCATGTGACAAATAAAGGATCTTGAAAAGGGCTCTGGATTACTGCTCTGAAGGTTGTGAGTTCTATCCTGGTAAAGCCACTGTTGGTTCCTTGAGCAAAGTCACTGCCCCTCATCTGCTCAATTCTGCTGTAAATCATTTTGGACATACAGTAAGCCTACCAAATGGAAAAGTATATGCATTTCTGTTTTGCCACTCAGGTACCATATTTAGTTTATGTTCTTGTAAATATGTGTTACAACCCATTCCAATTTCATTAAAAGTCATTAAATCTATTGTGTTCAGTATCATTCGTGGTTATATGAGTAGTCCAGATTACTTCAATCACAGAGTTGCTTTAAATAGTTAATTGAAGCCCAATGACCTCAAATCAGAGTTGCTTAACTATCATATGGGTATAAACTGAAATCATTCAGCCTTTCAACCATGACATATTCTAGATATACTCTGTTCTATATATAGATATATTGTATATATAGAATTCTATATATACTCAGTGACAAAAAAAAGTTAAGCACCCAGAAAGAATGGTCCTATTTGGATGTAATGTGGTACACGTGCAGACTAGCGATGGGTATGTAAATGATTCGATTTGCAAGGAGCTGGCACATCTAGATACAGACACAGAGGATGCCTCGTAGATGCATTAGACAGCATTAGCATTACTTGATGGAGTTTGATAGGGGTTGCATTGTGGGTTTGCATGAGGGCGGGTGGTCGTATTGTGCAATTGCCTGGCATGTGGCGTTGTGAAGGCTCTGTTCGCCCAAGACAGACCACACCAATGGAGGATCATCATATTGTGCAAGCATTACCATGACATCTGTGCCTGCCATCTGGACACAAGCAATGGATTCTCTACAACACCTGTGTCATCCCGCACCATGTCTCAACAACTGGCATCACCCGGACTATGGGTTCACCGTCCCATGCCATTCTGGTGCTGGCTGCAATTAACTGGACTGATGACAAGTAGCGTTGTACCATGTTTAGCGATGAATCTCGGTTCTGCATTTCCATGGATGGTGGCGCCAAAGTGCAGAGGACCAATTCTGCCAATGTTGTAGAGAGACACACTGGCATTACTCCTGGCATGGTGTGGGGAGCTATAGGGTGACTTCAGGTCATCAGTGGTAGTGAATCGGGGGACCCTGAAGACCCAACACTACAACAGTGACATCCTGCATCCGCACGTCTTACCCATCCTGAGACAGCACCCTGGTACAGTCTTTCAACAAGACGTCTGTCCACACAGGGTGTCTATGGTCCGCCTGCATCATGTTGAGGTCCTCCCGTGGCCAGTCAGGTCCCCCGATCTTCCCCCAGTCGAACATGTGTGAGATCAGCTTGGACGTCAACTCAGACCCAGTGCCAACCTGCAGGATCTCGAGGGCCAGTTACAACAGCCGTGGGCCGAATTGCCGCAGGAGAGGATACAACGGCTGCCAAATGACGTAAATGTAAATGCAAATGATACAACGGCTGTATGACTCCTTTCCGCACCATATCGCCACATGTATCCAGGCCTAGGGGGTGCCACACCCTACTAACATGGAACCAGCAGTGTGCCCATGCTGCCAACTCTGTTGTCCATTTGATCTGATATTGTAATCATTGCAATACAGTCACTTTCACCACATGCAGGTTCATTACATTTCCACCACTTCGTCTGGGTGCTTAACGTTTTTTGTCACTGAGTGTATAAGTGTGTGTTGTTGTAAGAAATCATCGTTCCGTGGGTCTGATGGAGACTCTTGATGAAGTGAAAGCTGGAGTGTCACAGATGTGACCCACCTGGAATAGGAAAGAACAAGCCAAAGAATATTTTGTCACAATGTTTTTATCTTGTCGTTAATGTTAACATGCTCACGAATCAATAATGTGATACTCTGCTCTACATATTGTTCTACTGAGATTTTCGCAAAAGTCCCATTGCATAGCTCGGATGCTATAGAATACCCCATGTAGGCCTTTTGACCACAAAACGTCTTTGTGATAGACACAATTCATAGGTTTACTTTGCCTTGAATCCCTTGTTTGATGAGGGCAATGCAAAGACCAAGGAATGTCCAAATTATTAAATAAGGTGAATGTGTTGGTTATGACCAATATATTTAGACAAATCCCATCTTAAAATATAAATCTTATGACACTTTTGCTCAATAGATTGCTTTTCACTTCCAGTGGAAAATGTTTCAACTCATCTTGTGAATTTGCCCACATGAGTCTTTGACCTCATCACCCTTGCAGATGTATGAATTAATTTAGGATTCCACCATACTGGTTGAAACAGGTGGCCATTTTATTGCCCACGTGTCTTAGCAGGTGTATTTGTGTTGCTATGTATGGTGAATATTCAGCAACAAATAGGTTATTATTATAGTTCCATTAATCACTAACATTTGCTGTGAGAAATTTGCTATATTTAACATCCATCTCCAAATCTCCTCTATTGCCACCTTAATTTGATGTCAGAAATAGTTTGTTAGATTTATTCCCAAGTACAGGAGCATGTATTTCTCATATCCAGTTTCCTCCCTTTCTGACAGTGAGATTGGCATCATTACCTGCAGAAGCATTTCCTTTGGATTCACAAGAGTTTGTCCTTATATAGGAAAGTCACATATTTGGAGAGCTGCAGTATGTCTAAGAACTACTGAACCAACGTGAACCTTTTGTTCATGGTTATTGACCACTCCAGGTATCATTGGGAAGGATTGGAAATACTGTCTTCCAGTATGCTGATCTTTGGCATTTCTAAGACTGTTACCCAGCTTCCTCATTTGATTATTAAGTCCCGTTCATTGTTCAAAGGGCATGGACTGAATAACTGAATAATTTCCCAACTAACATTTAAATTACCACTACACTTGCATTGAGTCTCACTACCAAGTGAACTACTTTTCTTTAGTCAGGGGCCACATCCTAAAGCAGCATAATGCAATTTTGCTGAGTGATAACCTGTTGTGCTGGTGAGACAGCACTGCTGTCAAGAAGTCATCATATTTGTGCAGTGCAAAAGGCACACTGTGCCTCCCAAAACATGTGCTTCATACTGAGCACATTTTGTGGTGTGAAATGCAGTTTGTCTTCCTCAGTAAAGAAAATTTTCTTTATGGTGTGTTTTTCCCATAGGCAGTTATTAAGCTAACAGTATACATGTCCACCCATACACAGCTGTAATTGCACAGGCCTAAAAATGATCTTAGCTCATGAACCGTAGTTATTTCTGGTATATCACCATTGTTTGCTTGAAATTATCATTCTTTGCTTTGTCAGATTCAGTTGAATGGTTTTGCCTACATATGAATTCAGACCATTGTTTCCCATATCTGTCCTGGGCAGGCATGGAAAATACTTGAATAACTGTACTTTGTTACTATACTTATTATTTTGGCATATTCAGACCTTACTTGAGTGTTACTGAAATTGAATACTCTTACTTATATTTCCAACAAAAAGCTCACATTTTACTCCTTGCATTTTTAATTAGACTTTCAATGTACTCCTTATTTCTTCTCTCATCCAAGCAATGACTGTAAGCTATTTATTAATCAAATGGACTTAGTTTAGCATAGTACATCCATCCATCCAGCAATTATCGATACCGCTTATCTGTCAGGGTTGCAGGAAAGCTGGAGCCAATCCCAGCTGACTCCGGCCAGAGGCGGGGTTCGCCATGGGCAGGTCAGTGATCTATCGCAGGGCTAACATAGAGCCCAACAACCAGTCACACTTTCATTCACACCTATGGGCACTTTAGAGTAGCCAGTTGACCTAATCTGCATGTCTTTCGGCTGTGGAAGGAAACCAGGGCACTCGGAGGAAACACAAACAGGCACAAGAAGAACATGCAAACTCCACACAGAAAGTTCCCAGTTGGGTGGAGGGTTCAAACCTAGAACCTTCTTGCTGTGAGGTGACAGTCCTAACCACTGCACCACCGTGCCACCCATTTCTATTACATCAATATTAAACAAAACAAAAAAAATAAAACAAAAAAAGAAGCAAGAAAAACCTTATGTACCCTGCCAATTCACCATCTACTGTGACCTTCTCATATACACAATGTTTTGTATTTGTACTACTGTTGTATATTTGCACTTTGCGTAGTCTTTTGTACTGTTAAGTATTGCACGATGGTCCTGGAGAAAGGACATTTTGGTCCAATGTATACTATCCATATACAGTGCCAGCCACTATTATTGGCACCCCTTGTAAAGATTAGTAAAAATGGTTAAAACAGACAAAATTCCATCTTTTGGTGAAGTAGCTTCATCTCACCCTGAAAAAATGAGAAAAATCTAACTTTTAATTGAAATAAATGTATTGAGAGAAAAACAAACCCCTCATCAAGAAATAATTATTTTCAACAAAAACATATGTGCCACGATTATTGGCACCCTTGGACATTATTGTGAACACAGTGTAACTGAAGCATGTGTACCATTTAAATTGGTACATTTTTAAGTTGATTGGAGTGTGTAGGAATTTTCAAGCTGTAATAGATGACTTCCTGATTAACTAGGGTACAAATATGAGGTGACTCAGAGGCCAAATTCCCTTAGTCATCCATTAACGTTGGAAAGATAAGAGAACACACAAACCAAATGAAGGAGAAGTGTGTTGATTTTTGTAAGTCAATGAAAGGTTATTAAAAATAGCTACTTGTCTGGAAGAGGACCCAAGTTTATTTTACCCCCACGTACAGTGAGGATGATAGTAAGAAAGGCAAAAATTCTCCAAGGATCACTGTTGGTGAATTACAAGAAAAAGTAAAAATTCTGGGTTACTAAGTCTCCAAAACCACATCAGACACCACAAAGATTATTTGGAAATTAAGCCTTTTCTATCTGTTAACATAAGCACCTGGGGTTTGCAAAAATGCTACTACAACTTTAACTGGAACAATGTTGTATGGTCTGATGAAACAAATATGGAGTTTTTTTGGTCATTAACACTTAAGGTGATTTTAGTGTAAAAAGAAGGATGGTTATAATGAATAATGAAAAGAACCTTATCCCAACTGTAAAATATGGTGGAGGTTCTGTGATATTGAGGGACTGTTTTTCCTCCAAAGGCCCTGGAAACCTTGTTAGGGAACATGGCATCATGAACGCCATGAAATATCAGGACATTTGAATTTAAAAATCTGGTTGCCTCTGCCAGGAAACTAAAACTGGGTCATCATTGGATCTTTCAGCAGGACAATGATTCGAAGCATATGTCCCAATCAACACAAAATGGTTAACTGACCACAGAATCAAGCTTCTGCCATGGCCATCTCAGTCCCTTAACCTGTAACCAATTGAAAACCTGTGGGGTGAGCTGAAGAGGAAAGTGCACAGGAAACCCTGGATGATCTGGAGAGATTCTTTGGAGGAATGGTCTCAGATGCCCTGTTCTCTATTCTCTAACCTTAGTTAGTAGAACCTAGAGTTAGTAGAAAACTCAGTTCTGTTTAATTGGCAATGGGAGGTTGTACACAGTTTTAAATGCAGGCCAATAATCATGGCACGTTTGTTTTTGTTGAAAAACTTATTATTTAAGTTATTAAATTATTTCTTGATGAGGGAATTGTTTTCAATTAAATTTATTTTATTCAAATAATTTATTTAATTTATTTCAATTAAAGGTTGGATTTTTCTCATTTTTTCAGTGTGACATGAAGCTACTTCACCAAAAGATGGATTTTTTCTAACCGTTTTTCTTAATCTTTACAGGGGGTGCCAATAATCACAGCTGGCACTCTAGAGAAATGACAACAATAAAACCTGAACTTGAACTAGTTAACACTAGCTATCCATGCTGACTAAAACACTGGACTGCAGTGTTGAACTTGAGAATTCAAGAATTCTTGGCCGTACATCAGTAAAATGAGGTGTCTCATTTGCCTCCCCAAAAGGCATGAACTCCCTCATTTTTGAAAAAGCAGGCTGAGATAATTTTTACTCCCTAAACGAGCATATTTATTTAAGTAAGCCTGGTTTCTTTGCTAATAAGCCAGGTCAGACTAGCACCAATTCCAGTAACTAACATGAATTGGTGAGACATCAAGTCAGTTTGTAACTAAAGGTAATTGGTAATTTACATATTTTACTTTGCAAATATTTGTAAATTTGTGTTACAAATTTGTAAATAGTATTTTTTTTCTTATAAAAGCATTAGCTAACTATGTAACATTAGTCATGCAAAAGACAAGCAAAATTACAGAGACTGAATGATCTTTTCAGGCAAAATAGCATAGTTGCTACAGTTTTAGATAACTAATGAAAGTTAGTTTTCACATGTAAACATGACATTAACTTAAAATTGTTAGGTAAAAGCATTAACTTTATATTTGTAAATACATGTCTGCATTTAAAATAGCAATTTTATTTTTATTTTGCGTCTATGATATATTCTTTCATTTAAGTATAATTTCTCAGTACTTTTCCACTCCTGGTCCTGGGAAGCCTGGATATGAAGTTATGGTTTTGCTTTCTTCTGTCTCTAGTTTGAGTCACACAGCTTTAGACCACTGGCAGATTGCTTCGAGAGCCTTCACTCACGTTGGAGCCAGCCATGTATACATGATCCATCCAGACTTGTCTGAATCTTTATTCATATTGTCTGACAGTCTCACTAGGCTTTAGAATGCAGCTACAACATTTAGAGCAGTTTATTTCTGTCAATAATTCATATACATAAAATGGTGATCTATTACTTTTGCACATTTTGCCTCAATACCACCATTACAATGCTCTACAGCATCAGCGTTCCTACGAGCCATCTCTCATGACACTGACATTCTAACATTTCAGTTTACTGGAACTTTTCAGATTGATGTTACTGCCTACAGTAATATAAACACCCCCACCCCATCTCTGAGGGTCCTGAGCCCTCCACTTTTTTGCACATTAACTGTGTTGAATTTTGTCTCTGACCTTGCCCACATTTCTCTACCACAAATCTATGGTTAAAGCACATATTTAATTCACCCAGGATAAATGTCATAAATACAGTAGTAAGTTCAGGACTCCCCAAAAATCCATTACATACACAGGAAATGCAACTAGGAACAAAAATGCAGCAAAATCTGCAAAACGTATTACTTCACACATAGCTTAATTTCCAAAGCATGCTTGTTTAGTCAGAGCTGAATTTCCACAGGTTCTTTATTTCATTTTGAACCCCATTAAGGGTATTGTCGGGCATTTCCCAACATTTAAACCTGCACAATAACATCAAGTAAATTTGATTTACCGCAAACCGCAAATCTGTGCAGTGTAATAACCTATTACTATAAATGTAGCTATTTATATGTATGTATAGATATAGCTCAAACCTGAAAATATAGAATGAAACTTTAGAATATTGAATAAAAAAGGTTGTCACTAATTCTTAATTGTGAAATTTAATTAATACCCATGATAATACAACAACACATGCGACCTGGTTGCAAAAAGAGTAGCTGCAACTTGGCCCTACTTAGTTATAATCTGACTGATGAATCTATCAAGAATTGGAATTGGAATTCTTGAGAGATTTGGAATAGGAATTAGATTGATATAAGCTAAAGGTCTTATACACTTATTATTACTGCTTACCACTAAAAGACAGGGACTGCTATTCGGCTATACGAACACTTTCAAATGGTGTAACTCTAGAATATCTTAATGTCTTGGCACCCTGTCCATAGCTAAATGATCCTAAGTGGTGGCCGAGCCTTCGGTGGCTAGGCATGTACTGTATACATATCTCCTAGAGACTCTGGGTGTTTATCCTAGAGATGTTGAACGTATATACAGTATGTCTCTTGCTGTTTAAAATTTGGCACATTCCATACATAAAGTTTTATGATTACAACATTGAGGATGTTATGGTACTGAAACACATTAGTTACTAGCTTAGTAGGGATGTGACTTAGCTATCTAGCATTAGCTAGCTAGTTTCTTGATGTAGATGTTAGGCATGTTACAAAGTTTTGTTAAAGCAATGCAAATTTATTCATATGAGCTAACTAGCAAGCTAATCCTGTTCCCTAGCTAGGCTAAGCTCCTTAGACCATTATCTCTCCTAACTGCCTGTTACCCCAACCACCTTCTGGTTGCTTGGAAATGTGTCGGGTTCAACAGTATACACTAAGAAGTATGTCTTTATGAAGACTTTTCCTATTATTGGCACTCAAAAAAGCAGAACATGATATTTTAGAAAACAAATTCTGCCTTGCTCTTAAAAATCACTGTATTCTCCCACTTTGTTTTGGCAACCAGGAGGTGTGACTGACACCATAGTGACGTGTATCACTCAGGGGTCTATACGTCCCAAAAAAAGCTGAACTCTGTCTCTATTTGCACCAATTCTGAAAATGGATATTAAACAGCTCGCCTTTTTTTCTTTTTGTCATATCCCTGTATCAAACACCATCTGCGTCACTGGATGCCTTGATGTAATCACTGGGGAAGGGGTGGGAGGGTCACTTTTACAGTCAAAGACACATCACATTATGTGTTTGCCATGTATTTTGTTCAATTTAACAGCTGAAATACTCAACACACAAAATGTGCATCAAATTCCCAAGAGCTGATCATAACTTTATACAACCCATTGTTTTTGCACCCTTGATAAAACGTATGGTGTGTTCTGTAAAACAGCCAGTTTTTCATGTTTTTGCTGTCCCTTTGCAGGTGTTTAGAGCTACAGGATGTAATATTTTCAGTGATGGAGGCCATACTCAAGTTGTGATCTGGGAAGATCACGCTGTCTCGCTCTCTCTCCTCTCTTGAGGCTGACCAAGCTGCTCCAAGAAAATTCTCCTCTGATTCATTTTGCCACTGCTCCAATTACTGTTGATTTCACACCAACTGACAAAAGCATTTATAAGTGCCTACATCACTGATGTCGGGGAAAAAACACCACAGGTCAATATGCAATGTTCGTCTAAATTGTCTATCCTGTCTTTCACATTCATCTTTTCATCTTTATGCATAGTGCTTATCAAGAGGACTTTTTGTCTTGGGGCTGTAGGAAACAAGCGCAGTGGTGTCAACAAAAGCAAAGACAGATGAAGTCACCTTCCTGGTCTTTATTTCAGTGAGCTCTTCTGGAAGCTCTGGATTGTTTTTCCTATATAGTCCCCAACATCATGACCTTCCTTTTTCACAGTTCCTCACCAAGAGTGAACGATCTGAAGAAATTTGTTTTAAGTTACGTGGTGGTCAAATTTCCAGGCATCAAAGCCAAGATAACCCTCGTTACAACAGAGGTGACCCACACCTTTATCTGCAGGCTTGTTGAGCATATATGCTGACCTTTTCCTCTGAAAGCATCAAGACATTCATTATAAGTTATTTATGGAGATGGATTGTACGAAAGAGCCAATTGCGGAACCTGTCTGTCCCAAACATCAGTCATGACTGCTAGCTTGTCATGTCATGTTCCCATCTACATTTTCTTCAAATGATTGCTATCAAAGGGTGACACAGCAGAGGACATAGATGGCTCACAGGTCATTGCCCACCCAGTATCAGCATTCCAACTGTTTACTCTTACTTCACCTTTAGACCTGTACAGTAGGCTTGCTTCCATATTTCTCAATACAATGCCTCTTTTATATTTATTAGCTCAAATATTATTATTTTCTCTGATTTACAACTCAAAGGCTGATTTAATGTCTGTTTCATAGATGGCAGCATATCTAGTGGGACATGAAAGCAATTTGATTGTATTTTCCACACCAAGTCAGCCCCATCTCTCAGGTGGGGATAGCAACCATTTTCCATTTTTAGATATGAAGGTGTCTGATAACTGAGAAACAACTCTTGATCAGTTTGAGATCCTTCAGAAGGATCAACCGAAAAAAAAGTCACTGTCATTAGTGCAAGATCCTTCATAATAAGTGTCCTTCACATTGCCACATCCTAATCCTCATCAGCCCTACAAAGGCATTTCCAAAGCCTCACTAGCAGAAAATGACTTTGTGCTTCTCAATTTCAAACTGCACTGCAGAGACGGTTCAAGTGAAAGAGAAAGTCCCAAGGCTCTGTACTCATCTTATTCTATTCACCTCGATGTTCTCCAAATTATAGCCATGCTTCCCAGGGATGGATATATTATGGGGGGCATCTCCCACTTTCCTAAATGAAACCACAACAGTAAAATTTTCAGCAACTTGCTGAGAAATCAACTGCATGAGAAATCATTAAAAACTCAAGAAATCTTTTTTTTTTCAATAGCTGCTTCAACTGCATCTGTTTACAATAACTATTTCACATTTGTCTGAAACCATCACACTGATGTTCTATGTGTCCTCTTTTAAGGCACAGCAACTGAGGTATGTTGTGATCTGTGGTGCTACATGGTACTACACAATGCTTAATCTAACAAGATGGAGCCTAAGATGAAAAGATTTCTGATCCCATAAATGTGAGAGAGAAAGAAAGCCTTCTTTCATATTTATATCATTTAGTAATGTATTTAGTTTTGTACAACAACATCAACAACAATAATAATAATAATAACAATAGTAATAATGATGATGATGATGATGATGATGATGATGGTGATTATAATGTTGGTGATGTGCATGGTGCTGGGCTGTTTAGATAACAGACTTGTGTAACATCAGTGGGTTTTCCTGCCACTCACACACACATGCTCTCTCTCTCTCTCTCTCTCTCTCTCTCTCTCACTCTCTCACTCTTAACACCATCTCTATAGCAACCACTCTCACAAACCACTCAAAATAGAATCACAGTTGCTGGAAAAGCAGAAATTTCGACTGATTGTTCCAACCCAAGATGCAAAAATCCATCATGTTCAGCCTTTATTTAGTTCCTCAGTCAAGTGCTTGCGATGATCGCCATGCTGACTAAAAGCTCTGGGGCAAAGACGGTCATCTTTGTTCTTGATTAATGAATGTATCAGTTGGGTTTTCCAACATCGGCAACATAATGAGCTCTAAAAATACACCTGCAATAAAGATCATTATTTAGCCATCATTTATGAAAACTGTCTGAAAGAAGGCTTTGGGCTGATCACATAGGCCTAGTGTTATAGTGTTTCCCCCAGTAAATCAAGTTTAATCAGCATTTTAGCTCTGTGTGTGTAAAGGAGAGAGAGTGAGAGAGAGAGGGCAGACAAAAGTGAGGACAAAAGTAGGGGACTGACTCAGGCGTGACAGCTGTCCATGAAGTCTAAAAACAGCTACAAGGACACACAGGAGCAGCAGCTTGGAATGAAAAGTCTAGACTTGCCAAAATGCACACACACACACACACACACACACACACACACGCACGCACGCACGCACGCACGCACGCACGCACGCACGCACACACACACACACACACACACACAC
>JAQQZR010000009.1:9050573-9063362 GCA_030068235.1 Notoglanidium macrostoma | reverse complement strand
ACGCACGCACGCACGCACGCACGCACGCACGCACGCACGCACGCACGCACACACACACACACACACACACACACACAATATTTTACTTACTATTCTTGTGAGGACCTTTCAACAACATAATTATTAATGCTGTTAAAGCTTTAACCTCAGTAACCAAGCAAACCTTTTTGTACTATTAGGTTTTTTTTTTTTTTTAAATAAAAACTACAGTTTTTGTAGCTGTATGAACAACCAACCCCCTCAACACTCCCCAACACATTACATTCGCTGTACAGAATACTGTTACAGTAATCCTGTTAGATATGCATAGAAACTCATGAGCCCTTTTTTATATGCCACTCGTGTGTAGCACAATTATTCTGCTCATTTGGCAAGAAAATGCTTGCAGTGTTATCAGTAATAAATAATAAATTCCCACTCAGGTATCTGTTCTCTCCTTCTCTGACACACATAACAATCAAATACAGACAACCACATAAAAAGGACACTGCGGACTGCTGGAAGGTTATACATTCATAAGCTCTAAAATGCTGGAACACACACAGGGCAGGTTTATCTGAGTGTTCCCTATGGACTGACTGTGTGAGTGTGTGGGTGTGTGTGTGTGTGAGTGTGTGTGTGTGTGTCTGGTTTTGCAGAATGTTGTTAAATCCTGTGGGAGTAACCCACTTGAATTACTCTTGCCTCACTGACTCAAGCAAGCAACTGCAACATCATCTGCCCCAAAATAGGAAGCTGAAACTCTGCCCTCCTGCCACACAGCCCCAAACTCTACCTCCTAACAACCCATGCAAGTACAATAATTAAAGGTCTAGTTGCATAAAGTTCCTGACTTGCAACAACTACCTTTTAATCCTTAACCATTATGTCTATAAATAAGACCCTTTGAAATGGTTATGTTACTGCTCCAGACTATGGACAGATGAGACATGTTTTTGAACTTAACATCTTTAAACATGTTTATCTTTAAACATTTTTCAAAATTTTTTAAACAAATCATACCATCAGTTTGCTAATCATATCAGAGAGGGTGAGTAAAAGGATGAATCAAGATAGTCAGCTGCCTTTTCTTTGCTAATGGCCTTAATAGGCATGTAAAAATATATAGTGTGACGATAAATCATGGTACAAATGTATGACAATTCGAATCGAGGGAATAAAAAATTAACCACGATTATCATCAGGCTGTGTAGTCTTAGTTTTTCCTAGCTGTAATTGCTTTCTTTAGAAAGCAGAGGGCACAATAACGTACAAGAGACGGAATGCACGTGATGTCACCTGCAATGCATGTGACACAATCTGAACCGGTTACTGTTTAGAAAACTAGACTTGCTGATGCCCGTGCAACTTGTTTGCATATGTTTATTGGTTCTGCTCCCATACTTGTTTTGGTACTCTGAAATACTTAGTTGTGTTCTGCCAGTTGATGCCTCTTGAAAATTAAGACTTTTCCTAAAATAAACATCCACGTCCCCAGACAATCTCAAAATATATCACCACACACTACTAAGTTCACACACTACCATACAACCTCAAGCTTTTGCCACCACAACTTCAAGCTATCTACTCCCCTATATAATCTCTCCAGTCTCAAACTTGGACCACACACAGCCTTATCACTCACAGTAGGTTTCTTATTCTCCAGCTCATTTACTCAACACCTTCAATAGAACATTAAAATCAGCATGCCCATGAGAGCTTGCAATTTCTCCTTCAACTGTTGATCATTCCAGATTCTATCATTTACTCCCAGGAGGACCGCTTTGCCTCACCTGCGGTTCACACCGCGGGCAGCTGCGACCTCAGATTTGTTGCTAATGAAAGATCATCTGCATTCCTTGCACTAGCACAGCTCGACTGGCTAAAAGGCCTCATAAAATAGTAATCTGCAACAATTACCCTGAAAATCTGAGGTGGTCAAATGCTGCTTCCAATTAGCCTGCCTTCTGCTGCCCAGTGAATAACCTGGGCTGGATATGGAATGAGTGGTGCTCAATTTTGAATGAACTAATCTGTATCTTGCAGCTGAATCAAGTGTGTGGAAGAAATCTAGAGAGAGTTCTGCTGGCTGTAAACGTGGTAAGACTCTTAAAAGGCTCAGAGGAATACAACCACATTATTCTAGCACTGTGCTGAACTCACTGGTTAGATTTTTTTTTTTGCTCAAATTTGAAGCACTGCTGTTTTTATCTGGCCATGCTCCAAAGTCCCTCCCAAACTGGCTACAAGTTAAGATCTATGAGAGTCAGGATTAATACTGATCCTCCAATTTAGACAACCTTGTTCACCCTGCAATGATCTATGACCATATACAGGATTCTGGTATAGTCTAGATTGCTGTGTTAAAAATGTTATTTACTTCCTGCATGCTGCTCCTGTGTTCCTCACATTGTTCACCACACTGACATTTAATTATTATTTTCTTTATTCTGTCATTTTAGACATTTTGTATCAAGCATTAACCACTCCCACAAATATGGTGGGGTGAAAACTGTTGAACCCTTCAAGCTGTTGACATCTCTCTTCGATTCCCTATGAGTAATCTTAGTAAGATATGTTGTTTTATAGGCTTTAATCCAAAATGCATGGATGTTAATGCATACAGCTGAGGTCAGCAGCTTACATACAGACATCGTGGACATGAATGTAATGGCAATATTAGGATGTCTTTGAAATGTTCTTTTTCTGAGGAAGAATAAAATAAATAAATATAAATGACATTCTTGTTTTTTTTTCTGTAAAAGATGGATATTGTACTATCACTCTTTCTCAGAAAAAGAATGAGGCAAAGAAATCATTGAAAGCTCAAAATTGCCATGTTATTCATGTCCATGATGAGTGTATGTAAACTTCTGATGTTAAACCTTGAGTTTACATTAGAAGGTTAGCAACTCAGCAGTGGTAATGCTTGTAATGTTAGTACACATGGCACAGCTTGGGTTTAACATCAACTTTGGTTTACAGGGAGCTAGGTTTTTTGAATGGCTGGAGTAAGTAGCACTGGTGATGCAAATTTTGTAAGTGAACTACTGTTGCGCTGAAATAAAAAGGTGAATCCTCATAGTTAATGTTTGTACCGTGGAAGAATTCATAAAAT
This sequence comes from Notoglanidium macrostoma, assembly GCA_030068235.1. Taxonomy (NCBI): domain Eukaryota; kingdom Metazoa; phylum Chordata; class Actinopteri; order Siluriformes; family Auchenoglanididae; genus Notoglanidium; species Notoglanidium macrostoma. The sequence continues at coordinate 9,060,265 of JAQQZR010000009.1, read as the reverse complement.
TTAGCAGTGGAAATTTTAGCATGCTGACAATTTAGGCTTTAATTATACTAGCATTACTATGCATCTGCTTTGTCTCAATTTTGACATGACACTTTCTCAGACTGTAGTGTGGTCTGACTTTTTAAAGAGATTCATAAAAATTCTGAATTATACAAAAACTAGTGCTTTCATTTGTTTTTACTACAAGCACTGACAACATCAAATTTGATTTCCAGTTCTGGAAGATAGGAAATGTTCTTCTGTTACTGCATGCACCAATTAGTTATAATAGTGCACCAATTACATAATTGACTACAATAACAATATTCGAATGGCGATTCAGATATGAGCTGTTTATCCTAGAACATGCAACACATGTGGTCACTCGACCAATACCACTGTTCCTCACCATTGTTCTAGTTTTTATGTTCAACTTGCATGAGTTGAATAAAATTGCTTTCAGAAAAGGAATTAGGTAAATGGTTCAGGTACTATTTCCTGTATTTGTAAATAAACACATGAAAGCTCTACATATATTAGCTTAGTCATACTGTTTATAAATAAAATGTGTCATGACTAGATGGAAAACATGAACTTAATTTGATTGGATTTATATCACCAAACTCATACTACGTATAGAAGACTTTGATTTGTGAGTGAATGAGTAAGTGAGTGTAGGTTGTGAACCCTCTGTTTGTGTATATGATGCAGCATGATGTCTTTTCCTCTCCTTTAATGGCACTGACTTTACTTTCCATCTAATCAGTGGAATCTCTGTCTGCAGAGTGTTTCTCTCCAACACACCATCTCTGCCAGCCAGATGGATTTTATTCTGTTGCTAATGAAAGACCATCTCATTTACGCTCCCTGGTTAGACATATCTGACCTCACACACAGGCTTTCAATAGTCCTTGGACTCACGGCTGACAAGCATGATGCAGGACTTTCAATAAAAGACACCAGGCACAAAAACATACTTTCAAAGGCACACATGCAAATGATTTTTCTAACCTTTAGGTCTTTTCATATGAATGTACAAGAACTCTTTTTTTTCTTTGAAGCATAAGAATCACTGGTTTACTTTCACTAAAAATGTGTGTGCTCCTACCTGTGGCCTCCACCATGCCTTCCAGAATCACAACAATCTCCAGCTCCTCCTTAGCTAGTTTGGCTTTGGAGATCTCCCAGAAAGGGCTATGCTGGTTGATCTCGTGGCAGATGATGAGTGGGGACACAAGGAAGAGGCGGTCATCGCCTGTGTCATAGCCCACATTCATGTCAGTTTGGTTGAGGGGAATAAACTCCCCCTCCTTGGTCTGTTTGGACTTGATCAGCTTGGCTCGGATTGAGGCCTCAACGATGTGTGAGTTCCTCAGGTCACCGACGCGGAACATCAGACAGAGGCGCCCGTCACGCATTGAGATGACAGCGTTGGTGGAGAATACCAATGTCTCTGCACGCTTCTTAGGTTGCGAGATCTTCACAAACATGCAGCCCACCATAAAGGCATTCACAATGGAGCCCAGCACCGACTGCACTAGCAGGAGCACGATGCCCTCTGGGCACTTGTCTGTGATCACCCGGTACCCATAACCAATAGTTGTCTCAGTTTCAATGGAGAACAGGAAGGCCGAGACGAAACCCTCCAGGTTGTTAACACACGGTGTCCATGTATCGTCCCCTATGTGCTCCAGGTCCCCTCGTGCGTAGGCAATCAGCCACCACATGAGACCAAAGAACAGCCACGTAACTGTGTAGACCAGCACAAAAATGAAGAGGTTGAACCGCCACTTCAGGTCCACTAGCGTGGTGAAGATGTCTGTGAGGTAGCGGTAGGTCTCGCGGACGTTGCCGTGATGCACGTTGCACTTGCCATCCTTGCGCACATAACGCTGGATCTTGCGCTTGGCTCGATCGCTGTCCTGAAGCTGCTTGGGCAGATCGTCTCGTGCCTGCTTGGGCAGCCGTGGCTGTCTCACTGTGACGGGGCTCTCCACATCCTGCTCCATTTGGCCTTCTGGAAGGATCTGGGCCTAGAGGCAAGATATGTGAGATGAGATCATCGTACAGTCACTGCAGCTTGGATAATCAGCTAATTATACTCATATCATATGAATCCTGAATTGACCCAACAGCATGAAGTGAACTAAACATAGCGTGTATTTTGGGTTACAGGATGAGCCATGAGGCACAAACTCAGCAAAAGACAGAGCTGTAACACTACAGAAATGCTATATGTTCTAGACATTTGGACCAGTGAACAAAAATGAAAATAAATGTTGAAATCATACACAAAAGATTTCAAACTAGTTTATTTCTGTAATTATCTAGTAACTTACCGAGTGCCATTTTTTCCATGCATGGGTGATTTTTGTGATTTATATGCAAGCTTGTTTACCTTTTTCCCCTCAGCCAATGTTTTTGCTTTATGGTTTGTTTAATTATGAAGCAAATGAACCAATAGTATACATTTTACTTTGATTTAAACTCAACAAATTGACTAATATGTGTGAAAGCACACTAAAATACGTGCAGTGAATATTTTAACATGTTTCTATGAATGCCGAAAACCTATGGAGTAAAATGAGGCATATATTTAGGGGCTAAAATCAAGGCAGAGATGGACCAACCAAAAATTATTTTTATGGGCAGGGACTGGCTCAGTAATGGATGCCTGTAAACATCTATGGTCAGAGCTCATTGAGTCTAGTCATTTATTTACAGCTAAACTTTCTTCTTTAAGCTTTTTTTACACTCAACCCTCAAAAAAACAACAACAACTATTGCTCCTGTCTTCTTCCAACCCAAAAATCACAGATAAGCCACATTGTTTATATTGTCGATCAGTGGAGGGGTGGAACAGTGGGAGCTCAGACCAGCTCATCAGTCTCTCACACCAGTATTACCCCACTGTTGCTTTAACGCAGGGTTACATACAACAGCTTCCCAGATCTGTGTGTTCCTAACAATCCCTGCATGACTTACTGTCACAGCAAGCTCTTTACTAAACAGCAGCATAATGATCCTGAGAGGTATTCTTCTGCTTCTAAGGTAAAAGCAAACACATAGAGCCGTTGTGCTGTAATGTAGAGGAGCATGTCATCACAGCACAAACACTGTAGTGATGCATATAAAAATCTTTCAAACCTCTAAATAAATCAATAAATCAATAAGCACTGCTTAGCAGTCCATGAAGGAGCTAACCGCTAAAAGGTCCCAACTGTTATGTGCCATCCATTGTTTAGGATTCTGAAGAAGGCAATTGATATGAATTTTTAATTTATGTCTATTTCTGCATGTCTTGACATTTCTCCTTCTCACTGACAATTCAGCATGACCTCATTATGCCGTTCTGTGCTGGATCATCACTCTCCAATTAACATTGCTACAGCAAAATTCTTTTTTAAAATAAGTGAAACAAACTTCAGCTTGTCAGTAAAATTCACTGTAATGTCTGTGAAAATATAGAAAACCTCTACATGTAATAAATTTCACGTTTAGAACAAAGAGGCTAATATCATATGAACACTGAAACAGTTGTGTGCTGATTTAATGCAAGGCATCTGTACAGGATTTTCATATGAATATTAAATTCATTAGTGTGTGTTTTCACTAGTTGTTCTTGGGTTCTGAGGCATTTTCACCCAGAGATACTGTTTCACAAAAGAGTTCTTAATTATTTAATTAATCCTCAGTAACTGTTTTATCCTAGTCAACGTTGCTATTTTTGCGGTGGGAGGAAACTACCAACTGATGCAGGCATGAGGAGAAGATGCTCAGAAACTTCACCAGACAGGAACCTGAGCTCACAATTGAACCGGGGACCCTGGAGATGGAAGATGGCAATGCTACCTGCTTCACCACCATGCTCTAAGATGTAATAAGAAGCTGCAAAAAGGCAGATTTCAAGTAGTGCATCTACCCAACTGAACCAGTTGAAAAGTGTAACGTAAGTCTTAAACCAAACATAAAGTAAACTTGTAAGTACATCGTATGGGAGTTAGTCCAAAACAGCTAGTGCTGTGTAGATCAAAATGTTATTGCACAGAGTAACATTTTTCAGACACACCATTTGACATTTTACTAATAGACCAATACCATGCAAAATAATCAAGCCGCTGCATTTCAATATACTGAATAGTAAAAACCAAAAAGTAATGTTGCAGTAATATTTAGAAAAATATTTGTGATATATTCTACCTTGGCAATTTGATTAATTACTTTTTGCACTAGACAAGAAAAGAGATAGATACGATGACATCTTATATATAAACAGCAAAATTATAATTGGCACAAAAGCTACTATTGCTCTGTGCATGGTTGTAGCACATGAAGAAAATCGACCAGTGCTTATAAAATCACCCAAGCTTATGTACTTTAGATAAAATTATGGCCTCTTCTGTCTATCTTCTAACTTTTCCTGGCTGAAACTGAAGATGGCTTGTATAGATGTACGGCTTTTGGTTTAACACCGTGTCCTAAGGGAAGGACATTCAAAGCTTACATAATTTACATGAGTCCACTTAAGTCCTCCCTTTGTTCGCCATCCCCTATCCACACTGTTCCGTTCCCACAGAGCTGTCAGAGTCGATTCTGTTACTGCAGACACACGACCATGAGGCAAACTGCTGCTCTCTTTCTCTTTTCTGCTTACAGCGACTTTGCTGATTAGTCACACACAGAGGCGTTTCACTCCCTGACCTTGCAAGCTTATTCAGCATCATCAGTACCGAAAACCACGAATTCTGCAAAACCCTTTAAGCATCAACAGGCAGTGTGTCTACAGGAGCTGATGAGAAGTGTTCCTTCCTGAACAACTTGGACAGCTACAGGATGAACAGGGCTTCATCAGTGATGCTTTGTTTTACTGTACATATTCACTGTAAGATGCAGTGCAACTACACAGGCCAGCTAGGAAATAAACAGTTGTTACAATGTACTAAATATGGAAATAATCCTGTATACGACATACATGTTTGTAACTACACGTCTAAATTCCACAACTTGTCATATATACAACTAAATAAACTGATTTCTTAAAATCATTTTAGCAGTTCTCACTAACATATGTGTTTCATTAATGCTTACTACAAGCACCAGGCACCAATTTATAATAATTCACACCAGTCATGTGTGATGAAAAATTACTTATGATTAACATTTAAGGTTAGTGCTTTAGGCATGCTTTGTGGTGGTATAAAAATTTTTCAATCCTCATCAATTGTTCTAACTGGGCCTTCATAATATGAAATTTGGTTGAAAATGAATATTAATACACATTATTACAATCAAAGATTTAAATATCTTATCTGTTGACTTGCACTATGGCTAAAACTATGTGGCTTTAATGAACTTGATCATTTCATCAAGTCTTGGGAAAGGAAACTAATATAGCAATGTATTAAATATTACTGGACAAAATACAGTTTGTTCTAATAGTCTATAGGTCAAAACCATTGACTGACATGATGAAAATTTTAGAGACAGAGATTTTGTTAAATCAACAATGAGATTGAGATTGAACGTTTAAGTGTTTGCAGGCTATACGGATTTATATAAACATATAATTGTGGAATCCAATCATATCAAATAACTGATATAAGTATTGATATAAGTGTTACTCTATAATACGTTGTAGAATCAGGTGTAAAATTCACTTAAAAGTAACTTCACAGAATTCAACAGCATAATTAATATTATTTTCATATTATAGCAGGTTGGAGTGTGGTTGAGTGGGAATCTGCAGCAAGAGGGTGGTGTTTGGTGTATAAGATACAGGTATAAAGTCTAACATGGCACACGTGAGCCCTGTGTTCCCTACATTAATATGATCTCCCTTTTTTCTCTGTTTTTGTCTCCCTGAGCATTGAACTGAGTGTGAATATGTGGCTGTGCGAGGAGCAAAGCAGAAAGTGACGGGTGAGCTGGGAAGCTGCCAAGCCATTTGTGTTGAAAAGTTGTACATTATTGACTGACTACCATGCCACAGACACATGCTTGAATGAAAAGCTCAAATGTGATCTTACGCTGGGTCCGCTGTGTGTCTGAGTGATGTACTGCCAATATTGTTACACATAAGTAATACAGCGTAACTTCTTTTTATAGTTACACAGTTTCTTGCACTGTGAAAAAGGGCTACGTCAAGTTTGATCACCTCGTGTCACACCTGAAAACCTGAAAAACAGACAGCAAAAGCAAAAGCAAAAGAGTGAAACCGCCCCCTTCCCAAATATCTTGCTGCTTTTGCTGCTTGCAACTGATTTTTCTCCCCTGATGTTCTGTATACATGCAGGGCAGAACAAACTGCATCACTTATAAATTCCTGTTAAAATGCATTGATACTTGAGGGGTTTAAGTGAAAGAACACAAACAGATATGTTAGCCACATATTCTTTTTCAAGTGGGAGTGGGAGAAAAAAAGCTTGCAATGCACTCTTTTATTATCAATATCCTGTGCCATTGGCTAATACAGACAACATGTAAACCAATTAGTGACATCCACATAGAGACGAAACATTATCAGCCAACATGTCTGAATATGTCAAACACGTATTCCATTATCTATACCGCTGATCCTCTAGAGGAAGCTGACATTGGGCAAGAGGTGGGGTACACTCAGGACAGGTCGCTAACACATCGCAGAGCAAACACAAAGACGAACAACTATTCACACTCATATTCACACCTATAGGCAATTCAGAGTAGCCAGTTAGCCTTATCAGCATGTCTTTGGACTGTGGGAGGAAACCCACAAAGGCATGCAAACTCCAAACAGAAAGACAGTGAGGTTCGAACACGGAAGTGCTTTGCTGTGAGGCAATAGAGCAAACTACTGCACCACCTTGCCACCTATGATGTATTCCAGTTCAGTAATTAATTACAGATCTTTGTTATAGGTCAAAGATCCTATACGTAAAAGGTATACACTCTAAAAATGACAGTGAACTAAAAACCATTAAATAATTGTTAAGTAAGTAAAAGTATGTTCACAGTAATGTACTGTATTGTGTTACATAGTATAAAATAAATAAATAACACACAATCCAGTACTTTTGCTCATTTGGCTAATGCGCTTTAAAAAAATTGAGCCAAGGACACAACTGAGCTGAAGGGTCTTGGCTCAAATCATAACCATGGAAATTTGTCACTTGACACTGCTGAGGTTTGAACACATAGTTTTCTAATTTGTAATCTAAAGCTTTTACAAATAAGCCACCACAATTAACCTGCACAAGCTTTTTTTCTCTCAAATTTGCATACATATCTAAGCTTGGAAAAATGATTAAACTAAATCAATTAAATTAACTATTCAAATAATAAAATAAAGTTGCATTAAATGTTCTGTTGTTCTGTCTTACACAGCCTCTTTTTCACACCTAAACACATTCTGATCTGATCTAAAAATTGGTTAGAATTCAAACCAGTATGTTCTTGGATTTCATTCAATTTCATACAAATTTAGTTGACAAACCTGAACCCCACCTTTTACCCTATACTTAACATAGCTTTTTCATATACACTGAGCCAAAAGATTTTACCAATTTGTGTAATGAGAGGCCATGCTGTAAAACATACTAAAATCATAAAGCTTCTCTCTTTGTTTTTAGTCTTTGGTTATATGTTTGAGGCTTTTTTCTATTACAACTGTCAAAGTCCATCTCAAAGTTTTTGCTATTTTGAGGCCCTTGATCTTAATATGACCAGTTAGCTTGTACATCCAGGCTGGTTCTGGCCCATCTGTTTGTGAAGGATGTTTTGAAGGATGTAATGTTTCCGAAGGATGTAATAAAATAAAATTTAAACAAAAACATACAGCAGTGATCCTGCAGATTAGGTCAACTGTCTACTTTAATTTGCCCATAGGTGCGAATGTAAGTGTGAATGGCTGTTCTCTGTTTTAGCCCTGCAATAGATTGGCCGGCCTGCGCGGGATGTACCTGCCTCTCTTCCAAAGTCAGCTGGGACCGGCTCCAGCTGCCCTGTGACTCTGATGAATAAACAATACAGATAATGGATTGATGGATGGATGAAGAACTGCAGGCTCATTGCTGTATGCTTTGTTTAAATTTTATTTTACTTTTAATGTCTAAACAGTCATTCACAAACAGAGTCAGATAGTGTTCCTGTACCACAATACTAGCTTATATAAACACACTATATGGCTTGTATATAAGTTTGTGGACACCTGACCATCACACCAATGTGTGCTTGGTGAATATCCTGTTCCAGATTTAGTCCCTCTTTGTACTTTGGGTTTAGATGATGTGAGTGTGACTTATATCAAACACAGCAGTCAAGGTGTTTTAAGTACTGTGAGAAGTGAGCTTTCGTGTGCTGTACAGTTGCGGTTGTTACACAATGGTGAGAATACTAGATGTGAGACTATTAGATACTTTCAACAGCAGCAGGCCATATTTGGCATCTGCGATTTAATGAATGTACTTGATAATGGGAATTTTTTTTTATTAAATAGCCCATTCCATCACCCCCCTAAATCTGGCTCTGCTCAGAGTATCAGAAAGAGTTCCTTGTAGATCTTCTTTAGGATGCTAAGAACCCTGACCTATCCAAATAACTAAGGGTAATTAATACTAATAAGGAACACCTGTCTCTGTGCTCATCTCTCCTCTCTGTGCCATCATTACTTGCAATCATTTCATTATTGCTCTTTTCCAATATAACAATTCAGTTAGACTAGATGGCTATACAGGGATCAACCCTGATTCAGAAATGTGATGAATTGGGGGTGTTGTGACCTTTAAATGTGTCTCTTAGAACAATCCTTTAGAACAGAGAGTTGTGGGTGGTTATAGTTCAGGACTCTTTAAACATTCCTTATATTATTTGCTCAGCTCCGACAGTAGTCTATTCTGCATAGCTCTTTCATAGGTCACATTTCTGAGCATTTAGAATTTCTTCAGCAGACACAAAGCACACATAGGAGAGGAGAGAAAATAGATTGGTCCTGAATGCCTTAAAAACACATGACCATCAGCATCAACAATGCTACATGATCAAGAAAAGGCATAGTTGCCTTTTTTGGTATATTTGTGTGGTAGTGCATTATGTCAAGTGCGCATTTGTATTTTGTGTGCCGGAAATGTATTTCTACACTTGGTTCAATGATGCTGCTGAAATGCTGCAACCTCTGATCTGATGAAAGTTAACACAGAGCATCAAAACCTAATGTCAGCTGAAATCAAGTGTGGCATTATGTTTGAACTGTAAGTTCTTTGAGTCAGTATTGAGTCTGCACCTCCATTACAGACATACAAAGAAATAGCCGCATACATCAAACCACCTACACACACACACACACACACACACACACACACACACACGCACACACACACACACACGCACACACACACACGCACACACACACACACACACACAGAATCACAGAATCACAGTAGGGGTTATGCCACACTTAAAGTCACGTGGTGTCTCAATACTGTGTCTAAAGGAGATGGACCTTTCCACACAAACACACACTACAACGATGGCCTCTAAAAACAATGTTCCTGTAAAGGTCATGCCATTTCACATGGCAATCAAATTGCATTAGAATGACATTGTTTCCTGCTGAGAGACCTTATGATCTTTATTTTGTTATTCAACTCAATGCTGCAGGCCCACACACACACACACACACACACACACACACACACACACACACACACACACACACACACACACACACACAAATAAAT
>JAQQZR010000009.1:9022672-9043614 GCA_030068235.1 Notoglanidium macrostoma | reverse complement strand
ACACACACACACACACACACACACACGCACACACACACACGCACACACACACACACACACACACACACACACACACATGCATGCAGAGTTGAGCAGACAGCTATGTGTGAGTGAGATTACACAATGAGTGAAATTAAACATACAGAAAAGGGTCTTGTAATATATCAGTGTGTAAATCATAGCTTTCACACACATTATTAATGTTTATCTGGTATAAATAGATTAAGATGATAAAAGCCCTTGCCACACGCTTATCAGCTTCTCGACTCAGATAAATAGATAAATGTTCCAGATGCCCTTATGGCAAGACACTTCAGGCTAGCCTTTTCTCTGACAAGCTGTTCCATATGTGTATGTGTGTGCGTGCGTGTGTGTGTGTCTGAATGAGCGAGTGAGGGGTACATGGCAGAAACAGAGACAGATGTGTAAACATTTACTGATGTGATTAATCAGCTCTCTCACTGTCTCGCCACCCAGTGCACTCTTTCTTTTTTTATCTCCTCCCTTCTGAAGAAGGGACTGAATGCTGAGTCACTTCCCAACAGTGTCAACTCTGTTACTGCCCCCTTCCCTAATAATACTCTAAAACTCTGCACTGCAATTGCACCCTAATAATCCCTTAAACTACACTAAACACTGCTCTGAAACTGTTCTCTAACAGCATTTTATAACACTGCTCTCATAGGCGGAAATCCCAGGGGGGTTGTCCCCCAAAGATATCATTGTAAACCTAACTATTTAATTTAATCATCAGTAATAATATGAACTGAAAGCATGTGTGCAAATTATTAACGTAAAGCAACGCATTTTTCAAGTTTTTAAATATTCCAATGCCTGCTCTCCCCGATTTCACCCCGTAGTTGTAGCTCAGTATTAGCTGTGTTGAGGCTAGACCAGTCTGTATACTTCTACTACTGCAAACAGCATACTTCTATCATTCAGTAGACTGAGTAGAATAAGAGGACTTTACAGTGTTTTTCTGCTCACATATTAAAGACTGTGTTACTTCTCTGATTAATTACTGTGTTACTTCTCAAGTAAAGTGTGTATGTGTTTTATCAGCCAGCGAAAATGGCAGAAAAAAGGAAAATGTCAAATATGATATCTAATAGCAATCAGTGTGTTCAGCATGTAGTTACAGCACCCTATGTAAGAAATATTGCTTTGTGACATTGCATTGTAATTGCACTTTTATGGAATTATAACATTGTTCTTTGTGATGTTATTGAGTTATAGGTTAGATCTATGCTACAGTAAAATGGAGGTTAAAACAAGAAATTGAATATTTTTGTTCGTGTTTCTTGAACTTAATTAGGTTCTAAATGTACTCCTGATTAATATCTGTAAGAATTATTTTAAACAATATATTTATCTCCTGTTCAAAATAAGATGGGGCACTGAACTAATCAAACGTTTCTTGGTTTCATGATTGTTCTGGAAGTTTTTTTTTGCAGGGTATACTGGGCTATAAAAAGCAAGCTGTGCAACTCTGTAATCACATTTTTTGTGGAATAATTGCTCCTGCGCTGCGGTGTGTCTCTTCCATCTTGACCATGGCAATGGGTGTGACTCGTGATGGGAGTCACACCATATTAATCTGATTGGCTGCCACCTGGCAATATTTGCTTTTCACTTGCATAGACTTGGGAAACTCTCAACTTTTCATCACTCTCATCACCTGCTGCATGCCACTCTTGCTCCCACAATCCTCTGCACAGGATTTTCAGCTGTCTCCACAGAAAATAAATGGGGGCCATGATGAAAAAGACTTTGCACTGCTGCAATGTGAATCCACCACAATAGTGCTTTGTAACACTGCTCTGTAAGTAAAGTCTAAAATTCTACTCGGTTATTGTACCCTGAAGCATGGTGTTACATCACTGCACTGTAACAGGTAAGGAGAGGCATGTCAGGAAAAATTATTATTCCAATATCCATTATCTATACCGCTTTATCCGTCTGGGTCGCGGGGAAGCTGGAGCCAATCCCAGCAGACTTCGGGCGAGAGGCTGGGCCACAGGGCCAATACAGACAAACAGCCACACACGCTTTCATTCACACCTATGGGCAATTTAGAGTAGCCAGATGACCTAATCTGCATGTCTTTGGACTGGGAGGAAACCGGAGCACCCGGAGGAAACCCACACATGCACGGGGGAGAACATGCAAACTCCACACTGAAAGGCACCCTGGGTGACCCGGGGATCGAACCCGGGACCGTCTTGCTGTGAGGCGACAGTGATTACCACCACACCACCGTGCCGCCCTATTCCAATATCTCAAGATCTTATTTGAATAATATTGAAGTATTTAAAGTGCCATGCTCAGACTCTCTGTAAGTTCTCTGTAACTCTACATTGCAATACATCATAATTGCAATTATAAAATACATTAAGTGACAACTGTCTCCTTACTACAACACCACACAGCTGACTGCATAGAGATGATGAGAGACAAAGAGCTCAGAGAAAAGCGGCACCAAGCGTGACACAAGTGTCTTTCCTAGCTGGAGACTGATGCAGTTGTCATTTTCCCATCCAGCACCCATGTTGTCAGTGTGTGGACAAGTACATTGTTTGCAGTGGAAAGCGATTGTGCGATTGATCAACAAAAACCTGGACTGAGGTCAATAGTGCAATGTTTCACTACTATTTATGGACATTATCAAGATAATCATATGTGCCTAGAAAGGTAGGTGCACAACATGCATACGCTCTACTTGTTACACACAGGGAAGTGCAGCAGTGCACAAACATGCAAAAAGATTAAAAATAAAAAAGATTATAATGTGTAAGATTATTATTTATTATTGGTGAAATACTGATGATGCTGTAGATGGTCCGCTCATGCGCAAAGGGAAATCTGTTTCCTCTGCAGATAAGCATTCTGTCCTGCTACCTGGCAAATCTGCTGTTGTTATAGCAATCTGCCAAGGTGCAAGCTACCCTGGCTTTTAAAGAGAATGGGAGAGTACCTTCTGATTGGTTTATTATAATTTACACCAAAAACACACCCATGATTAATGAAGAAACTAAGTACAACCCTTTTGAACCATGTACCTGTTGCTGCGACCATTTTTTCCTCCATTAAACTAGCAAAAGTGCATTTGCCCAATGTGCCTCAGACTGTGCGCTTAAATCATTAAATTAGAGCTAAAAATCACTTTGCACTGGCGAAACCACAGTTTTCCTGTGGAGAGAAAGATGGCTAAAAATACTGCATGGTTATGTCTTAAATTCTGGATATAGTTTCTTCAAAACTGCATCCAGAATAATCAACAGTGAGTCTTGATGATGGCGTAAAGCAAGGGAAAAAACTTTCACAACCTGCAGGACTTTTGACACCAATCGTGTATGTTACCACAATCCTAGTAAACATGAAACTCCTTTTAAACAAAACTCAGAAATAGGGTTGTTTCTTCTGATAAGTGGTATAAAAGCTTGCTTAGGGCCCCCAGACCACCAGGAGGCCCCTTAATTTTTAAAATAGATATACAAACAAGCACAGTTTACTATCACCTGACAAAAAGATTTATGCATGGAGCAGTCTCAAGCACTTCCTTATGCTGTGAAAAGAATAGGAACTGCAATTAATGTATCTATCTGCAACCCTATGTTGTAATATCTCTCAGCATCTCTACATTGTAACATCTCTGTATCTTTACATTGTATTAACTCTCACTTATAATCTGCCTTGTAATCCTCATTGTTGTTATCAACATTATCATGATTGCTCATTAATATTTCTTTGTAATACTGCTCTATAATCATTTTATGATAACTGTCTATAATGTGCACAGATACAGTAATTTAACACCCCTCTGTCTGTACTCAGCTATAGTGTCAGGGCATCAGCCTAACTCACCAAAGCAGAGGAGGTAGATCGACACTTTCTCAGATGTGGATTGACAGATCTGATTGTCCTCTTCCTGCTAAGCATAAGCAAGCAAGTAAAGGTTTAAAGGTGTAGTAAGTACTACCGGTCTCAAGAGCAATAACAATCATATATATATGCAATTTAAAAGATAACTTTAAAAAACCTGAGATTCACAATATTGCCTTCAAATGGAAACTAGTTTCATTATTCCTGTCTTCAGTATACCAACAGAGTTTGTTTTTCAAGATAATGTTTTTCAAGGTCATGTAGAATTTGTTTTCTAAAATCTAGCGTTGTGCTGTGGGGTTTCAGTGGGGTCATTTCTAAACTTTGTTTTAGAAAGCCCTAAAAGACAACTAACAGGGGCCAATCTCCCACACCAATCATATTATTTTCCATGCAAAAATTGACAGAATTAATCTTTCATTATCTTGGGTGAGGTAAGAAAAAAAAAAGTTAAACAAACAATGAAACAAAAAAAATTGAACAATGTGCTACATACTAGGTAACTAGCTAGATCAGTAGTGTCAAACTCAGATTCTGCCCAGGCCACATCATTTTCGTGTCTCAAGAGCTGTAATCAAAGTCTACACACACACACACATATATATATATATCCATCCATTATCTATACCGCTTTATACATCTGGGTCGCAGGGAAGCTGGAGCCAATCCTAGCATCTTTGGGCGAGAGGCGGGGTACACCCTGGGCAGGTCGCCAGTCCATCACAGGGCCAACACAGACAAACAACCACACATGCTAGCATTCACACCTATGGGCAATTTAGAGTAGTCAGTTGACCTAATCTGCATGTCTTTGGACTGTGGGAGGAAACCGGAGCACCCGGAGGAAGAACATGCACGGGGAGATCATGCAAACTCCGCACAGAAAAGCACCCTGGGTGACCCGAGGATCGAACCCAGGACCTTCTTGCTATGAGGCGACAGTGCTAACCACTGCACCACCGTGCCACCATATGTATGGTCTGCTATCTCCTGTCGCTACAGTGCCCATTTCATTTAAACTATTTTTTCAGTGAAGTTGGATTGCTAACTAGACTTTACATGCTAGTTAGCCATGCCTAATTCATATTGCTTTAACAAACCTACATAGCACAAGAAACATCTACCTCAAGAAACTAAGTAGCTAACCAAAGATAGCTAGATCATGTTCTTACTAAGGAGTTCACTATAATGGATACATTTTTGCTAGGTATCTTTGCTCAGCTAAGAATCGCAGTTGTAAAAAAAAAAATCTTGTACATATCTGCAAACAACCAAGTTGTAAGAGAGATGTTTATACCTTCAATTTCTCTCTAGTGTAAGTGCTCAGAGTTTCTATGAGACATAAGTATATGTCTTGACCATTCCAGGATAGACCATTGCTTAGGATCATTTAGCTCCTGACAGGGTGGCATGCCATAAAGAGCTCCTAGAATTACACCATTTGTAAGTTTAGCTGAATAACTTTCCCTACCTTTTAGTGGTAATCCATAATAATAAGTGGATAACATTTTAGCCAATGTCAATCTGATTTCTAAATTAAATTCATGATAGATTATTCAGTCAAATTATAACCAAGTAACATCAGGTTGTGGCTACTCGGGTCTTTTTTGCAGCAAGGTTGTATGTGTGCATCTGAAGAGATCTATAAGAATATAATTATGAAATGTATACAACCAAATGTGTCCACTTATACATATCACCCAGTTACTTTTATTTCAAGTCACCTTAAACTTTCTAAAACATATTTTTTATGACTACATGCATTTGGGGGATTAATCTGAGTAATAAAACTGTCGCTGCAGCAGTTTTGCCATATTCCCTTAAAAAAGCCAGGAGCTAAATATCTAACTGAAACTCTGAATTAGGACACACAACAAGGAAATATTATTGAATCATAAAATATAACAGCCAATCAGATTCTAATGCAAATGCAAATTTTTGGAGAATAGATGAAACCTTTCCACAATAGGAGGCCTGCCAAAATGACAGATTGTTGGGGTGCAATCCAGCACTTGGGGCCCTGATTAATTTATTTGCCAAAGGGTCTGGCGTTACTTTATTTACAAAACAGTTCACATGGTGTATGAATCTCTGGAATGAGTATTGATCTGCAATGCTCATTTAACCAGTTTTCAAAAAGAGATAAAAAACATCTACTTTTGCTAACCTCTCTTACCTACCATCAGGGACTAGCTGCCCTGTCACTGCAGATAACTTATACTTTTGATACTTATATTTATATTACTAAACTACATACTTCATCCAGTAAGTAACATTAGCTAAGATACTTGTACAGCAAAAATAAATACAGTGAGATCTCTAACATTAAAATGTTTCTGAAATTTCTTGACAGCAAACAAAGCAAACATAATGCTCGAAAATGTTGAATGCAATCTGTCACACTGCTTTGTAACAGCATTCTTTAACACTGCCTTATAACAGCACTCTATAACAATACTTTACAACAGCACCCTCTAACACTATAAAGTACCCTGTAACATTGCTTTGTAACGGTGTTCTGTAACCCTTGTTTTTAACGACATCCTGCAACAGCATGTTGTAACACTGTTTTATCACAGCACTCCTGTGATATTATATTGCTTTGTAACAGCCTTCTGTAACACTGCTTTATAACAACTCTATGTAATGATGCTTTATAAAAGTACACTGTAACACCGTTTAGTAAAAGTACACTTTAACACTGATTTATGGCAGTACACTGAAATACTGCTCTGTAACAGTACAGTGTAACACTGCTGTATAATAGCACTCTGTAACACTGCTAAGTAACAGATCTCTGTAACACTGTGTAATAACAGCAGTCTCTAAAACTACTTAACAACAGCACTCTGTAACACTGATTTGTAGCAGAACTGTGTAACATTGTTTTGTAACAGTATGCTGTAACGCTGCATTATAACATACTGCTCTCACAAGGCCTTTTCCAAACATTTAATTTCAAAGAACTGCCTTATTTATTCAGATTCGGACAATATGCTTTGTCTTTCTCTGCTTAGTCACTGTGCTTTCCAAATGGATGGCATAAATGAGAAAAAGATTTACTAATATTCATGAAGCCACTGAAAAGGTGCGGCCAGATGCAGTGAGGAGAGTGAATGAGCACATTTCCATAGCTGTTGTCTATGCAGAAACAGAGGCACACACTGCACACTGAACACATGCTGTAATTGCATTACACATGCATGTGCTCTTCTCACACTCATAGACAAACTCATAGAAACAAACAGTACAAATGTGTTAACAGTGTTAACCAGTTAACCAATTAACAGACCCTCCAACTTACATATTTAGGGTTGTCCTTCCAGCAGCCAGGATATCAGCAAGGTATATGGGTATGTATTTAAACAAATAAAACAGGATAGAAAACTCTTACAGTACTCTGTAAATTCTGTCTTACTAATTTCAGATTCAATTTCTTGGCCAGGCTATTTATTGCTATTTTCAGTAGACCTTTTTGTAGGCATGAGCTGATTGACGATGGTATTGGGGATTGCAGATAGATTCATTCTGTCACAATGGCTATTTCCAATCTGAATGGCAGAAAACAGTCTGCAGATTTAGGGTGTACTCACACAAGGTTCAATTCCCTCGTACCACACCAGAGAGTGATTTCCCCCCTCCCCCCTCCCCCAACGGTCTGCACTCACGCATAAGAAAATTTTTATGGAAGAAGTTGACATTGCAGTAGAAATGTGGACCTTTCCTCACCAATTTATCAATAAGGTGAGAGCCATGCCCATAATTAATGCTCATATTCTCCAATGAATTAAAAATGCTGACATGAGGTTGGTGCCTGAGTGTGGTTAGTGATCACACTATGCACAAGATCAACTGGGAGCTGTATGGTGTGATCACACTGGTCAATTGATCAGTCTTTGGGAGTCACTCTCAGGAGCATTTCAGATCACCCTTAAGGTGTCCCTGCTCTGATAAGAATTCTTGTTTATCACAGGATTTTTCAGAAAATGACTTGTGTGGTATGGAGTCAGTTTTGTGCCAAAAGTATTCAATAAATATAAGAAGAGCCACAAAGAAGATATTAAATATCAAAATTTCCTAATGTACAAATCCATACAAAAAGTAAGAAATACATCTAACATTTTTTTAAAAGTACCTGTTCTTTTAATACTCCTTTTTTTTCTTATCTTATCTTATTGTAATTTTACTGGTGCAGTTTTTTTACTTCAGAAATTACTTTGGAATCTGGAAGAAATGCATCTGCTAAAAACAGCAAAAAAAAACACAAAACAAAACAAAACAAAAAACATTTAATACGATACACTTTAGAAATATTATTCTTTTTGCTACTTGTATTTGCAGGATATGTTTTTTAATAATTAAGATTTTCTTTATTACTTCAGGCATAAAAGTAACTCCTTAGGGTAATTGTCACATTCCTTCCTCCCTGGACTTCAGTTCTCAGGCTGCACCCGGGTTCCATGATGGTGCCTGGTTGATAGTTCTCAGCTGTTCTGCATTTCAGCTTATTATGGACACTGTATGCAAGAACTACTACTACCCTCATTGTGAGGTATTGTATAGCACTCAGGTTTCTGTCTCTAAACTGTGTTTTTTGTTGTTAATGTTATTTCTGGAACTTCGATTCCTGGTTTTGCTCTGTTTTGACTTTGCCCAGATAGATTGTTGTTTGCCGATCACCTGAACCTGTGCCTGCTTTGACCATAACCTTGTATTGCTTTTTTTGTAGTTTGCCTGCCTGATTAGTGTATATAATCACTTTAAATAAACGGTCTCCTAAACATGCATCCTGCCTCTCCTCTCCCCTGTACATAATAGAATACCTCACTATGTATAATGGATGCAGCAGGAAAATGGGAGCTTATCCACGCCAAGATCAAGATCAAGATGCCGGCACCAGGCTCCATGTGGTTCCTCCATTACACATGTTTGATGTCCCTGGTTCCCACTGGGTGGCCTGCACTCTAGCACTCCTTCCAGTGGCCAACCGGGCAGTCTGCACTCTAGAGCTCACTCCAAAGTCCAACAGCATAGCCTGCACTCCAGAGCTCCCTCCAGAGGCCAACCGGGCAGTCTGTATTCCAGAGCTCCCTCCAGAGGTCAACTGGACAACCTGCACTTCAGAGCTTGCTCGATTCTCTGACTTTGAGGACAATGTTATTACCCTGCCTCCTGGATTTGAGGACGATGTCGTTCACCTGCCTCCTGGCTTCAAGGATGTTGTCACCTTACCTCCTGATTTTGAGTATGATAGTGCCGTTGAACTTCCTGGCGCAGAGGATGACATCGATGCTCCATCTCCTGGCTTTGAGAGTGATGTCATTACCTTACCTCCTGATTTGGCTGATGTTGAGTGTCCTCTGCCTCTTGGCTTTGCTGATGTTGTCCTTGTTCCATCTCCTGGCTTAGAGCATGACGTCATCCCTCCAGCTCCTGACTTCAAGGATGATGTAGCCTCTCTGCCTCCTGGCTATGGGGATGATGTTGTTGCTCTGCCCCCTGGCTTCGAGGATGATGTCATCACTCTGCCTCCTGACTTTGGGGTAGATGTCATCACTCCACCCCCTGGCTTTGGGGATGATGTCATCATTCTGCTTCCTGACTTCTGCGAGAGTGTCAGGCCCATGGTGGAACCTGTGACGGAGCCCAAGTCCTTGCCCAAGCCCTGCCCTTGCCTGAGTTCATGCTTATGCCTGTGTTCATAACCATAACTTTTCCTGAGTCCATCCCTGAGTCCCTGTCTAAATTAAAGTTCGAAATCTTGCCATGCTTGTGTCCATGCCTATGTCTGGACCCATGTCAAAGCCTGAGTCCATGCCCATGCATTGTGCCCACATTTGATCCCCTGCCCATTGCCTTAACTAGGCCAAAGACTAACATGGTGGTGTTCAGTGCCATGCCCAAGCCCACGGGTCCAGGTCTGCCAGTGTGGTACATCATTTGTCGCTCCAGGAGTAGCAATTTTGGAGGGGCGTTCTGTCATATATTCCACTACTATTGATCGGAGCACTGCACAATTTCATCCACAGTGCCTCGCTGAATGGTGCAAGCAACTAGCTGCTTCCGGGTTTGCGGCACCTGACTACAGCCCTGGACTTCAGTTCCCAGGCTCTAATGCTGCTCCACACAGGTTGATGGTTCTCAGCTGCATTTTGGCTGATTATAGACACTGTATACAAGCACTGTGAATTGTATAGTGCTCAAGTGTCTGCCTCTGCCAAGCTGTACTTTTTTTGTTGTTGTTCATGTTTGCCAATCGTTTGAACCTGTGCTTGCTTTGCTCATGACCTTGCGTTTTTAAATTTGCCTGCCTGATTAGTGTATCACTTTAAATAAACTGTCTCCTGCACATGCATCCTGCCTGCCCTCTCCCTTGTATATATCACTAATGAAGTTGAAGACCTTTCACTTTGGAGACAGGTGGCTATGTGCTTGGACTGAGACCCACATGGGATTGTTTCTTTGGGTCAAGCCCATTTACTGCCCTGCCCCATTTGCATTTGTTTCAATGCTAATCTCTCCCTGAAAGTGGTAGACAATACCATCTCTACAACCAGTTAATAGGGTAAAGCTACCATGCACTGCCCACACTGAGGACTGTATGGCTAAAATTTTTTATAGCATGAAAAGACTCAGATGATGACAACAGCCACTGCTGGAATATTCAGCTATGATTTACAACAACAACAACTATACAACAACAACAATTATAATAAAGCCTCAAAACTCCAGGGTTGCTGTGTATTCCATTCTTATGCCCAGTATTCGTGATGAGCACTTTTCGGATAAACCCTATACCCTTCACATTGTTGATTCTATGGATAGAGGGTGCAATTGGATGATGGTGTATTTCACAACAAACCTACTTTCCAGTTAAATGCTAATTAGAAATAAGTTCATCGCAACAAGAAGTTAAAAAAAGTCTAATCTGATTGCCAGCTAGGTTGTGTTCAGTTATATAATTGGCTGGAGTGAGATGGCATACTTGAAACATCATCCCCCACGTGTAAGGCTGCTGCCAGTTTTAGTTCTGCAGTGAATCAGAAATCACGGCGGGCTACAGAACAGCAAAAATTACACTCTCTTACAGAGATAATGTGTAGTTCTCACATAGAGTCGCCTGTGGCCATATGTGTGAGAACAGTCAGCAAGACGAAAGGGGGGGCATGATAAAGATATACGCCAGCTACAAATTTGATATATTTGGATTACTGTTTTACAATAATAATAATAATAATAATAATATTATTATTATACCACATCTACACTGTTAGAAACAAAACTAACACCCAGGGTTTTCTCTCTCTAGAGCAACTCCAGAACATTCTGTGTAGAACACTATAACAAAAGGGTTCAGAGCAGAATCTGCTTAGACACCATTACTCACCCAAAAAACCCTTGAATCCTTAATTAGTGTAATATATGAGTATGTTATACTGTATATATACTGTATCTCTGGCCTCTCAGGTCTTTGTTCTTATAATAACATAATTAATTATTTAATTAACTTTCTTACTTTTCAACTATGTACCAATTTCTTCTACTCTTGCATTGTCTTAAATTGTCTCTTGTTTTAAAGAATAAATCTGATATCAAATCAAACTCCAAATATCCCATTTCTGCTTTTTCTCTTTTTTGGTGTTGGTTCTTCTCTGCTGAGGCAGAATGTAAAATAAAGGCTTGTGTGATGTACAACACTACCTTGATTTTTACCTCTGCCAAGGAGGTTATATTTACAGCATGGTTTGTTTATCTATCTGCCTGTATGCCGTTGTTCAAAATGTTCATTACATTTTGGAGCAAATCTAAGTCATAGAGTGGATCCACAAATTTATTTTCAGTTTCACTAATGTTGTGTGATACAGTGGTTTGCACTCAACTATGCTATTTATCTTAATATCCACTACATGGCAAGTTCAGTAGTGATAAAACATAGAGAGGGTATGCACTGATGTCACTTTCCTACTGGAACACACACCCCCCAGTTGACTGAGTGGCAAAACATAGTGCAAATGACTGCCATTTATAGGGGAAATTGAATAGCTTGCAGTAAAACAAAAAAATGATTTACTAGAAGGGAGTTGGACTCACCAGTAATTCTTATTTTGTGTGTTTTTGCGGCATTTGTGCTGAATGCTTATGGTGCCACTCTTTATGCCACTCAGTGGGTGTGACTGCAGTGGCGTCTGCCTACAGTGACACCACATGCATACCCTAAAATGTTGTACTAAAGGAAAATATGTTTATTGAGGACTGAGTCTCTGTGAGAAGAGAATCTGCAGCACCAGAGGAACCTCCATACTGAACACTTTATTCATGTATTTTGAAGGTGAGCTAATTATTGTTACATGCTATTCCTGGGATTCCAGTGATCCTGACCCCTTTTGCTTTGTGAATCTGCCTGATCCATCCTGATGTTCTACTTCTGGTTAGAGTCATCACCTGAAAACCTCTTGCTCCTGTTGAGAATGGCACCATATGAACTGCCTCAGTATACAGCTAGAACTGTGAAGATGGCGTTGGAATGCTGTTGACATGAGCGGTTCTGCTACAATGGCATGGGACTTTAATTACCATGAACCGTCTTGCAATCAAATCTCCCTGAGTGAATCAGCAGAGACAGAACAGACTTTATGCTAAAACTATATTTTATTATGTAACTGTACTTTTTTGGCCATATAACATACAGTTACAGAAGTGTGTTAGTAATGTAATTTATGTAATCTCACAGTCCCGTGTCACCCAACTGAGGATGGGTTCCCTTTTGAGTCTGGTTCCTCTCAAGGTTTCTTCCTCTTGTCGTCTCGGGGAGTTTCGTCCCACTGTTATCACCGGCTTGCTCATTAGGGATATATAAATTGATAAATTTGTAGATTCATAAGACTATATTCAGAATTTATATACTTCTGTGGAGCTGTTTTGTGACAGTGTTAAAAGCACTATACAAATACAATTATCTGTTGTTAAAAGCACTATACAGATAAAATTGAATTGAATTGAATTGAATCTTGTGTCAAATGTGACAAATGTTAAGCTTTTGTTGTTAGGATATTTATTGAGCTTAATTATTAGGTGTTTCCACTGCTAATATACTTTTAAGCCATTTTGGAGTGCATGCATTCATGTGCTACTGAACTACACTGTAAAAAATTCCCGTAGATTTTTACGCTAATTTACTGGCAGCTTGGGTTGCCAGTAAAGTACAGTAAAATTTACAGTAAGAAACTCTAATATATTTTCAGTAAAGTATAGGACACAACTGAGATGAAGAGTCTTACTCAAGGATCCAATCAACACAGTTTGGTGGTGCTGGGATATGAACACATGAATATCTTATTTGAAACATGTAGCCTTAATCACTGAGCCAACCCTGATTAATGAAAAAAAACAGTGATAAAATGCAATATTTAAATGGAGTTAATGCAGTGTTAGAAATAGTTGAATCAGTGCAAAGTTGCAGAAGTGTTGTTGTGGTGGCTCTATGGTTAAGGTGACTACACCAGAGGTGGTTGTGTGTTCTAAGCCCAGATCCAGCATGCTTAGGTATGACCCTTAACATTCAATATCCTGCATCAGCCAAAAGAACAGCTGTGTTATGTGTTAATCATTGTATGTATAATTACTTATGTGTTTATATAACATTAAGATATTATAGGACTTTACTGTACATATACGGTTGTTTAATATACATTTTACAGTACTTTACTGGCAACCCAAACTGTTAGTAAATTACCATTAAAAAATTTGTTGTTGGTTAGTGAGCCTATTGGAGGGAAGCCTGTATGTAGCTTGATTGGCACGGCCACCACATATCCAGACATATAAAATGGTTGTGGTTACAGATTTGCATATTATAGAAGAGTCGACTATTGTCCTTGGTGGAGCTCTGCTCTTTCTAAGTGCCCTTCTATTTTTGTATTTTATACAATACATTTTTCAAATCATCAGTCTAATCAGATTTATGATGAAATTTCAAAGCAAAAGAGTGCTGCCATAAGACACTTTTATCACATTTTTTGATTCAGTCAAAACCAGATAACAGCAAACCTGCTTAAATTGGGTTCAATCTCATCTTGTAGCTTTGAATTGTTATGTTTGATCTCTGAAGGGATCTATAGGACTACATGTGACTGCATGATTGCTGTGTTTGATCTGATTGGCTGTTCTGACAATGTGGACCCATCTTGTGAGGTGTGAATTGGCTATCAAAAACGTCAGTAAGCATGGCCTTATTAAAACATGTCTGACAAAAACTGTACAAATGTAATTTTCTTTTCAACATAAAACAGAGCATTATAGTCTGAGGCTTTCTATGTGGTTTAAACATTATCTTGTTTATGCATTTTACATTATAACAGAGTAATTCAGGGCATAACTGGAAGAAACCATCACCAATAGCCAGATTGGGATTCAAACAGTGAAACAGGTTCTCGACTGTGCTAAAACCTCTGGTCACTGGGTGAGATTAAACAATATTGCTGGTTGACTGACTCCTTCTTGTTACACATTTGTGAAAGTTTTAAAGAACATTTCCCTATTCTGCCACCACCAATATAGCCAATGCCACTTGCTGCTAGTGTAACAATAGCAAATGAAATCAAACTAAAGTTCTCCCATTATCATATTCACATGTAACTGCTTCATAACTGCCTAGCTAATAGGCCTCTGTTGTGGGCTGTTGGTGATTTTCTATGTAATTAATCCTGTGGTATATGTTTTTTTTATTCTGAGCTTCAAAAAATTGCATTTTCAGTTCTCAATTGTTTACGACTTTAACGCCAAGTACTTGTGTTTAAAGGCAATGATTTACACGTTATTGAAAAACCCCATCTTGGACACCGGTACTCAAGAAATCTTTAAATATCAGTAACATTCCCCACGTAAACAGTGACAACTTTTGAACTTAAGTTTCAAACTTAAAGGGGACATATTATAAAAAACTCACTTTTTTTTAGTGCTTGTGCAAATACATTTGGGCAACTGGAGTGCCTACCAACCCCATAAACTTAAAAAAACAAAACAAAACAAAAAAAGACTCAGCCAGTATCTTTTGGGTTGCATATTTCAGAAAACATGTACTTCAACAAGCCGATCAGCTTTGACTCTCAATTCTATGTAACAAGGGGAGCTCATTAGAATTATACTATCCCCTATTTGAATACCTTCACTCACAGCTTGAGAAGTAGGGGAAAGTCATGAACGTTCATGAAGAAAGAGTTGCATGATTGGCTGGTAGAAGAGGTGGGTTGGGGTGAACAGTGGCTCATACTTATTTAATGGAACAGGCACTCAAACCGGCTGTTCTGAACAGGGCTGTTTAGACAAGGTGAGAAGAGTGCTGTGGTGCTTTATCCCTGTGGTATTTTGACCAAAGCATGTCACAGATATTTGATTGAGACCTCAGAGAACTGGGTCAACTTGGTGAAAAGGGGTATATGTTACCATCAAGAGGTGACATATAGATTTAATACCAGCCCAGATCTAACTATAGATCATGCCACCAAATTACTAAAGGTTTTGTATAAATACAGTTAGGAAATAAAGCTCTTAAAAGATAGGCTTTGTTCTTTCTCTCCCCAACTGAGTGGGCTCAACATGCATTTGGTGACAAATGTTGATTTGGTTCAAAATTAGCTTTGGAGAAAGCTCACATGCAGTCTTTCTGTTCTGGATTTCCTCTGTTGACCACATGTCTATAACCTTGGTCATTTTCTCTCCAAATCCTTTTTTTGCACAGGTCTGACAAGACAGATCAAGAACTCTAATAGCACCACTGTGCAGCTTGTGGTACAGAGAGAATTGCATTATGTGATCAGGTTTATGGTGTTTTCCAACACTATTGGAATTAATAGGGTTTGTTCTGCCTTGTGTTTTCTGAATGTTGAAGGACTGTTTAGTTTGGAGTTTTATTCTGGCCTATGCTGTATTGTGAAGGTGCAGTAAGTAAGTTGGCCACTATAGTGCTGTGTAACTGCTGATGTCAGGCTTCGAATGCAGTTCAGAGAGTTTTTATTGAGGACCATTATTTTGCCTTAATGTTGGGAACTGGGAGTTTGGCAGTTTGCTGAATGGACCAGTAGTTACAAGTGCAATTTTCAAGTCTCCACATAGCCATATCCATACTGCAGATACCAGAAAATAGCCATTCCCTCACTGCAACTCCCAAATCCATTACCATGACCATACTGCAACTTTCAAATCTAAAACCATTACTAAACTACAACTTCCTAATGTATAGCCATAACCTCACTGTAACCTTCACATGCAAAACTATTCCCACATTACAATTCTCAAACTGGCAAAAATAACCACACTGAAACTCAAAGAATCATTCACACAGAGTTAAAACTGATTATTGGAAATTATGATAAGAAAAATTCAAGCAGTAGAAAATTTGGCTGCTTATAGTTGTGAAAACTCAGGCTGTACAAATAAGGTCATGAAAATTCAGGGAAAGAACAAATGAACCAAACTCATAATAAACCTATGATCAAACTCAGTCTTGGCCAATCAAATCAAATATTTGAGGTCAAAGGTACATATGCATGTGCCACAGTTGCCTTGGCAACACTGTCTTGCCTCTGCAAGTCACATGTTAGTTCTGTGCACTGCTGAACCGATATCTAATATTCTTCACTGGAGTTCATATTTTATACATGTGTCACTTTTCTAAGAGAAAACCATTAAAAAAACTATGTGAAAACAGAAATTGCCCTCTATCTTATATAGAAATTGACCAAAAAAAAACCTACCCAAACATTCCATGCTTGTAAATTACCAAAATTATCTTTTCACCTTTCACTTACTTGGAATGGAATGAGAATGGAAAATAGATGCACACTATTAATATCTCCTAGTAGGTGTTATCCCCATGGGTACTTTTTCTGACACTATTCAGTCAATTGTCATCTGGGGTAATTTGATCCCCATGAAAAATCAGAGTGAAAAGGGTTTTCCAGCTTACCTTCCTGCCCAGTCTATCCCTTAATTTGTGAAACACAAGGTAACCAATTATGATAGTAATTAAATTTTTTAACCATGCAATACAATTATTGCATTATTGCATTCATTATAATATGAAGATTTATGTTTTATTGTGAATGTCTTCTATGAGAAGGTATGGTTCTGTATGCTCTCTCATTGTCAGAGACAGTGATGACAATGAACAAAAGTGATTTCATTTCCAGTAATTTCCAGTAATGTTTAGTATAACTCCTGTGTCTTAAAGTACACTGAAAGCAAGGGGATACTCACACTAGGCGAACGACCTGCTCGTGGGAACGTTTGACATATAAACCGAATCGATTGACCAGTGTGATTGCTCCATACTGGAGCCGATTGGTGTGGTTCATGCACAGTGTGATTGCTAACCACACGCAGGCTTCGTACTTGAATGCTATCATATACACTTTTCAGATCATTGAAGAATATTAGGGTTAATAACGGCTCTGGCTCTCACCTTATTAATGAACATGGATTGTAGTCGGCGAGTAGAGCTGCAAATTCCTATAATATCAGCTTGTCCCATTAAAATTTTCGTATGTATGCAGTTCGATTTACTGTAAATTACTGTGTTTCATGATTAATAAATCTGTACTGCATGTGAGAGGGCCTTGGGTTACCACGGCAAAAATAGTTTTTTAGGCTGAGCTCACTGTCTTTTAGCTCAGATATGAGGTTAAACCGAGCAAAAACAGCGACAAGGAGAGCGCAGAAAAAACACTATGTCTCTGAAACGCACCACACACGAGATATGGGCACTTGCTTCCCACTGCCGTGCGCTCCATTCACAGTTTCCTGCATGCTTCTCAATTTACTGTTTTAAATTACAGTTAACATTATTAATGCTTTGTCTTGATTCCTCTATACTGTAATGAATAGTGAACTTTTTCAGAAGTGAACATAAAAAACAGAAAAAAAGTGCACAGGAAACCCAGGAGCCCCGGGATGCAAGAAGCGAACGCAGTTATCTCTGCTGTGCTGCGTTTAAAAAACGCAGTGTATTTTCTGCGCTTCTGTTGTCAGTGTGGTGGCGTAAGATTGTTTAGTGCAGTGTGAGTACAGAGCAGAGGAGGCCAGTTGAAACTAGTGTGAGTACAACCTAAATTAGGCAGGCTAAATCAGGTTTGCAGTGTAAGCCAGGTTTACACCAGAAGAGACACAACATGCATACCACATTTTGTAAGGAACTACACTACCCATCAGCCCTTGCAGCCCCTGGCACAGTCACACCTGTGTCTCATTGTGTCTAATTTAAATTCTGTCTCTATTTAAATTCTGTTTATTATGTGCTGTCTTGCTTTTGTGATGTGTCACCCATACTAAGATCTGTTCTTTGTCTAGAGTTTATGTCCATGCCTGTAGTTTGTTTTAGTTATTTGTTCATTTTATTTAAAATTTTTTTATTTAAAATTGCCTCATTATCAACAAGAGGGAATTTGACTGGATCAAGGGCTGTTTGGACCAACTCATGGCTGGACTCCTCCAAGGAATTTTGGGGGGGTCTATAACCTGTGTGTCGGCCATACCTTCATGACCAAACACTGATCTACAGCTACACCAGATGCCAAAGGCGTGACTTCTCCAACCCAGCCGAAGCCAGAGGCTGATGAGGTGGTCTTACAAGCCACACAAGAGTGGCTTAGTTTCACTCTGTCTCCCTGCTCCACCGCAGACATTACTACACCACCAGGCTCCACTTTAGATAACACTCCACCTCCCTAATCTGCTGAGGTCGTCACTCTATTTCTTTGCTTCACTGAGGATGTCGCTCTGCCTCCCTGCTCTGCTGAGGACATCACTCTGTTACCTTGCTCCACTGAGGACATCACTCCTCCTCCTGCTTCATGGTGCATGTCAACCCCCCTCTTGCTTTGTGGAGAGTGTTGATCCCGATGGCCTTTTGGCGGGCATTGCGCCCCCTCTGGCTCAACAGAGAAATTTGCTCCCCCCTCTGGCCTTCTGGAGGATGTCGCTCCCTCTCAGGCTCCACCTTATATGTTACGCCACCCTCTAGCTCTGTCAGGAACTACACTATCCATCAGCCTCTGCACATCACATGAGCCTGTCACATACCTCACAGGTCACAATCCTGTCACATACCTCAGAGTTTTTATTAAACATATATTCCTATGAAACTAAGGGGCTCAAAGATGTTCCAGCAAGACAATGCCCCTGTGCTCCCAGAAGACATGGTTTGCTATGGTTACAGTGGCCTGCACGGAGCCCTAACCGCAACTCCTCTGAGCACATACGGTATGGGATGAATTGGAATGCCAACTGCAACCCAAGACTTCTAGCCCAACATCAGTGCCTGACCTCGCTAATGCTCTTGTGGCTAAATGGACAAATTCTCCCAGCCATGCTCCAAACTCTTGTAGAAAGCCTTCGCAGAAGAGTGGATGTTATTATAACAGGAAAAGAGGAACTAAATCTGTAATGGAATGTTAAAAAACCACATATGGTCAGGTTTCTCCAAACTTATGGCCATATAGTGTACATTGATAAACAAGTTTGCTTAATAAAGAATATTAGCAATATTAGCAATATTAACAAATGCCATCTATTAATTATTGCACCCTTGTCCTATACTACAAACTTTAAAAACCATAAACCCATACCTATTCTCAACCCCAATGCATGTCTGTGTGTGTGTGTGTGTGTGTGTGTGTGTGTGTGTGTGTGTGTCTTAATTATCTCAAATGTTAATGTCTATGTTTAATCTACACTTCTGATCAATAGAACCAGACAGCTTTGTTTTCTTCTAGCTAGAAGACTCTTTAACTCAGGCTTGCAGGAACAGAGATAGGGTGGATAGATTGGTTCAATCATAAAACCGGTTGCATCTATATATAATAAAATATAATAAAGTGCCACACTCAGGATTTTGTATCTGATCTCTGAAAGAGCTTATTCGATTTCTGTATGCCCATTCTAAATCAATAATCACACACGGGGGTACTGGCTGTAACAGTCTGTTAGCTGATTGCCAAATTGTGATGGTGAGCTGTTTTGTTACGTGGAGTTTTGTATCTTGTCTTGTCATGTTTTTTTTTTTTATTCATAAATCCTTACTTGTCCTGCTGGGAAATGACCAGGGTAATATTCCGCATTACGCACATGCTGGTCATATCGGCTGCTCCCATCTATATTACGATCTCCTTTCTTGATTCATGTAGTCCTGCTGACAGAGACAGCTGTGCACACAACAACAGTGAGCTATGACAACCAGTGACAAAAGAAAACTCATAAGTACGTTTACATTTACATTTAGTCATTTGTCAGACGCTCTTATCCAGAGTGACTTACAAAAACGTGTAAACAGTAGAAGGCAAAGTGATTACAAAGTACATAGCAGAATATCAAAGGATTTACAATGGAAAAGACAAGACTCTTATCTTAAATTGAATGATTACAAGAGTAACAGAGCATTGTGTTGTACAGTAGGACAGTCAGAGCGACAGTCCAGCAGCATTTGCATGTATGATATGGAATCATTTAAAAAGGTACTTTTACAGGCACAACAGGCACAAGAGTCACTTTTAAAACATGAATGAGAATCTGGATATCGTAAGGTTGGTTCCACACATACAAACACGGTAAAGCAAAGATATAATCATTGTTAAATAGATATTAGATTCCAAGTAAATCCATTATAATAACTGCTAACGTCAACATTCCCATAACATTACCTAAAAGTCTTCAGGTAGGTCGATTTGTTTGGGAGGGTCAGGGGGATGAAAAATATTAACATGAATGTTGCCAGACTTAGAATTTTGTCACTTTATCAGCTTAAGTTAATTAAAGTGGTTTAATATGAGTACACATACACACCCAGCAAGTCAAATTAAAATACAGGCCCATATGCATGCACACACACAAACACACACACAAACACACACACACACACACACACACACACACACACACACACAAGCAGATCTCAAATTTTGCTTATATGATTTGAGGGTGGGTGTGTGTGTATCTCTGTGTGTGTGTGAGTGTGTGTGTGTGTGTGTGTGTGTGTGTGTGTGTGTGTGTGTGTGTGTGTGTGTGTGTGT
>JAQQZR010000009.1:8987480-9007173 GCA_030068235.1 Notoglanidium macrostoma | reverse complement strand
TATTGAACAACTGTAGTAATCCATATTATGTCAACAACCGCTCAACTAAGTAAAGAGAAACAAAAGTCCATCATTACTTTAAGACATGAATTGTCTTTTAAGTAATAAAAATAAAGTCAAAACATTAAATTATAACATATAATACCTACAAGTATTTATAAGTACATTGGTATCCTACAGGCCAGTGGGAATCAGGCTGAGGTTACAAAAAATCAGCCACAGACAAATATCTCCAGAGGGTCAGACAGGTGCTTAGATGCCAGCTCAGGAATAAGGAATAAGATCCAAGCCATCAACATGTATATTCTACCAACCATCAGATACTCAGCTGATATAGTGAGCTGGCCACAGAAGGAACTAGATGCCACTGATGTTAAGGCATGCATGAAGGGTTCCACCCGAAGTACAGCTCCCTGAGACTCTACGAACATCGGATAGTGGGGGGTGTCTCAGAGAGTCTCAGGCAGCAGAAGACAGAGGATGGTGAGGAGGAAGAGTGGAACACACCGTGGAGGACCATGGAAAGTATCTCAGGTATATATAGGAAGTGGTAGACAACAGGAAATCCTACCAGCTGCTACAAAAAGCAGGCCTGAAGGACAGCACAGAGGCTCTCATCATGGCAGCACAAGAACAGGCCCTAAACACCAGATCTGTAGAGGCAGGGGTCTATCACAGTAGACAAAACCCAAGGTGCAGGCTGTGCAAAGATGCCCCTAAGACTGTCCAGCACATAATAGCTGGGTGCAAGATGAAAGCTGGATCAGCATACAGTGAAAGTCATAACCAAGTGGCGGGGATAGTGTACAGAAACATCTGTGTCAAGTATGTTCTGAAGTTCGCAAGTCCTGATTGTAGACACCACCAAAAGCGGTTGAGAACAACAGAGCTAAGATCCTGTGAGACTTCAAGTTCCAAACAGATAAGCAGTTGCTGGCCAACCAACCAGACATGGTGGTTGTGTGAAAACAGCAGTAGTGATAGATGTGGCAATCCCAGCTGACAATTACATCAGGAACAAGGAACATGAGAAGATCGAGAAGTACCAAGGTCTAAAGGAACAACTGGAATAGATGTTGAAGGTGAAATCCAAATTGGTCCCATTGGTAATAGGAGCATTAGGGGCTGTGACTCCCAAAGTTGGAGAGTGGCTCCAACAGATTCAGATAGACTGTTCCTAGAACTGCAGATAGAAATATGCAGTTCTAGGAGCAGCTAAGATACTGTACTGAACCCTCAAACTTCCAAGCTTCTGGTAGAGGACCCGAGGCTGAGGAAGACATACACACATACCACACATACCATATATATATAGGTATGTACTATGTGTATGTGTGTGTGTGAATATTTTTTTGTGATAGATTAGATAGATAGATAGCCCTGTGATAGATTGTTGACCTGCCCAGGCCGCACCATGCCTCTCACCCAAAGTCAGCTGGGAAATCACAAACTACCTTTATCAAAGCTATTTATTATTGAGCTCATAGTGAGTTTTAGACTACTTGACTAATCACTTGAATGGGTCGTAGGTCATAGTGTGGTCATAGGTTGTATTGAGAGTTGAGTTACAAGCCTTGGGATTGCAAGGAAATTATTTTACAGTAAAAGGGAACCATGGCTACAAAAAAGTTTGAAAAGCCCCAGTTTAGGTGATGATGATGATTATAATGATGATGATGATGTGTGCACCACTTTCCCTTCACTCACTCATTAATGAGACCACACAATAGCTCAGCCAAGAGACACTTAATGGCCTCCATAGAATATTTAGTATTGGTTTTCCTTCAGGGCAGGTGAAACAAGGGTTCAGATGCAGTCCTGGCATTTCCCACAAGAGTACAATTTGAGAGCAAGAGTGACCCATAGCCTTTAGGCACTTGACTGTCAATCAACCACTTTATTACACTAAAGGGCTACTCAGTTTCCAAACCAGTCTAATCAAAACTATTGTGAACTGCTGGTGGAAGTGAAATTATGCTTAGGAAATAAACTTGACTTAAGCTGTGATGTGTCTTTAAGACAAGCATGGCTAACCACTGTTACATAATTGTTGATGTAATTTGATGGATGAACAGGTTCAAACACAGATGAGTTGTTTTCAGTCACCACATGTTCTCACACACAGATGGAGTCTGGTGCACACTTCAACCACATTTCATCCATTAATAATGAGAGAACAGAGGGAAAGACTGAGAGAACATGAAACAAGGACTGAATGAAAATAATAAATCATGTAGAGTGTGGAATCAAATCAATTCATTTCCACATAGAGTTTTTGTCATGAAACCATGACGGAGATAACCAGTATGGCCAAGCACACACCAAAAAGATGTTAGAAAAAGAAGTAAAGAAATTAAAAACAAGAACAAAGAAAATATGGAGCAAAATTCACTGGCAATCATTTAATGTGAGAGACTCTTTGGAGCCTAGACTGGGACTCTTGATTATATCTCAAGGCTTATTTGTGTCTCTTGTAGTTTAGCTAGACAATAAATGTAGGCTTTGTGATCCTCCGTGTTTGCACTACAGTATGGAAGGTACTGAATCTGTGATGAATTGCTAAGATTTTAAAAGTCTTTTGTTTCCATCTCAGTATAAGTTATTGAATCAGAAATCAACACATTATAACTCACGCATGTACAGTACATACACATCTATAGTTAGAAACTCAGCTTGTTTCCTGAAGGCATAACCAGAACTAAACCTCTAGCACTTTACACCTACAAAGCACAGATGCTGCACAACGATAAAGTATTCCTTTATATCCTGAACTTTCAATTTGTTGCATAATGCTGCTGAATAGGAACTATAAACAGTAATTCAGTTTAAAATGGCTGCAAACAACTTTTGTATAAAGCATTGAACAGATATTATTGGCTGGTTCATGTCACTCCAAATTAAATTACACTAGTGTCTGAAATATCATGTATTAGATGTATATGCATTAAGCTGTTAAAATCTATGCCTTCATATATTACATACATTAATAATGTCAGTGATGTGTGTGTGTGTGTGTGTGTGTGTGTATGTGTGTGTGTGTGTGAAATAGTTGTTTTTTACTAACAAAATTTTGACAAAATAGATCAGGCTTTTGCAACAAAAGTGTTGAAGTATCAACTTTTCAAAAGTCCTGAAATATGCATTCAGAATTGTAGAGATGATTTATGGGGTATATACACAATTGGAATTTTTATACAGCTTCATTATTCAAAGATTTTATATTAAACTACACTAGAGCACTACTGCATTAAAGCACACTATTGATTATGGAAAAAAGGAGGCACTTTAGCTAAAAATACATATCAACTCAAACCACTAGTGATGGTTCTTCCTTAGAGATAAACTCTCATTCTCACATTCACACACACACACACACACACACACACACACACACACACACACACACACATGTCTGCACATGGCTGGGCAGCAGGAGAGTACCTGGAGTGTAATGGAAAAATGTCAGTGAGTAGATGAGCTCAAGAGAAGCACAGTACAGAAAAACTAAAGACTACCATCTGCCAATCAGACACCTCACTTACCACATACAGGCACACTGTAGACTCCACATATCCCTCATAGGCACACACTTCATATGTACCTGTGAATACAACTAAACACATTTCACACATACACTCTGTACATATTTGACACACTCATAGCTCTCTTCAAAAACGCTTCTTCATAATACATGTGCTAATGATTTGGTGCCCTCTGCTGGATTATCATACAGCACAGACAGGCTGCATGAAAGAATTTCAACATTTATGCCACTTTTCTGCCAAACAGCATGGCTCAGTAACAGCTCAGTAACAAATACAAATCCAGTGCCATATGTATCCTGGTCAAATGTGTCAGTCAGTTTCTCATTATATAAATCTGCAACATGATAGTAGTTCAAATGCTGACTATGCACAAGTATTTAAAAGATTTTGAAATCATGTCAAATTTAAAATCACACATCATGTCTTCCTAAGACTGAACTACTGCACCTGAAACACAGCAAGTTTGATTTAATGGCAGTGTACACACCAAGTCTGCCACTACTTTAGTAAAAACATAGATAAGACTGAGTTTACTTTATCAGATGACGTTGTATCAAACACTACACATAAAGAAGCTCTCAGATACACAAATATACCCTGTGTAGTTGCAAAGTGAATAGACAGCCATTTGAGTTTCAGCCTAAGTGGATTTAACTTGGAACGCAATTAAAAAAATGTAAAATGAGGATAAGTAGTAACAAGAAAATGACTCTGAGGGTAAACAGCAGGAACTACATTACTGCTTTTTCAGTTGAAAAGTCATTCAGATCAGACACCTTACAAATACACAGGAAGTGTCAGGACAGTTTTGTGCCTCATTTAACCTGTCAATGATCTGCAATTACAAGCTCAGCCTACATGTCCCTATTTCATCATACCTGAGTAACCAAATTTATCATGGTTAAATTTCTTTGCTATGGCACAGCTTACATGCCAGTGGAAATCGTAACAGCAAGCAGGATCATGGTAAATTTGCTGAGCTGAGATGCAAAACTACTACAAAAGCAGGTTACTTGGCAAATCAAGAAGGAATTTCTCTTGCTGCAGGTTCCAGTACAAATTGCAGTATGCTAAATTATTACAATCATCAGCAGCTTGTGACCATAGATTTTTGTGGGGTAGCATGAGATAAATAACAAAAATAGCCTCAAACAAAACAAAGCTGAGAGTTTAGTACACTTGACTTATGCTAAAGGCTACTGTCCAGTGAATTTTGCCTGAAGTAGCCCTGTAATAGGCAGTTGAAACTCTCAGCTGGAGGACAGCATACAGTCATCCAGCATCCAGTCCAGCAGCTCATTGTGAGTGGTTTTAGACATACATCTGTTCAACTGTGTTTGAGGTAATAATATTAACCATGGTTGACAGGTTTCAGCAAAATTTTCAGCCCAGCTACATCTCAAACACCACGCAAATGACCCGAATCTAGCCAAAAAGAAACGGGCATTGGAAAAGGAAGACATTTCTATTTTTTCTGCACCTTTCTCATTGTGTGAAATTCTTGCTTCTAATATACAGACTTTACTCCATAATCCTACTTCCCTCTCCCAATCTTTGCAGTTTGTCTACAATCTAAATTAGTCTGTGCATCATAGACTGAATGTCTGCACTTACACTTTGCATATTTGTGAAAGTTTATTACATTTATTTCTGATTGCTTGCTATAAAGTAAGATCTCAGTATTTTTAAACTACCCCAATCTGCTGTTTCTCCTCCACTGAAAAGCAAGCATGGGGCAGTGTCTTTCCCCAATAGACCTCTGTTAGTGTTTGTTTCAGTTCCTATTTTTGACCACTACGTGCAATAATAAGTCTGTGGAAGCTAAGTGGAAGCAAGCACTTGATTGACATATGATTGCACAACATTGGGACACAAGCAAATCAACTTGTAAAATTAGAAGGCGGCACAGTGGTTAACACTGTCGCCTCACAGCAAGATGGTCCTGGGTTCGATCCCTGGGTCACCCAAGGTGCCTTTCTGTGCGGAGTTTGCATGTTCTCCCTGTGCAAGCGTAGGTTTCCTTGGGTCATTGTCTTGCTGCATGATGCTGTTCCTCCCAATGAGATTGGATGGATTTCTCTATAAATTTACATACAGAATGTTTCTGTAGACTTCTGAATTCATTACGATCATATAAATCAATCAATAATCAATAAAGATTAGGAAGCCCATTCCAGAAGCAGCCAGGTAAGCCCAAGCCCAAGCCAAAGCAACAGTCAATGACATCACCAAGAACCTCCACAGGGCAGCGGTGAAGGTATCACAATCCACCATTTAAAGAAGACATCCAGAACAGAAATATAGAAGCCATAACACAAGATGCAAGCCACTCATTGGCAGTAAAAATCAGAAGGCCTGATAGGAATTCACAAATAAATGAGCCACAACAGCAGAGATGAGTCACTAAAGTTAGTAAACCAAGATTACATCTACCAAAGTGATGGAAAGGCTAAAAGGTGCCATGTTTCGGGATTTTTAACACATTTAGATGTGAATGAAAGCTGAAATTCTGATCTATCGTCTCATATTCAGCTTTGATTTCAAACCCTAAAGTCTTCAGTGTATTGCAAAAACAAAAGAACTGGCCTTGTTGTTCCAATACTGTCAGAGGAAACTGTAGATGTTATAGTTATTCATATTATAAGCAGAGGAACTTGCTTTCAAATTGCTTCTTTAAGAAAGCTTGCCAGAATGGTTCACAGAGATCTGGTCTCTGGACCCACCTGATGCAACAAAAAAAATATCATGTAAATAGGAATTTTTTATATTCATGTAGGCTCGAACTATCAGTGAGATATCAGGCTTGAGGGACAAAGAAAGACCACATTCATGTTAATGAACTGCACTGTGCAATGCTTTTACAGCATGCTTAGTAGCTGCCAGGTAGTTTCTTTGGGTTTAAATACAAATACAGGCACAGATAATTGGATCTTGGGTCACCAAGTAGATACGGGTACAGAAAGTTGCATTGCATTACTACTAAACACTGAAACTGAAATCTATACAGATTAACTTCCTGCTAAAAAAAGAGGCATCAGAGCATCTCTTACTGCAATCAAAGTTAAAATGGAAAGGTTGGTAAAAAAGCATGAAGCCATTTAAAGTCAGTTGCTTATTACTGTGTAAATAGGATAGGATATAAATAAGAGGTTTAGATGAAGTCAGTATGCTTTTTTAAGTCAAATTCCTGGCCTCCTCAGTGGAGGGAGACAGTCAGAGCTCAGAGGCTGCATTAAGGGCAAATTCAAAGGTGTTTCAGCAGTGTGACATGTCCCAATATCAAATAATCAAATCACCTTCAGGCAGCTGACGCCACACAGGAGTGTAATTGCCCTTTATTGAATAAATACACCACGGTATGGCTGCAGACTTCAATGTCTGCAGATAGAGTCTGCCCTGATATCTGATATACACACATGTGCACATGTACACACCCACATGGGTCGAGTCTTTGTTACGGGAAGAGCTGTGTGTGTGTGTGTGTGTGTGTGTTTGTGTGTGTTTGTGTGTGTGAGAAGGACAGAGTGACTTTATGTTACACAAGACATAAATATCCATAGGAAATGAGGCCATGGACACACATCACAGGGCAACTCCATGCTGATAAGACAACTGATTTATCAGTGAACTAATAACCACTTTTACTTTTCCTTCATAAATCCTGACACGGCTTTGGCTTTATTGCCACACAAAG
The DNA here is from genome assembly GCA_030068235.1 of Notoglanidium macrostoma. Taxonomy (NCBI): domain Eukaryota; kingdom Metazoa; phylum Chordata; class Actinopteri; order Siluriformes; family Auchenoglanididae; genus Notoglanidium; species Notoglanidium macrostoma. The sequence goes on along the minus strand of JAQQZR010000009.1, from coordinate 8,999,934 downwards.
CCCGTCAGTCAGCCAGATGGGTTTATCACTGCGGGCTTGGTCGACTTCACTGTGATTTAATTAACATGCTCACCCACAGCTTAAGGTTTTTAATAACCACAAAATCCATTTACTGTTCACACTTAAGCTGTGATACAGCCTGCATTAGGGCCATTCCAAGGTGATAGATGAACTTGATTAATGCTTTTGTCTTCTAACAGTACTGAAAGAAATGTAATTTTCTTTAACAGAAGTGGTGGAGCAGTGTGTACTTCTTCATTTTCAGTTTAAAAAAATTTCTGATAATAGATTTAAATTAATAAAAAAAGACAAAGACAATCTAGTCATAGGCAACACAGAACCTGCTGTGTCTTGCAGAGCATGCACATTTGTGAATGTAATGTATGTATACCTGTGACTAACGTCATATGTAATGTAATGTATTTAGCATGCCTAGCATGACTAACATAAACTGATAAAGCCAAACATTCAGTTAATTGTATAATAGCCAAATGATGTTTAATTCTTCACAGTGCTCTGCTGACAATTAAATTGGCTACAAATGGGTCATCGTGTACCCAGACCTTGAAAAACAAAACTTTTGTGATTCTATCATATCACGGTTATGATGGTTTCACATTCATGACTCTATGCCATCTAATAATTTTAGATTAGTTGTTTTTTATGTTAAATATCTAAAAGAAATGTAGCTGGGTGGAAACACCTTGTTGATAAGAGAGGTCATAGGAAACTGGCCATACTGTTTTGAGCTGCCAGGAATGATATAATAATTTAAATATTCAATTATGACAGTGGTGTTAAGCAGAAAAGCATCTCAGCATGCACAAACATTAGACCTTGAAGTAGATGGGCTGCAACAGCAGAAGATCATGGGTATACCCTAACTGGATGCTAAGTGAACTGGAAATAGACCAGGTATTTTCTTTTTTAGTAATCTTGAACTCCATGATAGCCTCAGACTCAGACTTAAATATTCCTTTTGTAAATTATAAAAATATATACTTTTGTTTCATTTTCTTATTAACTAACAATAATTATTAACAACTATCTCAATGTGTCACGCATATTCCTGCTATTGTACATTATTGTGCCTCTGCTGTCTAAATAGATAAATTCATTTTTATTTCTATTGATTCGAATCTGCATAAATTTGTATTGTGGTTTATTAATGCATGATATATCATTACATGCCTAGTATCCACCTATTTGATTTTCATTTTCTTGTTGTGCATTTTCTATTTTCAAGGCATATTGCTTTGAGTTTTCTGTCCTGATACTTTGATTTCTTCCTTGGCCTGCCCATATGTTTTCATTTTATAACCTTCACATTTTGTTTATACTTGCATCAAATTTTAGAAACAGCTGATTGGGAACAACCAACATTTTTTCCACACTCTGTGTTGGATGTCCTTCTTGAAGGAGTCTTATAATCCTTTCCATTGTTTACACTGACAACGCTATTGTTAAGGCCATATTTTATTTCAATTAGCCAAGTTCAACAGTTCATTAGGGTCTGTAAACATTCTCTTTAAAGTGGAGACTAATTTGCATTTGTTTTTACTTGTGCTATTTTGTTTTTGAAATGAAAATTACAAATTACAAGAGGATTCCATATTTTTTTCCTCAACATTGAATGATTCTATATTTGTCCTCTACTTGATCTGGAAAAAAAATACCAATAACTAAAATTTAATTTAATTTGTTTGAGGTATTTTTTTTATTGTCTATGAAGTAAAAAAGCTGGGTGAATATAAGTGTGTTGATTCCACATTAAATGAAGCTCTTGACCTGTATATGCATGACTTTATGCATTGTGCTGCTGCTTCATGTTTTGCTGATTGGATAACTGCATAAATGAGCATGTGTACAGGTGTTCCTATTAAAATGGACAGGGAGTGTATTTCTAAATTTTTTGCATGTTCTGAGAATGAACATATTAATAAATGCTCTGACAAAACCTCTGTAACAACTGAAGTTGTAGGAATGTTAAAATATTTTTTTGTAATTGTTCTTAAAATATTCTATTTCTAGCTAATGTTGTAAGAAGACATTTTTATTAGCAGGTACAGAAGTTGCTATTAGCACAAATCTTTAAACCAGAATGTTTGCTCTTCTCTGCTCTTTTCTCCTATCCTCTCCTGAGACAGAGTCACCTAACTGAACTATGTATTGATTGTTTCCAGTCAAAGATTGTAATCCAAGCCTAAAGTACATGATGCACAGGGAAGGATTTGAACGATGCCAATGTCATGCTTGTAACTTGAGTTGCTGGTAATGATTATGTGCAAGTATAGCAACTGTCAACTTTCAAAGTCAGAAAAGAATAATCACAAGCACGCATGAGGGGGAAAAAGGCCCTAAGTTTAAGGAAAAAGGATCGCTAAGATTAGAAATTATTTAATGATTACCCCCTAAAGACTCACCAACTAAAAGGAGTAATTGGTCATTTTTAAAGATGTGCTGTTTGTGTCAAACAACAGATTTTTTGGCAGAAGAGACAGTGACAGTTGTGGGAGATGCTTTAATTAAAAGAACTGGCAGACTGCAAACAGATCCAAAACAGCACACAATACACAACGTTGAGGAACAGACATTTAGTAAGGCAATGATCAAACAGATTATCAGAGAGCAAGGTAGAATCAAAAGCCAGACCAACAATCCAAAAACCAAAGCAACAAGCAATAACAAACTAAAACTTAGTCGGTTCGTCAGTCTCTCTCTCTCTCTCTCTCTCTCTCTCTCTCTCTCTCTCTCTCTCTCTCTCTCTCTCTCTCTGGCATGACATCTGAAATTATTCAGATGAAATTATGCATGATATAAGTTTGATTAAACAGACCTGGACAAAGTTGAGCCATGTAGAGTTTAGATGGGGATTTAGAAATTTAGACAGATTTTAGGTGGGGATGTAGCACCACCAAAAAAAAAACCCACTAAAAAAACTAAGAAACTAAAGAGATTGTCTGCATTGCAAGGTGGTGAATAACTTTTACTATGAAATCACAATTATTATTGAGAATCACAGGTATTATGAAATATTGATTTGACTTGCTCTGGAATCATGCTTAAAATGTACATACTGTACAGTTAATACTACAGAAGTCAGAAATCTCTTGTAATCCTCTTATCTGTACTAAATTATTGGATTTGCTCAGCATTATAAGCATTTGTGTATTTGAGTTCCTCAAACAGGTGTGCATGCTATGTTACTGAACTGCGAATCTTACGCAGATTAAATGAGGACAATAAATATATTCATATGAATGTGTTAAAGACAGAAAACAGGTTAGACCACAATATCCCTCTGACACAGAAATAAAAGCATTGTTCCACGTTACTACCTGTATGGTCACGAGATTTAATAACAAACTAACATGCTAACCTGCAGAGCAACATTGTGGTAGCGTGAGACAAATTACAAAGTCTAATAATATTCTGACCTTAGCTTACGGCAGAAGGTCACAGGTTTAAACAGCTCCGATTGAGCAACACAACTCCACATGAGGATCTGAACATGTCAGGGTTTTATGATATATGGATCCATTTTTACATACCTTTCTGTAGTTAGTTAAACAATAAGAGATTTGTCTCTTACAGCAGAAACAGTAAGAGAAATCTGATTCATTCAGTTATACTATGGGTTGTGTTTTTCAGGAGCATGTCATTACCTGCCAAGGTGAGTTTTTGATTTGAGCCTATTTGGTAGTGAACTTAGCGTAGCGTAAGAACCCACTTATGAAGTGAGCACAGAGGTGTGATCTCTGACAGAGCTGTTTAATTAGAAAACAGATACAGGAGCTTTATCCATTATGCTCAATGCTAAGGTGCCAAGTCCAGCCTAGTTTACACTTTAACCCCTGTGTGTGTGTGTGTGTGTGTGTGTGTGTGTGTGTGTGTCTGTCTGTGTGTGTGTGTGTGTGTGTGTGTATGTGTGTGTGTGTGTGTGTGTGTGTGTGCCATGTTTATATTACATTGCGGGGGCCAAATGTATGTTCCAACAGTGTGATAAAAAATGTAATTTTTACCTTGTGAGGATTCTTCCAGTCTCCACAAGGGAAAACTCAATCTTACAACAATCTGTGAATACAATCAACAAATAACCTTAATTATGATTAATTATGGTTAAGGTTAGGGCGGGGTAGTGGTTAGGGATGTCATAGTCAGGGTTAGGGTTATACCCATAGAAATTAATGAGAGGAAAAGACCCCAGAAATACATAAAAACAAACATGTGTGTGTCCTCAAACTGAACTTTGGCCTTGTAGGGACATTTGGATGGTCCTCACAAGAAAAGTGTTTTTTCTTTCTTTCTTTTTTTTTTTAAACAAACAAAAAAATATTAGAGTGCCACAAAGTTTCCTTTTCATTACTGAGGTTAGAGTTAGGGTGAGATTTAGGTGCAGACAACATTAATTAGCTACATTAATAATTATGCCAATAGAAGTCCTCATAAAATAGTATATATTAGGATAGAATAGTCCTCATAGTCCTCACAAACATAGTAAGATAGATATGTTTGTGCATGTGTATGTGTGTTGTGGGTAGACAACTGTCCCCTCAAGGACAGGAATATCATTTCTATGTGTGTGTGTCAGCGTGTGTGTTTGTCTGTGCATGTGTATGAGAGAGTGTGTGTGTGTGTGTGTGTGTTATCTAAGCTTGTTTTAAGTAAAAACAGTTTCAAAAAGGACAGCACAACACTTCTAAAGTGAATAACATTTTAAATCCAACCTCTCTTGCTGATACGTTGTGCATGGGAGCAAGAGGAATTGGTGAGGAAAACCTGCCTCACAGGTGACCCTGTGCTGCTTTAGTTCTAAGAAAGGACAATAGAGAACCAAGGACATTGTGAAATGAAATTCGTCCGGGGAGGTGAAAGCCTCCTGGTTTCACATGACATGTACTGGCAGTGCAGCCAAAACAAGACCCACCCCGAAGACACGACCAGAGGACCTTGAGAGTAAGTACATATAGTTATTATGACTAAAACATCATTTTAATGATTATTACTATAATAGGCATTGTTTTTAGCTAAATTTAAGCCTGAAGTTAATTTATAACTTAAACTCAAACCTAATTGATTATTAACAGCAGAAGCATAAATGAAACATTCGGTTTTTACCCAGGATTTTTTTCCCCAAGCTTTAAATATTTTTACCTTGATTAAATGCAAATTTGTGATGATACCACAACAAAGCATGTGTGTTTAAATCAAATACAACAGGATAAATTCATGGTTGGCTTATGTGTTGCCAGGGCTTGAGTTGTCTATATATTCTCTTTGCTCACTGAATTAACCAGTTACATTTATTGGGTAAAATGAGATTTTGCATTGAAAATGACTTTACAATGGTACTTGAAATTTGTTAACCCTTTAGAATTTTTTTTGATTTCTGCATAAGTATGACCTCACACATCTTCAGATTTTCAAACAAGTACTGAAAGTAGATAAAGAGAACCTAATTAAGCAACTGAGATAAAATATTACACTTAGTCATTTTTTATTGAGGAAAATGAGCCAATATTAGATATATGTGAGTTGCAAAAGTATGTGAAACTCTACGATTAGCCTATAATTTTAAAGTGAAATTAGAATCTGGTGTTTTCAATCAATGTAATGACATTCAGGTGTTGAGTTGGTGACCTGTTATAGTTAAAGAGCCCTGTTCAAAGTCAAAGTCTGATCTTCAAAGAAAAAGGGTGGGTCATGCAGCAAGAAAACAATCCCAAGCACACAAGTCATTCTATCAAAGAAGAATAATGGTTAGAATGGTTAAAGAATAACCAAATTAATGTTTTTGAATGGCCAGGTGAACATCCTGACTTTAATCCAGAAGAAATTTGTGAGCAATTCATATGAGGAAACCCACCAACATCCCGGAGTTGAACCTGTTCTGCACGGAGGTACAGGCTAAAATTCCTCCAAGCTGATGTGCAGGACTGACCAACAGTTACCAGAAATGGTTAGGTGCAGTTATTGCTGCACAAGAGTGTCTGATAGCAAAGGTCCTTATACTTTTGATACTCACAGATATGTAATATTAGATCAATTTTCTCAATAAATAAATGATCAAGTATAATATTTCTGTCTCATTTGTTTAATTGGATTTTCTTTATCCTCCTTTAGTACTTGTATGACAAATATGATGTTTTAGGTCATATTCATGCAGAAATATAGAAAAATTCTAAAGGGTTTACAAGGTCTCAAACACCACTGTATGTCTGGTGACTATAAAACTTTTATGAACTTTTTTCATTGTAGAGACATTGCCTGAATTTTATCAGGATGAATGGAGGAGTCCAGCTGCGTGTGGTATCTAAAGATGGCCACAACAATATCCGTATTGACAACGTCGAGGGCATGGTGAAGCTCTACCTGCATGACATCTGGACCACAGTTGTGGACATGAAGTGGCGCTACAAACTCACCCTCTTTGTATCCACCTTCCTCACAACTTGGTTTTTCTTTGGCATTCTTTTCTACCTCATCGCGATGGCAAATAATGACCTTAACATTGAACAGGCAACAAACCACACACCGTGTGTGATGAATGTGGCCACCTTAACTGGCGCATACCTATTCTCCCTTGAGTCACAGACAACCATCGGCTATGGCTTCCGCCACATTTCAGAGGAGTGCCCACTTGCCATCTTAACACTGGTGTTACAACTGGTGCTCACAGGCCTGGCTGAGATCTTTGTAACTGGTGCCTTCCTGGCCAAGCTGGCACGGCCTAAGAAGCGAGCTGAGACAATCAAGTTTAGCCAGTTAGCACTGGTTTCCAAGCACAAGGGCCAATTGTGTGTCATAGTGCGTGTGGCCAACATGCGTAAAAGTCCATTGGTTCAGTGTCAGCTCTCAGGCAAGCTGCTTTTCCCCTATGTCACTGAAGAGGGTGAGAAGATCCAGCTCCACCAGGAGTCTGTAGACTTCCACTTTGACTCCAATGAGCATTGCCCCTTCCTTGTTCTGCCTCTTATTTTCTACCACGTGCTGAATGAGAACAGTCCTCTGGCCGGCCTCACTGCTGAAAACTTGAAGGTGAGAAACTTTGAACTGGTGGTCACCCTGAATGCCACTATGGAGTCCACAGCTTCCACTTGCCAAAGCCGTACTTCCTATGTTCCACAAGAGTTCCGCTGGGGTTATGAGTTTAAGCCTTTGCTTTTTGGCACACAGGGAGGCAAGTATGTTACAGACTTTAAATATTTTGATGAAATTCAGGTCAACAATGACTCCTCCCTTCTCCGGGAGCCGAGGAATGAGAAGCTTCTGCTAGAGAACAGGTACCGTAAAGACTGAACAGAAGAAGAGATCACTGATAAAAAGGAGATCAGGCTGAGTTTCAAATGAGAGTGAGCATCACAATGAACACTCTCTATCCCAGTTAAGATGATCCTAACTGCAATACCTTTGGGAAACTCATTAATATGTACCAAGACAGTGCATGAAATTAGAAAACATTTCCATTTACCTTAATGGCATTTGGCAGACTCCCTTATCCTGAGCGAACACATAAGTTCCACAAGTTCTACATTGTTTGCCAAGGAGCAACATATTAATGTAGAACAAATCTGAAACAAGTGATTGTGCTGTTCAAAATATTACCCTACTCAAAGTATTAAGTTGAATATTAATATAGACATATATGGGTTCCATTCCATTGTTTGCTAATCAGTCTGACACAGTATAATCATTCTCACAGTCAATGGCATGGCAACATTTCCAACACCACACCCTCTTCACCATACAAATCAAAGTGAATTATTCATTCACAGTTAATTACATATTCATCATGTTACATGGACTTACAGAATAGTGCATTATATAGTGAATAGAGTGTGGTTGCAGCCTGCAGATAGATTTTCAGGCTGAGTTTCAATGTCTACAATAGCAATAAAGCTATTACAATTAAATGAATAGGCACTGCTTACAAAAGGATCAAAGCTTCTACAGAATATTAACAGATAACCATTTCAGGGTCGATCATTTCCGGGGCGATGCAGTGTGTGTATTCTATATACAATTGCTTGATAAAATTTAACGATATTCAACTATTTTATGTTTGAAATGGCCTTTCTAGCTCCTGTCATTCTTGGATTAGTATGATATCAGATGAGATTCTTTGCTCCTCAGAATGTTTCGAACAGTCTCATGTTTCTTTGTGTTTGTTGTGGCAGCATATGGACACGTGTTAAGCATGCTTGGTTAGAGATTGTCATTGTATTTACACCCCCCCACACACACACACAGTTTCAACTATCATATTATATATACAGTTTCTTATAATCTTTTCACACTTGTCTCAATAACATGTCCACTTTACATTTAACACTTAAACACTTGACACATTTACCATATCAGTAGACTGTGTGAACTAAACTGTGTATATATTTGCATTGCTTTGATACAAAATGCATTCAATCACCACTTCTTCCAATATTCATGAGTACCTCTCTCAGTCAATGTTCACCACTAGCAAATTTTGCTGATTTGTAGATATGCTCTTCAAAACAGTTACGATTCAGTTCAAAACCTAACAAAATTTAGATCAATTGGCTGCATTTTAACAGATAAATGAAACCATACACAAAGTAAAAAAATTATTCTGATTTAAGCAGGAAGTTGATTCAGTTTTTTGTTTGCAGCCTTGTTGCCATCTGTACAAAAGAGATCATATTTGCATTGAACTGCGCATGTACAGTATATAGTTGTGGCTGAAGACATTTTTCCATTTTTACTGCTGTATATGTAAATCATAAATTATCAGTGAGAGGAAAGTGGCTCAAGAAAGCAACATTGGTAAATTTACACACTCTGTAGTGCGATCTACAGTATTGTGACAGCAAAACAACAGATCCAAAAGTTTGTTCTTGGTGTCATGACAGCTGCTTGGCTTCAAATATTTATGGGTTGTGGAGGATAGAAGGGGTGGATAAGATATGCTAAAGATTTTTTTTCCTAGTGGTAGACTTCTAGTGGTAGATTCATGTGGTGTTGTTTCACTTACTGTACTGAATATGAAAAGTGTCTGTACACTTTTTGTGTACTATAGTATACCACAGAGGTGTCATGAAGCATATAGCAAAATTTCAATCTGACTGGATTTGTTGACTGTAAGAGCTGTCATATTTTTTTTTCTTTGGTTTTACAACGCAAAACTAAACTATGCAAAAATAGAAGAATAGGTATGGCAGCACGAGTGTTTTGATGAAGTATATAATGGTTTTTTTTGGTGGTTGAAGTGCATTTTGCGCCAATGGTGAACGGATGTGCTCAGGTGTGTGAAGAGTTTTGAAAAAGTGATCATGGTATTAAGACAAGTGTGAAAATTTATGTAAAAAAAACCCTGTATATTACTTATTTAGCTTATATAGATATTAAAATGTATATGCAGTACAGTAGCCAGTAATATGTAATGCATCCTCAGTACAATTATATAATATGTGGAAAATGTTAATAATAATTTAATGGTGGATAATTATTAATTTTATTCAAATTAACCTTCATCAGTTTATATTAATTCAATACTTAACACAAATTAAATTTATTTAACAAAATTGTAGATGTTTTTTGTCTTATTTGTAATTTACTACAATACATTTAATAAAAATGTCATTTACTATAACACCATTTTTTACACACAAAAGGAAGTTTGGTTTCAAAATAGTTTATTAAATTTACTCAGTAGAAAATCATATAATTTATGAAAGTATGTTTTCCTCCATTTGTCAGCAATCTCAGCGCATCAGTCCAGTTGTTCAGTTGGTAGAGATTTACAGGTATAACACTGTAAATGCTGCTAACACTGAGACAGGCCTGCATGCCAAACCCGACCAGCTTTCACAAACAATTCATTTAACATTAGCACACATGGCTTACATTTGTAAACAATCATATATAGAGCTTAAAGTTCAAAGGCCACAGCTGTTCACTTACTTTTGCTAACTTTGGTCCATGTTTTTTCCCCCTAAAAGTATCATATAAATGTCTGTATTTAGCTGGCTGAGATCAACTCGTAGTGTTTAAATGCATAAGTTATATATCTATCATATAAAATGAAATATAACACTGAATTGTATACTTCAATCTGACAAACGCACAGCGTTCGCGACTCAGAAAATAATAATAACACATAAACTGGTACTTTGGTAAAACCTCCACAGATATGTGAAGAACTTCTTCAATAAGGCGTTGATTTAAAAAATCCACCTCTGTCTAAAAATGTCTGAGGTCATTTAAAACACTTAAAAGAATCTTTCCATTTCCAGTTTTCTTTTTTTTACAAAATCATTTTCAAGGTTCTTCCCTTTATGAAATTAACAATCAAGTAAATGTCCCTTCTTTGCTCTCTATAATGCCATATGAACTACTATGTAGTATAATACTGATAAATATGGCAGTTTATATCCAAAGCAGTAATACTTGAGACTTTCTTTACCTTCCTTTTATCTCATTTCCTGACTAATACTCAACATTTTACATTTTCTCTCTCTTGCTTTCACACCTTACCCACCTGTTTAATTCATTTACATCTTACTAACTCTCTCTGATATGTCTGTTCAAATTAAGGTAGTTTAATACTTAAAACATATAGAATAATACATAACTGTTCATGCACCTACATTTTTTTGTCTTTGGTAAAATAAAGCCCTTTTTACATGAATGCAACTTGCTAGATTGTCCTCTTTCACATTCTCTTAATGACCTGCTGCTGACCTTACAGTCTTGAACATGTTGGCATTATGTCCAGAGGCCATCTTGTGCCCATAAGAATTGTTGTTTAGACTTCCTGACAGCATGTATAAGCTACTTGACCTTGAAATGTTTCTTGCATTGTGGTCAAATTGTGCAGGACCTTTTGTTTGCATTGTTATTTTGCATTCTTTGGATAATCTGATGTAATTTAGACTCACTGGTCTAAATGTAATTGAGAACCTCTTTTTTTTGTAAATTATTGGTTACAACATCGTTCAGTCGAATTTTGGTTTCTTTAGGTGTTTGTTATTGTGTGCCTCCCTCCATCCCCTACTTCCTCCTCCTGTGTAGATTATTACACCACTGTATTCAGTTCCCGGGCATGAAGCTTCTGTTTTCAGCCTCTTGGGGGCACTCTAGTACAACTCAGGAGACATGCTGGTATTTTCCTGCCCACACTGAGACACCTAGTAATAGGTGCCCAGGTGAGGGGGCATGTGGGTGGCTGGATGGCGTGGGCTGGGGTAGATGCCGGCTCCGGGTGAGTTCCAGTAAGGGTTAGGTGCACCAAAGAAGCCGGAGGACGTGACAGGCAGTGCCTGAGGATGAGGTGACACAAAGTTCATTTTCTGCGTATGGGGGTGGTAGGAGCTCACATAGGGCAGATCAGAAGGGTATTTGTACATGGCTGATTCAGGAGGGTGAGGCTGTAAGGCCTGGGCAATGCCATGGAAGTCGAACTTGTAGGCGTAGCGCTTGCCGTGCACTTTGGTCATGATGTTTTTGTCATAGTAGTAGCGTAGAGCACGGCTCAGCTTATCGTAGTTCATGTTGGGCTTGCTCTTACGCTCTCCCCAGCGCCGAGCCACCTCATCTGGGTCGGTCATCTTGAACTCGCCATTTGTGCCCTCCCACGTGATGCAGCTCGAGTTCGCGCTATCCGAGAGCAGCTCCAGCAGGAACTGCCACAGCTGGATCTGACCGGAACCTGAGGGGAGAATCACACAAATACATACCATCACATTCACAGACACACTGTAAAAAAAAAATGACATTTTATAATATTGGAGGAACATGGATAAATATTCGATAAAAACGTTCTCAAAACTGAGAAATCTTGACAGCTTGAACTTGAAAAGTTCTTAAAAACCAAGCTTGCAGAAAATGCTGTCAAATATTCAGCAGTAATTTGACAGGTTGAGGCTTAGTCTGTAATATTACCATAATAATGCCTTTTAAAACCTTTAATGCACTTTTTAAGTGTATGTCAGTTAAGAATATTCATCGAAGAATATAAAAACTCAGGTTCCTTAGAGAGAAATTTGGCCTACTGTATTCACCACATTATCACCACACCATCACCATACTGCACAACAATCAGGCTTAAAGAAGCGCTTTATAATTCATAGTGCCCAGTGGTGACTAAGACAATTGCAATAAAAACATTGATAAGCCTTGCCTTGCCCCAAATAAACCCGCCATCTGAGTTAAAACTACATATGAGCTGTCGGCGGCTCTGTTCCAGCTGGGGGTGGGGCTAATTTCAGGACCAGAAAAATGGTAACATAAAGATGAAATTTAAAAACCAGCCAGATCCACTGCAAGGAAACACTGTTTTCTTTTTTCTAACACTTTTTTTCCTGTTTCTGTAAATCTGTTTTCTTCATAATTATATACAGTGCATCCGGAAAGTATTCACAGCGCATCATTTTTTCCACATTTTGTTATGTTACAGCCTTATTCCAAAATGGATTAAATT
>JAQQZR010000009.1:8956904-8986380 GCA_030068235.1 Notoglanidium macrostoma | reverse complement strand
TGGGTAAATTTTGATGTGATATTCGTGATCAGCACCCAAAAATCTATAAGAAACACCCAACAGTGTTCAAGAAGCAAGAACTTTGTTGTGCAGTATATTTAATAGTTTTAGTTTGATAAGGATAATAGATAAGTTTGTGTTACTGCAATATACCGAGACATAGGACACTGCATTGACAAGATTAGAGCTGTTTGTATTATGTTCCAGCTCTGACACATTGAAGTGACACATTAGGAAGTAATAATTCTCACCAAGCTGTGGCCTCTGCTCCTCTGTTTTGGTGACAATGGCTGGTGAGGACTGTGAAACTAAAACAAACATATGCATAGAACGTTCACAATGTTTCTGACACTGTATAACTAGTCACTGCAACTTGTTACTATTTCAGAGAATGGCCAACAACAGAGAATGGACTTGCAATATTCCTGAGAATTATGGTAATTCATTTAATGTTCAGCTAAGTGGAAAAAAAACCACTTAAAATTTACCTTTATTTGTTGACGCCGACTGGGGTGGCCATGCAGATCGTCTGGCAGCTTCATAAGCCAAATCTAGAAGAGAATGGAAATCACTGCACTTTATACTAGATGCAGTTATGTTTAACCCCACAGGAGGGCGTGTGTTAGTTTCTGTGGTTGACCTCAGAATGTATAGTAGGGAGCAGTGGCGTGCCAAATTCCCCACAACAAGGGAAAAAACCAACAGCATGATTAAATATGCACACTTAAACATGATGCACTCAAAGATGCAAACATTTCCTCCTCCTGATTAGTCCATGCATGATGTTCTTTTAATAATTGGGTATGAAAAGAGAACAGAGGCAGGACTGACCTGGTCTTGCAGGGGCTCGGGGTGTGTCAGGAGGGTAGACGGGAGTGTTGGGGAAGATGAAGCTTGCACCTCCTGCACAAGATGGATCTAATTACAGCGAGATCATGTATAACACGTCTCCACAATATACAGCTGAGTGTAAAGGTTTTCATCCTCAATGAAAAGAGTAATATTCATATGATAGAGCAAAAAAATTATTATATCACAGCGCTGCTGAATTCTTAAATCTGATTGGTCAAAATGTGCTGAATAATTTTCTACAACAGCACGGCTTGGATAGTCCTGCAGGCTGCAATGCTAATTACAGCTATAAATTATCGTGTTCCTTTTAATTCATAATCGTTTAAAAACCTCATACACAGGGAGCTTGGTTAAGCACACACACACACACACACACACACACACAGGGTAATTTAAGAATAATTCTAAAAGGATTTTTGTTGTTGATAATGTTCAACAAAAAATAATATGGTAAATCTTCTGTTAGGAGATGTTTATTTAACATTGTTGGAAGAAGGCTGAAGGACAGTGCTTTATAATAATCAGATGTAAAGGTGTTTGTTTTTCCAATGAAGGGAAGTCTTCAGGAACGAGCAGTTTGCACTTTGAAGTTAACCTTGACTTGACACATACATTACATGACAAGCTGGATTTTTTTGCCTTAATATTAACTTCAAGTGCAAGTGCAAGGCTTGTAACTGTTTATATCTGTTATATATAAGTGAGATCTACAAATAACTTGTTTTGCAGACATTCCATCACTTAGATAGTTCAACTTCTTAAAGAAATTAGAATTGTGTCATTGTTAACTTTGATTATTAAATCCAGGCTTCAGGTTAGGCGACATCCCATCATTCCTGATTGAACCATGATTTATTCTTTACTTAAATAATATTTCTATTATGTTCAGAAAGGAAGATGCTTTTGAACTGCTACGATTCAATTTTTTTTTCACTATAAATATCTTGAAACACTGTTTTACCATGTTTGATGCTGTGAAAGTGAAGGAACATATGTGAAACACACAAAATATCTTGCTCTGAATTACTTTTATTTCCTCCAAAGGGTGCGCAAACTTTTGCACTCAGCTGTATCTATCTGCTGACTTCTGACAGTGGGATCACTCCAAATTGGCAAGCATTTCAAGAGTAGGAAAAACAGATAAATGGAGATAACTACAGCACAACATGCACCTGAAGGCCCAAACCAGGCAGAGGCTGTAAGCAGAGAGCTTGATAAATCTATAAGAATGTTTCATGTCATCACATTAAAGCTGCCTCAGGGGAGATTTTGGCCACCAGAGAAGGCCAATTCAGAAGGCCCTGTTGTAAGGAAAAACTATAATTCTCTGGCCACTTCCTCCACATATTCAAATATTCAAGTACTGTATGTAGAGCTCATTTGAGCTGCGCTACTGCAGCTGAATGGTGCCACCTGCTGGCCAAAAACTCTTCTGTACAGCATTTTGGCTCCTGATCCTCAGTAAAGCCAAGAAGTGTGTAGGTTGTGATGCACAAACTGAGCACCTGTCCAGTTGCCGAGTGATGCATGAGCCTTCTTACCTGTGTTACGTGCATGCATTAACCGTGGCGAGTTTTGCAAGGCTTTGTCAACATCGTCTGAAGTCAAATGGGGAAGTGGAGCTGAGGAAAAAAACATTCTTTTGAAAGAGGGGTGTGGCAAAATACAAAATATATTTTAAAAAAGAAAACAGCTAAAAAAAAAAAAAAAAAGCTTGTGGTGTGCTAATAAGATGGAGAGAAACAAAAGGATTGAAAGGTAGAAAGAGAGAGTCCGGAAGAAATGAGGGACAGGAAGAGCAGCAGAAAATGAGAGAGGAACATGAATAAAGAGCTCCTGGTGTAAGTATGGCACATGCGTCATTGTGACAGAGCTGCAAAATGCCAACTGAAACATTCAGTCAATCAGTAAAGTTAACAACATGCAGCATTCTCTCTTCATAAATATATTCAGTTACTGTGTGAGTGCGCGTGTGTGTGCATGTGTGTGTGTTTGCTTAAGAAGCAGGGAATGTATGTTTTATAGCCAAAAGTGCAAGGGAGAATGCTGGGATGGAAAAGAGGCATCCCTCCCTTTCCCATCACTCACTACACTTCTCTTTAAATATAGAGAGACAGGGAATGTCAGGGTAGTGCTCTCTCTCTCTCCTTTGTCTCTGTGCTGGCCTTTCGACATATTTCTGACTGTATTTCTGTCAGTCTTTTTTTTAATTCTGTCTTAATCCATAATACCACATTATGCTCATATTTGAAATGCTGACAACTAAAGAGCTGGGTTTTTAAAGAGCACTTCACATTTCCCATTAACACCCCATATAGCATTTAAGGTGTACGAAACGTGACTACAAGGATGATCTGTAAGTACACACAAAGTACACACTGCAACATTAGCACATTAGTAAATATGCCCATTGAACATTGGATTAAAACACTATTGATGTCATAGTTAATTTGTTTGACCTGTGATCTATAAGAGGATTAAAAAGTAATAAAAACGTCACAAAAAGCTTCAAATACTTGATTCTGAAGAACAGAATCCTGAGAGTGAAGAGGAAGTCTGAAAGTTATAAATGTAATGTTGCACTCTCTTTTTAGTGTATGGAATAGCAGTGTGTGTGTGTGTGTGTGTGTGTGTGTGTGTGTGTGTCAGTGTGAGTCACTCACTCTCCCGCAGGTAGTGGAGATGAGACAGTAGGATGTCTGCGTTGTAGCTGGGCGTGAGTCGCTGGAAGTCCTCTTTGCTCATCTTGCAGAGCTCCTTGCCATCAATGTTGTGGAAGAGTGAGATGTCCACCTCCAGCAAGCCGTACTCCCTTACAGCCCACTCCAGCCACTGACGCACGTGATCCGGTGTCCATAGCGTGGGGTCTAAAACCGCACACACACACACACACACACACACACACACACACACACACACACAAACACAAAGTCACTTATCTACCAACCTTATCTACTTATCTGTCACTTTGTTTATTTACAGGTGTAGTCATATGCTAACTGTTGCACTCAAACATTCATTAATTGGATTAATTAGTTATGCCTATACTAACAATTAGCTATAAACATTTAGATAGTTTCAATTCATGCGTTCAGTAACCATTGGTCTTGGATCCGTGACGGATCCGGAGGTTTACACATTTACACACTTATTCAAACGCAGGCCATAGCCAATCCATCTAACAGCATCTAAACCAGTGAACCCAGTGGTAAACCATGTAAACACTGGAAGAACATATAAAATGTTTCGTTCACTGAATATGAAACAGTCAGTAACTCGAGATTACACCAGGGATTCTGGAGCTGAAAAGTAGTAAAACTACCCACTGCACCGCCACACCACACAAGCCAGAGTCACCATAATAAAATAAATTGTCATTGGTAGTATTGTCCTCCTACCTGAGACCCCATTCAATGCTTAAACTTGACTTTCAGATTAGAAACTCTGGTCTTGACTGGGTTGTATGATGGTGCTGTGGTGAATCTTTCGGGAGCATGGTGGGGCATTGGGTAGCTTTACCACCATACAGCTCAGGATCTAACAGCTTTCCCAGCTCAATCCGGACATACAGTTAGACTTCACTTTACCAGTCCGTGTAAGTGTGTGTAACTGCCCATGTTTGCCCATGATGTTGTTTTAACCTTTATTAAACCTTCTTAACCTTTCTTAGTACCACTGAGCACTGCTGACCCTCTTTTTATAAGTGAGAGCTCACAAATCTGTTCAGTGCTGTGCACTTAGGGATGTGCTTCCTGCCACTGCATTCCTGTGTCCCCTGTGTCCATTGTCCCTCCGCAGAGTGAAAACAGGATGCACTAAACATGCTGCCTCACTGTGCCTGTCAAGTTATCTGAGGAGGAAGTTGCATTTGGGCTATTGGGGACAGAGCATGTTGCTCAACCTGAGAAAGCCTGGCATATGCACGCATATGAACACACACACACACACACACACACACACACACACACACACACACACACACACACACACACACACACATACACCCTAGACCCTTACCCTAAACCTTAAGCATTGCAAATAAATACTAACCCCTATACTTATCCTAACCTGAACACTAAAAGCAAATCCTAACCCTCACTCCACCCTTTAAAGAAGTGAAGACCAGCCAAACTGTCCTCACTATGTTGGTTAAAAACACATTTTGAAAACATATGTAGCAAGTACAAGTACACACACACACACACACACACACACAAACACTCACAACAACAACAACTTTAGCAAATATAAGTAAATGATGCCAGGAATAGAAATATGTAGAATTGTAGAGTTTAATGCATGCAAGTTTGTTTGTATGTCTGTGTGTGCGTGTTTGTGTATGTGTGTGTGTGTGTGAGAGAGAGAGAGAGAGAGAGAGAGAGACCTGCAGGTACAATGACTCTGCGCTCGTTGGTCGTCATATTGGGAGGGACAGCATGTTTGTCCTCCATGTAGCTGCTGTAGGTCATAGGAGCACCATCGCCTCCACTTGCCATCTTTCCTTTCCCCACACTGCAGTCATCTGGAGAGCTCCTGCACACACACACACACACACACACACACACAGAAAGAAAAACAAAAATGAAAATATTGTGAAATACAGACCTAATCTCAGCATTTGATCAAATAATTCTCTTCTGTACTACAGGCAGAGAGAAAGAATAGCAGGCAGACACACAGAAGTCTATAAAAATGAAGTAAATCATCTCTGATCTCTGCTGCGGCTTACAGTTCTGAAGGCCAGAAAATGAAGACTGAAGGAGCTACACATAATAAATTTATAGGACTTCTGGTCCAAGGATCCACTGCTGCTTTTCATTATGAGCTAAACATCTTGTGAGTGAATGTTTGCGCCTGCATGACCACCACTTCCTGTTTGGTCAGCGAACTTGTGGCATTTGCAACCGAAATGTGGCCACATTCGCTTCATTTTTTATGATGTTGGAATGTGATGAGGCTGCTTAGAGCGTTTGATGAATAAACATGGGTTCCAGTTTACAAATGACTTACAAACATTTTACTTACAAACATGCAGTCAATGATTACTACGTAGGGATGTTTCATATTCTGGGAATGGATGGAGATATAATAATTCTAAATAATTCCAAATAATTCTAGAAATTTTAACCCCAAACGCATCACACATATTAAAAGATGTGAGACTTTTGTTGTCAGCCACGCTTTTTTTCTGGAGTCCCTGATATCCAGCCAGACAGCAGTCCAATTTTATAAACCTGTTCTTATGAAAAAAATGGAAGCGCATATATAATTTAATACGATTACCTTATCAATTGTAACTTTTCTTACACATTAAGTTGTTACATATTTGCAAGTGTAAGACAATTTGGCATTGATGACATGGACTAGCTATATAATGTGCCTAAATAACTCAAAATACAGGTAACAGTTACAACTGACTGAGGATAAGACTGGCACTTAGCAGTCTCACTGACTCTGAGAGGACATTTGTATTCATAAATTGGCATATCTTTAGATGCAGTCTGGCCCAAGCCTTAGGCAGCAGATGTGCAGGATCATTGCTGGAATTTCCCATCAGGCTCAGAACAGCTTGCCAAGGACACAAAAAGCCTGCAGCCCTTCTTACTATCCCGTTTATGTGTTAGCCACCTACTGGCCTGCCTAGGAACAGCAGCTCCAGTGAGCTTTCAATCGTGTTACATGGCTCATTACAAACTATAGGACCTACACATCTGTATATCCATGCATGAATTTCATGTATATACACAAGCACACATACTCTTACATTCTTTCACTCTCTAAGTGACTAAAATGGTGCAGCATATCCGAACAAAATCCTTCTCTTCTTGTCCTCCACCAAAACTGTACTAAGAATCCCGAAGGAGTCCTCAGTTTCACTTACACACTCGTAAACGCCTGTGACTGCAGACTCCATCAAGCATTTTTTTTCCTGAAAAAACTCACCGGTTTGTTCCCATTTACATCTATGCTGTTTAACTAATTGAGCATGACAGACCCTTCATCAGAAAAACCACGCAGTCTCGAATCTGTGTGGCAGGCCATCACAAAAAAGTTCCAAAATGTCTTTCAATCGGACAGCAGGATGGTAACCATATTGTATTTTATGTCCTAGGATCAGTTCCCATTTTTTAGAGTTGAGCAGGTTGGGCAGAAGATCACATGGTGTCACCCATCCAAGAATTTCTGTCAGACTGTGAAGAGTGGCCATAACACCATGTGGTGGAGTTTTTTGTTTTTTGAGAAAGAGCTGAATAATAGAAGTGATTGAGTATGCAGGAATAATAGGACAAAAATGAGAACACAAGTGGAAGCAGTCCTAGTTCCTAGTATCTGTTCATGCATTCAAATTAAATTCAAGTGAATTCAACAAGTTGAATGATGACAAAAAATATGATAGACTTGTGATTCAAATGCACAGTTTCCACACACATGGGTTATTCTTTTTAAGTAAAATCTTTGGGGTTAAGGCCAGTTTACCTTCACTATCACTACCTTACTTCAACTCTGAGATATTGGCATGCTTACGATCATAAGAATACTGTTGCTAAGCAACTAGGCAAATATGAACACCAAGCAATAATTAGCTAACGATTGAACAATTTAGCTAGCCTTCGGGTACGCATTAGGTGCTTTATAACAATAACATGAAAGTAAAGTGAATGGGAAAACAAGATAGAACAATCAGGAATACCATCGTTTCCTTCAGATGTGTCTGTAAATCTGTTATCAACTAATATTGCACTGTAATTACACTTAGCATTGACCACTAACCAAACATCCCTGTGTTCTGCCATACTTACAAATGTAACCAAATGAAAACACTTGGGAATTTTTACTCCTAAAGTAGTAAATACCAGAAGAGTGGGATGTTTGCAGAAGCTTCTCATGAAAATACTGAACATGACACCATTTAAATGGTGCATATATTTACAGGACCTATTAAAATATAGTCATGTGGAGTTAGCAGATCTTTTTCACATGCCTCTGTCTCTCACTTTTATTATTTTTCGCAATGAAATATTCTCAGTGATAGATTCTCCAGCGTAAGAGGCATCTCCCAATTAAATCACAGAATATACTATATCATAGGTGCATCTATTTTGCATCACTATTTATAATGCCATCGATGTATAATAGTTTATCTTAATTACAAAGATACAATGCAAAATAATTATCTAATATGAAATTTAACACAAGGGGTGGCACGGTGGTGCAGTGGTTAGCACTGTCGCCTCACAGCAAAAGGTCCTGGGTTCGATCCCTGGGTCACCCGTTCTGTGTGGAGTTTGCATGTTCTCCCTGTGCATATCGTGGGTTTCCTCCAGGTGCTCCGGTTTCCTCCCATAGTCCAAAGACATGCAGATTAGGTCAACTGGCTACTCTAAATTGCACATAGGTGTGAATGCTAGCGTGTGTGGTTGTTTGTCTGTGTTGGCCCTGTGGTGGACTGGCGACCTGCTCAGGGTGTACCCCGCCGCGACCCAGATGGATAAAGCGGTATAGATAATGGATGAATGGATGGAAATGTAACACCTATTCAAGCAATGTAGAAATGGCTCAAGGTACTTATTTAAAAAAATCTGGTCTTGTGTGATCTGATGACTTGTGTTGAATACAAGTTTTAGTGCTTATATCATATTCCATTATATTTCTCTCTCTCTCTCTCTCAGTGCTGTATGAAAGTGTGTGTTAAGCTGTCATTTCTGCTCAGTATGTTTTCAGTTCAAAATCTTTTCCTTCTGAATCTCTACTGTATGAATATCATGAATTATTAATATTTCTAATGTGGCAGTCCATAAGGTAAAGTCAGGGCTTAATAAAAACAGCTGTTTTGAGTTTGGGATCCTGCTGCAGCTTGACGTGTCACTGCATCTGAGTGTGTGTCTGTGTCTGTATATGTGTGTGTGCTGGTAGATTCAGAGCCCTGTGTGAAATTGGCTCCTGTGCTTTTAATGGCTTCTGATGGATGAATTTCAGGCCACGAAACCCAAACATCCATTTCTCTACCACACACCACCCTTCATTTCTGCACCAGTAGCAGACTTCTCAAGTATCAGTTTCAAGCAAGACTGGCAGACTCACTCTTACTGCTGTTAACTAATCATACACACTCACTCACACTTCTACAAGCTAAGTGTAAAGAGCCTGAATGTTTTGCCCAATGAGCAGAAATATAATCCAGCAGCTACCAAATGAGTGGAAAATTTTACATTGTTCGCTAGTGCCAAAGTAACATGTGACAGGCAAACTAGTTCAAATCACAGTTTGGTCAGCTTTGTTTTAAACCAAAGAAAATGACAAAGCGGTCTTCCATTGGATAAACAACAGTGGTATATGCCAGTTAACCACTATAAAAGCCAATTGTGGTACTCACCTAGAGCCATTCACCTGACCCACTCTTCCTCCTCCTCCTGTGGCTCCTGCTCCTCCTCCGTTGCTGCACTCCATTTTGATGGTGACACGGCCAGGCGGAGGGGTGAGCCAGTCCTGCTGTGTTGCGCGTGGACTCAGCTTACTCTGGCCATACTCACTCACTGCTGATGCTGTCATGTCTGGCTTGGCCTGCTGGGCCACGCTGTAGACACACTCAAACAGAGATTGGTCCTCACTCACCACGGACAGCGCCTCCTATAGATACAAGAGGCCATAGAGAGGTATATAAAAATTGCAATTTGCTATTGTGATATCATTACAATCCTGAGGTGGCTAGAGTAGTCAAAAGCCATGCTCAAGTACAAGTGGTGAAAGTTCTGTTGGTAACACAATTATCCCAGTAACCAACTGTGTTCAAAAGAATTCATTAAACAGACTATGATATTAAAGATCATTTAAAAGGTCTCATCCAGCATCCAAAGTGTTCTTCAGTTTGTTGTCTTAAAGGTTCAGAAAAGGTTCCAAGATTCCTTTTCTTTTCCAGTCAGTGTAACATCTTACTCTATATACAAATAATATGCACTCACCAGCCACTTTAATAGAAACAGTTGTACTCAATCAATCAATCATGTAGCAGCAACATCAAAACGCATAAAATCATCCAACTGGGTCAAGTGCTTGTTAATGTTCACATCAAACATCAAAATTGGGATAAATTCTGATCTTAGTTACTTTGACCGTGACGTTGTTGAATGTTACAGACGGGCTGGTTTTGGTACTTCAGTATTTCATGTTGATGCGAGAGATCAGAGGACAATTGCAAAACTGGTTCAAACTGACAGCCTACAATAACTCTACTAACCACTCCTTACAACTGTGATGAGCAGAAAATTTCAGCATGCACATCATGTCAAACCTTGAGGCAGATGGGATACAACAGCAGAGGACCACACTCCTGTCAGCCAAGAACAGGAATCTGAGACTAGGTTCACTGAAACTGGCCAGTACATAAATCATATTAGATTAGTGCTAGATAAGTGAAATGTGTGGCCTCTTGTGAAGGTTTTGGAGGCAATTGAGATCCAAATAAACAACAACAACAACAACAACAAAACTACAGGAAAAAAGTAATAGGAACAACATAGTTGAATAAAATTAATAAAAAGTATTGTTATCCTACAATGTTTGTCTTACATATTTACTTGAGTAAGAGTAACTGTAACTTTAGTACTATGCATGACTGCATGAGTGGACAACATCGCTCCATTCACTCCCATTGTGTGTTTTCAAAGCCTTTTTTTGGGTCAAAATGGGAGTTGCCATCTAGCAAAAACACAGTTGGACAGGCAGTGGGTCCGCCTCTCACCCTCACCCACCTATATTAACTTGAAGTAAGTTACCCATCTGAATGGAGAATTGCTTTGTGTTGTGTTGTCAGTGGAATTCATTTGAAGGAGTGAGTGCCTAGACTTGTCAAAACATTTAGAGTGTTCACTAAGGTCATGCAGCCAATAAATTATTATGAATTTAACTAGTGTTAGCTGCCCTGTTTTTCTGTCATCACCTCATTTACTCATGCTGGTTAACTAGTTAAAATATCAGTACAACAAGCTAGCTTAAACATCAAATTGAGCAACATAATGGAAAAACAGCAGAGAACTCCCAGCTGAGGGTCTGTTAGAACAGTTTACAGTGGAACAGGACATGGCTTTGCTACAGAGCTTTCAACAACTTCAGATACATGTGTGTTCAGGAGACTTGACTGTCGTGTGCATAACTGTAGATCACCTCATCAAACCTGCCCTTTTATTTATCAGCAAATAACTTCTATAAAGCAAATTTATAAGGGGAGATATCAGGATCGACTGAACTTGTAAAAATGACAGAACACTATTCCTGAAAAAATGTTAAAAAGAAAATTCCATTTTATACCCATTCATGAACATGGAAATGGGTGGGGTTGAAAATTGTACTGCATTCAGCCACTAGAGGGCCTCTTAGACATTTTGGCTTCACTTTTGATTCCCTGTTACGATGTCCACTCATATATACAGTCATTGGCATTATTCAATAATGCTCAACCACTCTTTCAACTTATTTAATTATTTAAGTAACAAAGTAAATATAGTGTGTTAC
Source organism: Notoglanidium macrostoma (assembly GCA_030068235.1). Taxonomy (NCBI): domain Eukaryota; kingdom Metazoa; phylum Chordata; class Actinopteri; order Siluriformes; family Auchenoglanididae; genus Notoglanidium; species Notoglanidium macrostoma. The sequence continues at coordinate 8,975,019 of JAQQZR010000009.1, read as the reverse complement.
TCCACCTTTTTACAGTCATACTTCAGACATAACACAAATTCTCCAAAACGAAAGCTTCTGAAGCCCTGGCACCATATCAGCGCTGTAGTCTGTAGCAGGTCTGTTTATACTGAGAACCAAAATAAAGGGCGCTAACTAAAAGGTCTCGGTTCACAGCTCAGATACAAAGGTCATTACTACAGTGCTGGGCTGGATGCAAAGGGAGGCATCAGCTTGCGCTTGCAGAAACCACACCCACCCATTTCCCACTGGTCCTGTTACTACACACTTAACAAACACCAAACACACACATGCTCATTCAATGCCCTACATCCAGCCATACACTTCCTCTGTTTTTTATCTTATGGAACAACTCATCAGGGCAGCCACTACTGGAAACAACCATAAAGCCTGTCCCGACTATAGTAGGATGGTTATGAGCAGATAAAATTGCAGAGCAAAATGCAAAGGGCTCTAAACTTTGCAGAAGGTTTATGGAAAACATCAGACATTTTGCCAGATTGAAAATGAAAACAGCACTTGTTTTCATGTTTTCACCCATTTTGATTCCAAAGCATCCACTTTTATTATTCTATAATTGACAACTATAAAGCACTGGAAAGCTGATGGTTTTTTCAGCCATTTCACCAATCAGCAGAATGACACACGGGCTTTTAGTCCTTTAATGTCAGTTAAAGCACTAGGTAGCAGAGCACAGTTTAGTCTCCTTCTTCCATCCAACCTACCAAATCAACACACGAATGTGTCTTAGTGAACATCAAGAAATTTCCTTTGATGGATTTCTTTAGTGTAAGAACCACTACAACATCTTCAATAAGTGAATAAAAAAAGAGCAAGGCTGAAAAATGTGGAGACTCATACTTTCTGAGTGTTTTTAAAAGGAATGACTAACCCAGGATGAAGCTAAGGCATTTAGTTCCAGTATTCAGTCCTGAACATTTTATCCACAAACGGCAGCTCAAGCCAGTGTTTGTATCTGCTCATATAATTGTGTTCACTAGGATCATCTTAAAAAGTGATGATTTTGGGTGGCAGGTTTGCGTTCTAATCACAGTGAGTCTGGAAGCTCATTCATGCTGAAAGCAGCAGCAGTCAGGAAGTATTCTGCTGGCCCTTCCTGCATCAGAGCTCCAGATAGTGAGGATAATGGAAAAGAGGAAAAGCCTATCCATCCACATTCTAATTGTGATATGGCCATGGGTAGAGAGAGAGAGAGAGAGCGAGAGAGAGAGCGAGAGAGAGGTGGAGGTGGATGACGCACTGTCATTAACACCATAGGCTTAGGAGGCCATTAACCTCTAAAAAAGTTCAGCAAAGTGCTTGTGCCCTTACATTTCCCCAAATCAGCGACTCACAGACACTGTTTTCATAGCCTCTCCCTCAGTCTCCCTCTGCCTCAGTCACTCACCCACTCATTCTTCTTTCTTTTTCATTCACTCACTCATATATTCACTCTTTTATTCACTCGATGTCACACACTTTTCATTCCTTCTCACTCACTCGCTTACTTATTCACTCACTCATCCACTCATTCTTCATTCTTTAGCACTCACTCACTAATTCACTCACTAACTCACCCACTTACTCACTCACTAACTCACTCACTAACTCACTCACTAACTCACTCACTTACTCACTCACTAATTCACGCACTCACCCACTTACTCACTAACTCATTTACTCACCCACTTAATCACTTACTAACTCACTCACTCACCCACTGAGTGAGTGAGTAAGTGGGTGTGTAAGTGTGTTAGTGAGTAAGTGGGTGAACTCACTAACTCACCCACTTACTCACTAACTCATTTACTCACCCACTTAATAACTTATGAACTCACTCACTCACCCACTCTTTCACTCACTCTTTCACGTACTCATACATTAACTAACTCACTCATTCACTCACCCAATCTCTTACACACTGTCCTTCACTCACTTTCTCTCTCTGATACACCTCCCCTTCTCCCCAATCACTGACTCTGTCTCACTTCTCTTTCCTTCACTCTTTCAACTACTTTCCCTCACATTTAACTTCCCTAACCCCTCACTCCCCTCCTTAATCCTCATTCTCTCACTCATCTTACTCCTTTCTTTCCCACACTGACTCCTTGACTCTCACTCCATCAGCAGAGATAAAGCGAGGTAAGACAGAAATGCTAAAATTTAAAACACACACGAAAAAGTTAGAGTGAAATGCATTATGTTCTTTAATGCACTAAATCGCTAGAATGCTGCTAATTTTACCCAAAAGCTCAGTCTGGTATGTCATATTCATCATCGGCTGCACATTTTTACAATAACCAAATAAATAAAAATCATTTCCTTTTGCTTTATCATTTCAAATATACAAATATAAACAGTAACCATCAGTACAGGATCAGCGAAACTCCACAGAACTTGTCATATAGGGAAAAAACTGCAGCACAACTGTCAGCAGAATAATTTAGAGAGAACCATGAATTGTTGCAAATTCCAAAAATTTCCACTGCAGTTTATAGTAGGATCTAAAAAAGTGTCTAAAAACTCTTAGTGCTCTGCCAGGAATAGTACAGAATCCATTTTCATCAAATAATAAAACAATTCTACATGAATTACTAATTTCAAAGTGATGTGGATGTCAGTTTGTTTTCATTTAATAAGAAATGGCAACATTATTGTATATCTATAATGCAGAACTAAGAAATAAGTCAATATTAGGTGTTAGTTGTTAAAAGGTTATACTAGTTTACATTTATACAAAGACTGTTCAAAGAAAAAACAACTGCTCTCAATTTTATATATAATTAAAAGTGAATTAAAAGTAAATCAAGTGCCTAGGTAGACTACTGTATAAAAATGATCTAGCTCTCATTCACTCCAGACCAACAGAACATTAATAATAATATCTAACTAGACAAAGCCAAAGTATTACCATTTTGTCTTGAACTCACGCTAAATATATCACATTATCAAATGTATTAAGAAAGAAATTGTACTGATAATATTCTCATTCTCAACCTATAACTAAACCCAGACTATCTCGTGCAGACTGTTATTAGCTAGGCAGTAAGAAAAGTCTCCTGATGAGTTTACCAGACAAGTAAAACAGCATAGAGAACACTGTACATACTCACTTCTGCCTAAACAATTAGTCCCGCACAGTTTCCCAAAATGTTAAACATGCTCTGTGCTCTACAAGCATTTCTTCTTCATACACTTCAGCCCTAAAGCATACATATATAAATTAATACCTCCACTAATATACCCCATCAAATGACTATGTCATTAGGAGGTGTCATGTGTTATGTACTAAATTAATTAGGTTTTTAGGACAGTCTATTTTGTATGGAGATACAAATTGTGCATTTAATGACCGGCTTTATATTTCTGTATGTAGAAATAATGAGTTAATACATACATATCTGTAACAAGAAAAGTTGATTCTGTAGCTTCTGTAATTAACTAGATATCTAATGGCTTTCCCAAAATTTGAGGCTCATGTTCACCTCAACAGGAAAAAACCAATGCCACATAAATGCATTACTAGTCTGAATGATAAAGTGAATACTGTGTATAGTGTGTAAGACTCCAGCTGCTGTGCAGTCAATTTGAAGCATACAACCTGACTATATGGAAAACAGAGTTCAACACAATATATTGAGTGCTCAGTATTGATGTAGCTTTGTGGTAAGTACATAGAAATGGGGACAGTAATTTGGGGTTGATATCTACAAAAAAAGGTTACATTAAATTCCTAACTTATTCCCAAGTTACATTAAATCCCTAAATTTCATAATACAACATGAAGAAATGCTAATGTGTTCATGTTACACATAAGTAATTACTACTTCAAGGGTGACTGCTTAAACTTAAGCACATAGATATAATGTAACAATCTGTCCATATATATTAACTACAGGCTAATAAAATGCTTTAATATTTATTTAAGTCAATAAGGAGGCTAATAAAGGGGGTAATATAAACACCATCATTTAAGCAATTTTAATTTCATCTAACAATAACTGGTTTAAAATCAATTTCAAGTGACATAAAGTGAGTGTTAAGGCTGGTAAATATTACGTATTTGGTATTGTTAGAAGTTTGTTCCTGCCTCAACATTCAGCCTCAAGGACGGAAAATCCTCACTTTCCAAAATTTAACATAGAAATTGAATTTTTTATGTGTTGAACCGCCTGGAGACAGGTTTTCAGTATACATCGTTGTTGTTGCTCTTTTGTCACTATGCTGATGGTTTTTCTATGTGCGGACAGTCAGAATAGGAAAAAGGAAATTTACAAAGCAGCGAAAAGGAAATCTTGTTGCAGTGCCATGGCATGAAGGGTGTTACCCCCTCCCGCTCAAATCTGTTCTTTGAACAACAAAAGCGATTTTAAATATTGTCATGTAAGTAAGTTGTAATATTAAAACTTACCTTGATCGTGCTTGCCATTGTAACACAGGACTATAAAGTCCTGTTTTTTAAAAAGGAATTTCAGCTGCAATGAGTATGTGTGAGGTTTTTTTTTTTTCTGGCGATGAGTGTGTTAAGTTGAGGTTCCACTGAGCAGTGTTTGGAGCGGATGAGATTGTGCTAATGCTGGAAGTGAAGTCAACCAATAGCAGGAAGAGCTTTCTATTGGTTCTGGCCGACACAGCTCGAAGAAACAGGATATTTGGGAGAGGGCAGATAAGAAGGCCTGAAACAATGTTGGTATCCTGTAAACCATGCGTGTGGTTACTTTAAGAGACAGAGCAAAACCTAAGTTGACTTCACCTACAGTGGGGTGTCCTAGAGAAGGAGTGTCAATGATAGTGTGATTGGCTAGTCGATGTTACAGTGTCAGCTACAGTTTCCTCCGTAGTTATCCACAATATTTCCAAAATGTATAAATATGGCGAACATAATAGCAAATAGGTTGGAAGGGAAAACTGGGTTATAATGAAAATATCCTGGTTAAATATTTTGACTTTGACTATAAAAAGACAAAATCTCTAAATATGATCGCTGATCTGACCGCTTATCACACTTTAAAACGTCTGGTAGGCAAAAGGTTTTGGAAGGTTATAAAACTGTATAAAACTGAAGAAGTAGATGTTGTAAAGGTCAAGATGAGGAACAAAAGGAAGAAACTGGGAACACCAAATTGAAAAAAAATGTATCAACTTTACCATGAAGTAAAACAGCAAAATTACGGTAGAATCAACCATATTTGCCATAAAGTAATAATAACAGCATTGTATAGTCTACTTAATAGTAAAAAAATTGAAAAACACTGTACTATACTGTACTATGTACTATACAATGTACTAAAAGTTTTTATGCGTGAAATAGAAAAGAGAGACAGACAACAAGATAGAAAGGCCCGTTATAGGCAGGATGCAGATGTGATGATTATATAGTGAGTATTAGTCAGGGTTGCAGGCAGAGAGTTGGGGAAACAATGGAGAAATACAGGGAGGGAGAGAGATATGTTATACATAAGTATTCTTCATACAAATAAAAACAATTCTGATTCAGAAGTCACCATACAGAACCTGAACAACTCGACCAAGCACCAAGCTTGCTTACTGTATGTGTAATGCGGTTGCCATTAGACAGGAACATCAAAAAATCTCCTTGTGTATATGTGTGTATGGGTACTGTAGTGATGTTACAGTTGTGTATGTGTGTGCATGTGCTCAGCGGTGTGTTGATGCTTGTGTGAGCAGTGGTGCGTTTCTGGGCTGCAGATGGTATTGTGTAATGGCGGTTGCTTTGAGGAAGTTACAAAAGGGGTTTAAAAGGTTTTGTAAGCAGTTAGTGACAAAAACATTTTATTTGGTTCAAACTGCCTCCCAAATTCGGAAGGACAAATATAAATAAAAGTAATGAAACATTCATTAATAATTACACTGTAATCAACCTAAATGTCTGCAGTGTCCCTGCGACTTAGTTTGAACTTCGGTTATACATTTATTTTCTCTCCCTCAAATGATCCAAATAGATTACATAAAAAGGATTTCAACATATTTTGTAGTTGGGAACAAAGCAATAAATATTGCAAGAGTGTTAATTCTGCAACAACATGAGAGCAATAGGATGCAAATTAAGGATAAAAATCCCCACAGTTTGAACATACACTTCCAGCACAGGCAAATTGAAAAAGCTTTTGTAAAACCTATTATGAAACCCATATTCATAATTTCTTGTAGTTAACATTAAAGCTACTATAATAGAACCTAATAATACAATACTAAAACTCAAGTAAACCTAGTTATTATATTTTATAAGGTCCAATAATACCCAAAGGTTCAGTACAGTAGTATAAACACACAGTAACTTAAGTGTACCATGAAGCACAATGCACTTTGGATTTTATAAATCATAGCCTGTATATAATTTTAATTACTGACAACTTATCAAACTAACCAAATATTCCCAGGACCAGGGTCAGTGGATCCACATTGACATTTCTCACTCTAATCACTACATACTTTTCCCATTGGTTTTACTGTAGTGGCTGAACATTTCATTGTATTACTGAGTAATATGCTATAAATTTAATAACGGTATAATAAACTTTAAAATTAAAATGATATATAGTACAGGGCAAATGTCTTAGGCACCCTTTTCTTCTGCATTATTGAGGCAGTACAAAAAAACATTTTAGATTTCCAAACATTAATTTTCCAAAAAAGAAAAAAACATAATGAACATTTTTTTGCATGCAAAAAAAAGTCAAAGTCTCCAAATGCTCAGTAAAGCTCTTTACACATACAGGGTGATGCAAATAAATGATGCGAAAGTTCAGAAATATCACTTATGAATTTAATGCAACATTAATATTAACTGTAAACATGATGCAATTTTGCGAGCATTCCACAAAAATAATCATGTGATGATGAATCGACAAGTGATGAGCTGGATCTTACTCTTTTCCAAAAAAAGGGGAGAAAAATTTGAATACATCCTATCTTGAGAATTAGGAGAGGACACAGGGAGTTTCACTGCTTGGTTCAGCAACATGGTCTATAACCTCTATCCATCGTCACCACATCACAATGTAGGCTAAGGACCACAGACTGTACACCAAGTGTTTTAAACTCCCTTTAAAGTGTTTATCCTTATAATTTTTATTGCCCTTGAGACAGTAAATGAATGAGAATCTCCACCATGCCTGAAGCAGTATGGTGACATTTCCACAACTTACGCTCTGATTGGCCAAATGCGTTCTCTTTGCAGATGAAATGATAGAAAAATTGTGCCTGTTGTGAAAAAAATAAATGTCGCTTTTTCGCCCATGAACATTCGTCTTTGATGTGAAAATGTTCATTTACTGGAAAGTCCTTCGAAAAAACATATTGTCAGACAAACAAAACTGTAATAACAAATTTTGCCTATAAACCTACACAAACTGTACCTGGGACTACTATTTAATAAAATAAAGGGTCGATTTTCTTTAGTTTATTACTGTTTACTGTACACATTATAGTATTTTTAAGTAGAAGGATTTAATTTCATTCTTGAAGTCATTCATTATTTTATTAGTATTGAAGTCATCTTTACTTTACAGCATATTTTTTCAGCATGTGCATGAGACTTTTACACAGTACTGTAAATAAGTACTTCAAGTAAAGTAAAATGACAATAAAGCTTATAAAAAAACACCTATGGGTCACTACTCGCTACTTGCACACTCTAAAAACAGAAAAAAATAACTAATGAACATACCACTTTACAACATGACAAGTTGTTAGAAATTAACGATAGTCTTTCACTGGAGCTTCAGGAGGCATTGCTTCATTGTTTAAAATAAAAATGAATAGTTATTTGATTTATTTTTATGTTTATGTAAATTCTAATTCTTGTCCAACTTGTCCTGGAGAATACTAAGTAGTGACACTTCTGTGCAAAGCTAAATTTGATTCAATTCGAAGTAGTGACTAGTCTATACACTTCTATCACACTACAGCAGGGCTCGTCATCTGGAGGACTGCAGTTTGGATGCAGATTCAGCAAAGTATTTCAGCAGATCAAACCAAGAACCCGAAAAACTCCCCAAAGGGTCATGGTAAGGATTTTTTGAGCTACTCTTGCATTCACTTGCAATATTTTAGCATTAACCCCAACCCTTATTGTGAGGGAACACAAAACTATTGTGAAAGAACACCAAAGTAGCTTAAAAAAAAATCCCCACCATAACCCTTATGGGGCTCCATAAAAACTAGTGCACTTAAAGGTGCACTATGTAAGGTTTTGAGGTATTAGCAGAAATGAAGTATATGTATTTCATTGTATACTTATGGAATTCATAAATATGTTTTCATTAGTGTATAAGTACCTGTGACTACAAATCATCATGTTTTTTTAAGCTTAGAATGAGCCCTTTATATATACATACGGCGTGGGTCCACCTCTACAGAGCCACCATGTTGCGCCGCTACAGTAGCCAAGAACGGACAAACCTCTAGAGAGCGCCTTCTGCATTTTGCGTTATTAGAAGTGGCAGAGTGAATCTGGAAGGAAGCACCGGAAGAATGACAAGGAAGAAGTAATAAGTGGAATCAGTGTTTGCTGGCTAACAAGTTTGAGGACTCAAATTTTGAAAAATGTAGAGTATATTTAGATATATGGAAGACATACTTATTATTTAACACAAAAAAGCAATAGAGTGTGAATGTAAGTACTTGAAAGTATGCTACAAATGGTGCATCTGATGCCACCATTCCTTCTAATACACCCTTGTAAAGGGCGGGGCAAGGGACGGACATTCAAGTGGTTGAATTCTACATAGTGGACCTTTAAAAAAAAACATGAGCCATTGCGCCTTTTGTAGCAGCTATCATCTGTTCATCTGTTACAGCTAGTCATGGCCATTTTACCTGAAGGTAGCTCATAATGAATGGAAAGAGTTTCCACAGACTTCATAGATTTGTTTAAGTTGCCCTCTCTGGTCTAATTAGAGAAGTAATAATATGGCTTGTTAAAAAGTCAAAGTTGGAAACAATGTTTAAGGACATTGGAAAGAGAAGTATGTGTTTATTCTCTGTTTGCAGTTCAAAACAGATGTCTCATCTGTTCAGAGTCCACAGCTCCAGTCAAAACAATGCAAAACAAACCATAACCACTTGTTATGTTTTGTCTTATGTATAGCCATGGACTAATCACAAATAGCTTTAAAAAATTTTAAAAGGTAACTGTTGTCGCAGATCACTCATGTTAGTTGCTTATCTGGACCTTTGTAAGCAAGGAATTTTATGTAAATCAACCTTCGTAAATTTTCAAAGTTTTAGTTTGAAAAAACACATCTTGGTTTATTGTAGTTTTTTTTTTTAACATAACAGAATGATAATTTATCTAAACCACTGCATTGTACGAATTAAGAATATGTGCTGTTTGAAATGGGTCGTGTGTAAGAGATTATATGTTGTGTAATACGAAAGGGACATAAGTCCCTCTATATCTCTGTCTCCTTTTTGTCTGCATTTCTCTGTTTCTCCTTTTCTCTCTCACTTTCTCGAGTGATGTTTGATTTTTATGGCATCCTGCAGGATGTCTGTAGGAAGTCACCTTTGCTCTTTCTCCAAGTGAGCTGAGCGGCTGAGTCTGTATGCGTGTGCATGTTGCAGTGGAAATGATCTTCAATGGGGGGGGGGGGGGGTGTGTGGACAGGGCCGGGCCCTTCCACAGGAATGTCCTGTACAACACACAAACACACATGCACTGACGCACACACACACACACACTCATACCTATATCTCTACTATAAATACGCATTTCAATGGGTCTACTCAACTCTGCATTCTATGCAACATTTCCTTAAGTTCATTCAGTTCAGAAAGTGTGCGAAGCAAGTGCGTAAATACACTCATTTCACACTCACATTCTTGTCACTTGGTGTACCAATGGTGAGTCAGGGAAACAGGCCAAAGAGCATCAACAGCATTTGGTGATCACAAACTGTCTGCTCACAGCACCATCTACAGACTTGCACCGTTACTACAAAGGGGTCAATTGAGTATGGAAAAACCAACGTGAAAGATAATAATGGTGTGTGTGCAGCTCCCTATGCCCCGACGGTGGTCCATGAGGCCCTGAGGGTATCAGATTATCATCATCTCTCTCTGCAGCCTTTTATAGCGATACTTAATGCAGTAGTGAAGCAGATTTTAAGAGCTCATTTATACCCACTTAATGACATTAGCCTTAATACAAGCACATTCATGGCGCATGACACTAGATTCAAATCTGAGCCAAAGTTTACGATACACTTTTCTTGTTTAGAACCTGGGTCGGGAAATAAGGTTGCTGCGTTAATTCAACAAGTCCAGATGTACGTGGTAAATAGCAGTGGAAAACCTGCATTTTGGATTCAGGGCTTCAGTAAATTCTATGCTGTTAAGAGTACCATTTAAAATGGATTAGATCCCAGTGTGTACATTACCCATTACCCAAACGAGATGACTGGTTTTCAACGTAGATCCACGAATAGCTGATAACTAAAACAATTCAACATGATCATTAGGAAATCCAAGCCAGTCTGAACATCAAGAAACACTTCACAGCCACATGACTAATTCTCACAGTTAAATATTAAATTAAGCTATTTATTAAGTGACCAACCACTGAAGGCCAATTTATACTTCTGCATCGGGTCTACACCGTAGCCTCATGTGCATGTCTACAAAAATGTAACTATGTCGTGGAATGCAGATTGTACTAACTGTGATCGCTCTGCTTGGTAGCAAATAGCAAATCAGCAAATCAGAAATCACAATATTGTGTTAATATAAATATATTAATTCCAAGGTGCTATAGTGCTGTAGATCATTGTAACAGCCAGTTTAACTCGGTGGATTTAATCACAAATTACACTGAAGTGCTTCGAGACGCTCATAATGCTGAATACAGATGAGTTAAAACATTCAGAAATGCTTTCAGTGAGAATTAATCACACAGGACTTATTTGTCCCCAGTAAATTTATTTCCGAACAGCATTTTGTCTGTGTTATTTTCTGTTATCCCACGGTGAAACATGGAACTCACTTTTTCCGCACTTTTGAGTGACATCAGTAAATTCTGGTGTGTTTCATCTGAAAGCATCTCCTGGAGGAGCCACACACCTTATGTGCAAGTACAAATACTTCACACGAGTGTTGACACCATACCTATGCTGTAGATTTGATGCAAAAGTATAAACTACCTTTTTATACATGTCGTATCCCCTCCTGATGAGTCCCAAAAAGTTCCATTTATCCTCAATCAAAAGGCAAATTAAGGGGATTCTCTCCCTCTGCCATTGCAACATTCTTATAGGTTAACTTTATTTTTTATTTCTGGTTAATGTAACGGGCAGCACAGAGGTGCAGTAGTTAGCACTGTCGCCTCACAGAAAGAAGGGTCTGGGTTTGAACCTGCTGGCCGACTGGGGCCTTTCTGTGCAGAGTTTGCATGTTCTCCCCGTGCACGCATGGGTTTCCTCCAGGCACTTGGGTTTTCTCCCAAGACAAAGACATGCAGATTAGGTCAACTGGCTACTATAGATTGCCCATACGAGTGAATGAGAGTGTATGGTCCTTCATCTCTCTGTGTTAGCAATGCTATAGATTAGTGACCTGCCCAAGATGTGCCCCGCCTCTTGCACAACGTCATCAGGGATTGGCTCCAGCTTCACCAAGACCCTTAATGGATAAGAGGCATAGATAATGGTGGATAAATGCTTTAATAGACCCTATGCTCCCACTCCTATGACATTGGAAGCTGAATGAAAGTAACTGTAAAAAAAGGTTAAGTAAAGTGACATATGTGCTCATAGATGGTGACATATCCTGCTTTTCCAGAAGATCTAACTGTAGGCAATAATATTTTAATTTCCAGTGGTTGGGAATACTGGGAATAACTTCCTAATTATATCAGTGGTTAATTGGCCTTCTGTCTACCTTCTGAAGTCATTCCGAGTGGATGAGCTAGTTTCACTGGAGCTACCTTGACAATCGAGAAAAAAACCTGAGTGGATAACTTTGGTGTTCAGCCAGAATGAAATCAGATAATTATTACAATACTTGCACCAAGCATGCTGATTACATAAATAAAATTGAACTATAATTTCAAGATATGTAATTTTTGGATTTTCAGTCCCCTTCTCTGAAGGCCATCTGGTAATTACACACAACTGTCCTGCCATTAATACAATAGGTTGCGATAAAGGCTGGAAATTCATGCATTTAATAATCCCGTGTGATAATCAACTGGTATTCCTTTTTGATATGATATTGTATTTCTTGTGTGATAGTTACTATTCCAACTCCTACTTGCTTTCCCCTGAACCAAGCTTCTATGCAGTACATTAATATGGAGCAACTAAACACACACACACAAGGTCACTACAGCTTTGTAGACTGATGAATAGTGATAAAAGAATTTCTTGATTTGTTTGTAAAGCAGGAAGTGGTCTTGCATACTAAGTTGCATGAGTGTGAGTGTGCTTGGCTCCTTTTCTGCAACTCAATCTAGTAAACCTTGGGGAAACCCACTGGCACCCTTACCACTGTTCTCTTTCTATCAGCAGCATGTGAGGTTACTGGGCCACACTACTCAAAAACACACAAAAGCACACACTCAATCACTGAAACACACACATGGACATTCACATAAATGGTTCTTTGTTGCTACAGGAAATCATGGCTGAAGGTATGCTGTGCCAGATGCCCTGAGGAGAGGAGAGAATTCCTGTATTCTCACGTTAAACGGAGGAGAGAGAAGGAGTTTGAATATGAGATGTACAGCAGGACTGCAGAGAGAAAATCATCCCCGTGTAGCCAAAACCTTCTGAAACAGTAGCAATTCAGCTCTTCTGTTTCTCTCCTGTCTGTATTTGTTAGTCATATGCAGTCGCGTGTTCGTAAGGTTTATGAGGAGAATTTCATAAAAGCAACTCACTCTTCTGGTATTTTTACTACACCGGAAGTGGAAACTTTCTGTCAACTCACAATTAGCAGTTGAAGCTAACTTAATAAGTAAATTTTAGGCATACTGAGTCTTTTCTTAGAACTTTATCAACATATCTAAGGAAAATATCGACATTCCTGACAGTTCTGTCTTGTTTTCAATGACACTGTGTTTTTACATTGTTTGTTTAAAAGACTAAATGGCTAGGTGCTTACTAGCTAAATCAGTCATTAGCTAGCTTCCTTGCTCAGAAGTCCAAATTTCCTATTTGTCTCGCGATTATAACCACTTGGCCAGTAAGCACACATGTGTTTGTATTCTAAGATTAGTTTAAGTGGACCACAAGTCTTCTGCCTTTTGTACTTGGAAGGTGTGTTTGTTCTGTTTATAACATAAATGCTTTAAAATGAATGATTTATTGTGTTAAACAGTGTCATTTTGAAAAAGGAGATTCAATAGTAAGACACTAGAGCTTATTTGTTAATTATTTAAATTAATTGACAATCCCAACTGAATTTAGAACAATTTCTAACTGAATTTATTCAACAAACATTAAATGTACTACAAAAAAATAACACATTTGCCAAGGCCTTTAAAGATTTCTTGTCCGTTCTGCCTACATCAAACATGAGTAAATCCTGCCCTCGCACAGTAAGAGCTCAGCAGGGTAGGAACAATTCTCATCTCATACATAAAGCCTTTTGTGTACTAAACATCATTAGATTCCACACTGCTCCACACTGCATTAATGCATGCGGCGAGAAAAATCCACAACACTGTACCGATGCCCAGGTTTCAGAACTTAATATTCTTACTGCAAGCTTTCAGACACTGCATGCACTGTCTCTCTGCGCTCGTATGTGTATCTGTGTGTTGGATGCAGCAGCCTACTTCATCTTCACAGTGGAAACAAACAGTCACTCTACAAAGTGCACCATGATGTGAGCTTTATACTTCACAGAATACTGAGGCATACATATACACGCTTTACCTGTTAAAGGTAAAAAAGAAATCTTCACAAAGCCAAAGAAGTCCACACAAAAACATAAACTGATGCTACACATGAGAACAAGATCACATGGGAGAGCAGAGCAGAGGAGAGGAGAGCAGAGGAGAGGAGAGGAGAGGAGAGGAGTGGAGAAGAGAAGAGAGGAGAGAAGAGGAGCGGAGAAGAGAGGAGAGGAGAGAAGAGGAGCGGAGAAGAGAGGAGAGGAGAGAAGAGGAGAGCAGAGGAGCGGAGAAGAGAGGAGAGGAGAGAAGAGGAGCGGAGAAGAGAGGAGAGGAGAGGAGAGCAGAGGAGAGGAGAGGAGAGCAGAGGAGAGGAGAGAAGAGGAGAGCAGAGGAGCGGAGAAGAGAGGAGAGGAGAGGAGAGTGCAAGAATGAAGAAGAGATGACTGAAGAAGAAAGGAATGAAGAGGAGAGGAGAGAAAAGCAAATTGTAGGAATGAACAGAAGAAAGGAGAGGAATAAAAAGAAAAGAAATGAGTAGGAGATGAGAGGAATGGAAAGGGAAGGAATAAAGATGAGTGGAAAGGAGAAAAAATGACGATGAGAGTAGAGCCATTACCTCAGAGAACGTCTACCCTCTTGCCACGGCGAGCTCATCTGTGCTGGCCTGCTCACCGCCACTCTGCACATGTAAGCGTGTGTGCGTGTGTGAGCCAGCGTCTCTGTCACAGCTTGGCAGAGGCCCTACTGGAGGACTCCTGGATAACAAATGTCTGGGAGTTCGGCAGGTTTTCTGCACATGCTGTTCACAGTGAATGTGACCAGACCACAAGTCTGTCCCCTTGAGACACAAGCACACACACAAATAAGGAGAGAAAAAAGACCAGAAAGAAGAAAGCCACGGTCTGATCCCAGCGCAAATAACATTCCTGAATGCCAGATTTCTTGGATCTGCACACCGACCTTCTGGCATGCTCCTTTAGTTGGACTGAGGACAGGGATAAGGTTTAGCTGCTCTGTGTGTTTATATGTATTTGAATGAGTTCATGTGAATCTTCTTATATATTCAACATCTTTTGTCCCCTTCTTCAGCCACTGAGCCTGAAGCCTGACACTGAACAACTCAAAGGAGACCACATACAACACATCACGTCTGCCCAAGCATGACAAAAAGTGTTGAAGTTTCTTTTCAACACAAAAAAGCATCCGAACATCACCCACCTCCGCGGCAGCTGGCCAGTGGTGATGTATGAAAGTAGTGGGAATTGGCAGGAGCTTCAATACTGCTACATTGATGAGATGAACTGACGAACTTTACAAGTAGCAAAGCTATTAATAATAATACTAGTTTAATACTAGTTTAATAAAGCTATTAGCTATTAGGATTATTTATTAGCATGGCATTATAGTGGAGTTAATATATTTTATTGTGGGACACGGTAACACATTGTTGCCATGCGGTTCCCCAGTTCGAGCCAGAGCTCGGGTTACTGTCTGTGTGGAGGTTCGGATGTTCTCCTTGGTGTTTGAGTGAGTTTAATCTGGGTTCTGTGGTTTCCTATCATCTCACAATAAATGCAGGTACTCAGATTGGCAATTCTAAGTTGCCTATAGGGGTGTGTGTGTGTGTGTGTGTGTGTGTGTGTGTGTGTGTGTGTGTATGTGTGTGTGTGTGTGTGTGTGTGTGCAAGAAGCATCAAAATTAACCTACAAAATATATTTTAGTACATACTACATTTTTAACTACATACTCATTGTTGATTGATTGGAAACACTTTTCTCTCTCAAGTCAACTTGAAGCTGTTCGCTAAACATGGCAATGAACCAACTTCTTTTGCAGAATGAATAGCTATTTCATATTGCACATATCTTTTTCCATAGACCCCTGGCAAACATATGAGGATATCGTCAAATTAAACTCTCTAAAAATGTGATTCTCATTGATTTTCAAATTTCCACTTGTAGACTAGAGCATGGAGGTGCATATCTGAGATTCAGTCAGACTGCAGCCTTCAAGTTCATGAAGCTTGTGGCCAAAAAAGTGTACAAACAATATCAGGTGTTCTGTGGCCCACGGGCTGAGACTACTTGTAGTTTCACAAACTACATTTTAAAGTATCTTTTCCAACACTGCTGAGATAGTATGATTCAGCATCATCTGTATTTCTCAGAGGTCACATTAAAAACTGCAGCATCCTCATCTCTGTCAGAACTTGACAAACATTTCACGATGCACAAGCCAGTCTTTACTGTAGCCCCAAACTCTAACCATATGTAGACCAGGAAAATAGATTTCATGCTGGTGAGAGGAAAAATGCACATGGTCCTGGAGATGAAGATGAGCTAGAGATAGCTGAGTTTTGAGATGAATTGGGAATTACACAAGCACTTATTCATTTGTGGACCACAGTCAACTCAGACTTCTGTGCATTGCAGTGAAGGAAGTATACTTCATGAGTACAACAGCTTGGCTGAGGGTTAAGTAAAATAACATTCAGCTGCGTATAAGCACACCGTCACACCTGACCCAGTACACACACTGAATTGTACTCTTCTCCACATCTGTTGTACTCTTCTGCCATTCACAGAAAAGTGTGATACAATGTGAGTGAGCAAGAGAGAGAAATCTGGAGTTTTCATCATTTAAAAAAAATATATATGATTCTGATGATCCTGCATATGTATACATATGTCTAGTCTATATGTGTGTATACAGTGGTTATAAAAAGTCTACACACACCCCTGTTAAAATGGTAGGGTGAATGAAAAAAATGAAACTAAGATAAATCATGTCAGAACCTTTGCCAGCTTTAATGTGAAATCACAAAGTATACAGATAAACTGAAGAACAATCAGAAATTTTTTAGGGGAAAACCAAAAAAAATGTTAACTTATAATAACAACCTAGTTTCCTAAGTGTTCACACCTCTAAACTAATACTTTGTCAAAGCAACTCTGGATTTTATTACACCACTCAGTCTTTTTAAGCAATAGTCTCTCAGCATCACACATCTTGACTTAGCAATATTTTCCCACTCTTTGTTCCAAAAACATTCTAGAGTCTTCAAATTGTGAGGGCATTACCTGTGCATAGCCTGCTTCAGGTCACCCCACAGATTTTTAGTTGGATTCAGGTCTGGGCTATGGATAGGCCATTCAAAATCATTGACCTTGTTATGGTTAAGCCATTCCTTTGGCTTGGTTGGTTTGTTTGATTCATCAAATTCATTGATTTTGATGTATGCTTTGGGTCATAGTAGTGCTGAATAGTGAAATTCCTTTTCTTACTAGCAGATACCTGAAAATTTTGCATGAAAATCAACTGGTATTTGTATATTTTCATGCTTCATTACACAAAATAAACCCACAGTTCTAGCTGAAGAAAAGCAGCCCTAAAGGTTGATGCTGCCACCACCATGCTTCACCTTGAATATGGTGTTCTTTTAGTGATGAGCTTTTTTGCACCAAACATCTTTTAGAATTATTATAACTTTCAGAATTGTTCTCATCAGACCATAACACATTTTGCCATATGATTTGGGGTGATTTATTTGGGTTTGGATGGTTTTTTTTGTGTGAAAGGGCTGTATAGCCACCCTACCTCATAGCCCTGACATGAGACGAATATGACAGATTGTTGTCACATGCAGAGAGTAATCATTACTTGTCAGATGTTCCTGCAGTTCCTTTAATGTTGCTGTAGGTCTCCTGGCAGCCTCCCTGGTAAGTTTTTGTTTTGTTCTTTTGTAAATTTCAGAGGGACTTCTTGTTCTTGGTGATGTCAATGTGGCCCTCCATTTTCTCCACTTGTTGATGATGGCTTTCACAGTGTTCCATATTACATCCATATTACATCTATGTTCCATATTACAAGTTTTGGAAATTTTTTTACACCCATCTCCTGGTCAATATCTTTTGACAAGTGAGAGACCATACAGGCTTTTTAATCTCTTTGCAGATCATGGCTTCAGCAGTCAGAGGAAATCAAGAAGGTGCCAAGAAAATCTTACAGAAGAATCTTTATTTGAAAAGTAATTGTAAGTAATTTGTAAATTTGCATTGAGGGTGGAAAAATGTATATTTTATTTATGTTATATTTATAATTTATTACAGTTTTTTACTACAATTTATTACTTCTTAATTTATTAAGAGTGTGCAGACTTTTTATATATATCTAGCTAGATAGATAGATAGATAGATAGATAGATAGATAGATAGATAGATAGATAGATAGATAGATGTTGTACTCTGTGCGTGTGC
>JAQQZR010000009.1:8943836-8956617 GCA_030068235.1 Notoglanidium macrostoma | reverse complement strand
AGATAGATAGATAGATAGATAGATAGATAGATAGATAGATAGATAGATAGATAGATAGATAGATAGATAGATGTGTGTGTGTGTGTGTGTGTGTGTGTGTGTGTGTGTGTGTGTGTGTGTGTGTGTGTGTAAAGATACCTTATGACTGGCTGTATATGGCTCTGGCTCTGTTCCAGTCTGGACCATTTCCCCTGGAAGACATTGAACCTCTACCTGAGACATCACACACACAGACATAGAGTGCTCAATATTAACATGTTAGACATTGATACTGCAGTGCATGCATGGCCAAGCTTTGCCTGTTTTCCATCAGAGGTAAAAAAAAATGCGCAGAAGTGTATACGCATGGATGTGTGGGGAGCAAATGCGCATGTAATGACTCTTCTGGGCCAGATTCTCATAGTTGTGGCCAGCTAAGTGCGCAATATACATCAGACAGACTGGGGCAGATTCTGAAGGCCCAAACTGTGTTGATGCCCAAAATGTGTTTACTTTTGTTTATTATTTATATTAGAAGCAGTGCCAGTGTGTTGGGGAGAGTGCCTGCTTCATCAGCATCCTCGCCTGGCAGGGAGCTACAGTGGAAATGAGGCTTATCGTGTGTATTTGTAGGAGGTGAAGGGATGAGGCTCAAGCAGAGTGAGGTGGGTCAGGGACATGGGGCAGGTTTGAAACTGCACAGTCATTCACCTCTCCACCAAATGGTAGAAGCAATAAAGTAGGCAGTGATGTAGCATCAACCAGATGATGTCAGACAGCGCTTCAGCCAGCCCTTCTTCCTCAGTGGACATTCTGCGGTGTTTTATTTTCACTGTCCTGCCCTCATTTTAGTCTCCTATCTGTCCCGTTTCTGTTGGTTGAGGTTATCACAATAAAGCGCACAGAGCTTAAAAATAACACAAAAAGAATTCCAGAAGGCTCACAAAACTCAAGGAACGTTCCAGAACACCCACAGCACACTGCCGCTGGAGGACGCAGTGCAAACATTCACAGGCAGAAAAGTCTCTGAACCTTGCTATCCAAATCTGTTCCTATACTACACGCTATACAGTATTAAGGGTGAGGCATGTTTTGACAGGAGTGAATATTCCCCTCCAATTATGAATGCTTAGCGAATTGTGGTTTGACTTCTAAACATACGGATGGTTGCTGCTGGTTGTTAAATTTGACAATCATGTCATTTCTATTATGGTTTACTCTGTCGTCTCTTTTTTATCCAGTGGGAAGTAGGTTGCTGGCCAGCTCTACTGTAGAATAACACGCAGCTTCATTTTCCTAGTGGCTCCTCATGATTGACAAGCTAAGCTCAGTACATGTGAGAATGTAAGACACTGTCAGCTGGGAGCTACAGTAGGCTTGATTTGGTTTAAAAAGGAAACATGAACTCTGCAGCATAGTAGGTTGGACCATATTCAGGTTTGTGCTAAGCGGACATAGTGAGGATTTAATACCAAAATTGTACACTTTGGTATTCAGACCTCAGACATGACTACAGAGCTAAGCACTATTCAGCACTTTGCAAATTGTGTTAAGCACACGGGGTGGACTTTGACTCAGTCATGCACATTTCTAACCCAAAACTTTTCTTGTACCCATTTTTCCTCAGCAGTATCTGCTTGAGCAGTTTAAATAATCACATGCCAGTCCAACGATAAGCACATAAATACGATACTATTGCACATGACTTTACTTAACAGAATTGTCCCTTTTAATTATACAATAAGGATTTTTTCTACACAGATGCCAGCATCTTAATCAAATATATTGCATTCCTCAAGGACAATTTTTTAAAATTGATAAAGTTACGAATGAACTTATGCAGATGAGTGCTCAGTGAGCTTTTCCTTCAAACCATGGGCATGTTTTCTTTATCTCAAATCAACCTAAAACATTTTATTAATTCAACAAATCCTAACAGTAATTTAAACACCATACATTCTGTCCACATATTACGATTCATGACTTCAGTTTAGTATCTCTTCAGTGGCTTCATAAAGTTGCGTGAAATGCAAAATAATACAATGTGCTGGATCAAGTGCTATTTTATAAGCTGCTGAATAATGAGGATGGAAGTCATACTGTTAAATGAAAAAGAAAATTTAGTGATTAATGCAATAATTACAACTACTAGTAATATATTGCCAATATACTCAACACGTATTAGATTTGTTTTTCAGTGCTTGCCATCATTGTATTAGTATTTTTCCTTTTTGAATTGTCTCCTGCATCGCATCATATAATGTTTGATATCAACTGCAGTCTGCATTTTCTACCCCTGATTTTTTCAAGCTTATAGGTAAGTGCTTGTGTTGAAAACCCGTCGTCTAGATGCTACTGAAAATCTTAAAAACCCATCTCGGATGATTCTACTCAAGACAAATCTGGAAACCATGGAAGTGTGTACTACATGTAGATGATTTGAATAATCTGAATGGGGTGCCCAGAAAAGTGACTTGTGCATATAACGATCTCTGCATAGACATACATTTCCCTAGGAAATATTAACGTAACATGGATTTCATTTGCCAACTATAAATGTGCCTCTTAATGTTTAGAATTGACAGCAATATTTACTCATGAGAGTGACTGAAACTGTGGTAAGGGTAGTGTATCTCAGTACTCTATTGGTATTTTGACAAAATATTGGTAACTTGACAAAAGGCCATGTGCCATATGGTGCCTGACCAACGAAATAATACATACAAGAAAACCCCAATGTGTCACTTAGTTAAATTTAACATGTGCAGTAATAAGCGATTGGATGTTAGCACATTATGTTATATAAAATTCTTTATTTATTAGTTGTATCATGGCATCAGCCAGCACTGTGTGTGGGCATTTGGTGAATTAATGTGAAGCACGGTGAGCTCACGAAATTTGAAAATAAACTAAATTAGTATAAATGATAGCGTGCTTGGTGCTTATATGGCATATATATTTTTATTGTTGATAGTGAGAACATTAGTGTAGTTAGTGTGTTATTAAACTCTGTGTGAGGGCGAATAAAGCAATTATCTACTTTTAGCCAATTCTACAATTCTACATAACTTTACAAAATGGCTTTATTTTCAAAGAAACATTGGGAGCAGCGAACATGTTTTTAAAATCAATGCATCCCATTTTCCCCGATTCTTTCATTAGTTGGAGAAAATGATGCCACAGCATTTTAATTCCCTGAGACTAACTGAGCACCAAACCTCATTTTGTACCATTAGTACTGATTTAAGGACGTTTTTATCAAACAACCCAGCCACATGCACATAAAATGTAAAAAGAAAATGATGATGATACTGATAAACTAGATTGAATTGCCTATATGGTACCTAATCATTTGCATTTTTCCCGTTTTGTTTAAAAATTCATACTATTCATTTAAAGTGAGCTTTAGCTGTAACGTGGCATGTTGTGTGTGTCTGTGTGTGATTGTCTGTGTCTGTGTGTGTTTTCAAGTGTGTGGTCTTATCAGACTGTTTTAATAGTCCTTAAAGAATTACCCCACTTAGCAAATTAGGTACATATGGTTGTGTGGCTGTGTGTAACTCTATGGTTTGTATTTCACTCTCCAGAGCTATTTTAGTATATGAGCACTCCCCAGCTTTGTATGCTGTACTTGTATGTGCGGTTAGCCTGTGGTATACCATCTAATGCTGTACTGATATATATGGCTACATCATAATGGATCCACTTACAAGACTGTTACAGTTCAGTTGTAATCCTGAAAATCTTTTTAAACATTGCATGACATCATCAAGGAGAGAAGCAAACATACACATAATGAAGCACAGTTCGTCTGAACATTGTAATGTATCCGATCACAAAATCAATGATTTTTTGTGGGTGCTGCTTTCTAACACAGCAGTAGAAGTGGAATCTTTTTCGCCATGCATCCATTATCTATACCACTTATCTGTTAAGGGTTGTGGGGAAGCTGAAGCCAATCCCAGCTGACTTTGGGTGAGAGGCAGAGTACACCCTAGACAGGTCACCAATATATTGCAGGGCTAACACAGAGACGAACAACCATTCATACTCACACGTATGGCCAAAAAAAACAATCACTGTACGCATGCATGATGTTTCAGAGGACAGGCACGTTCTCATTAAAGTCAGACATAAGTCACTTGAAAATATGAATGTGAACCATCAAGACAGGCAAATCAGATGTGAGCAAAAAATCGGAATTGAGCAAAGAGAACGCAATGTGAATGTCTTCTGAATTCATTCTGCTGCTACCATCATAAGTTACATCATCAACAAAGATTAGTGAGCCCTTTCCTGAGGCAGTCATGCAAGCCCTAGCCATGACACTCCCTCCACTACACTTGACTGATTGTCTTGTATGCAAGCTTGTATGTTTTGGATCATGAGAAGTTCATTTCTTTCTCCAGACTTTGGCCTTTCCATCACTTTGGTTGAAGTTAATCTTGGTTACAGAACCTTTGTGGCTCGTCTCTGTATTTCTTTGTGAATTCCAATCAGGCCTTCTGATCCTTACTGCTGATGAGGGGTTTACAGTTTGTGGCATGGCCTCAATCGTCCTGCTCTCCAAGTCTTCCGAACCTTTTTCAAATGGTGTTACCTTCACCCCTGCCCTGTGGAGGTTGCTGCTTATTTCACTGACTGTTGTTTTGGGTTTTTCTTCACAGTTCTCACAGCATTTCTGTCATAAACTGCTACTGTTGTCCTTAACCAACCTGTTTAATGCCTGAGTGTTAGTACACCAGTGGTTTCTTTGTTTTTCAGGACATTCCAGATTGTTGCCTATGTCCAATGTTTATGCAATGTCTGATAGATTTCCCCTCTTTTCTCAGTTTCAAAATGGCTTTACTTTCTCCCATAGACAGCTCTCTGGTCGTCATGTTGGTTTACCTTAGTTTGAGAGTACCTCAAAGCAAGAGTAGACATTCCAAGCCATTTAGTGTTTAAATAATCAATCTAGGGCGGCACGGTGGTGCAGTTGTTAGCGCTGTCGCCTCACAGCAAGAAGATCCTGATTTCGATCCCCGTTCACCCAGGGTGCCTTTCTGTGCGGAGTTTGCATGTTCTCCCCATGCATGCTTGGTTTTCCTCTGGGTGCTCCGGTTTCCTCCCACAGTCCAAAGACATGCAGATTAGGTCAACTGGCTACTCTAAATGGCCCATAGGTGTGAATGTGAGCATGTGTGGTTGTTTGTCTTTGTTGGCCCTGTGGTGGGCTGGCGACCTGCCCAGGGTGTACCCCGCCTCTCGCCCGAATATGCTGGAATTGGCTCCAGCTTCCCCGCGACCCAGATGGATAAAGCGGTATAAATAATGGATGGATGGATGGATAATCAATCTAGCAGGGCACACCTCAGTGACAAGGAAGTCACATGCTCCAATATTTTTGATCACTTGAAAAATGGGTGGGTTCAAAGAAAAGGTGTCATATTCCCAAGGAGTTTACTACATCTAGATAAAATAAAGTAAATATCTGGAGATGAAAGCTCCAAATTGTCCTTAAATGTCCTTAGTTACTGTTGAGTTTATATTTAAGCTTATAATGGAGTTTGTCATTTAAAGTCGGTGTCAGTAATCACAGACAAAATCTGGGTTTTCCAGCAAACATTAATCTATTGTTTAACACTTTTCTTTTTAATACAAATGCCCTCATGACTTGGACATGTATGACATTTGTATACTTTATTAGTGTTAAAAAAAAGACTCTTTTTGTATCTCCATGTCTCTCCTTATATTTAATGGAATATTTGATTTATTCCACTAACTGGAATATAAATAAAACTGGCTAGTAAACTTACCTACTAGCTATTTAGATAACTGGAATCCAACTATAAATTTATTGGTTAATCATCTCATAACTGGTTCATGTGAATTTTGAATCACACTATGGCTTTCAGTTGTCGGGTTTGAGCCAATGATTTGAAGGAACCGACACAGCTCTGTAACTACAGCCTTCTGTTTTCAAACCACATATCCACTCTCAGAGCTCAGTGCCTCTGAAAGACCTACCAAGCATCATAGAGTGAAAATCTGAGTCACCTGGTAGGTAATAACATGTTGTGCCATTACATACTCAGACTAAAAAAGACATCATTGTGTTTATTGGACACAGATAAACTGAACATAATGTTTGGAAAATGGCAGATATTCACAAGACTTTCCCCCAGCATGAGGAAAAAGAGGTAGCCACATTGAAATTATAGTACAACTAACTGCATGTCAATTAATTCATTTTAATTAAAATTGAAAAGTATATATATTTTCTGTGTGTGTGTGTGTGTGTGTGTGTGTGTGTGTGTGTGTGTGTGTGTGTGTGTGTGTGCATTTAAATGAACCTATTGTGATAGACATGAAATTATTTTTTAGTATTTTTTACTATTAAATGTATGAAATGTCTTAGCAACTCTTTATCTTGGTACACTCTCACCAGTAAAACTACATTTAATTTTAATTTGACTGGAGAGTTTAATTGAGAGTTATTTTTGTTTTGTTTTTTCAATAAATAATCAAGAGAAGACAAGTATGTTGACATCTAAAAATATACTGCCGTTAACGCCCTACCAGATTTAGATTTGCAGTGAATACTGTTGATGAATGCTTTGCACACCTGCAAGCGCACATGTTCTGAGCATAATAGCGGAGTTTAGTCTTCATGGTAAACTGCAATAAATAACATGATTACTGCTCATCTGACTCCACCAAACACATTTGTTGGATATTTCAAAAGCCAAATTATTCAGTCTTTCCAAAAGTTAGCCACAATCCTCCCTCATTTGAAGTGAAAACACTTGAAAAGAGAAAAGGAGTTTCCCAGCAGACCAAGTGCATGCAGTCTGTCAAGCTACGTGAGAGAAAGCAAATTCAAGCATTAACCAAGCTCTCTGCTAGTTTTGTCATCATATTTCACAGCAGATCTGAGACCAGAGTCCAATAAAGTCTCCAGGAAAAACCGTTTGATGGCCAAGTGGATCCATTTATGGCTGAAACGGCTGCACTGTTACTGCACAAAACACTCACCCCTGACTAGAGAAAAGGCCCTGCAGCCAGTGTCTTATTTCTACGGAGCCCCTAAAGGGACATGGGCAAACAAAAAATAATTTAAAGTTTCTCATGCACATACAAAATTTTCTGGTGTGCATAAGAAACTGTAAAGGATTGTTTTTGTTTGCCCACATACCTTTAGGAGCTCCATATATTTCGGAGCACTCCGGAGTTTCTGTGCGGCCGCTCTGAATGGTCTGAGTTGAAAATTTCAGAACATTTCAGAAAGGCATTGGTGTCATCACTGTTGCTCCTTTTCAGGCAACAAATCAAATAGCGGTTAGTGGTGATATGTTTTCAAGATATTGTTGTCATAGAAACAAAACCAACACGTAGTGTTTTTTCATGAAGCAATTGGATGAAGCCAGTGCTTTTTCTGCCAAAGAAAAACACTATATGGACACATGCCTGAAGCGCTCCCCAGCACTCTATCAGCACTTTTTTGCCAGAAAAAAAAGCTCTGTGGACATGCATCCTTATTCATGTTAGCACAAATCAATTCAAACTTCGTAGACTAATTCAATATTTAGCACAGGTCAATTCAAACATAAACCAAATCAAATTGTAGCACAAATCAATGCAAACTTTAGTGCAAATCAACTCCAACTTTAATATATTCCTCAGACCTTAGCATAAGTCAACTCAAGTCAACTTTTCACTCCTTTAAAGATCTCCTGTCCATTAAGATAAGCTGAACTGGTGTACAAGCGAATATTCTGAGACTTACCATCATACTAGCATTACAAGAAAGTTTTGTTATCCTTTACCTCAACTCCATCTTCAGTTTGTCCTATATAAACAGCAACATAGGCCTAAATTCGAAGTTTCTAATACACTGTAACTTTGTCACTGCACTGCTCC
The DNA here is from genome assembly GCA_030068235.1 of Notoglanidium macrostoma. Taxonomy (NCBI): domain Eukaryota; kingdom Metazoa; phylum Chordata; class Actinopteri; order Siluriformes; family Auchenoglanididae; genus Notoglanidium; species Notoglanidium macrostoma. The sequence goes on along the minus strand of JAQQZR010000009.1, from coordinate 8,948,736 downwards.
CGTACACAATGCCAAAAGGCGAACACAACTACACAAATTAAAAAGGGGACCTCTTCTGCCCAGATTTGCACATGATGCTTTTTTAAGTTGCTCAGCTCTATGCGTAGTTTCTAAAGAAAAAAAAGTGTTTTTTCTTCATTGGTGATAAACTATCCACTATATGCAGTTATATATGAGCGGGTCAAAATGGTAGGAGAGTATTTAGTACTTTATCCAATGTTTTTACAGATTCTGCATAATTTTAATGTAACTGGAAGCATGTTGGAGGATGAATTGGGGCCAGGAAAAACAGAAACACACCTCAGCCACCTTTCCTTGCACATTCAAACTGCACTGTTATTTTATCTCTGAAGAAACATTTGAGTGGTTAAGAAAATAATAATAATAATAATAATAATAATAATAATAATAATAATAATAATAATAAAACAACTAGCTACTTGTCTCCTTTATCCTAATGCCAGTAGTCAGTCATGTTGAAGCTGCTTCCTCAAATAGACACAAACCTGAAGCATCTGTTCCAACTGCTGATCATGTAATTTCACAGGACACCAGAAAGTTCTGGTCAAGTTGCTTTATAGAGAGATTAGACAGATTAGAGAGCTTGCATTCTAGCCATATAAAAGTATACAGCAGAATGAAATAGTAGTGTCCAGGGACTTGGTTCAACATTACTAATGTATCTACAGTGAATTGATAGATAACATGTAATGCAAAATTAGGTTTCAATGCAAATACTGACTTTTGCAAAAAGAAATAAAATCTATTTATAAAGCACATCTAAAAATGTGTAAAGTATTAGGTGACATGCTGCACAGTAAATCAAGGTACAATTAAGTTAAAACTGTTTCCCATAAAACAAATTAAAGTGATATTATAGTGATTAACTGGATTATAACTTCCTCATATTAAAAGCGCAGTAAATAATTTAATATGGACCTAATACAAGTAAATCTACGTATTTTCAAAGAAAATCCCATTTACCCGTTCACTTTCACTGTAATTAAACAGGAAGAGATCATGTTTGTGCGAGACAAATTTGAAAGCTCAGGTGAACTGATTTGCAGAATTATTGGGAGGCTGACATGCAACCAGAAGCAAACACATTACAGGAGAAGATGTGTTACACTCTGGGAGGAAGGTGAAAGAGTGAAAGGCTCCGTTTTGTTTTTCCTGTTTGTATGATAAATTCTACAAAGACATAAACCAGAAAACAGCAAAGTTAATCTCATCTCCGGCTTCCCTGGGAGCTTCTCAGGCAAACCTCCCGTACACAAATTGTTAAAACAGCACAAGTAAAGCCACAGGAAGTAGAGTCTATTGAAATAAAGTCTAGGGTCAGTGGAAAAAAATGATTTCAGTGAATCAGATTGAAGAAGCTGCTGGCCATTCATGCCAATAACATTTATTTATTTTTTTTTATGAACGGTGCACATGTATATCTTTAGTTGGGCCACTTTGTTAATGCCTTGACCAGTCCACCTCCTTTAATGTCTCAGTTCTCTCCTTGGAGTACGTTTGAGCTATGGTCGACTGGCCAGTCGTTTACCCTGACCAAAGCAAGGAAGAATCAGATTCAGTGCACTCCTGTGGCTTAGGAGCCATTTAACTCCCTCAAGAGCAGGTTTACCTTGGTTCCAATCCTGGCTCTCCAAGACCAACTACAGCCCTTAATTGTGGAGATGGACAACATCTGCCAGATGTCCACCTCTTCACATGTAGGCAGCATCATAGACGCAACAAATAAATGTCTGCAAGTTAGTTCTGATTACCAGCACCTGTACTGTTACTTTAGCACTTACATGTGCGAGTGCTTCAGTCTTCCTTTGTTAACTTTGTCTGACCTAATGTAAGCTTGGTGATGTTTGTCATCTGTGTGTTATATGTGCGCTGGCATCTGTGTTATTCACGTCCAGCCAGCCTTAAAGGTACTTATCTGCTCTCCTACTTTAAGTACTGCTCTTGGAACTATAGCTATTTCTACCCGTTTCTCTGTTTGCTCTACGTAGATTACAGTCTCTCAGTACACCTCTTCAGTTTGACCATCAAATTCTGTGATTGTGCTCTGATTGTGTTCTGTCATTTTTCGAGCCCATTGTGTCAGATTCAAGAGCAATTAGTTGTGAGGGAACACAGTTTGCTAGAACATCGATACAATCTAAGCCACAGAAACACCAAGACGATCAGAACTAATCAGTCACCACATTCATCAGCTACACAATCACAGAATGCCAACCTACAGGGTGCCTTGTAAGTCTACTTGACATTAGTACCCATGCACTCACACACACAATACAGTCACACACACATGCACACACCTCCACAGAAGCACGTCTTGAATGTCTTGGCACCTCTCAAAGTGTGGGAGCACAGTCCCTCTGCAGGAAATCTAAAATTAGTTTTTATGGCCTATAATAGAAGATTTACAGCACAATGTAATTTGCAGTCTCCATGTGCACAAACTGTGGCAGTACAAAACACACAGCTATGGGCTGAAGCTCATCAGGGCATTGAGGCAAACACTTATAGTAGATATGGAAAAAGGACACGTCTCGCTGAGCATCCTCACGCACGCGCACACACACACACACACACACACACTCACGCACACACACGTTTGTCTTACTATCCTTGCAATCCTTCTATTGCCATAATTAGTAACACAGCTAATTAATGTTATGGCTAAACCTAAACCTAAACTTAACCTCAACAAAGGTAAATAAAATACTTTTGGCTCTTTTTGTCTTCTAAATATTTCTGTAAAATGCTACTTTCCTTATAAGGACCAGCCAGATGTCCCCACAAGGTCAAAACTGTCAAATATTCCTATCCTTCTGGGGACACCTGATCCTCACCAAGATATAAAAAATCAGCCCATACACACTCACACACACCTCATGCCCAGTCTTCAGGCGGATTGATATGGGTGAGTATGCAAGTGCAACTACACATGCCGTTACACATGATCACACATGCACACACATGGTTTCAATTAGACCAATACTCTGACTCAGTGCCAAGTGTAGGGTTTACCACTTCATTCCTTTCCTCTGGTTCAGGCATTATGGACACTCTGAATGGGCCCGGCACCATTCCTGTGTTTTATAGATGTGTGTGTTCAGAAAATGTGTGTTCAGAAAAAGGGCATTGACACTTTGTCCAAGAGAAACATGCAGACGCAATCAGTTTATGAACAAACACACTTAATATGTTACAATACAATTATATAGGGACTAAGAAATGACAAAATAGCCTTCTTCAAAAGTCAATATTTAGTGTATTTTAAACACAGAATCTCAAATTGCTTCATTTTATTACAGATCCTCACTACAAAGAATACAGTTTTATTATTATTATTATTATTATTATTATTATTATTATTATTATTCCTAGATTTTCTCCCTAATTTAATCCCGGACAATTCCCACACTCCAGTTAGGTCTCCCATCACACAACAGCTACCAACCAGGAAGGGCGAAGACTATCACTTGCTTTGTCCAAGACAAGTGAAGCAGTGAGTGAAGGATGAAGTGAAGTGAATATTAATTATTAACAAATTTTTGAAAGTAAGGGGCTACATTACAATCTTACTTTACCTACTTTTGTAGCTTATAGGTGTTCATTTATCCCTTATTAACTGGCTAAGTTAAAAAAAATTAAAATAAAAAAGGCACTATGACACTCTGCCTCCTGTGAGAACTGTTTGTAAGAACTTTACATTTTAATATATATATATATATACATACTTTTTTTAATGCAAAAAAACATTACAAATGTATTTTTTGTACTTCTTAAAGTATTTATATATTAAACATTGAGTAGAATTCCTAATTTATAAATGTGTCTTACTTAAAACATTAAAAATAAAAGGAAAGAAAATAAAACAAGCACAAACAAAAAAAAAACGATTAGGGCAAATTTCATTTCCAGTTTTTAAATCATGAAGAAAATCTGTGGATATAAAGAGAAAAGCCATATGTCAAAGAATTATTGATGTTTGAAAGAGAAAATGTGAAAGGGAAATGGAGAGAATATGTCTTTCATCATCCTCCCTTCTTCTTTAGCTCAGCCAGATCTGAGGGAACTGTACAGCCAAAAGCTAATCGAAAAGTCGTGAAAAGAGAGAGGACAAGAGAATGGAGTTGGCAATAAAGTGTGATCTGTACTTTGTATTTAAATTTGCCTTTTGTGCTGATCCAGGACCATTTTCCCCTATTAGTTAATGATATCTTTGTGTGTTTAATATTGTAAAAGCTATACATAATAAAACTAAATTGTAGGGTGTTTAAACATCTTTAAACTGACTTTCTCAAAATCAGACTCTCAGCTTCAAACTGTCTACTTCTATACATGATGGTGAACACCCAGCATGCACATATACAGCTGATAGAATTACTAAAAAGGTGTTTGTTTTTTTTATTTTACAATATTCTACAATATGTTATTTCATAATTCTAATACTTTAGGGTATGTATACTATATGTATGTATACTTATACTTATATTTATATGTATGTATACTGTGAAAAAGTCTTACGCACCATATTTTTTCTGTACAAATTTATGTATAGATAAATATTTGATGAATTCTGCATTATTGAGTCACTACAAAAACATTTCATATTACCAAACATTATTTTTTTTGTCTGAAAAGTGGTCTCTTACATAATATGTTGCTTTCTTTACTGACACATTAAGGTTTTTTAAAATTACAAATACATTTTCGGAAAAGTAATGTTTGGTAATATGAAATATTTTTTCTGTACAAATTTATGTATAGATAAATATTTGATGAATTCTGCATTATTGAGTCACTACAAAAACATTTCATATTACCAAACATTACTTTTCCGAAAATGTATTTGTAATTTTAAAAAACCTTAATGTGTCAGTAAAGAAAG
>JAQQZR010000009.1:8933134-8943427 GCA_030068235.1 Notoglanidium macrostoma | reverse complement strand
TGGCCATGGAAGTGATTGGAACACCTGAATTTAATTATTTCGATGGGTGAGTGAATACTTTTGGCAATATAGTGTGTATATATATATATATTGGGGCGTGACAGTAATCCTGAGCACAAAGTGAGCTCCATGAAGACATGGTTTGCCAAGGTTAAAGATAAAGAACTCAAGTGTCCTGCACAGAGCCCTGACCTCAACCCCACTAAACACCTTTGGCTGAACTGTAGCATCACCTCCACCCCAGGCCACCTTGCCTTACATCAGTGCCTGAACTTATGAACAAACTTGTGAATGAGCAGGTATGTCCAAACTTTTGACTAATACTGTACATTCACACTCTCTTGCTTTTTTCGATGCTAAATAATAAGCATTATCAATTTTCTATTTCATTTTTCCATTTTCATCATCAGCAAACGCTCAGTCCACTTCATTTTTTCTTGTTCTTCTTCTTTGCCTTCCTTCTCTTGCTTCCTTTCAGATTCACACTGCCATTTTAAAATGCAAAACACAAAAGGTGCTCTCTAAAGGTTTGTCCATTCTAGGCTTCTGTAGTGGCACAACATGGTGGTTCTGCGGAACAGGACTCGCTCCCTATGGAGCTATAAAGGACTCATACTAAGCATATGAAAACACAATGATTCATAGTTATAGGTACTTATGCACTAATGCAAACATACTTATGAACATTATTCATAGGACTACTATAGGACTATTCTATTTCTGCCAATAGATCCCCCCAAATCCTACACAGTGGACCTTTAAAGGGCTCTTTGACTCTCCTCCATGCACTTTATTTCAAGTGTAAATGTTTGTTGAAGATGAGCAGCTGCATTTTGCAAGTTGCTCTCAGGAAGGGCTTCTTTAGTATAATCCTTTCTAATAGTTTTTATGCAAACAGCTGTTGTAGTTAGAAGAAGAAGAAGAAGAAGAAGAAGAAGAAGAAGATCTTTTTATCTTTCAAAATAAAAGATCTTTTATTTTGCCCATAAAATTTGAAAGGTGCCAATATTTCTGGAGTTGACTGCATTTACACCACCAGTAAAATGCTTGAGCACACCTGCTTATAAAAGGCTTTTCTTCCATTTTACTGTATTCAATTATTTTAGAATAATAATGGAAACATTAACATTATTAAGTAATACATATGGGATTATGCAATGACCAAGAAAATTGTTAATGAATCGAAATTATTTGTAGTTAAAATTACTAACAGTATTCTTGACAAAGCTTTACACACGCATGCAGTTTTCTCAAACAGCTTCATAAAGTCATGACCCAGACAGTTTCCCAGAAAGTTCACAGATAGGCTGAGCACTAAAAGTCAAGAAATAAAAGTAAAAAACTATTTACTATAATATATATTTTAATTCATAAATGCATATATACATGGACATTAACCTCACTATTTACATTTGTAATAGAAACAAATTTCAACCACAAGCTTTTATCAAACTGTTCTTAAGACAAAAATATATATATATATTCAAACTTTTATTGGTAATACCTTTCAAATGTTTCTCTAACCAAATACTCTTGTACCAAATAGCTCTTAATACATCTAGGGAAACCCATTTCACCACGTTAGTAGTGCTTAGCCACAGGTCTTCCAGTTGGTAGACAATGGGGGGTTTGGAAAAAACTCTGAATCAGTGACTCCAATGTAGGACTCAACCAGAGAGAGAGATGAGAGGAGAAATGAAAGAACCCAAACCCACTCCCAATGTGCAGTGATAATGGAGTCTAGTGAGTGAGTAGGTTCAGAGAAAAACCCACCAATTGAATCATGGTAAAAGCCATGTATTCAGCTTGGACAGACAGGATACGTCCATCCATAGTCATGAGTTGCAAAGTAAATAACTTCATACACTCCAACATGTGAGCAATCCGAGAAGAAAAAAGAGAAGGAGGTTGAATGACTTTGGCGCATATTGCAAACGCTGCATCATAATATCGGCTGATCCTCACCTCCATGGTAGTTAGAAAGGGTGAAAGATTAACAGTGCAGAGATACGGGTGGCTGAAATGACTTCAGTTCAATGAAATTATTTCTAATGGTTAAATTAATTCACTGTTAATTATTGTGATGAAAAAAATCATATACACTCACAGTCCAAAACATGAAAAAAAAAAAAAAACGTGCAGATACAGATCAAGAGTTTCGGGTAATGTTCATATCGGTATGAAGAAAAAGTGTGATCACATTGACTTTAAGTGTGGCGTCCCCGATGGGAACCAATCATGTGAACATTAAGTGAAGCTCTTCACCTGTATCTGCATGATTTTATGCATTATGCTGCTGCCACATGATTGGCTGATTGGATAACAGCATAAATGAGCAGGTGTACAGGTGTTCCTAATAAGTGACGGCTGACTGTATTATTTTGCTATTGTGACAACTTTCCCATACAGCCAAAGTAAAGTCAACCTTGAGTTGTTATTACTCAGTTTCAAACTACCTATGAAGAGATGCATCACGTGACGTCCATTACAACGAGTAGGTATTAAAGAGGGCACTGCTACCACAATCTGTCACTTTATCAGACTCAGTTGTGTGAGCAGCAGTCACAGCAGTCTGTACGTGTGAGCCGGTTTATTTTACAGCAGTTCCAAGAAAAGCTTTAAAAAGTAAGTAACTAAATATCTAAAACATTAGCACAACTGAAAAGATGGCTACGTCGTCTAGACATTTTTTATAGCCCGGAAAGTTAAAAGGAATCAACTTCAGGCTCGAAAATGAAGTTTTGGCCACAAAGAGTGAGAATACCAGATGTTTTTCTCTTCTTGAGAAAAGCTGTTGTTGTTTTGGTTCTTGTCTCGTGACAGCAGCATTGTGTTTTAGCCTGCTGCAAGTCAGCACAATAGGTGTAGAAATCAAGCTAAAAAGCTGAACGGAGGTTTTAATGTATGTCTAATGTTTAAAATGTGACACCTTAATAGCTATGGAGCACTCATACACGAACATTTTCTTAGATATAGAGTATGAACGGTATCCAGCTGTACTTTCTAAACACCACAGGAGACTTTAACATGTAGCGCCTTTCCAAGTCTCTGACAAGACTGACATCTCACCTGAGCGTCACCCTGAGCTACAGACAAAGGTCAAGTCCCAAACCGCACACTGACGTCCTAAATAGTGTCTCAAACCTCTAGGCTACACGGCCTTCTGTGTGTTGTAGTAGTAGTAGGCAATGTGACAATAATGAGCCAGCCATGCTATGGATTAGGACGCAGTTCATCAGTATTAGTTGTAGTACACCCTATGTAGTACGTAAGTGTGTGGTTTGGGACGCAGTCTACAGCTACATCTCGCGCGCAGGCTATCAGCGACCGGCGGAGCTTTTTCTTTCATGAAGTCGGGGAATATTCTGGTGACTTACCGTTAGGAGAGAGAAAAGTCCAGCTCTCTGTGCCTCCTCGTGCGCTCGCGCTGACGGTCTGAAAACATGAATGCGGTTTGTGAGAAAAAGGAAAACAAAACCAAAAAAAAGCCTCCAGGAGTCAGAATGAGCTCAGAAGCTGAACGCCAGCAAGTTTTACAAAATACTCCTGCAGAGAGAGAGAGAGAAAGAGAGAGAGAGAGAGAGAGAGAACCTGAATTCATGCAATCTTACGCTATACACTTTTCTGACTGCCCTTTTGTCTGTAACTGAAATAGATCCTAGCGTCATCGTTTATGATACAATCAGCTTCAGAATGATTGACATTCTTCATGAAAATGAATTAAAAATTAATAGTATTTTCAAGAAGTAATATTTTATTATACCTGCCCTGCAAAGAATATCAGCACATGTCCAATATGTTTGGAGACTTTATGTTTGGAGACATTGAACCACTTTTCCATGCAGAACATTTTAAGTTCTTTCATATTCTAAGGTTTGCGCCTGTGGATGCAGCAGGTTTTCGGTACCCTTTAAGGAAAAAATGGTACTAAACTGAATTGTCACTGGAGTGGTAAACTCAAGGATACATCTTTTTTATTAAATGGAAATGTGAACATCGAGTGGATATAAAAATTCTACACACCTCTGTAAAAAAAAAAAAAAAATTTGCTGGATAAATTTAATGTCATGCTGACATGTTTAATGCTGGATAAATCATGTCAGAGCTTTTTCCAACTTTAATTTGACAAAAAAAAAAATTCAAGTGATGAACAAATAGAAAAAATAGAGGGGAAATGGAAAATGTACAGCCCAATAACCTGGTAGCAGTGTGCACAACCTTTTAGAATGTGGTACAGGCTCAGAATGATCCAATCATTCATGTCATTTAAAAATGTTAAACTGTTTTTACAAATATACATTTATTTATACAGAGCAACTTACATGTATTTCATTTATTCAACTGAGCAGATGAGTGCTAAGGGCCTTGCTCAAGGGCTCAGCAGTGGGATTGGAACTCATAACCTACTGAATAATAGTCCAACGCCTTAACCACTGAGCTACCACTGCAAATCACAGTGAGTCTCATCTTCAAAAGTAATCATCATACGCCTGTCATCAATGAAATGAATCTGATTAAATAAAGATTAGTGGTTTCCATGATCAGCAAAGAGCTTACAAGGATGCATGGGGTCTCGTTGTTAAAAGGTATGGATCAGGAGAGTGGTACAAATTAATTTCCAAAATACCATGGAACACCGTGAAGGCCATCATCAACGAGTGGAGAAAATGGAGCACCACATAAATGACCAAGAACAGGACATCCCACCAAATTTGGCAAAAGGACAAGATGAAAACTTATCAGAGAGGCTGCCATTAGACCTACAGCAAACAATAAAGGAGGCTGCAGGAATATCTGGGAAGTGCTGGTCACTCCCTGAAGGTGACAGCAGTCTTGTATTCTTCACATCATTGGGCTTGGGGTAGGGCTGCTGGACAAAATCCTATTCTCACAAACAAACAAAAAAAATCATACAAGCCCACCTAAATAACCCCCAAACCATGTGACAAAATGTGATAGGGTCTGATGAGACCAACACATGTTTGGTGCAAAATCAAGACAGCTTATCACCCAAAGAACTCAAAGTACAGCATGGTGGTGGCAGCGGTATGCTACGGGGCTGCTCCTCTTCAGCTGGGACTGGGGTGCTAGTCAAGATAAACACCAATCTATTTTCACATAAAAACCCTGTAGGCGTCTTTTAAGACAGTTGATGATGAAGAACCATTTCATCTTCCAGCACGATAACGACTCAAAGCACGAATCCAAGTCAAAAAATACAAGATCAACCATTTGGAAAAGCCCAGTCAGAGCCCAGATCTAAATCCTATTGAAAACCTGTGGAATTACTTGAACAGGGCTGTGCTCAGTAGATCCCCTCACATTTTGATAGATATGGAGCATTTTTGCAAGGCAGAGTGGAATAAAATTGCCAAATCAAAATGTGCTAAGTTGATAGACTCTTATTTAAACAGATTTAGTGCTCTATTACAAGCAAGAGGTGCTTCAACAAAGTGTTCATTACAGGGTGTGCACTTTTTGTGCAACCTTTTGATTTGTTTTTCACTTGAACTTTGTTGGTTACTATATCACATGGAAAGAGATCTAACATGATTTATCTTGGCTTATTATATAAACTGATCTCAGAATAAAAAGTCTATAATAGAAATAGAACTTACACTTTATAATGTAATTTTGTAAACAGCACAAAATAACAATACAAATGAGACTACTGTGTAAATATTAACTTGATATTTGATAAAAAAAAAAAAAAAACTAAATAATTCATCTGTAATTAACAAAATATCACTAATAATAACAACAAAACCCCCCACATGACACACTCCAATCTTAAAAGGAATGCACACTATAGCACAAATTTTTTTAATGCAAAACAAATCATGTATATTACTAACAGGAGTGAACAGACAGTGACTAAATATGATATATAGTTTATAATGAGGTGGCTGCAATAGAGGTACTATAATAAATCATGATGCTACTCCAGCTATTTTAGCAAGTGTATGTTTGTAATTTCAGACGTTGGTGTTGTATCTGCTTCAGTTGCACAGTTTTTTTTTATTTATTTATTTTTATTAAAACTGGAGTTATCTGTAATATTGATCTTTACTCTTTCTACATCTGAAACCATCTACTACTGTACTATATAGTAGGTTAAAATTATACACCACTTCTAGTGGCAAACTATTTTAGCTACACTATTTAGAATGGCAGTATGTGGTTTAGGACTTTGCCTTGGTCTGTAATGAGGTATTCAAAAAAAAAATCAAAATTTACATTTTTGTCATTCCCTCTTAACAATTACTTTGGCCATTTCATTTCTAAGGTTTTTTCCTTGCAACAAGCCACATCAGTTCCAGATGGTGCCTGACTATGGGGTGCAAAATTAGCCTCCTTGACTTGGAAACAATGCAGTGAAGTAACAAGACAGGACACACTTTACTAGTGTTGAGCTTAGTTGAGGGTGTAGCTCTCAGCGCTGTCACTGAGGGGTGTTTTCTGTGAAAGCCGAGTTATTTTAGCTCCAGACGTGTTTACATTTCTGTGGTCTAGTCTCGAACTTTCCCTCTTTCGCTCCTTTTTTTCGTTTTCTGAGCATAGCAGCGGGAGAGCAGCGGCACAGGCCTTGCTGCATCAGACATTCCTCTGGTCTTCCAGAGACAGAAAGATACAATATAAAAGAAGCACACAGGGGAAAAGAAAATGTGTGAGAAAGAGAGAGAGATGTCAGCAAAAACTCATAGTATGCCCCTAACCACCCAGCAACGCAGTATACACACTCATACATACACACGCACATCTCAGCTTCGCTCTACAGAGCCTCAGAACGGCGCGTGCTCTGTTAAACTTTCAGTAATGTTCATTATTTAATAGTGTTGTATTGCTGAATGTGAAATTCTTCTGTCATGGAGGTTATGTTGAATAAATAAATAAGCAGTAAATACTTGTTTTTCATCTTAAAGACATTTCACTGCCCACAAGAAGGGAATTCATCAGCTCTGTATGAGTTGAGACTGATGAGTTGAGACTCATCTGTTCAGACAACTTAATCTATATCCAGCACATCTACAGCATATTATTATGGACTTTCAACTCCATTGTCTGTATTGAGATAAGAACAGAGACCCTGTTGACACAAATCTTATCATTCATATCTGAGAACTGTTGATAAACATATAAAACATGATTACATAACACAAATTTAAGGCTACCAATGTATATAACTTCCCAAATACATGCTATTAGGTGGATTGGTAACAGTAAATTGTCCCTAGGAGTGAATGAGTTTCTGAAGGTGTGTGTGCATGGGCCGTGTTCTTATCTCACAACCTAGTTTTCCCAGGATAGGCCAAGAAAAAATGCTTATTTAAGATGAATGAATAAAGAAAACATAGCATATTAAGCAACAGACCACTTTTCAGATATACAAAAATGGATTGTTTCTGGTTTTACCCGTGTTAAAAGTGTGACTCCAAGTAGAACTGTGGCGGGTTCTTCAAGATGCTTGGAAACCAGTTTTCATATAACACCTCAGGACAATGTACCGAAGGTCATGCAGTTATAAAAGCGAAGTGTGGTCCCAGCAAATATTGACATGATTTCGTTCTTTATGGTCTGCTGATTACAGTGATTTATATGAGAAATAGAAACATTTCATTTCATTACCAATAAGTATGAGATGGATTTTTTTTTACCTGTTTAAGATGATTGAATAGTATGTATATAACATCTCCAAGATGGTGGAAACATTCCTTTGAGATTCTGGTCCATGTTGACATGACTGCATCGTGCAATTCATGCAGATTTTTCTGGTGCACTTTCATGCTGCAAATTGTGGCCATGAAGGGATGCACATGGTCAGCAACAATACTCAAATAGGCCGTGACATTTATTCAGTGAATGGTATAATGAATGTTATCATGCACGTGAATGTCATGGAAATATTGGGCTTCAATGACTTCTATGAACTGTACATTTCCTGGACAAGAATGATTGTATAACATACATCTCTAATATAAAAAAACAAGAATTTTGTTCATGTGCATGAACCATGTATGCATGTGCAAGATTTAATTTATTTCGGGTTTTCTGAAGTCAGCCAGGGTCAAAATTATTTATACAGGGTCAAAACTATACACACACCCAATTAGATGATTCATTCAGAGGTGCTGAAAGTTCAAAATGGTCTTTTAACTTGCCAAGACCAAAACCTTTTAACTTCCTGTTATTGATCATGATTGACTACAGCTGGTAGCTTCGCTGTTAATAACATAAAAAGGGTTTGTTTGACAGCATTTATTGGATTGGATCGACCAATAGACCAATGCAATTGGAAAGTCCCAGTAGCTCAGTACAGATCTGAGAACTTAAAACAAGTTCTAACCTCAACCCTCTCAGAAATACTGTATGTGGACTATGCTTAAAGTCAGGTATGTGCCAGGAAACGCACAAATTTAAATGACCACAAGAAGAGTGGTCAAATATCCAAGAACAATTCTGCCAGAAGCTTGTGGATGGATAACAAAAGCATCTGATCAAGGTGAAACTTCTAAGGGACATTTAACCAAATATTAGATGGGCTGAATGCATTTTTTTTTAACTCTTTAGGTTTAATTTTGACCCTATATACAACTAAATTAAATACCAAAATGAAAAATAAAAAATGAAAATAAATTAAACCCAAATTCTTTTTTTTTTCTGTTAAAGATATAGAATCATTCCTCCCCTACTGTTTCAGAAGCATAACTGAACACTCAATATTGACATGACACCCATGAAGACTGTATGTACACTTCAATCCACACAATATATATGTATATATACAGTATATATAATTACACACACACACACACACACACACACACACACACACACACACATATATATATATATATCTATATATATATATATACACACACTAAGAAAAATAAATAAATAGATAGAAAGATTTGTTCTTAGCCAGTCATTCATTTATTACATATTACATATTATTACGTAATCTTATGTTACTGTGGGAATGTGTGGTGATGAATGTGTGTCCATGAGTGGTAAAGTTTGAATAGCAGCATATAAGAGATATGTATATGTCTGTTATGTATCATTCTCTCTAGAGACCCCAGGTCAGTTTTGGGGGACAGATAATTGTGCACCCAAAGAGGTTAGGAAATAAACATCAGTTTTTACATTTAGAAAGATGAAACAGGGATAGTAGAGGTGCTGCAGCTGCACAACTGGGACAAAATACTGCGGTGCTCAGGCCCCATGGCTGAGAAGAGTACTCACTGGCATATTGCAGCCAACACACACACACACACACACACACACACACACACACACTTTCTGTACACTGTCATCCTAATAAGTGATTATTCCCTCAGCTTCTTAAGGCTGAGACTGATGTGATACTTAACACAGCTAATACATCTATTAGGTATAATCCCTAATTCCAAAATAAACAGAAAGTCAACCATGCAATTTATTGCTCAGACACAGATCTAGGTATTGTTTATATATGTGCAGTGTCTACAGTACAGATAATACTATAGTATTTAAATGTCTGTAGGTTATTTCAAGCCATTCTGAACTGATGCTCTATGAATGGATAGTTCCTGCTTTTCCAGAATTGATGCTACTTTAGTGAAAGAGCTTTAGAAATATACGACTGAGGTCTAAAAGGGATCATTATCATGCAAGTTTATGAGGGCTATCATAACCTCTCTTTTTCCTTTGAAATCTGCAGTATATCATCGTTTTTACACCATACAGGCTGTCAACACTTAAACAAGGCTGCCTTCTACTTAAGCAAAAGAGCACAATGTAGGACTGCACAGAAAATACGGCAACTCATTTTTCTACATTTCATTTCTTTCGTGGCTGGCGCCTGTCTATGAGAGCCCTGTCAGCATGCAATTATTCACACACACACACACGCACGCACGCACGCACGCACACACACACACATATATATATGCACACTCACACACACAGTGTCCAACATCTGGCCTGCTAAATTGCAAAATTCTGTCACACGTGTCTCAAGCTTTGGGATTCAGCTACTTAGAAATCCTCAAGCTTCTGGCATCCAGTATAGAGTTTTCAGGGAGGAGGGGTATTTGTGTGTGTGTGGGTGTGTGCATGCGTGTGTGTGCGTGCATGCGTGTGTGTTATGGAGCAGAGGAGGGATCAAGAGAAAAGGTGCAACGTAGAGTCTAGACAGAGAAGATTGAGGAGAAGTCTGGAAGCCATTGCACTTTCTTAGCCCTGTGTGTGTGTGTGTGTGTGTGTGTGTGTGTGTGTGTGTGTGTGTGTGTGTGTGTGTGTGTGTGTGTGTGT